>CM055117.1:856807737-858007737 GCA_029206835.1 Rana muscosa
TTCAAAATTGCGTCTGCTCGTGGAATGGCGGACTAACTTTTACCCTTTAAAATCTCCATAGGCGACGTTTAAAAAAATTCTACAGGTTGCATGTTTTGAGTTACAGAGGTCTAGGGCTAGATATATTGCTCTCGCTCTACCGATCGCGGCGATACCTCACATGTGGTTTGAACACCGCTTTCATATGCGGGCGCTACTCACGGATGCGTTCGCTCCTGCGCACAAGCTCGGCGGGACAGGGCGCGTTCCTGACTCCTAACTTTTTTAGCTGGCTCCTAGATTCCAAGCAAATTTGTCAAACCCTGTTTTAAGTGCATTGGTGTGATGTGGTGCTGATCATTCTGAATGGATCCCCAACACATCAGCCGACAGACATTTATTGCACTACCAAAAAGTTACCACAAACATTGGGTACTCCATGACTGGAGAGTGAAAGGAGAAGCAGCTCATCTGCTATCACTTCCCATCAACATGCCCTTGCACTGCAGAAACAGATTGGCTCCTTGTGCTGCTTCCCTGTAAGATCTACTGTACAGGAACTATACCAAGTTAAAGGATAGGTGCACCTTTTGAACATGTTACCTTTTCCACTCTTAACATGTTCCAGCATCTGAATATTTACCCCCCCCCCGCCCCCTACGGTGACAGCAGGCAGGTGATCTTCTCCCCACACTCAATGTTACAATTTGAAAGCCACATGGCTGTGCGGAGCTCTGCACATACGGCCATGTCATTCATAGCTTCCTATGAATGAACAGACTACAAGTACCGACAACCATTGCGGCTGATGGCTTGTAGTTCTCCATGAACTACTAGGGTCCTGATGAGTATCCTCATAATTTAGTGATCTTCCGGCTGTCAGGTAACTGCCTGCCCATATGCTGAGATATAGGCAGATAGCCATCTTGAGAGGCTGCAGGAGCCGGACATTGCACCCATGATCTGCTGATGGCAGGTGCAATGCTCTGCAGGCTCCTAAGAAAAGAAATAACAAATGCACATATTTTTACCTGCAAATGTGCATTTATTATTATTTTTAAAAAAGGTGAACTTATCCTTTAACCACATCAATACTGGGCACTTTCACCCTCTTCCTGTCCAGGCCACTTTTCAGCTTTCAGTGCTGTTACACTTTGAATGACAATTGCACGGTCATACAACACGGTACCCATATGAAATTATCATAATTTTTTCCCCCCCACACAAATAGAGCTCTCTTTTGGTGGTATTTAACTGTTTCCCACCCACCCACTGTACTTAAACAGTGGGGTGGGAGCTTCATCGTTCTGAGTGATGTACCGGTACGTTGACTCAGAATAGGTGGCTGCGCGATTCTGTGAACTTCTGATACAGCCCATCACAGATCGGGATATGGGGGCCGTGACAGTGTAAACAGCTGTCAATCACAGCCCAGTCTTCACAGTGTAAGCAGAGACACGAGTCTCTGTGTCAGTTCTCCCCACTAAGCTCAGTGTGGTTTTGGGTGTGGGGGGGGAGGTAGGGGTTTGGAGCAGGGGATGCTGCAGCCTGTCCTGACAACTTTCTGTGTAAGGGACGATTTTACACAGAGAGCTGTCACAGATCACACGGACTGCAGCCAACCCCACACAGTGCACCAATCAACTTTGTCCCTGTCCCATAAACATCTGTCCAAGTGTCCCCATGAACAGTACTAGTGCATAAAACATCTGTCAGTGTCCCATGAACATCTATACCAGTGCACAAAAACATTTGCAATATCAACATCTGTCAGTGTCCACCTGTGGACGATCAACATCTGTACAAGTGCACAAAAACATCTGTGTACCAGTGTCCCACCAATAAAAAAAAAAGTTGTTCCCGTACGCATACGTAAATGGTGACCACACGAGGTATTGTCACAAACGTCAGAGCGAGAGCAATAATTATAGCACCAGACCTCCTGTGCAACTCTAAACTGGTAACCAATAAAGGCTTATAAAGCGTTGCCTATAAAGATTTTTAAATACCCAAGTTTTGCGCCATTTCAAAAGTGTGCGCAATTTTTAAATCGTGAGACGTTTGGTATCTATTTACCGGGCGCAACACCATATTATACCAAAAATGTGGGTATTATATTCTGTCGGTGTGCACTGAAATTCAGTAAAAATGTATTTATGCTTTAGTGTGTAAAATTGCATTTGAAAGACTTGCGCAAATACCGTGTCACATAAAAATTTGCAAAACCCACCATTTTATTCTCTAGGGCCTCTGCTGCAAAAATATTTAATGTTTGGGGGTTCCTAGTCTTTTTTTCCTAAAAAAAAAATAAAAAATAAAAAAATAGGATTTTTGTACTCACCGCAAAATCCGTTTCTCTGACGTCCATGGACCGACACAGCTCTCATACTGATTACGTGTGGGTATATGTCCCTGCTTGCAGGAGAAGACCTAGGCAGAATTTTAGATGTTAAAACATTCTAGAACAAACCAGAGCTGAACAGCCCCGCCCAGGGGGCGGTCCCTCTGGACATTACCCTCCCACCTGCAGCTAGCAGCCTCAGTTCATAACAAAGCAGTACAAACCTTAAAAAGGAAGGGTGGGTGCTGTGTCAGTCCATGGACGTCAGAGAATCGGATTTTACGGTGAGTACAAAAATCCTATTTTCTCTTATCGTCCATGGACTGACACAGCTGTCATACTGATTACGTGTGGGACGTCCCAAAGCAGTATAAAAAAGGGTGGGAGCAAAATAGTAAAGGAACAACCAAAACTTCACTCCAAACCAGCAGAGCTCCTCAACGGAGGAGCTGCAACATTAAACAGCGGCCTGCAACACTTTGCGGCCGAAGAAAGCATCCGAAAGATGCAGCCACATCAACCATGTAGAACTTTGAAAAGGTATGAACGGACGACCAGGTCACCGCCTTGCACACTTGTGCAACAGACGCTTGATGTCAGAAAGCCCAGGAAGCACCAATTGCCCTGGTGGAATGTGCCGTGACCGGGAAGGGAGGCACCCGTCCCCTAATGGCATAGGCCTGTATAACAGTCTGTCTGATCCACCTAGAAATGGTGGCAGACGACACCGCTTGGCCCTGTTTCGGACCAGAGACAGATACAAACAGCGAGTCAGACTTCCGAACAGAAGCAGTAGCCGCCAGGTATACCCGTAAGGCACGCACCACATCCAAATTGTGAAGCGCAACCTCTCTAGGATGCGATGGATGAGGGCACAAGGACGGAAGGACAATGTCCTCATTAAGGTGAAAAGCCGAAACCACCTTAGGAAGGAAAGACGGTCGCAATACCGCCTTATCCTTATGGAGGACCAGGTAAGGCGACTTGCATGACAGAGCCGCCAACTCAGACACCCGTCTAACAGAAGTGATGGCCACTAAAAAAGCCACCTTCTGGGACAAAGTTGAAAGAGGAATATATCTCTTATATTCTCAAAAGGAGATTCCTGAAGAACCGAAAGCACCAAGTTCAGATCCCAAGGAGGGAGCGGGGGCTTGGCAGGTGGAACAACATGGCGTACCCCCTGCACAAAAGTGCTAACCAAGGAATGACCAGCTAGGGGTCTTTGAAAGAAAAACGGCCAAGGCCGAAATCTGACCCTTAATAGTGCTCAAAGCCAGCCTTTGAGCAACACCACGCTGTAAGAACCTCAGGATTCTGGGGACAGAGTACGTCCGTGGACGCCAGTCTAGTTCTTCGCACATAGCGATGTAAGCTCTCCAGGAACGGAGATAGATCTTCCTAGAAGACTTCCGTGCCCTAAGCATGGTTGAAATTACCGAATCCGACAGGCCTCGGTCTTTCAGCACCTGACTCTCAATAGCCATGCCGTTGAAGCCAGAGACTGTAAAGCAGGATGAAAGATAGGACCTTGAGATAGAAGGTCCTCCCTCAAGGTCAGGCGCCAAGGGACGTCCGCGATGAGACGTACCAGATCGGTGTACCAATGATGCCGAGGCCAGTCCGGAGCAATGAGGATCACCGGAATGCCCTCGGCCGCTAACCTGCGCAGCAGACGAGGAAGCAACTGCAGCGGAGGGTAGACATACATCAAGCGATAGTGACCCCACGGGGCCACCAACGCGTCCGAGACATCCGCCCAGGGGTCCCTGGACCAGGCCACAAACCTCGACACCTTGCGATTGAGTCGAGACGCCATCAGGTCCACATCCGGAGTGCCCCACCGCCGACAAAGGAGATGAAACACTTCCGGATGCAAGGACCACTCCCCCTGGTCCAGGAACTGGCGGCTCAGATAGTCCGCCTGCCAGTTTTCTACGCCCGGAATGTAGACGGCCGACAGCGCCGGCGCGCTTCTTTCCGCCCACCTTAGGATGTGAGCGACCTCGGACGCCGAAGCCGAGCTCCGAGTGCCCCCCTGATGGTTGATATACGCCGCGGTCGTGGCGTTGTCCGATTGGATTCTGACCGAGCGGCCCTGTAGCCTCTTCAACCATGCGGAGAGACACAGTCTGATCGCCCGCAATTCCAGGACGTTGATTGGGAGATGAGATTCGGCTGGAGTCCAGAGCCCTTGAGCTGACAGGACTCCCCACACTCCTCCCCAGCCCGTCAGGCTGGCATCCGTTGTGATCACATAGTGGATGGGGAGGAACGACTTCCCGGCCTGAAGAGCCGGGGATCTCAGCCACCACGTCAGGGACGCCTTGACAGAGAGTGACTCACCTGGATCTGAAGATCCAAAAGACGATGGGGACTTGTCCCAAACAGACAAATATCCCTTCTGTAATGCCCGAGTGTGTGATTGAGCATACGGAACTGCCTCGAAGGAGGCCACCATTAGTCCCAGGACTCTCATGCAGAAGCGAATTGACTACCATTTTCGGGACGTCAGAACCTGTACTGCTGACTGAAGTGTCAGTAACTTCTCTGAGGGTAGAAACACCTTTGCTGCCGAAGTGTCCAGGATCAGACCCAGATACTCCAAGCGCTGAGTCGGGACTAGAGCCGACTTCTGCGTGTTCAGAACCCATCCAAAGTCACAGAGGGTCTGACTGACTGACTAGTGTCACATTTTCCTCCAATTCTGAGCCATTTTCTGCTCTGAGAAGATCGTCTAGATAGCCCACGATAACAATTCCTCGCTGTCTCAGCAAAGCCAGAACCGGGGCAAGCACTTCGGTGAAAACCCGTGGTGCCGATGCTAGGCCGAAGGGAAGAGCCACAAACTGATAGTGGACTTCGCCTATGGCAAAGCGCAGAAACCTCTGGTGGCTTGAGCAGATTGTAGACTGTAAGCTCTATCTTCTAGACTGTAAGCTCTATCGAGCAGGGCCCTCTGATCCCTCTGTATTGAATTGTATTGTGATTGTACTGTCTTCCCTGATGTTGTAAAGCGCTGCGCAAACTGTTGGCGCTATATAAATCCTGTATAATAATAATAATAATAATTGGGATGTGCAAGTAAGCGTCCTTGATATCCAAGGACGCCAAAAAATCCCCTTGGTGGAGTGTCACGATCACCATGCGAATGGATCCCATCCGGAATTTTAATACCTTCACATAGGCATTCAAGCCTTGAGGTCCAGGATTGGCCGAACCCCGTCCTTTTTCAGGACAAACAGGTTTGAGTAAAACCCCTGAAACCTCTCGTGACGGAACCGGCACAATTAGTCCGCACCCGAGCAAATCCTGTACGGCCCCCAAGAGGGCCGCCAGGCGAGCCGGAAGGAGAGGGAGGTTCGAGGGAAAAAACCTGTCTGGGGGCCACGAAGACGTTCCCCCACCCCAGAGTCGGACAGGGGCAAGACTTCATGCGGTGGTGGACTTGGGAGCTTGCTTGGTAGGCTTACGCACCCAGGGACGTCTTTGTCCCCCAGCCGCATTCTTTTCAGTCTGGGCGGGCTTACCCGTGGAATCTGACCGACTAAAAAAACGTCTTCTTCGCCGGAAAGGAAGGGCCCGGCCTGCGGTGGGGCTCCTTACCCTTAATAGACTGGGGAAGGAAGGTTCTCTTACCTCCTGTGACGTTTTTAATAATGTCATCCAGAGCGGCCCCAAACAGTCTACCGCCCTTGAAGGGCAAGTCAGCCAGGAGCTTTTTGGAAGCTAGATCGGCCGACCAGCATTTCAGCCAGATAAGGCGACGCATCGCCACAGCAGAAATGGAGGCCCCCGTTATTAAAGGGGTGGCATCCATAGTGGCATCGCACACGAAGACTAAACCCTGCGCAAGTTGGTGAGCCAGGGCAATGGTTTCAGGAGGGAGATTATGCTCCTGCACTGTCTGGTGCAATATCCTTGCCCAGCCTGTGAGTGTCTGAGACACAAGTGTCGCCGCCACTATAGGGCGTAAGGCGGCCCCCAATAAGGTGAACATAGTTCTACACGCCACTTCTGACCTCCTGGGGGGGGGGGGGTCGACCAATGGGGGGTGAGCCCACTTCTTAACCAGGTCCTCTTCAAAAGGGGTACCTTAAGGCTATGCGCCACGGGACCATCAAAGTCTTCTGCGGCTTATCCCAGACTTGGTCAATGAATGTATTAAAAAAAAAAAAAAAAAGGCACATATGGAAAAAAATAGGATTTTTTGTACTCACCGTAAAATCCTTTTCTCTGACATCCATGGACTGACACGGTGTCTCTTTACACTTTACACGTGGGTTATGTCCCTGCTTGCAGGAGAAGACCTAGGCAGAATGTGAGATGTTATACATACATTCTAAAAGCCAGAGCTGAACAGCCCCGCCCAGGGGGCGGGTCCCTCCGGGCATAACCCTCCCACTACAGTCAGCAGACTTCAGTTCGTAACAAAGCAGTACAAACTTAAAAAGGAAGGGTGGGTGCCGTGTCAGTCCATGGATGTCAGAGAAAAGGATTTTACGGTGAGTACAAAAAATCCTATTTTCTCTTATCATCCATGGACTGACACGGTGTCTCTTTACACTTTACACGTGGGATGTCCCAAAGCAGTGTCAAGAGGGATGGGAGCAGTATAAATGGAAAAACCAAACTTTCACTCCAAGAAGGCAGATCTCCTCAACGGAGGAGTCGCAACTTTAAACAGCGGCCTGCAGCACCCTGCGGCCGAAGGAAGCATCCGAAGATGCAGCCACATCAACCTTATAAAAAACAAAATGCATGAACAGACGACCAGTTCGCCGCCTTGTACACTTGTGAAACCGACGCTTGATGTCGGAAAACCCAGGAAGCACCAATTGCCCTGGTGGAATGCGCCGTAACCGGAAAGGGAGGCGCCCGCCCTTTGAGAGCATAGGCTTGAATGACGGTTTGTCTGATTCCCCTATAAATGATGGCAGACGAAACCGCTTGGCCCTGTTATGGACCAGGGACAGTCACAAACAGTGAGTCGGACTTCCGAATAGAAGCAGTAGCAGACAGGTACACCTGTAAGGCTCGTACCACATCCAATATGTGCAGCGCAAACTCTCTGGGATGCGATGGGTGAGGACACAAGGACGGGAGGACAATGTCCTCATGTAGGTGAAAGGTAGACACCACCTTTGGCAAAAAGGAAGGTCGCGGATGCAACCCCGCCTTATCCTTATGGATGACTAAATATGGCGACTTGCAGGACAAAGCCGCCAACTCAGACACTCGTCAAACAGAAGTGATTGCCACTAAAAGGCCACCTTCTGAGACAAGACAAGACAAGAGAGGAATATCCCAAGTATTTCCCAAAAAGGAGGTTCCTGGAGGACCGAGAGCACCAAATTCAGATCCCACGGTGGGAGAGAAGGCTTGACAGGAGGGAGCACATGGCGAACCCCCAACACAAGGTGCTAACCAAGAAATGACCCGCTAGAGGTCGCTGAAAGAAGACGGCCAAGGCCGAAATCTGATCCTTGATGGTACTCAAGGCAAGCTTTTGGGTCACTCCACACTGCAGAGGACGCAGGATTCTGGGGACGGAATACGTCCGAGGACGCCAGTCCAGCGCTTTGCATATGGCGATACAAGCTTTCCAGGCACGGTGATAGATCTGCCTGGAGGAAGACTATGTCAGGGACGCCCTGACCAGGTGAATCACCTGGATCCGAAGATCCAAGGACAACGGGGATTTGTCCCAGGTGGACAAGATCTCCTTCTGCAATGCCCTGGTGTGTGATTGGGCATATGGAATGGCCGCAAAGGAGGCCACCAGGAGTCCCGGGACTCTCATGCAAACAACGGATTGACAACCATTTTCGGGATGTCAGCACCCGCACCGCAGACTGAAGTGTCAGCAACTTCTCCAGAGGTAGGATACCTTTGCCTCCAAGGAGTCCAGAACCAGAACTAGATACTCCAGACACTGAGTCGGGACCAGGACTGACTCCTGAATGTTCAGGAACCACCCGAAGTCCCTGAGGGTCTAATTGACGATAGTCACCTTTCCTCTAAGCCTGAGCCACTTTTTGCTCATAGCAGAAGACCGTCCAGATAGCCCACGACAGCAATACCTCGCTGTAACAGAAGGCTAGAACCGGAGCAAGCACCTTGGTGAACACCCTTGGTGCGGAGGCAAGGCCGAAAGTAAGAGCCACAATCGATAGTGGACTTCGCTGATCGCAAGGCGCAGAAACTTCTGGTGACTTGCGCAGATCGGAACATGCAAGTAGGCGTCCTTGAAGTCCAAGGACGCCAGAAGAAAACTCTTTGGTGGAGTGTAGCGATCACCGTGCGAATGGATTCCATGCGGAATTTCTGCACCTTCTCGAAGGCATTCAGGGCCTTGAGGTCCAGGATAGGTCGAACCACGTCCTATTTTTGGGACGACAAACAGATTCGAGTAGAATCCCTGAAAACTCTCCTGTGACGGAACCGGCACAATCACTCCGGACCTGATCAAATCCTGTACAGCCCCCAAGAGGGCTGCCCGACAGGTAGGAAGGAGAGGAAGATTCAAGGGAAAGAATCTGTGTGGGGGCCAGGATCGGAATACTATCCTATATCCTGAGGTGACCACCTCGCACACCCACCAGTCGGAGATTCGGGAGGTCCACCGATCCGTGAACCTGCGAAGTCGTCCCCCCACCCCAGAGTCGGGCGGAGGCAAGACTTCACGCGGAGGCGGGCTTGGGAGCCGCTTGTTTGGCTTACGCACCCAGGGGCACTTGTGCCCACCAGCCGCACTGCCGTCAGTCTGAGAGGGCCTACCTGTGGACTCTGACGAAAAAAACCCGTTTTGCTGGAAAGGAAGGCCCCTGTTTGCGGCGGGCCTCCTCACCCTTGCTAGTCTAAGGAAGAAGAGTGCGTTTACCTCCCGTGACATCCATGACGATGTCATCCAGAGCAGCACCGAAAGGTCTACCGCCTTTAAATAGTAGATCCGTCAGGAGCTTCCTAAGGCTAGGTCAGCAGACCAGCATTTCAACCAGATAAGACGACGCAATACCACCGCCGAGACAGAGGCCCTGGATATTAAAGGGGCCGCGTTCAGCGTGGCGTCGCACACAGAAACCAGGCCCTGAACCAGTTGGTGGGCCAGAGCAACTGTGTCTGGAGGAAGAATATGCTCCTGTACAGCTAGGTGCAACATTTTTGCCCAACCTGTAAGTGTTTTAGACACAAGGGTCGCCGCTACCACAGGTCGTAGGGCGGATCCCAACAAGGCAAACATGGTTCTGCTCACCACTTCTGACCTCCTGTCAGTGGGGTCCTCAAATGCAGGAGTCCCCTCCATCGGGAGAGTGATGGCCTTGTTCAACCGGGCGACTGGAGGGTCGACCACTGGGGGAGAAGCCCACTTTTTAAGTAGGGCATCTTCAAGGGGTATCTGATAGACAAACGCCGCGGGACCATAAAAAAATTCTTCTGCGGCTTTTCCCAGACCTTATCAATGAGCTGGTCAAAGAAAGTACATATGGAAAAACCTCTTCAGAAGGCCTGGCCTTAAAAGAACCAAAAGGAGACTGTATCAGCCTGAGGTTCTGCATCCGCAGCATTTTAGCCTGAGAGTGTCCCTCACCGCAGTCATGAGTACACTAACAAGCGCCCTGTCATTTACTGACTCAGAACTGGAGTTTTCCACATAAGGAATGTCCTGTTCAAAACCATCCAATACATTCAGAACTAGGGTCCTGAGCGGTAGTGGCTAGGCCCATATCTGAATCAGCGCACTGCCCTCATGTAGTAAAGTGGGGAGAGGGCGCTTTTTGCTCCCTTGCGCTTGCACACAGCTCCCATCCTGGTCAGAAATGATTCCAGGACTGCCCACAACTGGTCTCTAGGGACCGCAGGTGCTGAAGCACTGCCTGTTGTCCACTGACATTTTACGGGAAGCTGGTGACCGAGACTCCACATTGCCCCCCCTCTGAGACTCCTCAGATAAAAAGTCCACCCACAGGCTGTGCTGACTGAGGAGGGGGCGCCCAGGGGACTCACCAAACCGGACCAGGGACCGCTCAGTTCCGCTGTCTGTACCGCGCAGTGTCAGCGCTGGTGAGCTGTGAGGAGATTGTGAGGAGATTTGCGCTGTTACAGCAGCGCTAGAGGCCAAAACTAGTGCTGAAGAGCCCGCAGGCTACAAGAAAATGGCCGCCGCACTTCACTGAGGCGATCCGCGGCAAGATGGCCGCCATGACGCAGCTAAAGTGAAACAACAGCACACACACAGCGCCACTCAGGCCCCAAAACTCACAAAAAAAGGCCCCAAGCATATCTGCAGACCAGCATGAGCCCCTCCAAGAACAGTGTGACCCCCAGGCACCCCACACAGCACAGCGCCATGACAGAGAGTGACAATGAAATACAGGGGGAGACAGGGAAAATCCCCCACAGAGAAACACACAGCTTTTTGTACTCACCTGCAGGCAGGAGAGACTACTTACCCTGTCCCCTGAGGGACCCACTGGTGTGTTTCTGACAGGACTATCACAGTGCAGTACTGAGTAGCTGTCGGCCCGGTCCACCGCGAAAGATACAGTCAGTCAGGAACTGTTCAGTCTTGAGAGGACCGAGGGAGCATGAAAGCAAACCCGGCCACCCCTGGAGTCATGGGGCCTGTCGTGAACTGAGTCTCACGCACACAAGGCGAGGATCAGCACGCTCGATGGTCGGACAGGGAAGACTACGAGGATATCTTGTACCCAACCTGTTGCCCAGCCGACAGTTGATAGAAGATTCTCAAATATAAAATAAAAAAGAATTCCAGAAAAGGAATAAAAAATAGGTCAGGAGACTGGCTCCTGAGAGAGCCACGTCTTCTTCTGCTAGGCAGAAGAAAAAAAACTGAAGTCTGCTGACTGTAGTGGGAGGGTTATGCCCGGAGGGACCGCCCCCTGGGTGGGGCTGTTCAGCTCTGGCTTTTAGAATGTATGTATAACATCTCACATTCTGCCTAGGTCTTCTCCTGCAAGCAGGGACATAACCCACGTGTAAAGTGTAAATAGACACCGTGTCAGTCCATGGATGATAAGAGAAATAGGATTTTTTACTCACCGTAAAATCCTTTTCTCTGAGTCCATGGACCGACACAGCCTCTCTATTGACAAAGTGGGTATTATCCGTTAATTAGGAGTGACTAGCAGAAAACTTGTAAAAAGTGTTGCATCACACCCTCTACAGTACCGCCCAGGGGGCGGACCCTCTGGGTATATCACCTCAGTCTGCATCTCGCAGATCAGTTCATCAAAAAGCAGTACAAACTTAAAAAGGAGGGGTGGTTGCTGTGTCAGTCCATGGACTCCGAGAAAAGGATTTTACGGCGAGTAAAAAATCCTATTTACTCTTTCGTCCATGGACCGACACAGCTTCTCTATTGACAAAGTGGGACGTCCCAAAGCAGTGTCAGAGAAAAAATGAGGGGTGGTAACAGCATAAAAATAAACTTCACCCCAAACACAAAACAGCACTCCTCCAGCGGAGAAGTTGAAACTCTAAACAGCCGCTTGCAAAACCTTGCGGCCGAAAGAGGCATCCGAAGATGCACCTACATCAACTTTGTAGAATTTTGTGAAAGTGTGAGCGGACGACCAAGTCGCCGCTTTACATAATTGGGAAACAGACGCTTGATGTCAGAAAGCCCAAGAGGCACCTATTGCCCTGGTCGAATGCGCCAGGACCGGAAGGGGGGCGCCTGACCCTTTAAGGCATAAGCCTGGATTACCATCTGTCGGATCCACCTAGAGATGGTGGCCGACGAGACTGCTTGGCCCTTCTTGGGACCAGCCACCGAAACAAACAGTGAGTCTGACTTCCGGAACAGGGAAGTAGCAGATAGGTATGAAGAAAGGAAGGCTGCAGCCGCAGCACCACCTTATCCTTGTGGAAAATCAAATAGGGAGCCTTGCAGGACAAGGCTGCCAGCTCAGAGACTCGTCTAACTGACGTAACAGCCACCAGAAAGATCACTTTCTGAGAAAGTGTCAACAGGGGAATATCTCTAAAATTCTCAAACCGTGCCTTCTGAAGCACCGAGAGGACCAGGTTCAAGTCCAACGGAGGTAGTGGGGGACGGACCGGAGGGGCCACATGTCGAACCCCCTGCACAAATGTACTCACGAGAGAGTGAGTCGCCAGGGGTCGCTGAAAAAAGACAGCCAGGGCAGATATCTGTCCCTTAAATCGTACTTAAGGCAAGCCTTTGGTCCACCCCATGCTGTAAAAACAGCAGGATTCTGGAAACCAAATAAGTACACGGATGCCATTTAATTTTCTCACACATGGAGATGTAGGCCTTCCAAGTGCGGTGATAAACCTTCCTAGAGGACGGTTTCCGAGCACTTCTCATAGTAGAGATTACTGAGTCTGACAGGCCCCGGTCTCTCAGTACCTGGTTCTCAACAGCCATGCCGTTAAAGCCAGTGACTGTAAAGCAGGATTGAGTATGGGACCTTGCGATAGCAGGTCCTTCCGTAGTGGTAGACGCCAGGGGACGTCTGCTACCAGACGTACTAGATCGGCGTACCAAGGACGCTGAGGCCAATCTGGAGCGATTAGGATCATTGGAATTCCCTCTGCCTCCACTCTGCGGAGCAGAAGAGGAAGAAGCCTTAAGGGAGGGAAGGCATAGATTAGCCGATACTGACCCCACAATGCCACCAACGCGTCCGTTGCGTCTGCCCATGGGTCTCTTGACCGGGCCACAAACCTCAATACCTTCCGATTGAGTCGGGAAACCAGTAGATCTACGTCTGGTGTGCCCCATCTTTGGCAGAGGAGTTGGAACACCTCCGGGTGTAAGGACCATTCTCCCTGGTCCAGCATCTGGCGGCTCAGGTAGTTCGCCTGCCGGAATGTACACGGTTGACAGTGCCGGTATGCTCTTCTCTGCCCACTTCAGGATGCGAGCCACCTCGGATGCTGCAGCTAAGCTTCTTGCTCCTCCTTGATGATTGACATATGCCACTGCTGTGGCGTTGTCTGACTGGACGCTCTTGCAGCCTCTGAGACCATTTGAAGAGACACAGCCTGATCTCCCAGATTTCCAGGACATTGATCGGCAGGGGGGCTTCCTCTGGGGTCCAGCGACCTTGCGCCGACTGGACACCCCAGACTCCCCCCCCCCCCAACCTGTAAGGCTGGCGTTCGTCGTGATCACTATCCAGTAAACCGGAAGAAATGACTTCCTGGCCATTAGAGCCGGTGCTGTCAGCCACCATACCAGGGATCTCCTGACTAGGTGGCTCACTCGGATTTGATAATCCAGAGATGAAGGGCATCTGTTCCATCTGGACAGAACTTCCTTCTGTAACACTCGAGTGGTATTGAGCATATGGGACCGCCTCGAAGGAGGCTACCATGAGGCCTAACACTCGCATGCAAAAAAACGGAGTGACGACCAATTCCTGGAAGTCAGCTGCCATACTGCAGCCCCGAAGGGTCTGCAACTTCTCCACAGGGAGGAATACCTTTGCCTCTGAGGAATCCAGAATCAACCCCAGGTACACTAGGCGTTGAGTGGGCACCATACTGACTTTTGCGTGTTTAGTATCCAACCAGTCTCGAAGAGTCTGACCGGTAATGGACACGCTTACCTCCAATTCTGAGCTTGAAGGCGCCTTCAGTAGAAGGTTGTCCAAGTAGCCCATGATAGCGATACCCCACTGTCTTAGAAGTGCCAGAATCGGAGCGAGCACCTTGGTGAACGTCCTGGGTGCTGAGGCAAGGCCAAATGGGAGGGCCACAAACTGGTAGTGGTTCTTCCTGACAGCAAATCAGAGACTTCTGGTGTATATGGGGACATGCAGGTAAGCGTCCTTGATGTCCAAGGAGGCCAGAAAGTCCCCCAGATGGAGAGCCGTGACTACAGATCGAACCGACTCCATCCGAAATCTTTGCACCTTCACAAAGCAATTGAGGGCTCTGAGATCCAAGATTGGATGAACCCCCCCCCCCCTCCTTCGTCACAATGAACAGATTTCAGTAAAAACCCTGACCCCGTTCCTGTTCTGGAACTGGAAAAATTCTATCTTGTAGCCTGAGGAGATTACTTTGCAAACCCACCTGTCGGAGACTAGAGCTGTCCACTGAGTCACGAATTTGTGAAGACGTCCCCCCACCCGAGAGCTGGGTAAGGGCGGACCTTCATGCGGACGCAGATTAGTCGGCAGGCTTGTTGGGTCTGGGGGACCAAGGACGCTTTTGTCCTTGGGCAGGCGCCTTGTCGGCCTGGGGTCTTTTTCCTGTCGCCCTAGGGGGACGAAATAAAAAAAAAAAAACGCTTGCGTGCAGTAAAGGAGGGCCCTTGCCCTTGGCGTGGCCCCTACCCTTGCTAGTTTGAGGAAGCAAAATGCTTTTACCTCCTGTGGCATCCTTGATGTCATCCATAGAGGCCCCAAAAAGTCTGTCGCCCTTAAAAGGCAGATCCTTGGAGGTCTGGTCCGCAGACCAGCCCTTTAGCCAGATCAGGCGGCGTATTGCTACTGCATAAACCGAAGCTTTAGACAGCAGGGGAATAGTATCCATGTCTGACTCGCAGACAAACCTAAGGCCGTGGACCAACTGGTCGGCCAATGTTATCTCATCAGGAGGAGCATCTCGCTCCTTAACCCCTGGAGTAGCAATCTTGCCCATTCAGTAAGTGTCTGAGACACTAGGGCCCCCGCCAATGCCGGGCGTACTGCTGAGCCTACCACTGAGTATAGGTAGCAAGCGAGTGCTTCAGCCTTCTTATCCACAGGGTCCTTGAAAACAGGAGCCCCTTCTACTGGAATTGTGGTGGCTCTATTAAGTCTGGACACCGGAGGGTCCACTATAGGGGGAGAGGTCCATTTCTTCAGAAAACTCTCCTCAAAGGGGTACCGTACCGCAAACCTCTTTGGGGCTGTAAAGACCCTCATTGGGTTCTCCCATTCCTTGTATAAGAGTTTATTTAAATAAGACACACAAGGGAACACCTTAGCAGTGCGGGCAGGTTTATGAAACCCAAGTGGACCGGAGTCTCTGCTGCTTCTGCAGTATTTTCCCAACTTTAGCGTATCCCACACTGCAGTAATAAGGTCAGATACCAAGCCGTCTCGCTACTGACCTGGAGTCATCCTCACTGTCCGGTCACGGTCTGCAGTCTCTGATGCGTCAGAATCTGGGCCCTGAGCCGTAGCTGGACCTGGTTCTGCATCAGAACTATCCCCAGAAGCTTGCAGGGGATGGGGGCGTTTACTACCCCCTGTATTCCCATGTGCTGCTTCCACCCTGGCAGCAAACGCCTCTAGGATTGCCGACATAGCGTTCAAAGACACCTCGGGGGCACCAGCTGCTAAATCTGGTGTTTCAGGGGAGAAGACATCTGGCTCAGATGCCATGCTGACCACACGCTGACATCCACAGGGCTCCAGGCAAGATATCAATAGGCCACCCTCCTGCGCTGCAGATATGCTGGGTTACCCAGAGGACTCACCACCCTGGACAGGTACTGCTATTCTGCCGTGTGCTGCGCCTGTGATGCTGTCCCACTGCTGCTGTGTCAGTCTGCTTCTCTTATCAACGCTTCCTGTGTGAATTTTCGCACCAGTGTAATGCACCCTAGAGGCCGGAGACTCTCGCAAAATGGCCGACAAAAACGTCTGTATGGAAGATAAATGTGGGCTCTAGGAAAATGGCCGCCGAGCCAAAGATAGAGGCCAAGCAGCCGTAGCCCACAAAAAGATGGCCGCCGAACGGCAATATATACATACATACAGGGTGGACAAACATGGCCGCCGATCAGTTGATAGAGGCCAGTGGGTGTGGACTACAAGAAAATGGCGCCGAAAACCACAGGAAGATGGCCGCCGGGCAGTCACTAGAGGCCGAACCCAGCATGGACCACCACAAAATGGCCACCGACAGCATGAAGGAGGACACACACACACACACACACAGGTAAGCAGAAATGACATTTCTTTTACATGTTAGTTACAGCCAGCCCCGCTCCAGTGGAACCCCTTAGGTGACCCCCAGCACCCAGCAACCTTTAGCTAGAAGCCCAGGGAGGAGGGAAGAAAGGGGCCACAACCACTTACTTGGTCTCTCCAGGAATGTCCAGCCAAATCACCCAGCCGAGGCAGGGGAGTTTTACTTACCTATCCTGCATGTATTCTGCTGGAAGACATTCCAAACAGATCATCATCCACGCACAGAAGGTGACTGTTGGCCAGGCATGCTGTGATTGGACCCAAAAGGGATGATCATATGTATGCCCTGGAGCGTGACGCTCACCGGACAGGCTGCTGCGACTCGGCCGTAAGGTCAGCCGAAGCTGAGCGGTCCGATGCAAGCCTTGGAGCGTAAGCTCACCGGTCAGGCTGCTGCGACTCGGCCGAAAGGTCAGCCGAAGCTGAGCGGTCCGATGCAGGCCCTGGAGCGTAGGCTCACCGGCCACCCATGGAGCAATGGGCATGTCGTGGAAAACCCAGCGCGTAGCTAGGGTCGGCACACGCTCGATGGCCGACCTGGGGAGACTACAAGGATCGAGGATCCAGCCTGTCACCCAGTCGGCAGCTGATCGAAGATCGCAGGAAACAAAAAATGTAGCAAAAAAAATATCTTTTTTCCCCCGGACCAATGGGCCCGAAGGGAGCCATGTCCTACTCCTTGCTAGACAGAAAAAAAAACAATCTGCGAGATGCAGACTGAAGAGATATACCCAGAGGGTCCGCCCCCTGGGTGGTACTGTAGAGGGTGTGATGCAACACTTTTTACAAGTTTTCTGCCTAGTCACTCCTAATTAACGGATAATACCCACTTTGTCAATAGAGAGGCTGTGTCGGTCCATGGACGAAAGAGTAACCTTTTTTGAAGACACGGCTTTAAAGGAACCAAAGGACATAGCTTCCACCTGAGGTTCCTCAGCCTCAACATTTAGCTTGAGAGTGTCCCTCACAGCATCAATGAGTTCACTCACAAGCACCCTGTCAGTTGGTGGTTCAAGACAGGGGTCTTCCTCACAAGGAATTTCCTGTCCAAACACATCAAAATCCTCAGAACTAGGGTCCTCAGTAGCAGTAGCTAGGCCCATATCTGAGTCAGAGCACTCCCCATGTGGAGATTGTGTGGGGAGGGGGCGCTTTACAGCCCCAGTGCATTCGCACACCGCTTCCAGCTTGACAAGGAATGATTCCAGGACTGCCGACAACTGGTCCATAGAGACCGCAGATGCAGGAGCACTGGCAGTTGCCTCTGACAAGTGTGGAGAAGCAGGTGAACCAGACTCCATATTGCCACCCTCTGAGACCTTATTCACTATTACAGTGAATAATACAGTCCACCCACTGGCTGCGCTGAGGCTGAGGGGGGGGATACCCGGAGGACTCACCACCCTTAGGAACCGCTCGGTTCCGCTGTATGAGCCGCGCTGTAGCGCGAGTGAAGCCGGAGGAGAAAGAAGAATCCGTGAGGAGATGAGGTATTTCGCGCCGTTCAGCAGCGCCGCTAGAGGCCGAAAACTAAACTGAAAGCGCCGCGGCTACAAGAAAATGGCCGCCGGGTGCCTGTATAACTGTGCTTTGAGCCGCGGCAAAATGGCCGCCGATGGCGCACTTTTTAAATTTAAAACACTGCGCCAATGGCGCACGCAATAAACCTCACACACTCCCCCAGAACACTTCCCAAGTTCACTAACAGCCATGGAGCGCCCCCCCCTCCCGGGCAGAGCGACCCCCCAAGTATCCCCACACAGCACAGCACCAGAGCAGGGTGCAGAGAGCAGCATAACAGGTGGGAGACAGGGAGAACCCCCACACACAGAAACACAGCCAGTATGTACTCACCTTGCAGCAGGAGAGACTACCTACCCGTTCCCTAGAGGGACCCACTGGCTTGTTTCAGACAGACCTATCACAGAGTCGTACTGCGTAGCTGTCGGCCCGGTCCACCGCGAAAGATACAGTAGGTACTGTTCAATCTTGAGAGGACCGCAGGAGCATGAAAGCAACCCGGACACCCCTGGAGCCATGGGGTATGTCATGAACTGAGTCTCACGCACACAAGGTGAGGATCAGCACGCTCGATGGTCGGACAGGGAAGACTACGAGGATACTAGTGTACCCAACCTGTTGCCCAGCCGACAGTTGATTGAAGGTTTCAAAAATAAAATAAAATTCCCAAAGGAATAAAATTTAAAAGCAAAAATCTTCCAGGAGACTGGCTCCTGAGAGAGCCAAGTCTTCTCCTTCTGCTAGGCAGAAAAAAACTGAAGCTGCTAGCTGCAGGTGGGGGGGTAATGTCCGGAGGGACCACCCCCCTGGGCGGGGCTGTTCGGCTCTGGCTTGCCAGCTCTCCTTATGCTGTGACAGCGTGTGAGGAAAGGAATGGCGATTACTGGCAAGTGTGTTTACATGTGGTCAGCTGTGATTGGACACAGCTGATCACATGGTAAAGTGTCGCTGTGATTGGCCTTATACGGGGATCAACTGTGTTAGAATGACAGGGGACTAGTGGTGCAACGGATCGGTGACGATCCGTGATCCGAACGGGTCACCCCGTTCGGATCGGCACACACCGCGATCCGCGGCCTTAGGAAAGGCCGCGGCTTCGGCCTAGCTCCGGAGCCGCGGCCATCTTGGTACACCCGGCGGCGGCGGCCGCCGTGTGCGTGCTGACGTCATCACCCCTCACCCTCGCTGCTCGTGGATCTGAACTGGCCGGCGGGAGAGTAAGGTAAGTGGGGGGAGAAGATTGTGGATATTACAGGGGGAGAAGATTGTGGATATTACAGGGGGGAGAAGATTGTGGATATTACAGGGGGGAGAAGATTGTGGATATTACAGGGGGGGGGGGGGGGAGATTGTGGATATTACAGTGAGGGGGAAATTACGTGGATATTAGTATTTTTTTTTTTTTTGCCGATCCGAAAATGATCCGATCCGTGACCCCTGATCCGAGGATCGATCCGATCCGTGAGTTTTTTGATCCGTTGCACCCCTACAGGGGACACACCGGGGGTTTGGTTCTGAGAGGACGTAAATAAATGCCCTCCAAGAACAAAAGAGACCTCTTTCGGCCATAGCGCAGGTCTGAAGTGGTTAAAGTCAGGTACCTATACTAATTGTATTTAACCACTTCACGACCGCCCACTGTATATATACGTCAGCACTTTAAAGATGGATCTCTCGGTAACGGCAGCAGCTGCTGCCACAACCGAGGTATCCATCCTTTCAGTGGGCGGTCGTGTTTTCGATAATGGTGGTCTCTGCGGCGGTTTCTTTACGAGATCACCGTTACCGGCGGCGGGAGAGAGGCCCTGCGCCGCTTACCGGAGGCGTCGGTAGCAATGGAGGCGGTCGGTTCCTTCACATTGCTGGGTACGGATATGATTGAGGGCAAGATGGCCCCCACCCGTCTCCATATCATAGCAGGGCGGAAGCGACGACAAAACGTCACTTCCGCTCATACCTCTTAAAAAGGGACTTTTTTTTTATTGCATTTAAGTCCAAATATGAGATGCGAGGTCTTTTTGACCTCAGATCTCATATTTAAGAGGACCTGTCATGCTTTATTCTTTTACAAGGGAGGTTTAAATTCCTTGTAATAGGAATAAAAGTGACCCAAATTTTTTTATTTTTTTTAAAAACAGGTTTTAAAAATCAATAAAATAAAGTTAAATAAATAAGAACTTTTTTTTTTTTTTTAACCGCCCCATCGAGCTCACGCGCAGAAGAGAACGCACACGTGAGCAGCGCCCACATATAAAAACGGTGTTCAAACCACACATGAGGTATCGCCGCGATCAGTAGAGCGAGAGCAATAATTCTAGCCCTAGTCGTCCTCTGCAACCTGTAGTTTTTTTAACCCCTTCGCGCCCAGCATACGAGAAAACACTGCCACAATGTGGCTCTACAATGCCGGGAGGCCGTTATTATACGGCCTCCCCTTTCCCCGCGCGCGCTCCCGAGCGCGCATCGGGGAACTTCTGTGCTGGCCGTGTCCCTTGGACACAGCCATTCACAGATCGCGGTAAATAGACAATCACAGCGGCTATTTACAGCGCGATCGAGGAGACCAATGAGAGATGATCTCAAATGTAAACATATGAGATCATCTCTCATTGCCGGCTTTCTCTCCTCACACAGACACCGCGTGTGAGGAGGGAGAGCGATCTGTCAGAGAGTCAGCTTCTGTCAGCTTCCATCAGTGCCCAGTAATAACAGTGAAAACACAGTGCCCACCTGTGCCATCTGTGCTCATCCGTGCCCACCTGTGCCACCTCATCCGTGCCCACCTGTGCAATCAGTGCACATCTGTTCCACCTCATCAATACGCATCTGCCACCTCATCTGTGCCGCCTCAGTGCCATCTGTGCCGCCTCATCAGTGCCATCTGTTCCACCACCTCCGTACCCATCTGTGCCACTATATTAGTACCCATCTGTGCCACCTCAGTACCCATCTGTGCCACCTCAGTACCCATCTGTGCCACCTTATTAGTGCACATCTGTGCAATCAATCAGGGCCCATCTGCGCCACACACCTGTGAAGTCGCACCACCACCGCCAGCAACCAAAAGATGTCAAAAAGGTGTTTTACCGCCGATGAGGCATACCAAATTCTTTCCACGCCTGAAAGCGACGGGGAGCTCTCTTTTTCAGATTCCGATTCAGGTTCTGAGTCGGACGTAAACTATGAGCCAGTCTTTAGTAGTGGAACAGAGACAGCCTCAGAGGAGGAAGATAGTCGGCCCGCCAAAAGAAGGCGCTCTGCTGAGGCAGCAGTAGCATCCACCAGCACCGCAGTGCCATCCACCAGCACCGCAGTGCCTCAGCAAGAAAGGCCAAGGACCCATGCCGGCCTTCCCTATGCCCTCCAGAACCCCTTGTGGCTTCCTCCTAATTCAGGAGAAGCCAACATTCCCCCTTTCACTGCCCAGCCAGGAGTCCAGGTGAATACGGACAATTTTTCCCCAATCAATTTTTTCCGAGGACATGCTAGCCAACATTGTCACCCAGTGCAACCTATATGCCCAGCAATTTATTGCAAGTAATCCTACATCCTATTATGCCCGTCCCTTCGAGTGGAGAGACCTAACGGTGGAGGAGTTGAAGGTTTTTTTAGGCCTCACATTTTGCATGGGACTCAACCCAAAAAAAAACTTTTCGTTCCTTTTGGTCCAAACGCCCCATCTATCACATGCCAATATTCTCCAGCATAATGCCCAGAACCAGGTACCTCATGATCATGAGGTTTCTCCACTTCAACGATAACACCCAGTGCCTTCCCCGAAATCACCCAAATTATGACAGGCTTTTCAAAATTCGACCCTTACTAAATTATTTTTCAGAAGTATTCCCCCAGTTATATACCCCGGACCAACACATATGTGTGGATGAGTCCCTTGTAAAATTTAGAGGCAGGCTTCAAATAAAGCAATTTATCCCCAGCAAAAGGGCCCGCTATGGGGTGAAGGTGTACAAACTCTGTGACCGAGTCACAGGGTACCTGTATGGCTTCCTAGTGTACGAAGGGAAGGACACCCAGCTGCATCCCCCCCAATTGCCCAGACTACTTGGGAACAAGCGGGAAAGTTGTTTGGCAACTCATCAGCCCCCTACTGGAAAAAGGCTACCACTTATATGTAGATAACTTTTATACATCCCTTCCCCTGTTTCGCAACCTTCACCTGAAGAAGACGCCAGCATGTGGCACGGTCAGAAGGAACCGGAAGGGCTTTCCTCAAAGTCTTGTGAATAAGAAGTTGAGAAGAGGAGAGTCGGCAAGTCTGCGAAACCAGGAGGTTCTGGCAGTGAAGTGGAAGGACAGAAGTGATGTATATATGTTATCTTCCATCCACAACGATACCTTCGTGGAAAACCCCCAGAAGGAATGGCACCACCATCCGAAAGCCCACATGCATCCAGGACTACAATTCGTTCATGGGGGGAGTCGACTTGAACGACCAAATGCTGGAACCCTCTCTTTCCACAAGGCGGACATACCATTGGTATAAAAAAGTAGCAATTTTTTTTTTCATTTGGCCATATATAACTTATATTATTTATCGCAAGTCCACCCAAAACCCCCTACCCTTCCTTGGCTACCAGGAGGAAATCACCACTGCCCTAATATTCCAGAATGGCCCACCCCAAAACATCCGATCTGATGTTATGAGTCGACTCTCCGAACGTCACTTTCCTGATAAAGTCCCTCCCACAGCAACAGGCCGACAACGTCAAAAAAAATGTAAGGCGTGTGCCAGTGGAGGAGTCAGACGAGACACAGTTTATTATTGTGCTGAGTGTCCTTCCCAACCAGGCCTCTGTGTAATTGACTGCTTTCGCCGTTACCATACTTCACTAAATTATTAGTAAAGTATGGTAAATGTAATCCTCATTGCCTGCCTTCACACCCCTTATGCTACTGCCTGCTCTGTAACTGACCCTGGCTTGTTATTTGACCACGCTTCTGCCTAACGATTCTGTACTACCTCTGCCTGATCTGGAACTGACCTTGGACTGTTTGACCATGCTTTTTGCCTGCCTCTTGGATTGATCTTGTACCCTGCTACTGGACTAGTGGGATTCAACACAGGGGTCTCACATATGTGAGGGGCTCCAGAATTGTTTTTCTGGATGAAGAAAACATTTTTTTTTGTTTTCTCATCCTAGATTAGGGTCTGGAGACTCGGAGGCTTCAAAGAGATTTGGGTGGGAGAAGCCTCTACCCCTGTCCCCATTCTGTCCTGAACAAGGCCCTACTTCTGCCTGCTGCCTGTAGGACCTATGCCATCATGCCTCTGCCTGTCGCATGAACTGACCACACCAAATGGATCTGCCTACTACCAGGACTAATATCTTTGGCACTGCTGACAATATTTCTGCCTGCACTGACCCAGGACTGTTTATGGACAGTATCCCTGCCTGCTGCCTGGACAATTGTGTATGCCATTGCTGACGAAGTCCCTGCCTGCTGCCTGGACCAGTGCTATCCTGCTGTGTAGAACTCCGCTACTAAAACCACAGGTAATCTTTTGTTTACGCTTTGCTCAGCATAATGTATTTTGGGGTGTAATTCTTGGTATGTGCATGCTATGTGTCCTTAGAACATCTGATGGTGTTCCTTGCATGTTGGGCCTCTGTATGTGGACAGGCTGTGCAAAAGTCCCAAACATTTGGTATCGCCATACTCAGGAGGAGTAGCAGAATGTATTTTGGGGTGTCATTTTTGCTATGTAAATGCTATGTGTTGGAGATATCTTATGAACTGACAACTTTGTGTAAAAAAAAAAAAAAAAGCATTTATTTTTTTTCCACATTTTCCAAAAACTTCTGGAAAAAAATGAACCGTTCAAAAGACTCATTATGCCTCATAGATTATACCTTGGGGTGTTAGCTTTCCAAAATGGGGTCATTTTGTGGGTGTTTCCATTGTCCTGGTGCTCCAGGGCCTTCAAAACTATAATAGGTGGTTGAGAAATGAGATGTGTAATTTATGCTCCTAGAACGCCTGAAGGTGCTACTTCAATGTAGGTCCTCTGTATGTGGACAGGCTGTGTAAAAGTCCCACACATGTGGTATTGCCATACTCAGGAGGAGTAGCAGAATGTATTTTGGGGTGTCATTTTTGCTATGTACATGCTATGTGTTGGAAATATCTTATAAATGGACAACTTTGCGTAAAAAAAAATGCTTTCATTTTTTTTCCACATATTCCAAAAACTTCTGGAAAAAAATGAACCGTTCAAAAGACTCATTATGCCTCAGATTATACGTTGGGGTGTTAGCTTTCCAAAATGGGGTCATTTTGTGGGTGTTTCCATTGTCCTGGTGCTCCAGGGCCTTCAAAAGTGTAATAGGTAGTCAACTAGTTAGAAGTGTCATTTATGCTCATAGAACACCTGATGGTGCTCCCTGCATGTTGGGCCTCTGTATATGGCCAGGCAGTAAAAAAGTCCCACACATGTGGTATCGTAATACTCAGGAGGAGTAGCAGAATGTATTTTGGGGTGTCATTAGGGGTATGCACATGCCATGTGAGAGGAATAAGCTATTACAATGAAAATTTTTAGGAAAAACCCCCCCCCAAAAAAAAAAAAAATCGTAATTTTGCAAAGAATCGTGGGAAAAAATTACAACTTCAAATAACTCACCATGCCTCTTAATACCTTGGAATGTCTACTTTACAAAAAGGGGTTATTTGGGGGGCATTTGTACTTTCCTGGCTTGTTAGGGTCTCAAGAAATGAGATAGGCCGCCAGTACATCAGATGTGATCATTTTTTTATGATTTGCACTATAGCTTGTAGACTCTAAAACTTTCACACAGACCAAATAATTTCCAAAAATTTGGGGTTATTTTTAGCAACAATATGTAGCAGTATAAATTGTGGCCAAAATTTATGAAGAAAAAATTAATAATTTGCAAAAATTTATCACAGAAACTAAGAAAAATGCGTTTTTTTTTTCAAAATTTTCGGTCTTTTTTCATTTATAGCGCAAAAAATAAAAAACCCAGGAGGTGATCAAATACCACCAAAAGAAAGCTCTATTTGTATGAAAAAAAGGACAAAAAAATCATTTGGGTACAGTGTTGCATGACTGAGTAATTGTCATTTAAAGTGTGACAGCGCTGAAAGCTGAAAATTGGTCTGGGCAGGAGGGGTATTTAAGTGCCCAGTAAGCAAGTGGTTAAACGTCGCCTAGGGAGATTTTTAAGGGTAAAAGCTTGACGCCATTCTACGAGTGGCCGCAATTTTGAAGCGTGACATGTTAGGTATTAATTTACTCGGCGTAACATTATCTTTCACAATATAAAAAAAAATAAAAATTGGGCTAACTTTACTGTTGTATTATTTTTTACTTAAAAAAAAAAAAAAGAAGTAAAATGTTTCCAAAAAAAAAGTGTGATTGTAAGACCGCTGCGCAAATACCATGTGACAAAAAGTATTGCAATGACCGCCATTTTATTCTCTAAAATGTATAATGTTTGGTTCTAAGTAATTTTCTAGCGAAAAAAAATGTTTTTAACTTGTAAACAGAGTCTGAAAAACAGGCTTGGTCCTTAAGTGGTTAAAAAAGTAGTAAACTATTTCAACCAGGGTCCCCTGCAGCTTTATGCTATAATGGGCTAGTATGCACACCATACTAGCACATTATATTGGACTCAACTATCAAAGAAAGACGTCCAAGCACTGTGCTTGCTTCTATCTTCTCCCGGTCTTCCTTTTGGGTTCGCTCTATTCGACTGCTTGAATGTCTGGGCCATGAGAACATCACTCTGCACGTGCACACAGGAGTCACATCCCCATAGCACAAAGCAGGTGCCATAATGGACTGTGAGCTGCGTGTGCACAGCTTAGTGTACATTACTGCTGACAGGCAGGGAGAAGCATTTATGACAGCGGGGACAACAAGGATATCTTCGGTCATGAAAACCCCGCCTCTCACCGATATTTTTATATTTCGGTTTAACCACTTGCCGACCGCGCTATAGCCAAATGACGGCTCCAGCCAGTTCCGGGAGGCCATCATATGACGCCCTCCTGTGATGGTGTGCTCTGTGATTGCTGCGTCCTCTGGAGACAGCTGATCACAGCTCAGGGTAAAGAGACACTCAGCGGCTCTTTACCAGGTGATCAGCTGTGTCCAATCACAGCTGATCAAGGGTGTAAACACAAGCCAGTTATCAGCAGTTCCCTTCCTCGTACTGACAGGAGAAGAGAGCCGATAATCAGCTTGTGTGAAAGGGATATCCGCACTAATTATCAGTGCAGTCCCAACAGTGCCCACTAGAACTGCCAATCAGTGCTGCTTACCAGTGCCACCTCTTCCGTGCCCATCAGTGAAGGAGAAAATATATTTGCCAAATTTTATAACAAACCTATATGTAGCGGGGGTTTAAATTTAGGGGGATACACCTGGGTGGTAGTATGACCCAGGTGTGTATAAATCATCATGGAAGGATTTAGACCATTGTTAATTCGTGGAGGACTTGGTGGTGTACTGTTCTCCTTGGCCTGTGGGTGGCGGGGTTCCCACAGGTCTAAGGTAGATTCACTGCCGCAGTGCTGGCCTTTTTGTCCCCTTCCAGCGATGGTACGGCGAGGGCGGGGAACCCGCCCTGGCGTCGCGGGAGGAGATAAAGGGGAGAGACGCCCTCACCACAAGGTCTGTTTCCTGCATCGCGCGCCCAGGCACCTTAGGCCTGGGTGCGGAGTTCCGGCCCAGGTGCCCTAGGCCTGGTCGGAGCGGAGTTGGCGTCCATCCCAGGCACCTTCAGCCTGGGGTGAGGTACTAAACCGGAGGCCTGGGGCCCAGTGACTTCGACTGGGTCCCGCAAGGGCGGAGGAGTCCGAGGGTCCCTGAGGTGGATGGGGCCCATGTCTGAGGTGAGGAGGCCGAGGAGGTCACCCGTCTGAAGAGTCCGGAGCAGCATCAACCCAGTGACGGATGGGCCTCCGGTAACTCCCTTGGAGGGACATCTTCCCCCTGACAGGGGCCACAATGCAGCGAAGGTACTCCTATCTGCATTCTATAGAGTCGCTGGTAGAGACTCACAAGTTCTAAGTTCTCTCTAGCCAAGGCTATAGTAACCGCTGGTGAAACCACAGTGGTTTAGCGTACAATCAGGATAGTGCCTCGACCTGCTCACCCCACCGTATTGAACTGTTATTGGGTCTCAACCAGTTGGCTGGCAAAGAACTGTTTGATTGTGACAATAAAACAAGAGTTGGACCCTAATCGGTGTGTGGTACTCTGGTTAATGGGAGCAAAGGGAAGTGTCAGCACAGCTAGACTTGGTCATTAACTGAAACACACAGGCCCGAGGAAAATAACTGGTACTGGCCTTCACCTTATTCACTGCCATGGGGAGGACATGGGCCGTAGCGCATCTTACTCTCACATACGAAATACCCCTAGACGAAACGGATGGAGTGAGGGCGCTACATATAAAAAAGGTTTTTTTTTCCATTTTTTCATTTATTTTGCAAAAAAATAAAAAACCCAGTGGTGATTAGATACCACCAAAAGGGAAGCTCTATTTGTGTGAAAAAAATATGATAAAAATGTAATATGGGTACAGCGTTTCATGACCGCGCAATTGTCATTCAAAGTGTGACAGCGCTGAAAATTGGCCTGGGCAGGAAGGGGGTAAAAGTGCCCAGTAGGCAAGTGGTTAATACCGCTACAAAACAATCCCACTGAATGGAGAGTTATTACAGAGTGGAGATCATTTGTGTCTTTTATATCTGCCTGGAGTTCAGCTCAAAGGGCTCATTCACAACACATCCGGTAACGCATACGCATTGGCGTGCATTTTACACGTGTTCCATTTGGGTTTTTTTTGCCTGTAAACACTTTGCGTACATTTAAATCTGTTGCACTAAAAAAAAAAAAAAAAAGTGCATGCTGTATTTTTATTCAGCACTGAGCAATTGCAAAGCAGCACGCTGGTGTGAACTGCATTCACAGGGAATCAGTGTTTTGGTTGCCATGCGTTGTGAATGAACCACAAGGGCCCACACAATGTGTTTTAATGTGCAGCTGCATTGTAACATGCAATGCTTTTTACTTTTTTTTTTTAGACTTCACCAAGCTTGTTTGCATGATTTTGTCAACATGTGTTGCACTAAAAGAAGAAAAAAATAATAATAAAAGAGCCTGTTGTGTTCTTCAGCAAGCAATGCTCTGGCTGGTGTGACCTGCTCATATTAGAATACATTGGGGGGGAACTTGGGAAAACTGGAGCAGGCAGAAGCTGGAACAGCCATGCATGGCAACCAATCAGCTTCTATCTTTTATTTACAAAGTTTAACTGCACCAGTTGAAGAGAGAAGCTGATTGGTTGGCATGCACATCTACTCCACAAGTGAAGTCTGCTCCAGCTTAGGTCCACCATTCCCTCCGTTATACATGGCAGCCCCTAGTCACAAGGATCAACCATATGCCAAGGAAGGCTCAGTTCCGGGCCATGCTGGGACTTTCTCTCCCCCTCCCCCGGGACTCACGTGTCCAGGCGGATCTTCTTCAGCGCCACCACCTCTCCGGTCTCCCGGTTCCGAGCTTTATACACCACCCCGTACGTGCCCTCCCCAATCTTCTCCACCTTCTGGAAGTTATCCATGACAGGCGACACTGAGGTCCGCCACTACCGGGGGCCGCCTGTACTACTCTGACCGACGAGTCTCTTCCCTACAATACAGCACCCCGAAAACTTCCCGCCACCGGCGCTCGGCCACGCCTCCCTAACTCACGATTGGTCCGCAGGCACAAAAAAAAATACAAGCGGCGCCGAGTGACGTCATGTAGAAGATACCGGGGACAACACAAAGTTCCTGGAGAGGCCCAGAGCCGTTGGGATGCAACGGGACCTGGCTGTGTGTGTTGGGGGTGCATGAGGGGCCTGACACCGGTACACGGATGTACTGCACTCTACGAGGGGACCGCCGCACACATGGCTGTACTGTGTGTACAGGGGAAATATGATTCCCCCATGCATGTGTGTGTATAGGGACCAACTGCTACTATGTACAGGGCCCCCCCCCCCCATACATGTGTGTGTATAGGGACCAACTGCTACTATGTACAGGGGGCCCCCCCATACATGTGTGTGTATAGGGACCAACTGCTACTATGTACAGCCCCCCCATGCATGTGTGTGTATAGGGACCAACTGCTACTATGTACAGGGCCCCCCCTCCATACATGTGTGTGTATAGGGACCAACTGCTACTATGTACAGGGCCCCCCCCCATACATGTGTGTGTATAGGGACCAACTGCTACTATGTACAGGGCCCCCCCATACATGTGTGTGTATAGGGACCAACTGCTACTATGTACAGGGCCCCCCCCCATACATGTGTGTGTATAGGGACCAACTGCTACTATGTACAGCCCCCCCATGCATGTGTGTGTATAGGGACCAACTGCTACTATGTACAGGGCCCCCCCTCCATACATGTGTGTGTATAGGGACCAACTGCTACTATGTACAGGGCCCCCCCATACATGTGTGTGTGTATAGGGACCAACTGCTACTGTGTACAGCCCCCCCATACATGTGTGTGTATAGGGACCAACTGCTACTGTGTACAGGCCCCCCCCCATACATGTGTGTGTATAGGGACCAACTGCTACTATGTACAGGGCCCCCCCATACATGTGTGTGTATAGGGACCAACTGCTACTATGTACAGGGGGCCCCCCATACATGTGTGTGTATAGGGACCAACTGCTACTGTGTACAGGGCCCCCCCATACA
This sequence comes from Rana muscosa, assembly GCA_029206835.1. Lineage (NCBI taxonomy): Eukaryota > Metazoa > Chordata > Amphibia > Anura > Ranidae > Rana > Rana muscosa. The sequence goes on from CM055117.1 coordinate 856,837,292, forward strand.
TGTGTGTGTGTATAGGGACCAACTGCTACTGTGTACAGCCCCCCCATACATGTGTGTGTATAGGGACCAACTGCTACTGTGTACAGGGCCCCCCCATACATGTGTGTGTATAGGGACCAACTGCTACTATGTACAGGGCCCCCCCATACATGTGTGTGTATAGGGACCAACTGCTACTATGTACAGGGGCCCCCCATACATGTGTGTGTATAGGGACCAACTGCTACTGTGTACAGGGCCCCCCCATACATGTGTGTGTATAGGGACCAACTGCTACTATGTACAGGGCCCCCCATACATGTGTGTGTATAGGGACCAACTGCTACTATGTACAGGGCCCCCCCCATACATGTGTGTGTATAGGGACCAACTGCTACTATGTACAGCCCCCCCCATGCATGTGTGTGTATAGGGACCAACTGCTACTATGTACAGGGCCCCCCCTCCATACATGTGTGTGTATAGGGACCAACTGCTACTATGTACAGGGCCCCCCCATACATGTGTGTGTATAGGGACCAACTGCTACTGTGTACAGCCCCCCCATACATGTGTGTGTATAGGGACCAACTGCTACTGTGTACAGGGCCCCCCCCATACATGTGTGTGTATAGGGACCAACTGCTACTGTGTACAGCCCCCCCCCATACATGTGTGTGTATAGGGACCAACTGCTACTATGTACAGGCCCCCCCATACATGTGTGTGTATAGGGACCAACTGCTACTGTGTACAGGCCCCCCCATACATGTGTGTGTATAGGGACCAACTGCTACTGTGTACAGGCCCCCCCCCCCATACATGTGTGTGTATAGGGACCAACTGCTACTGTGTACAGCCCCCCCCATACATGTGTGTGTGTATAGGGACCAACTGCTACTATGTACATGGCCCCCCCATACATGTGTGTGTATAGGGACCAACTGCTACTATGTACAGGCCCCCCCATACATGTGTGTGTATAGGGACCAACTGCTACTATGTACAGCCCCCCCCCCATACATGTGTGTGTATAGGGACCAACTGCTACTGTGTACAGGCCCCCCCTCCATACATGTGTGTGTATAGGGACCAACTGCTACTGTGTACAGGCCCCCCCCATACATGTGTGTGTATAGGAACCAACTGCTACTGTGTACAGGGGGGCACCTGATCCCCCCCCCATACATGTGTGTGTATAGGGACCAACTGCTACTGTGTACAGGGGAGCCCCCCTTACGTGTGTGTGTATAGGAACCAACTGCTACTGTGTACAGGGGGACCCCTGATCCCCCCCATACATGTGTGTGTATAGGAACCAACTGCTACTGTGTACAGTGGGACCCCTGATCCCCCCCCCTCATACATGTGTGTGTATAGGAACCAACTGCTACTGTGTACAGGGGGGCCCCCATACATGTGTGTGTGTATAGGAACCAACTGCTACTGTGTACAGTGGGACCCCTAATCCCCCCCCATACATGTGTGTGTATAGGAACCAACTGCTACTGTGTACAGGGGCCCCCCCCCATACATGTGTGTGTGTGTATAGGAACCAACTGCTACTGTGTACATGGGGACCCCTGATTTCCCCCCCCCCCCATACATGTGTGTGTATAGGAATCAACTGTACACTGCATGACTATTTAGGTACAGGGAGACCCCTCTCATACATGGCAGTGCTGTGTGTACTTCAATAGTTCTCAGCCACCAGGCTATGGTCCACCGCTGTGCCTCCTTCCTCTTCAGCATCCTTCATATCCCCTAACCTCCCATATTGGTCCACAGTAGCCACCAAGCCTGCTGCAGAGTACCTGAACCCTCATAGCCCCACAGTGACACCAAGCCCTCTTCAGGGCCTTCTAGCATTCCACCCCCTCCCCCAGTCCCCTACAGAGCCCCCAAGTCTGCTGCAGAGTCCCCAAACCCCCTTCTGAACCCGCATACCCCCACAGTGACACAAGGCCATCCCCAGGGCCTTCCAACATTTCACCCTATCCCCCACAGTTGCCCCCAGTCCCCTACAGAGACACAGAGTCTGCTGCAGAGTCCCCGAACCCACATGGCCCCACAGTTACACTGAACCCTCTCCAGGGCCTTCTAGCATTTCGCCTGGTCTCCCACTGTAACACAGAGCCCTCTCCTGGGCCTTCTAGCATTTCACCCCATCCCCCACAGTTGCCCCCAGTCCCCTACAGAGCCACCAAGTCTGCTGCGGAGTCCCCAAACACCCTTCCGAACCCACATGGCCCCACAGTGACACCAAGCCCTCTCCAGGGCCTTCTAACATTTCACCCTATCCCCCACAGTTGCCCCCAGTCTCCCACAGAGCCACCAAGTCTGCTGCAGAGTCCCCAAACCCCCTTCCGAACCCACATGGCCCTACAGTGACACCAATCCCTCTCCAGGGCCTTCTAACCTTTCACCCTATCCCCCACAGTTGCCCCCAGTCTCTCACAGAGCCACCAAGTCTGCTGCAGAGTCCCCAAACCCCCTTCCGAACCCACGTGGCCCCACAGGTACATTGAGCCCTCTCCAGGGCTTTCTAGCATTTCACCCCATCCCCAACTGTAACAAAGAGCCCTCTCCTGGGCCTTCTAACATTTCACCCTATCCCCCACAGTTGCCCCCAGTCTCCCACAGAGCCACCAAGTCTGCTGCAGAATCCCCAAATCCCCTTCTGAATCCCACATGGCTCCACAGTGACACTGAGCCCTCTCCAGGGCCTTTTAACATTTCACCCCATCCCCCACAGTTGCCCCCAGTCCCCTGCAGAGTCCCTGAACCCCCATACCCCCACAGTTACACAGAGCCCTCTCCAGGGCCTCCTAGCATTTCACCCCATTCCCCACAGTTGCTCCCAGTCCCCCACAGAGCATTTTACCCCATACCCCCACAGTGACACAAAGCCCTCTCCAGGGATTTCTAGCATTTCACCCCATCCCCCACAGTAAAACAGAGCCCTCTCCTGGGCCTTCTAGCATTTCACCCCATCCCCCACAGTCTAACATTTCACCCCACAGTTGCCCCAATCCCCTACAGTGCCCCCAAGTCTGCTGCAGAGTCCCCAAACCCCCTTCCGAACCTGCATAGCCCCACAGTGACACGAAGCCCCCTCCAGGGTTTTCTAGCATTTCACCCCATCCCCCACGGTTGCCCCCTGTCCCCTACAGAGCCCCCAAGTCTGCTGCAGAGTCCCTGAATCCCCATACCTCCTCAGTTACACTGAGCCCTCTCCAGGGCCTCCTAGCATTTCACCCCATTCCCCACAGTTGCTCCCAGTCCCCCACAGAGCATTTCACCCCATACCCACATTTCACCCCATACCCCCGCAGTGGCACTAAGCCCTCTCCCGGGCCTTCTAGCATTTCACCCCATCCCCCACAGTTGACCCCAGTCCCCTATAGAGCCACCAAGTCTGCTGCAGAGTTACCAAATCCCCTTTCGAACCCCCATACCCCCACAGGGCCACCAAGCCCTCTCCAGGGCCATCTAACATTTCACCCCATCCCCCACAGTTGCCCCAATCCCCTACAGCGACCCCAAGTCTGCTGCAGAGTCCCCAAACCCCTTTCCGAACCTGCATACCCCTACAGCGACACCAAGCCCTCTCCAGGGCCTTCTAGCATTTCACCCCATCCCCCACAGTTGCCCCCAGTCCCCTACAGAGCCCCCAAGTCTGCTGCAGAGTCCCGAACCCCCTCCTGAACCCGCATACCCCCACAGTGACACCTAGCCCTCTCCAGGGCCTTCCAACATTTCACCCCATCCCCCACAGTTGTCCCCAGTTCCTTAGGGCTCATTTACACTTGCTTCAACTTCAAACATTAAAGTGCCTACTGCTTCAACATTCTTTTTTGTGGTGCTTCAATGATGCTTCGGTGATGCTCTTTTGAAGCTTGGCAGATGCCCTTTGTGTGTGTGGATATCTCATACCTGCAATACCTCCAAAGCAAAGCTAAAGCTGAATAAAAGCTTCTCAAAATCTGCAGGTTCTGTAAGCAAGCTTTGTCATAAACTTCTATGGAGGCTTCTGAGACGCTTTGAAGCACCACTAAAGTGACATGGAGTAAAATTTTTGAAGCAAAGCAAACACAACATGTGAACAGGACTGTAAACTAACCATTTTATTTAGTGACAGGTTTTTTGACTAGCGGTCAGAGTGCTTTAACCACTTAAGGACCGCCGCACGACAATGTACGTCGACAGAATGGCATGGCTGGGCACAAGGGCGTACAGATCCCAGCCGTGGGTCGCGCGCTGCGCTCGCGACCCTGTTCTGAGCTCCGTGACCACGCCCGTGGGACCTGCGGACCCGATTGCCAGCGGTGTCCTGCGATCGGGTCACAGAGCTGGAGAGGTGAGTGTAAACAAACCTTTCCCCATTCTTCCTAGTGGCAGTGTCAGTGATCGTCTGTTCCCTGTCATAGGGAACGACAATCAGTGACGTTACGCGACAAGCCACGTCCCCTTCAGTTAGAATCACACATTAGCTCACACTTAACCCCTACAGCACCACCTACAGGTTAACCCCTTCACTGGCAGTGTCATTTTTACAGTAATCAGTGCATATTTATAGCACTGATCGCTGTAAAAATGACAATAGTCCCAAAATGGTGTCAAAAGTGTCCGATGTGTCCGCCATAATGTCGCAGTCACGATAAAAATCGCTGATCGCCGCCATTACTAGGAAAAAAAAATTATTATTAAAAATGCCATAAAACTATCCCCTATTTTGTAGACGCTATAACTTTTGCGCAAACCAATCAAACGCTTATTGCATTTTTTTTTTTTTTTACCAAAAATATGCAGAAGAATACGTATCGGCCTAAACTGAGGAAAAAAAAAGTTTTTTTATATATTTTTTGGGGATATTTATTATAGCAAAAAGTAAAAAATATTGCATTTTGTGCAAAATTGTCGCTCTATTTTTGTTTATAGCGCAAAAAATAAAAACCGCAGAGGTATTCAGATACCACCAAAAGAAAGCTCTATTTGTGGGAAATAAAGGACGCCAATTTTGTTTGGGAGCCACGTCGCACGACCGCACAATTGTCAGTTAAAGCGACGCAGTGCCGAATCGCAAAAAGTGGCCTGGTCCTTTAGCTACAAAATGGCCCAGGGCTTAAGTGGTTAAAAAAACGTGTACGAAGCCATGTTTTGAAGCAAGTGTAAACGAGCCCTTATATTGCCAACAAGTGTGCTGCAGAGTCCTCAAACCTCCATCTCCCCACAGTGACAGCAAGCTCCCTCCAGAGCCTTGTACCATTTCAGTACATATTTTGGATTACCATACTTCTATAGTGAATATAATTTTTTTTGTACTCTTGGGGCATGGACGGTTTTGGAAACATTTGCTGGGCCGCATAGTAGTATTTTAAGTGGTCCAGAAAGCCGAGACCGCCTCTCTTTCGAAAGGGACAGAAGTCAGTAAGTGATCCACAAAGAAGATGAAAGAATCCTGCTTTTGTGGCCAGAAAGAATAATCGAGGTATAGTCACAGGGAGGGTCTGAAGAAGATACTACAACTTTTTGAGATGGGAACGAGGGGCACCCACTAGCATAAGCATGTAGGCATGGGACACACACCCTTAAAGATGAATTATACAAAAAAATGATTAGTTAAACCCACAAGTGTTTTTGTTCCCTTATACAGTAAAACCTTGGTTTGAAGCCTAGTACACACGGCCAAGAATCTCGTCGCAAAAAAAAAACATATAACCCTGTGAAAAATATAGTCAACACACTAAAATAGAATGACAAACTATAAGTGGCGCTAAGTGAATATAACAATTATATTGGTATAAACTGTGAAAAAAGTAATAGTGAAATATACTTAAATCTTAAAAATGAACAAAAGGCATAAAGAAAAATTCCAAAAAATGTGTATAGAGTGACAGCACAAATAAAGTCCATATAAGTGTATAGTGATAGTGTTCAAAATTAGATGATAATCTTCTTCTTTTCCACCACACCACAGTGTTCAAGTGTGTCAAACCCCCTTCAGATAGGACACTCACCGCAATGCAATGCCTTACACTCTCGTGTTTTGGCAAATGAGCAGACAGCACCTCTCAACTAGGTGGATTGGTTCCACATCCGATGCAGTGATCCTCAAACAGGCTCCACATAAATGCAAAAATAAATGCAAAGGATAGTGTAATACTGCAAAGTCAGTTTTATTGGTACTACAAAATCTTCAAATATTGCACTCACATGATAACCAGTAAAAGTAAGCCAAAATCACACTGCAACCGAATCCACAGCATTAACTTCACACTGTCACAACCAACGAATGATGGTCACGGCGGACCTAGGATCAGCGCAGGTCACAAAATAGTATATTCCATGATTAAGTATCAATTACGAAACATGTCGGGGTGTGGCTACACGGCAGGCTATTGACAATCTGATCAAGCGTGTGTGGAGTGCCGTGTGTTACAGACTTTATTATCAGCCACCTTTGGAAACGGCGTTCGCAAGTGGAGAGGACAGGTAGAGAGTGGTTTATATACTATTTTGTGACCTGCGCTGATCCTGGGTCCGCCGTGACCATCATTCGTTGGTTGTGACAGTGTGAAGTTAATGCTGTGGATTCGGTTGCAGTGTGATTTTGGCTTACTTTTACTGGTTATCATGTGAGTGCAATATTTGAAGATTTTGTAGTACCAATAAAACTGACTTTGCAGTATTACACTATCCTTTGCATTTATTTTTCATTTATGTGGAGCCTGTTTGAGGATCACTGCATCGGATGTGGAACCAATCCACCTAGTTGAGAGGTGCTGTCTGCTCATTTGCCAAAACACGAGAGTGTAAGGCATTGCATTGCGGTGAGTGTCCTATCTGAAGGGGGTTTGACTCACTTGAACACTGTGGTGTGGTGGAAAAGAAGAAGATTATCATCTAATTTTGAACACTATCACTATACACTTATATGGACTTTATTTGTGCTGTCACTCTATACACATTTTTTGGAATTTTTCTTTATGCCTTTTGTTCATTTTTAAGATTTAAGTATATTTCACTATTACTTTTTTCACAGTTTATACCAATATAATTGTTATATTCACTTAGCGCCACTTATAGTTTGTCATTCTATTTTAGTGTGTTGACTATATTTTTCACAGGGTTATATATATTTAAAGTGGCTGCTGCTAGTATTTGATGCACTGTATTCTTCTGTCAAAACAGCGCGGTGGGGTAATCACTAGGGCGGCTTGTATTGATTACCATTTTTTTTTTAAAAAAACATAGTTTTTCTCAACTGGTTTCTTGTCAAGCTTGACGAGATTCTTGTCAAGCTTTCCTTGCATAGTAGTAAATCAGTTCAGCGCAAAAAAACAATTAATATTAAAAGTCCATAAAGTGAAAAAAGTCCATGAATAGGTGAAAGATGACAGATACACAATTCACAGCATGCAATGTGGATAACAGCAGCTGACCAGAAAGATCCCTCCACCGCACACAGAATGGCCTCTCACCTCAATGATTCGACCTACAAGAGGTCACAAAGCATGGAATAATATAGATGACATCCAGTCAATGAACCTCCAATCAGCACATATCAGCTTGTCATTTGGTATAAGAAACGGGAAACGAGATCCTGAGCTTGCTCCACCCCACCGTGCTCCAGCGTGATATGTATAAACAAAAAAGAGACTTCCTAGTGCTCTCTGATTGCACAATTTATTGGAAACAAATTGACAAAAGTGGCTACTCACATTTAAAAGCACTCCAGTGCGAGTGCCAGCAATGACAGCATATATCAGCATAAAATGATCCGAGATGATCGCGGGTAGCATCTGGCGTAACTCCTCCCCCCGTACACGTTACATCAATGGGCGTGACTTCTTCATTGTGGGGCAGGGATACACACAGACGTACCCCTATTAGCTTAATATAGATTAGCATAGAAACCATCGACAAATCTCGTTCCCCGGTAGAGACGGCCAATCACGGCTCATCTTTATAAAGGAGACCAGCCTCTCCTGATTATACTGGGAAAAAAGCCTATTGTCATGGGAACCAAAAACAAATGCACAGAAGGTCAAAAAACCAATGCAAACTGGTCAGTGTCTGCAGTCAGATAATTAAATCTACAAATAGGATCTTCTGCACAAATGCCCCAATAGATTAATGTAATTAAAAAAAATTAAGGACAAACGCCCCACAATTAAATTTCCCATAATGATAAAATACAAATGTATAAAAATATATATAAAAATATATATTAACAGACGCCAGCCACGATCATCTCAAAGATACAATTGTCATTGGTATATACAATATACATTTATAATATTACTATTACAGACAAAAAACCTGGATAAAGAAAAAACCCTAAACAAAACCCAAATAAATAAAAAATATAAAATTGAAAATGGAAAAAATCTCAAAAATCATATTAAATATTACCTGTTAGAAATAAAACAATTTAAATCAAAATCTACATTAAGGCCAGCAGGTGAGAGAACCTTGGTCTCAAAAATCCAAAATGATTCTCGCCGACTAAGTTGGCGAATATAATGTTCACCCCTCCAGTGTCTGGGTACTTGTTCTATCCCCCAAAACTTAAGACCCGTAGGATCACATTGATGGCATCTCCTAAAGTGTCGGGAAACCCTATGAGTTTTCACCCCCCTTTTTATATTGCTGATATGTTCCCTCACTCGTACATGTAACGCTCTGGATGTGCGCCCCACATATTGGAGGCCACAGTCACATTCCAGCATGTACACAACCCCAACGGTTGCACATGTGATAAGTTGTTTATCTTATATTCATTATGTGTTACTGAGGAACAAAAGGTCTTACGTTTTTTAACCACTTCTCCACCAAGGACGTCATATGATGTCCTTGACCTTGAGGTGGGATATCTGAATGATGCCTGCAGCTAGAGGCATCATTCAGATATCATTCTGTCCGGCCGGCAATTCTGCGCACCATAAGAACGATCATAGCGGCGCTTGATCAGTCTTATAGGTGGCGGGAGGGGACATCCCCCCCTCCCGCCGCCATCCGGTGCTTCTCCGGGCTCTCCCGTGCCATTGGGGGCCCGGAGAACAAATCGGCCGGCGCCGGATGACGAGCATAGAGATTTCCGGTGACCAGATGGTCACCAGTCATCTCTATGACTGTCGGAGTCCCGGGCGCAACGTTGTGAGGTCACGCCCGGTACCCGGAAGTAAACAAAGCCGCAATTGCAGCTGTCAGCATGAGATCGGTGAATTTTTTTTCACCGATCTCATGCTTTTCAGCCTGGAGGAGAGATGTGGGGTCTTATTGACCCCGCATCTCTCCATAAAGAGGACCTGTCACAATGATTCCTATTACAAGGGATGTTTACATTCCTTGTAATAGGAATAAAAGTGATCAAAAAAAAATATGTAAAAAAAAAGTGTCAAAATAAAAAGTAAATAGTAAAATAAAAAATAAAATGAAAAAAAATAATAATTTAAAACACCCCTGTCCCCGGTAGCTCGCACTCAGAAGCGAACAAGCATGTAAGTCCCGCCCACATATGTAAACGCCATTCAAACCCCACATGTGAGGTATCGACGCGTGCGGTAGAGTGCGAGCAACGATTCTAGCACTAGACCCCCTCTGTAACTCGAAAATAGTAACCTGTAAAAAAATTGAAAGCGTCGCCTATCGAGATTTTTAAGTACCGAAGCTTGGCGCCATTCCATTGGGCTAACTTTACTGTTTTGTTATTTTTTAATTAGTGAAACAATTTTTTTTCCCAAAAAAAGGCGTTTGAAAAATTATTGCGCAAATTCCGTGCAAGATAAAAAGTTGCAATGGCCGCCATTTTATTCCCTAGGGTGTCTGCTAAAAAAAAAATATATAATGTTTGGGGGTTCTGATTAATTTTCTAGCAAAAAAATTATGATTTTTACATGAAGGAGAGAAGTGCCAGAATAGGCCCGGTGGAGAAGTGGTTAATATTGTTTTTTGCATGCTTACAAGTCGCACAACATCCGCATGCATAAAACCCGGACAGGAAACTGAAAAGCTTAGGCTGGGCCTAGTGGGTGGATCAATATTGCCAGGAGCTATACTGTCACGAAGTGATGGTGCCTTACGGCATATAAATTGTGGACGCTCAGGCAGGGCAGGGGCTAGAATACGATCATACTTCAGGATAGGCCAGTGCTTTGCAACAATTTTTTCGAATTATTTATGTTGGATACTAAAATCCATAACCATCTTAAAACCACTTGTGACATCATTGGTAGTAGAGCTAGCAGGTTTGTCTGCAACAATGGTCCTCCTGTCCATAACCCTTACCCGTTCTATCTCCTTGTTGATAGTATCCAGAGTATAACCCTTCTGCCTTAATCTAGTAGCAAGAACTTGAGATTGTGAAAGAAAATCAGATTCTAACGTATAGTTACGGCAGAGCCTCACAAACTGTCCTCCAGGGATATTACATAGCCTAATGCCGCATACACACGACCGTTTTTCACGACGTTAAAAATTCCATTTTTTAAATTGGGCATTAAAAACGATCGTGTGTAGGCTCCAGAGCATTTTTAACGACGTGAAAAATGGCCTAAAAAAAATGAGAACCTGCTCTATTTTTTCACGTCGTTCTTTTTAACGACGTGAAAAATGGTAGTGTGTATGCTTTTACGAGGGAAAAAAAAATGTGCATGCTCAGAATCAAGTATGAGACGGGAGCGCTCGTTCTGGTAAAACTAGCGTTCGTAATGGAGATAGCACATTCGTCACGCTGTAACGGACTGAAAAGCACGAGGCTGAAAAGCGCGAATCGTCGCTCAACAAAGTTTACTAACATGAAGGGTGGCGCCATTCGAACGGAACTTCCCCTTTATAGTGCCGTCGTACGTGTTGTACGTCACTGCGCTTTGCTCAAGCGTTTTTTTTAATGAACGTGTGTATGCAAGACAGGCTTAAGAGGAAACAAGAAAAATCACGTCGAGAAAAACTTTGTTTTTGAAAATGACATTAAAAACGATCGTGTGTACGGCGGCAATAGTTTATGATGGCAACTAGATAAGGGGATATAACCATTTCGGTCAGTAGACTTGAAATGATTCCTTGTATGTAAACTACCATCTTGTTTAAAAATTTCAAGATCCAAAAAGGTTATTTGGTTATAGTCAACAGTCCAAGTAAGTATGATATTTTTATCATTACTGTTAAGCTTATCCATAAAAAGCTGGAGACTTGGCATATCACCCTCCCAAACCATAACAAGGTCATCAATATATCTTTTATAGCAGCATAGCTGCTATGGGCGGTCACGGAACACCACATCTTCCTCCCAGTGGGCCATAAAGAGGTTGGCCACACTGGGAGCAAAACGAGCGCCCATCGCAACCCCGCATAACTGCAAATAATAATCCCTATCAAACCAAAAATAGTTTTTTGAGAGGCAAAACTTCAAACTATCTACCAAAAATTGGACATGCTGGGGAGTAAGGTCAGTCTCTGCCAGTGCCCAAAGAACAGAGGCTATTGCTGCATCATGATCGATAATCGTATAGAGGGATCCAACAGCTGCAGTATTCAAAATAGAATTGGGTGTGCAAGAAAGGGTATTTAGAATCTGAATGATTTGTTTGGTATCACGAAGGTAAGCTTCCATCCTACGCACCAAAGGCTGCAAGAAAAAATCGAGATATTGACCCAACCGTAAGGTTACAGAGTCAATACCATTGACAATGGGGCGACCAGGTGATCGTTCAGTGTCCTTATGGAGTTTCGGCAAAAAATAAATGATAGGTGTGCGACAATAGAAAGGATCTAAATAAGATGCTTCCTTCACATTCAAAATACCTTCACCCTTTCCTCCCTCTATCATGGAGTGTAACTTATTCTTGAATTTAACCATTGGGTCTCCATTCAAGAGTGAATAGGTATTTCGATCATTCAATAACCGTTTCATCTCCTCCTGATAATAAACTTTACTCAATACCACCAGACCTCCCCCTTTATCCGCTGGCCGGATTACGATATAATTTCTCTGCTCAAGCGATAAAATACCACGTTTGATATGCTGAGAATCCCTGACTTTCTTGATCTTAAGGGAGTCCAGATCACTACACACCATATTCTTGAAGACATCGAGGTGTCTATTATCATTCAACTGAGGATTAAAAACTGACCTCAAATCAGAATGATTAGTACCAGGTTGAGAAGAATTTCTCTGAATTGGATCCGAAAGAAAGTACTTCTTCATATTTAAACCTCTAACATATTTCTGAACGTTCACATATGTTTGAAACTTGTTGAGATTACGTATGAGGGCGAACTTAAGACCTTTATCTAAAACACGTGTCTCATCTTCAGACAAAGGGACACCACTCAAATTAAAGATGCCTGTTCCTAATACGGTCTTTGCCTTTTGGGCTCATCCCCCCCCCCTGATTCCTCTCGGTTTTTTCTTTTTTGGCTGGGCGGTCCGTTTCCAGTCGGGCCTTGGGAGGCAGGGTGCTCCCTCCATTCCCTCGCCCAAACTGGGGTATGTGGTGGAGGTCCCCTCCAAGGGGTCCTCTCCTGGCCTAAAAAATTATTATTATAGGGTAATTCCTCCGAATGATCCTGTAAAGGAGCATAGCTATTATGAGTGGGTAGAGGCAATCCCCTAGAAGAATGATTACCCCTACTTCTCTGATGTCCATTACCCCTATTGGGGACAGGTCTCCAAGGGGGATCATCTTGATAGGTGGCATAATGTCCATGTCTAGTACTAGCAGGGGCTAGGTTAGAATTACCTCTGCCTCTTCCTCTGCCCTTCCCCCTGGGGCGGGATGGCCCACGTCCTCTAGGCCCAGGAGAGTTTGTTCTATTAGGTGTATTATGGGCTAAGTTGGCCCACGAAGTCTGAGGACCCTGACTGACCGGTAAGGGAGCATTTTCAATCATTTCGGTAGTGTCCATGGAGGCCTGTTCAGGATTGATAGGTTGTGTAGCATTCGAAGATTGCCATTTAAAAACCTGTTGACCCCCAAAATCATTCAGGTCGCGCAAAAACTTTTTTCGCTTTTTGTCCTGGGTCTCCTTATCCCATTTGACTAATTTAATCTTAAGGACTCCTGATAATTGAATGAATTCCGGAGTATCCTTGAATGGTTCAATATGGTTCGTGATGTCTTTTATCTGACTCTCTAGTCACTTCTTCTTACGTTGTTTGCGAGAAAGCAATAACCGTATTAGTTCAAAGCCTTTGCAAACAAAAAAAATCACACCACTCTTTATTTGACTCTTCATCAAATAAACCATCATTTGGTTGCAAATCCCACCTAAGACGTCTAGGGATAATCTGAGCAGTCAAATAATGCTCAAATGAAACTATATCCCACCAGGTTTTGATTTTCTTACCAAATAAGTGGAGGGATCTTTCTGGTCAGCTGCTGTTATCCACATCGCATGCTGTGAATTGTGTATCTGTCATCTTTCACCTATTCATGGACTTTTTTCACTTTATGGACTTTTATTATTAATTGTTTTTTGCGCTGCACTGATTTACTACTATGCTCTCGTTGGGGGAATTTTTATGAATTTACCCTGAGTGCTGGCTTGCATCTCTTTTTTGTTTTTATTTATTTAATTTAGTTTCAGCGCTGAATACTTTTATTATACTGTTTCAAGCTTTCCTTGCATACACAGTGTCAATCCAAAATCTCGTTGGTCTAAAGCCCGGTGACGTACAACACGTACGACGGCAGTATAAAGGGGAAGTTCCATTCTCATGGCACCACCCCTTGGGCTGCATTTGCTAAACTCGTGTTACTGCGTGTTAGTAAAAGTTTAGTGAGAGACGATTCACGCTTTTCAGTCTTCGTGCTTTCAGTTTGTTACAGCGTGACGAATGTGCTATCTCCATTACGAACGCTAGTTTTACAAGAAGGTGCGCTCCCATCTCATACTTGATTCTGACCATGCGCGGGTTTTGAAGACTCAGAAAAGCATAGACACAAATGGTTTTCTCGTCCAAAAACAGTCTGACGAGAATCACGACGAGAAAAAAGAAAGCAGGTTTTCTTTTTTGCTTGTCGAGATTCACGACAGTTTTCTCGACGAGAAACCATACACATGAACGGTTTTCTCGACAAGAAAGCTCTCCCAACAGTTTTCTTGTTGTTTCTTGCCGAGAAAACCGGTCGTGTGTACAAGGCTTGAGAGTAACTTGGTTTGAGTTTCCATTATTTCTTATGGGGAAATTTGCTTTGATATACAAGTGCTTTGTATTACAAGCATGCTTCCGGAACGAATTATGCTCGCAATCCAAGGTTTTACTGTAGTGGCTTTTGAAATTTACAAATACAGCAATGTAGAATTTGGGTGTCAGGTTTAGCACTAGGAAACATACATTTTTACAACTATATAGATCAGACCAAAATGGACTTCCAAATTAGAGAAAGTTGGGAGCTATGCAATAGTTTAGGAAGTACTGTTATTTTTCGAATACTATTTCTCCTGATCCACATGAATGTTTGTTGGTGCCACCGTTTCAGATCAGCCCTAATTGATGTCAACCACTGAGAAAAAATTTCCTTCAATATCTTTGAAACTGAAGAGGTTAGGTATATGCCCAAGTATTTCATTTTTTTTGTGAGCCCAAGAAAATAGAAAATTAGCCTGGAGAAGGTGTAAAGTGTCTAGAGGCAAATCAATATTCAATGCTTCCGACTTATGCACAATGATTATAGTTTGAAACTTCAATGTATGTGCATCATGTTTCGATGATTAGCGATAGTTATGTCAGGGCTTGTAGCGAAAAAAGCAATCATCAGTGTATGCTATTACTTTATTATGAGCACTCAAGCTCTTGAGACCCCTAATGTCCAGGTTTGTTTCTTCTCCGGGACAACAGTGGCTGGAAAACCAATACAGATATGATGAGAGATAAGGGGTACCACTGTCTTGTTCCATTGCTCAGGGAAAATTCAATTGAAAGTGCATCATTAGCTCTAATTGCCAGTGTAGGGTGGGAGTATATTTTTGTAAAAATCTTAAGAACAACACATTTAATAAAAGATGGGCCGGTAGGTTGCACAGTTCGTGCCATCTCTACCCTCCTTGGGCAAAAGAGTAATGTGTGCCTGGAGAGTGGCTTTGGGTAGGGGCACACCATCCAGCAGAGTGTTACCAGCCTGGACCAGATGCAGTACAAGATGTGAGGATAAAAGACAATAGTAGAGAATCGGGTCCAGTGGCCCATCCTGTTTCCATGTCTTTTGCATCACCTTCATCACTTTGGATTCTCCCCTACAGTGACACCAAGCCCCCTTCAGTGCCTTCTAGCATTTCAATACATATTTTGTATTTATATACTTTAATTGTGTGAATATAAACTTTTTTTTTAATCTTAGGGCATGGAAGGTTTTTGAAAAAGTTACTGGGACCTGGCCTCAATAAGGTTGAGATCCACTGATGTACCCTTTGCATAGACTTCCTGACACCTCTCATAAGTGGCTGTACTGTGTATAGAAACTAGCTGTACATAGCATGACTGCTACTCTGTCAGGAAAGGCTGGCTAGAGGAAGGAATGTTCCCCGCAGATTAACTCCTGCTCCCCGAACTTGTGTCAAGGAAGCTGCGTTGGCGCGTGCTAACGTAGGTTAGCGCATGCGCATCAGCGTGCACGGCGCATCAGCGTGCATGGTGCATCGGCGCATCAACGTGCATGGCGCACCATGTGATCCATGAAGTGCCTATTTAAACCGGATCAGTGCACAGACCCGGTGCTGCCTTGTCTACAGCGTTCCCGTGAGACTCCTGTTTCCTGCAACCTGCATCTGATTCCTGTTACTTACCCGGCCTGCTCTGACTACTCCTGCTCTCTGCCTGCATCGACCCCGGCCTGAACCTAGACTATTCTCCAGCCTCTGAACCTGTACCTCATCTGACTGTCCTGTGTATGACCCGTAGTTACTGGGCCCCAGGCCTACGATATAGTACCTCACCCCAGGCTGAAGGTGCCTGGGATGGACCCCAACTTCATTCCGGCCAGGCCTAGGGCGCCTGGGCCGGAACCTTTAATCGCCCGCACCCAGGCCTAAGGTGCCTGGGTGCGTGAAGAGACAATCCTCGAAGACCTCGTGGCAAGAGCGTCTCCCCCTTTTATCTCCTCCCTTCAACACCACGGCGGGTTCCCCGCCCCAGCCGTACCATCTCCGGAAAGGGACAAAAAGGGTAGCACTGCGGCAGTGATTCTACCTTGAGCCTGTAGGTACCCCGCCACCCACAGGCCAAGGAGAATAATACACCGCCCAATCCTCCACGAATTACAAAAAAGGGGTCCAGAACCTTCACAATTACACACCTGGGTCACACTACCCCCAGGTGTACCCCAACTAAATTTAAAGACCCCGCTACATACTCCCCCCTGTGATTTGACGCTGGTCCCCAGCGTCTGGTGCAACCCCATGTCTCCCAAGGAGTGATGATATGGAGCGAGCCTCAGAGGCTATCCCTAAAAATTTTGAATCCCGTGTGTGCCAAGACCTGCTCAAGGGGAAAGGGAACCATAAAACAATAAAACTTTTGTATAAACATCTATCATGTACACATATACAATCCCTCCCGTCACTGTCTAAGAACCACCCCATACTCAGTAGTCTTGACCGACGAATCTCCTGCAGAAGGGAAACAAAAAAAACAGACAACATCCTAACATCATGTGCAAATTTGGAATGAATGGGTCCCTCAGCCGAGGAACCCATTTGCTCCAACGAGTGTGGTGTAAAAGTGTGTAGAAAAACAAACGTTGCACAACACTGCCACCTGGTGACAGCGCTGCGGTAATGACACTTGGTGCTCCTTCATTCTTCATGCGTCCCTACACTAATTCTACCCCAAAGTCTGTCCTTGATTCATAGGAAAAGAGAGTGGGAAGAAAAAAAAAAAAACAAATAAAAAAACAGGGTATTGTTCAGACGTTCTAGCAAAAGGCTCTTCCAGGAAAATTTGTAGCTGAAAACATACTCATGAGTCTCTCCTCACAAGTAAAACCTCGGATCAGGTAAGAACAACGGCTTCAGATGCTTATCAAACACTTTGACTGAATATTCAACATCCTCTCCCTCCTTTCTGCAGATAAGCACTTTATCAGCATGAATATGGCGCCCCAACTTCCAGTCCGCTATGCAGTCCTTGAATTTCTTGGACACAGGCGGCGAACAGGACAAGTATCGCCGGGCCTGAGGCACTTTGAGCTTCTCCCACACAAATTCGTCGTACCATCTCTGTCGCAGGACCTCAACTTCATAAAGTAAGTCCCGAGGCAAGTAGGGATACTCCCATCTGTACTCACGGCGACTCTCTGGGAGAAAAGTCGTTGCAATCTGGCCAAAGGTGGCATGACATCCTGCTCACCTTCTCCTGGCTGCACGATGGCCTCCGGGTGCCGAGGTACCTTCACTACCTCGGGTGGCTTTGCCTTTGGCGCACGCAATGACGCGCGCTGCATCCCCACAACCAAAGCAGGTGTTGTTGTGGAATGTGGAAAGTCAGTCGGAGGACTAGACTCCCTCCTGAGCTCCGGGGCCTGCGCCCGGGGCATACTGTCTTCTATAGACATAGGGGAATCCTGCGGTTTGCATAGCACAGGTAGCGGGCGTTTGTCCCAGCCCTTCCGGTGAAACAGTTCATCTATTTCCCCGTCATCCCCACAGTCCGACAGCGATTCCAGGTCGAAGGTGTCATACATCTCGGCGGGAAGGTAGTCTTTAGTAGACGGAGAACTACCCTCCCTTGCGGGCTCCACCTCCAGCAGACCCCCGACACCTCCAACCGCCACCACAGTCCCAGCCCCTGGCTCACCTGGACCTTTTTCAGCACTGGGATGTCCAGGACTCTTCCAACCGGATCCATCCAGGTCCGGCAAGCGGCGGGGTGAAGCTCGACCACGACCATAGGCACCAGGCCTATCTTCCTCTTCGGAGGTGGCAGCAGGGAATCTGTGGTGACCGAAGCAGCATCCTCTGATTTTTCTCTCTCAGTCTCTGGTTGGGCAGTCCCGTCGCCCTGGTCAGCGTGTACGGGGACCTCCGCAAAGGCCTGGATCTCCCCTTCTGGAGTGGCGGTACCTGTGATGCAATTGAGGCGAAGGGCCCGGGGCCTTACTGTGGATGATTGAACCTCAAACAGAAATTCTTTACACGCTTCACAACGCCCAAATGGCTTTAGTTGGACCACCAGTCCCGAGCATCCGGGACAGATCACACCGAGGGCCTCCGTGTCTCTGCATGAGTACAAAGCCAACTGTCCTCGGGCCTGAGTCTTATCCCCGTGTCTGTAAGGGGAGCAGCAAAAGCAGTCATCTTCGTGGGGTATGATACCGGCATCCACGGGGAGCTTGAGGCCATCCCGACCACCTGCTGCTCCATCACGCGCTGACCACGCGCCGGAGTCTCCACGTGCATCTCCACACATGGCCAGACTCCTCCCATGACTTGCACGTTTTCGCGGGCTTCCCACAGTCCCCGCCCACGAATTGCGCAGTCATGGGGTGCCTCATGGCGCAGTGCAGCAAACACCCCCACATGTAGTACGTCACACGGCTGGGCTTTTCCCTCTTCCCGCTCTTTCTGCATGGGCCTTTCCCGTCTTGGGGTCATTTCCACGACTTTGAGCACAGGGACGCACTTTGGCCAATCACCTGGCCGACCTGCTCGGACCTCCTCCGGGCAGCAAAGTCCAGACACAGCCATTTCAAATTTCAAAGTCAACACACATTTTATCCCGGACTCACGAGCCCCCACGTGTAGCGGCCTCACCCCATCTCCTTTTTCTAGGGGTATGTCACGTGACAGGGTGAGATGCGCTACGGCCCATGTCCTCCCCATAGCTGTGGGTGAGGTGAAGGCCAGTATCAGTACATTCCTCGGGCCAATGTGTGTTAGTTATGAAGCTCGGTCCTGCTATGCTGAAACCTCCCTTGCTCCCATTAACCAAAGTCCATACACCGATGCAGGGTCCAACACTTGTTTATTATACTTCCACAACAAACAGTTCTTTCACAGCCGATTAGTTGCGACCTATAACATAACGCAAACGGTGGGATGAGCAGGCCGAAGCACTATCCTGATTTCAATCTAAACCCCTGTGGTTTCACCAGGGGTTATAGCAGCTTTGCTTAGCACAGAACATAGAACTTGTGAGTCTCTACCAGCAACTCCATAGAACACATATGGGAGTACCTTTGCTGCGTTGCGGCCCCTATCAGGGGAAGATGTCCCTCTAAGGGAGTTACCAGAGGCCCATCCGTCACCGGGTTGATGCTGCTCCGGACTCTCCGGACGGGTAACCTCCCCGGCCTCCTCACCTCAGATGCGGGTCCCCTCGCAAGGCGGCACCCTCTAAACACTTCGCCCTCGCGGGACCCAGTCGAAGTTACTGGGCCCCAGGCCTACAATATAGTACCTCACCCCAGGCTGGAGGTGCCTGGGATGGACCCCAACTTCATTCCGGCCAGGCCTAGGGCGCCTGGGCCGGAACCTTTAATCGCCCGCACCCAGGCCTAAGGTGCCTGAGTGCGTGAAGAGACAATCCTCGAAGACCTCGTGGCAAGGGCATCTCCCCCTTTTCCTTTTATCTCCTCCCTTCAACACCACGGCGGGTTCCCCGCCCCAGCCGTACCATCTCCGGAAAGGGACAAAAAGGGTAGCACTGCGGCAGTGATTCTACCTTGAGCCTGTAGGTACCCCGCCACCCACAGGCCAAGGAGAATAATACACCGCCCAATCCTCCACGAATTACAAAAAGGGGTCCAGAACCTTCACAATTACACACCTGGGTCACACTACCCCCAGGTGTACCCCAACTAAATTTAAAGACCCCGCTACATAAGATTGGAGACTCCTTCCCTCCCAAAGCACATTGAACTCTCCGAGCTCCAAACCTTGATTCAGAAATTACAAAACCAGAAGAAAGATGAAAAAACACCTTTCTCCATGCAGAACTGACATTCTAGAGCCCCTCAGACTGTATTATTGAGAATCCTGTGTTTTCTACTCTGCTTCCACAGTGGCAGGGCCTTGCACTGTCACAGCATATACAGATATAAAGGCTTACACTCGTGCATTGGTGCATATGAGTAGTGCACAGTAAAATGCATTTTCACAAAGCACAGTAACCCTGGTATAGTTAAAGCAGAGCTCTGCCTAAAAAAAATGAAAAGTCAGCAGCTACAAATACTGCAGCTGCTGACTTTTAAATAAGGACACTTACCTGTCCAGGGTGCCCGCGATGTCCTTACCCGAAGCCGACCCGTCCCTCAGCTCCGGGTGGAGGCGCCGGCATTGCTAGTCAGGGAATCGGGAAGTGAAGCCTTGCGGCTTCACAGTCTGGTTCCCTACTGCGCATGCACGAGTTGCACTGCGCGTTCTGAGTGGTCCCTTCTGTCTTCTGGGACCTGTGTGTCTCCCAGAATACAGCGGGGGGTCGGACATGGCGTAGATTGCCGCGTATACTGCGCCAATCTTTTACCGGAAGTGGGAGAAAATACCTGTATTAGACAGGTATCTGCTCCCCCCTGAAAGGTGCCAAATGTGACACCGGGGGGGGGGGGGGATCCGGACAGCGGGCGTTCCATTTTTGGGTGGAACTCCGCTTTAAAGAGCAAAGGATCGCCAGTGCTCCCAACCAGCACAGGTGATTAAATAACCTCAGCCTACATGTCTCCACCAAACCACACACCCTAAAAACAGGTAACACTGGTATAGTTATTTGTGCTAGTACCACTCCAGGTGGGTTTTACGTTTTACTCATCTGCAGCCTACCAGTGCTGGTGCATTTGCTTCTTGCAGTAAACTTTTAGTTCACAAACAGGGAAGTGCCTCCCCCTGGAATACAGGAATCTTTTCTTATTCAATCACATCTCGCACAAGCAGACCCTGACACATTTTATGACATGTTATCCTATGTGACCATGTACACAGTTTCTTTTATTGCTGTTTTTAGGCAGTTGCGTTTAACCACTTTGCATCCCGGCCATTGTAAAATGACGGCCCCAAGGTGGCTCTACAATGCCTGAAGGCCATCATATGACGTCCTCGGGCCTCCCAGCCACAAGGGGGCGGCGCGTGCGTGCCCGCCGCGTCACTCAGGTGCCGATGCGCGTGCCTGGTGGCCGCGATGTCCTCCAGGTACCCGCGATCGGCAGTTACAGAGCCAGGGACGTGGATCTCTGTGTGTGTAAACACAGAGATCCACGTCCTGTCAGGGAGAGGAGACCGATGGTGTGTCCCTTGTACATAGGGTCACCGATCGGTCACCTCCCCCAGTCAGTCCCCTCCCCCCACAGTAAGAGCTTTTAATGTTCCTTTTTTGGCCTACATGCATATTTCCCATAACTAACCTCTCCAGCATGCTATCCTGGGCCCAAACACACCTAGCCTAGTCTGTTAAGAATGTATTTTGTCAGCTCCATTGTAGTGCTTTACCCCCCCCCCCCCCCCCTAAAATGTGTACAAATGTTTTGATTCTCATTATATTTAGGCAGAGTGGCAAAGGCTTTTTTTTTGAGGGCCCAAACTCAGCTAGAACCCCCCCTAAAATTTTTACAATGGCCCATCAGAGGGGGTGAGGAATGTGATAATTGTGCCTTCTTTTTTTGGGATTAAATACTCCTAAAAATGAATGTTATACTGATGTTGGCCAAGAATGTTTTTGTGTAATCTGCTTGCAATGTTATGTGCAAAAGTACTAATTTATTTTTCTGGTTTGACTCCACAGTTTTCATTCATCGCCACAGGAATGGCAGACTACGTTTGTTTTTATTGCTGATGAGGCTTTCGGACTGGGACCCCATGTAACGCTTCAGGCAGTGTAACTATAATGGGTGGCGTGGATCACAGCTTCGGAAGTCTATGAATATGATATACTAAACAGTTAACTTCAATTTGACAGACGTCAGGAAGGAAGACTCAGATAAATTGGAAAATCAAGTGGTTTTATTTAGTGTGGCAATACACAGCCATAAGGGGGAGCACCAGAGGTAACTTGAGTGTAGTAGCAGTACACAGAAATACAGTTTATAGTAAACGACAGGATACTTGCTGTGAGTGGACTTCTGGTGGTGGTGTCACCCAGTGGCTTCTGGAGAGATATACTGGTCTCCTATTGTAGTGGTATAGGTAGGGAGTTCTGCCAGCAGAGTAGGATGACTGAGGGTAGGTCAGTGGAGAGCCTCTGACTACCAGTGAGGAAGGGGCTCTGACCGGCCCAAAAGCTGGAAGTTGGAGGGGCTCTGTCCGGCCCAAATATGAGGAGGCAGACGGGGCTCTGTCCGGCCCAAAAAGAGAGCTGGCAGTCGGGGCTTTGTCCGGCCCAATAGAGAGATGGAAGTCGGGGCTCTGACCGGCCCAATAGAGAGATGGAATTCGGGGCTCTGTCCGGCCCAATAGAGAGATGGAAGTCGGGGCTCTGACTGGCCCAATAGTGAGTGAAGACGGCAGCCTTCTGATGGAGGTATTTGCCTGGCATCAGGTTCCTAGCACGAACGTCAAGCAAATGGCGGCGGCTGTTTAAGTAGGGATAAAAGGAGGAGCTGGGTGATGTCGCTGTGATGTCATCTATCTGTGATGGAGTTGGTGGAGATGTCGGAGCCCCCAGTGGAGAGATAAGAACATTACAGGATAAGAACAGTACACGGAGTTGGTGGAGATGTCGGATCCCCAGTGGAGAGATAAGAACATTACACAGAGTTGGTGGAGATGTTCTAGCCCCAGTGGAGAGATAAGAACATTACAGGATAAGAACATTACAGGAGCCCCCCCGAGGGACCCCTCCTGGGGGCCATGGGAGCAGGCCTGTCAGGATTGTGAGAATGGATGAGGCGGACAAGCCGTGGGGCATGAACCTCGGAGGCGGGTTCCCAGGAGTCATCCTGTGGACCGTAGTTCTTCCAGTGGATCAAATACTGTAAGCGGTTTCTATGTAGACGGGAGTCCAGGATCTGTGCGACTTCGTTTTTCTCCTGACCGTTAACCTCAACCGGCGGTAGGGGGATTGGAACACGACCGGGGAAGGTGTTGGGATGGTAGGCTTTTATCAGGGAGATGTGGAAAGTCGGGTAAATACGTAGGGTTGACGGTAGGTTCAGCCTCACTGCTGCCGGGTTGATCACTGAGTGGATGGGAAAAGGTTCAATGAATAATCCACTAAATTTGCGTGATGGCGTTCGCAGGTTAAGGTGTTTGGTGGATAGCTATACTAAATCTCCGGTCTTGTATGCGGGCGGAGTTCTCCTGTGAAGATCATAGTAGGCCTTCTGTCTGTTCTGGGCTCTAGTGATGTTGTCACGTAAGTGAGGAATGAGGTTCTTTAAGGTGTTGACAAAATCTTCAGCCGCAGGGTTGCTGGTAGGTATCTGCTGAGGGATGAAGGAGGGATGGAACCCGTAGTTAGCATAAAAAGGTGAACAACCTGTGATAGTACTGGTATTGTTGTTGTATGCAAACTCCGCTAGGGCGAGTAACTCATGACAATTGTTTTGTAGATGAGTGCAGTAACAACGGATATATTGTTCTAGACAGTGGTTTACCCGTTCGATTGGCCCATTTGTTTGAGGATGGTAGGCAGTTGATAATCGATTGGTCAATCTGGAGTTTTAGACAGAGAGCTTTCCAGAATCTGGAGATGAACTGTGAACCTCGATCCGACACAATTCTGGAAGAGATTCAGTGTAGTTTGAAAACCTGCTGTGTCAAGATCTCGGCCGTCTCTTTGGAGTTTGGTAGTTTCGTGACTAGGATCGTGTTGTAACCCCCTGAGCGGGGTAAATCAATGATAAAATCAAGTGAAATGGCCTGCCATGGTTTTTTGGGTATAGGGAGACTTGTGAGGAGACCGAAAGGGGGTCGGGATTCGTGTTTAGAGCGGGCACAAGTCTCGCAGGAGGACACGTACTCTCTTACTGACTCCTCCATCTTCGGCCACCAGAAGTGGTGGCGAAGGAGATCCAGGGTCCTGGTGATGCCGGGATGCCCAGCTAGGGGAACGTCGTGAGTCAGTCGAAGAAATCGATGGTGTAGAGGAGTCGGGATGTAAAGCCGGCTTTTTTTGTAGAGGAACCCTTCTTCATCTGCCTCTAACTGCCGTGGGTGTCTTTCTGAGGTTAGGGCCTGCTGCAATTCCTCTTTGAGGGTCAAAATGGTGCATAAGATTTTCTGCTGTGGGATGATTTGGGATTTTTTTCCAGGTGTACATTGGTGTTCTTCCAGGCGAGATAGTGAATCAGCCTTTCCATTCTTGGAGCCAGGTCGGTAGGTGATGACAAAGTGGAACCTATCTAAGAAGAGAGCCCAGCATATCTGTCTGGAGGAGAGTGTTTTGTTACACTGAATGTATTGAAGGTTTTGATGGTTGGAGTACACTATAAAGGGTAGTGAGGTACCCTTGAGTAGGTGTCTCCAAGTCTCCAGGGTGGATTTCACTGCTAGTAACTCCCTTTCTCCTACTGGGTAATTGATCTCTGCGGGAGTAAGTGATCGGGAATGGTAGGCCACAGGGTGAAGTGGTCCATCAATGGATGATTTTTGGGATAGGATAGCCACTAGGGCCAGATGGGAGGCATCGACCTCCAAGATGTATTGCAGGTTAGGGTCTGGTAAATGTAGGATGGGTACAGTAGTGAACCGACATTTCAGGGTATCGAAGGCCTCCTGGGTTTGTGCATTCCATGCATAGTTGGTGTGGATACTGGTTAGTTGGGTTAATGGTTTTACAACTAAGGAATTTTTTTTAATGAATTTGCAATAAAAATTTGCGAATCCTAGGAATCTTTGAAGTGCTTTTCTATTTAGGGGTCTGGGCCATTTTTGGATACACTCGATCTTACCAGGATCCACCTGTATGCCCTTCTCGGAAATGATGTAACCCAAGAATGTGAAGGTGTTGGATTCAAAAATGCACTTCTCTAATTTGACATAAAAGTTATGTGTGCGCAATCTAGAGAGAACCCATCTGACATGCTTGCGATGGTCTGTGATGTTGTCAGAGTATATAAGGATGTTGTCTAGATATACTACTAAACAAACATCAAGGAGATCCCTGAAAATGTCGTTCACGAGGAACTGGAAAGTGGCAGGTGCGTTGCACAGGCCAAAGGGCATGACCAGGTACTCATAAAGGCCGTAACGGGTGCGGAAAGCGGTCTTCCATTCGCCCCCCCTGCCGAATTCTGACCAGATTATACGCGCCCTTCAAATCAAGTTTGGTGAACAACTTCGCCGTTTGCAAACGTTCCAATAATTCTGGGATGAGAGGAAGGGAGTATCTGTTTTTCACATTGATCTTGTTCAATTCTCTATAATCGATGATGGGACGTAGGCTTTGGTCCTTGTTCCGGATGAAAAACATGCCAGCTGCTGCGGGTGAGGTGGACGGTCTTATGAACCCTTTCTTAAAATTTTCTTCTAGATATTCCTTTAGATGGGCCAATTCAGGCTGTGATAATGCATATATATGTCCAAAAGGAATTTTGCTGCCTGGGAGTAAATCAATTGAACAATTGTATGGTCTATGTGGGGGTAATAGCTCTGCATTCTTTTTGCTGAAGACATCAGCGAAATCTTGGTATGCCCTAGGTACCTGGTTGACTTCCCCTGGGGACAGTGACTCCACCTGCGATAAAGAAGTCTCTTTGTAACATGTCTCCTGACTCCTGGCAGTATTGAGAGGTGAGGAGCACACTGCTGTCTTCCCAACGTAGAGTGGGTTTGTGTGTATATAGCCAGGGAATCCCTAGGATTAGGGGAAAATGGGGAGACGGTATCACATCTAAACAGATGTATTCTATATGTGTAGATTCTGTCACCATAAGCAGAGGTTGTGATTGTGTAGTGATGGGAGCTGAGGTTAAGGTAGTTCCGTCAATAAGTCTAAGAGAGACAGGTTTGCATTTAGAGAATACAGGAATTTTATTGGTTTTAACAATATGTGAGTCTATGAAGTTCCCACACGCTCCTGTGTCAATCATAGCCTCGAGAGTAATCTGGGTTTTGTCCCACTGCAGAGAGACAAGAATTTTGAAATAGTTAGAGTCTGGTAGGTGGGGGTTTACTAGCTTGCAGAGGTAAGCTGACTTACCCGGCTTTTTCTTTCTGAGCATGGGGCAGTCTTCGGGGATGTGGTGTGCCGCGTCACAATACATACAGAACTGAAGGGACCTTCGCCTAGACCTCTCTGCTGGGGTAAGCGGTCCCCTAATTGCACCAATTTCCATGGGTACCATGGACTCCGCAGTATGGCCGGAGGGAACCGAATAGGAGATTCCTGAGAGTCTCTCAGCTCTCCGTTCTCGCATTCTTCTATCAATGGATATGCTGAGGAGTATAAGAGCATCCAATGTAGAGGGTATTACAGTGCGGGCTAACTCATCCTTCAGGGTTTCTGATAAACCTAGCCGGAACTGATTTTTTAGGGTGACCTGGTTCCACTCGGACTGAGTGGCCCACCATTTAAATTGGGCGATGTAATCTTCGACAGGGTGTTTACCCTGTCTCAGAGCACGTAAGGCAGACTCCGCAGAGATCTGCTTGCTGGGGTCAACGTATAGTAGATCCATGGCGGCACTGAAATCGCTGAATGAGTTTAGGATTGGATGTTCTTTCTCTATGAAAGTGTTAGCCCAGGCTCGGGGTTCTCCTCTAAGGTAGGAGATGGCGGTGCAAACTTTAGTTCTGTCGGTGGCATAAGTTCTTGGTTTCATGTCAAACAACAGTTTACAAGCGTTAATGTATTCCCTGTAGTTACTCCTATCCCCCGAGAAGATGTCTGGTGGGCTTATTTTCGGTTCTGGGGTGTCGGGTTGTGTAACCCGAATAGGGAAGTTATCAGTGACATATGATTTGAGATTCTGGTTCTCCGTTGAAAGGTCTGAGACCATCTGTGAAAGAGCGTCAAGTCTCTGATTGAACGCCGCCATGTGGTTAACTACCTCCGATGGATCCATTTTACTCCTATTGGCAGGAGGGGTTCGTGCTATCTGTAATGCTTCAGGCAGTGTAACTCTAATGGGTGGCGTGGATCACAGCTTCGGAAGTCTATGAATATGATATACTAAACAGTTACCTTCAATTTGACAGACGTCAGGAAGGAAGACTCAGATAAATTGGAAAATCAAGTGGTTTTAATAGTGTGGCAATACACAGCCATAAGGGGGAGCACCAGAGGTAACTCAAGTGTAGTAGCAGTACACAGGAATACAGTTTATAGTAAACGAAAGGATACTTGCTGTGAGTGGACTTCTGGTGTTGGTGTCACCCAGTGGCTTCTGGAGAGATATACTGGTCTCCTATTGTAGTGGTATAGGTAGGGAGTTCTGCCAGCAAAGTAGGGTGACTGAGGGTAGGTCAGTGGATAGCCTCTGACTAACAGTGAGGAAGGGGCTCTGACTGGCCCAAAAGCTGGAAGTTGGAGGGGCTCTGTCCGGCCCAAAAGTGAGGAGGCAGACGGGGCTCTGTCCAGCCCAAAAAAAAAGATGGCAGTCTGGGCTCTGTCCGGCCCAATAGAGAGATGGAAGTGGGGGCTCTGACCGGCTCAATAGTGAGTGAAGACGGCAGTCTTCTGATGGAGGTATTTGCCTGGCATCAGGTTCCTAGCACAAACGTTGTTTTGCTTGCGTCTATCTAGCAAGGTTACTCTGTGGTATAAGCAAGGAAGCTGAGACTTCTGCAGTGTGTAAATGTGCTTTTACTATACAAAGATGCTGTACATACAAAACTATTACAATCTTAGGAATACAATGCAAGACTGACAGATATCTATAACAAGCAAAATGCCTAGAAAATAGAACAGCCTATGGTCTATAACTACAAATACATTTAAGTTACTTATCCTCTGTTACGGTATGTTAGTGATCCCCATTGGCAATGACTCTTCTTGGAGACCAGGTTCTGTTCTTCTATCATGAGTGGCTTCTTCTGATGTTACAGCAACATGATGTGCGTGTGTCCTAGCTTATGCCTGCTTTTATGTGTCAGGCTGAGTTACCAAACAACAGAAAACATACCTGTTTACTGTAGCTGTAGAAACAAGGGACTGTTGAATACAACAATGCTATCTACCTATTGTCTACTCAAACCAAATCTGTCAGTAATCTAACAGTCATTCTTTCAGTTTGAGAGCTGAAAGAAATCTCAAACAAGTAATGTCTTACTTGTTTACTGTAGTTATCCTGTTGAATACAACAATGGTATCTAACCCCATTGTATGAAAACAGCATTTGTTTGAGAAATCTACTCAAACCAAAAGACTGACAGTAATCTGACCAACTCACTATTGTAATATTGTCCCATGTATCCTATGTCTGATTAATATAATAAAAATCATATTTTTAACAAACGCAACACAAACGTCAAGCAAATGGCGGCGGCTGTTTAAGTAGGGATAAGAGGAGTCGGGTGATGTCGCTGTGATGTCATCTATCTGCGACGGAGTTTGTGGAGATGTCGGAGCCCCCAGTGGAGAGATAAGAACATTACAGGATAAGAACATTACACAGAGTTGGTGGAGATGTTGGAGCCCCAGTGGAGAGATAAGAACATTACAGGATAAGAACAGTACACCACACCTGATGAGGCCATTTCTCCTGAGGACCCTCACCCCAGAGAGGAGGGTTTTTAATTACCGGCTGGCCAGAGCCCGAAGGGTTGTTGAGAATGCCTTCGGGATAATGGCCAGCCAGTTCCGCCTGTTCCTGACAAGTATACATATGGCGGAATACAAACTCAATCACATAGTATTCAACTGCTGCATCCTGCATAACTTTTTAAGGAGAAATGCACCAAATTATCTCACCACAGTTGGGCCTGAGGCCGGACTTTTGGACAATCCCATGATGGGCCTGGATACTTGCCGTATTGGCTTGGCCCTCCAAAGCGCCCGTGAAGTGTGTGATAAATACGTTGAGTACCTTACGGGTAGGGGGGCCATTGCTATGCCAGACAATCTATGATTTTTGGAGTAAAAAATAAACCAAAAAAAAATTTCTGTGAAAAACTTGATTTGTCATTATTGCTTGTGTTTCTTTTATCTGTCTCCCAGGTTCTCCTAGTGCACTTGTAGTACCAAGTGGATTTGTCTTCAGTAAATAACCACCATTGTCACAGTAAACAAGAACTTAATTTTCAAACTGGTATTGAGCATAGAAAGAAGAAGCCACACATTGTTGAGTAGAAAACTATTTTTACAACTTGTGCGTTATAAAATTTCTTAGAAAATTCTAAAAAGTTTTTTAACAAAAATATACTTTCTTTTTGTTTTTTGTTTGGCATAAACAGGCATGTTTCAAACAATAAAACATATAAAAACTATGGAATACAAAGTTCAACCTTTGAAAAACTGAAGGCAATATCAGACATTATATAGTGTTTCAAAAATGTGTTGCTGTTGCCTTCATGAGATGGGGTGATGTCACCACTGAACAAGTCAAAATTTGGAAGATGCACACAAATTGTGCGTCAAAATCGGGATTTCCTTCCTGATCCCATGCCTAATGTCAACATGTGCAATCTGCCATCATGGGGAATCAATGGACATGTTTTGGGGGTGCAAACCCTTCCTCTCACCTACTTGAGTTGCGAGGAAGGGGTTTCACCCTCAAAACACGTACATTGATAGCAGATAGCACATGTTGACACACTGTGTGCATCTTCCAAATTTGCCTTGTTAAATTACACAAAAATTAGGAAAAGTAGGCCACAAAAACGTGAAATGGTGGCATTAAAACATCTTTACACTCTCCCCAAAACATCAATCATTGTCTTAATTTGATGGTCAAAACGATATAGTTTGTGCCTTATAATGTCAATTTCACGACTCATAACCATGAGATCCTAGATTATGATTTGTGCGCTACCACTTGACAATCTCGCACACTTCCTCCACATCTCCTTTCTCACCTCTTCTTCCTCCACCTCTTCTTCCTCCACCTATTCTTCCTCCACATCTCCTTCCTCCACATCCTGAGTTTGGGGTTCTCTCTGGCCCCCTTCTTTCTGAGGTGTGGGGTTCCTGGCCTCCTCAGAATGGTTTGCTCCAAGTCTTCGCTCCCATATGAAAATTAATCAAAAGGTATACTTTAGCACACAGATATTTGAGGGCAGAAATCGGAATATCAAACATTGCTTGGAAGTGGGGTACAATTGTCTGTTTTGGCTGAGTTCCAAGATGATGACATGATTTTTGGATTTTTACAAAGCTGGAATACATACCTTTTTTGTCCAAGTTACACACATGGAGACACCCCAAGTATCCACTGTAGTACCTGTGTGGGACACCCTAAAAAGGTTGTTCTGGTGTCCCACACAGGTGCTCCTGAGTACAGCTTTGGAAACAGCTGCTGAGTGTCCTCTCCTTTACACTGAATCAAGTTTGCATTTCAGATTCTAGTTACAAACACATCATCTAGACAACAATGTTTATAAACGTCATTTTAATACAAATAGGCATGACCAAATGTGGTTTACCTGTATCTGCGCAAAACAGCGTATTTTTGACGATGGATGTTTACTACGAACGATTATACTTTGGCCACTAACCTGAAAGGTGCCATTTTTAAATGTCCAACCAGTCAATCAAAGCGCATGGAGCAACATGCAAGTATAATAATCAAATTAGTAATAACACAGGAAAAATACTTACTTTTTGCTAGCATTTTTTTGATCTTCCTGTACTGCTCCGGCTCCCTCAACTTCAGGTCAGACCACCTTTTTCTCAGCTGCTCTTTGGATCTCCGGACCCCACATTTTTTGTACAGACTCCTCACCACTTTTCCCATTATTTTGGCCTTCCTGTGATTAGGGGTGTTGTACGGCCCATGCTTCCCATCATAATCTCTACTCCACAAGATCTCCACCATCTCAGCAAAGGACATATTACTGGCCTTGTATCTTCTTCTCCTGGATCGGGACGTTTCCGGCTCCGGGCTTTCCTCTTCGGTACTTAAAGTGGAGCTCCACCCTAAATTTTTTTTTATCAATAACTGTTTTATTTGAAGCCACATCAGTTACAATTATAATGCATTGGTCTTACAACAAACAGAGTAATTGCTTTTTCTTCTTGGTTACATGTTTGTAATAGTTCCTGAGCGTGCCAGCACCGCACATCTAGCATCTATGCAGATTACTGATCTCATCAGATTATCTTAACATTTACGTACCGTGCTGTCAACCAAACCTTTAAACCGATAAGGCTATTAGATATTCAAGTATATGGGTCCCCTAGGGACTCCCAGAGAAAGGGAAAGAGTAGAGAGGAAAAAGAAGAGAGAAAAAAAAAAAAAGAAGGGAAAAATGAAAGGGAAAGAAGAGAGGGAAGAGGGAGAGAGAAGATGGGGGAGAGAGAGGGGGGGGGGGGGAATGTCATCAAAGTATACCTGGCTCTGAGTCACCGTGGTCCTCCCGGCGGCGCCACAGCTCCCAGACCATGTTGTGTGTGTCAAGGTGATCATGAATCCTCGCCGTCATCCTCTCCATTGATTCTACATCCCTAATCCTGGCGTACAGCGCTCCCTCTGAAGGGGGGGAGCTGCGCTTCCAGTTCAGTGCCACCAAGCAACGAGCTGCCGTAAGGACATGTCTGGTTAGTTTCTTGTATGGGCGAGGGGCCTTCAGAGACATCAGTCCCAGCAGGAAAAATTTGGGGGTGAATGGTACTTCCGTTTCTAGGAGGTGAGTCAGAAGTTGGTGAACTGAGTTCCAATAGGGGGTTATCAGCGGGCACTCCCAATAGATATGATATAGTGTTCCCTTTGCTCCCTGGCATCTCCAGCAGCGGTCTGAACTGGCCGGGTGGATGGCATGGAGGACATCAGGAGTCAAGTACCAGAAGTACAGTATCTTGTATATATTCTCCTTGTATAGCGTGCATATTGACGTTTTGGACGCTTGGTTCCATATGGCCCTCCATTGTTCCAGGGGTATCT
Source organism: Rana muscosa (assembly GCA_029206835.1). Lineage (NCBI taxonomy): Eukaryota > Metazoa > Chordata > Amphibia > Anura > Ranidae > Rana > Rana muscosa. Next base: position 856,869,181 of record CM055117.1, read on the forward strand.
CCTCTCCCAGTGCCTTTTCCCACTTGATCATGTAATTGTGTTTGCCCATTGAGTCAAAGGGCCTCTCATTCAATATTTTGTAAATATTTGAGATCAGACCTCTCTGTGCAAAGCCTACCAGAATGAGGTTCTCAAAAGGGGTAGGGGGGGAAAATTGCAGAGCTGGTGCGAAGGACATGGCATAGTGGCGGATTTGGAGATACCCGTAGAAAGCCTGCTTAGGGAGGCCATATTGGGACTGCAGATCGGCGAAGGGACGCAGTTTACGGGTGCGAGGATCCACCAAATTTCCAAAATGGAAGAGGTTTCTCGTAGTCCAGGGGGAGGACATTTGGTAGGTTAAGCTATCTGGCATTTTGGGGTTACAAGCAAATGAGGTCAGGAGCGAGCTGTCAGAGACCAGTCTATGTTGTTGTGTCAGTTTGCGCCACATCTTTCTAAGCTGCGCCATCGGGCCTAGCAATCGTGCTGGCTCTACCTCTGCGTTCGCATTCCACAGAAGGTTGTTTAGGTGTATCGGAGCTAACCACAGTTTCTCTATCTCGGTCCATTTGTTATAGGAACGGAGTGTGAACCAAGAAGTTATTGCCCTCAGTTGTGCCGCCTGGTAGTATTTAGTGAGGGTGGGGAAAGCCAGGCCCCCATCCGACCTGGCCGCCTGCAATACCGACCGTGGGATTCTATGCCTCCCGTAGTTCCAGGTGAATTGTAGTAGGTCGGCTTGTAAGTGTTTCAGTTGGCCATAGGGGACGGGGATGGGCAAGGTCTGAAAGAGATACAACAGTTTTGGGAGGATCGTTATCTTCACAGATGCGATCCTTCTGAGTAGGGAGATGTGGTGCTTTTTCCATTGCTGGAGGAGGGTCCTGATATTGTGGAAGAGAGGGGGGAAGTTTGCTTGGTAAAGAGTAGAGTATTGCGGGGTAATATTAATTCCCAAGTATTTTAGGGCGGTATTTTTCCAGCTATAGGGGAAATTGGCTTTCAAGTGTTCTACCTCACCCTCTGGTATATTGATTGGGAGGGCCTCCGACTTTGATGCATTGATTTTGTATCCCGATAGAGCCCCATAGCGGTCTAGTTCCGCGTGAAGGATTGGAAGGGAAGTCCTGGATTGAACTAAGGAGAGAATGATGTCGTCTGCAAACAGGGAGATTTTAAACTCCCTGCCTCGAACCCCTATGCCCTTAATGTCCGGGTTGCCACGGATTGTCGCTGCTAGGGGTTCAACACATAGTGCAAAGAGCAGGGGTGAGAGTGGACACCCCTGTCTGGTGCCATTCTGTATTGGCAACGGGGCGGACAGGGCGAAAGGGGTCCTAACTTGGGAAGATGGGTTTGAATATAGGTGTTGTATGGCTTTATAGAAGGGCCCCCTAAATCCCACATGGCGGAGCGTGGCGAACAGGAAGGGCCACCCCAGGTGGTCAAACGCTTTTTCTGCGTCCAAGCTCAACAGCAGGGCCTGTGCGCCCTCCCTGTTCACCACCTCAACCAGGTCTATTATCTTCCTAGTATTGTCACCCGCCTGGCGGAAAGGGACGAATCCCACCTGATCTTTATGGATCAGGGAGGGTAAGACCGTGTTCAGGCGCATAGATAGGAGTTTAGTGAATATTTTAAGGTCCGAATTCAGCAGGGCAATTGGTCTGTAGTTAGCGCAGAGGGAGGGATCCTTCCCGGGTTTGGGGATCACTGTGATAAAGGAGCTCTGCATATCTCTCGGGATCGGGGTGTCATGGAGGAAGGCATTGAAGAGCCTGCACATGTAGGGGAGGAGGGGAGGGAGAAATTCCTTGTAGTACTCCTAAGGAAAGCCGTCCGGGCCTGGGGCTTTGCGATTGGGTAGGGATTTGATGGTCTGCTCTATTTCCTCTTGCGTGATCGGAGCATTCAAAGCATCCAGATCTGTGGACTGGAGCCGTGATACACCGCTAAGATCTAGGTACTGCTGAATACGGTTAGTCAGGTCAGGCGTGGGGGGGTTTGCGGGGATATCAGGGTTATTATACAGGGCCTTGTAGAATACTTCAAAGGAATGGGCTACGTCAGTGGGGTGGGAGACCAGGCGGCCTGAGCTATTTTGGATCTGATGCGGGGTCGACACTTGAGCGTTGTCCCGGAGCTTCCGGGCTAGAAGCGTATGGGCCTTATTCTCTTTGTCATAGAACATCTGTTTCAGTTTGAGTAAGGCTTTTTTTTACCCTGCCCAGGGCTAGGTCTCCTAACGTTGCCCTGAGGGCCGTAATTTTTTTCAGGAGAACCAGAGTGGGGTTGGATTGAAGCTGCTTTTCTAGATTTCTAAGCTCCTGTTCTGTGTGCTTCTGCAGGGCCTGTGAGTCCCTTTTCATGGTTGAGGAGAGGGCTATGCATCTGCCCCTCATCACCGCCTTATGGGCTTCCCAAAATGTGGATATAGATATATCCCCCGTGTCATTGTCTGCCATATAGTGTTGTAGCGTGGTATTTAGTTCAGTTTTTGAGGGGAGGTGTTGCAGTAGGAACGTATTTAAACGCCAGGTGCACGGTCTACGTGTTGGGGCATCTAAGTCCAGGGTTATCTCTACCGGGGTGTGGTCCGTCCACGAGATCGGCAGGATCCGCGCAGTTCGAGTCATACGTAGGGTTGCATTGTTAACAAAGATGTAATCTATGCAGGAGTGCGTGCGATGGGGGGCCGAATAAAAGGTGTACTGTCGGTCTCCAGGATGGAGAGTCCGCCAGGCATCAAAGAGGGCATACCTTCTGGTAATTTGGCGGAAAAGCTGCGACTCTCTAAGTGCCCTCGGCGTGAGCGCCCTGGGGCCCACCCCCTGGCGATCCACCATCTCCGATTGGGTTAGGTTAAAGTCCCCCCCCACCACCAACACCCCATGGTCCGAGCGGAATAGGCGAGCTAGCATTTTATTTAGGAATCCTGTCTGCCTGACATTGGGGACATAGACCACACAAAATGTGATCTCCTTGTCCAGCCATAGGCCTCTGAGTATGAGAAAGTGGCCTTGGGGATCGCTGTAGTGGGACGAGTATGTGAAGGGGGACCCCTGTTTGATTAGGATAGCCACCCCCGCCCTCTTGTGGGGTCCTGATGACAGGTAGATTTGTGAGTAGTACCTGGAGGCGAATTTAAAGGTGCCCTCTTTGTCAAAGTGAGTTTCCTGTACCAGTATGACATTCGCTCCTGACTGTCTAAACTCCCTCAGTGCCAGATGCCTTTTACGATTAGAATTCAGGCCATGAACATTTAAGGAGAAAATCTTAGCCATGGGAGCTAGGATGGGGGGCATAAATACTCATCTGGTGTTGTTGAAGGTGGTCCGGGCAGTCACGGCCAGGGATGGGCGCCACACGGGAGGAGATCCGAGAGGATTGGTGACTTCGCATAGTGAGCCAGGCGATGACAAAGGAAGGGAGGGGATTAGGAAAAGCTAGGAGAAAGAGAAAAGTAATTAGTATAGCAATATCATGTATAAACATAGAAAACAACATCCACAGACCCGATGGGACCAGCCGGCCCAGGTCCAGAAGGCCTCCCGTGAGCCTCCCCGCCCCCACCCAGATAGGGTGGGCCAGGGAGACCCAGGGGAGCCCAGATTCAAACATGCAAGACAGTGATAACCCGCCTGCTCTAGAAGTCTAGTGATCTTAGAGGGGGGGAAGGCAGGGGGTGCCCGAACAGTCTCTCTCCAAGGTCTTTTTCAAGACTCGCCCGTGATGTTGGTCAGTTCTGTAGCAAGGGCGCCAAAGATGGTGTATTGCGTGGCCTAGCGCCAGGGTGGCTGTATCGTGGGGTGAAAAATAGAGAGAAAAAATAAAACTTATGAAAAAGGTAGCAAAAAACAGCGAACCATAAAGCGTAAACAGGGACAGGGGTGGTCCTTCAGATATGTAGCAAGTCAGATAGTGCAAGACTCAATCAGGATCTCCTCTGCTGCGAGCTCCGACCCCTCGGGGATCTCTCCGGGCCTCGGGAGCGCTTGGGTGGGGGGACCTTCTGCCACACTGTAGGCGGCGGTGGTGGGGTCGCCACAAGATCCCAATCAGGAAGCTGGGGTGCTCTAATCTCCAGGGTGTCACAGAAAGGTTCTAGGTCCTCCGGATACCTCATGATCGCCGATTTGCCTTGATGCTTGGCCGTGAGGCTGAAGGGAAATCCCCAGCGGTACGGTATATTCTCTTCTTGAAGAATGCGCAGCAGTGGTTGGAGTAGTCTTCTCTTTTGCAGGGTGATCCAGGACAAGTCCGGGAACAGCTGAATGTGATGATCTCCTAGGGTCACCTTGCGGGCTAGGCGGGCCTGCTTCATGATATTCTCTTTCAAAGGGTATGATGTCAGCCTGCAAATGATATCTCGGGGTCTGGTAGAGGTGCCTTTAGGCCGTAGCGCACGATGGGCTCTGTCCATTTCAATAGCATGGGTCGGGTCCGCCCCCAGAAGGTCGTTAAAAAGCGATTGTAGTGTGTTCTGGACATCTTCTGGGCCCTCTGCTTCTGGGACCCCCCGAACTCGGATGTTGTTCCTGCGCCCCCTGTTGTCCAGGTCTTCTACGTGGCGTTGCATGTCCCTAAGAAGGGTGCGGTGTTCTGACCCTTGAACTTGGGTTCTGTGTACTGATAATTTTGTTTCTTGGATTTCTTCTTCTGCCATCTCCACCCTGTCTGCTAGATGTTTGAGGCCCGATTGTAGGGCTTGGATCTCTGATCTGCAGGTGGACTTCACGTCCTCGATAAGCTGCCTGAAGTCGTCCTTTGTCGGGATCGCTTGGAGGTAAGCGTGCCACTGCGGGGGCATTGGGGGGGGTTGTCCCTGTGCCCCGCGACCGCCATCAGGGGCATCGTGGGGGTAGTGGGGGAAAAGAGTGGCTCCCCAGGAGGGGTTTGGCGAGGCCTGGTATTCCCAGGGCTCACTCCAGTCCTGGGTGTGTGTCGGCCAGTGGTCCCTGTCAGGCGACCTCGGGGAGTGGGGAGGAGCAGAGGTGCTGGCCACCTGGGCACAGGGGGGCGCCGGTGGTGCAGGGAGGCCTTGTGGGTGAGGGTCTCCCGGTCTGGAGGGCCTCTGTGCCCTGGGGGAGAGGGGGTCCGGCAGGGTGGTCTCATGTGGGGTAAAAGTGCCCGGTGTCCTGCCATCCGGAGGTGAATGGGCCCCGTCCTGTGGAGATGGACAGTCCCCCGCTCCCCCTGTGCTGGGCAGCGAGCTGGCAGCTGTCCCTGTGAGGCCCGGGTCTGAGGCGGTGCGGAGAAGCTGCGGGAAGGCCTCAGAGCATTGGGTGTATGGCTGCTGCCTCGTGTGGAGTCCCAAGATGGCCGCCGGGGAGGCGGGGAGGAAGGTTGCAGGGAGGACCGTAGGCCCGAGCGGAGGACTCACCGCTCCCTGGTTCCGGATCGCCTCTCCGGGTGAGTGCCGAGATGGTTCTGGGCCCGAGGGGTCCCGATGTCGCTCCGGAGCTTGGATGGGGGTGGGATGGAGCACTGCGGCCTGTTCTGTGACGCCGGCCGGCGCTATTTTAGCCGGTCCGCCCGGCGGGAGTTCTGGCTGGGTGAAGTAGTCCCTGAGGTCGGAGGATGTGCCCGGGGGGGGTTGTGAGGACCCCCGGGGCTTTGTGGATCTGGTCGTCCTGGAGCCACCCATTAAAGCGGGGTGTAATCAGCTTTTCTGGCTTCTATAGCTGCGGGCTGGGAGAGAGCTCTCGGTCTATGCTGCCATTCAGGTCGAGTTCCGGCCACGCCTCCACCCTAAATTTTAACTTCGGCTAATCAGAACCCTACCCCCCTCAGGTGTCACAATTGTCACCTTTCAGGGGGGAGGGGGTGAAGATACCTGTCTAAGACAGGTATTTTCACCCACATCCGGGAGTCCTCTCTCCGGGAAATCTGCGGGAGACACGTCACTTCCCCCAGACTTCCCGTAGTGTTCTGGGAGACACTCAGCTCCCAGAACACAGGAGGACAAATCAGAACGGCGCAGCGCGACTCGCGCATGCGCCGTAGGGAACCGGGCATGAAGCCCAAGGCTTCACTTCGTGGTTCCCTCAGCGAGGATGGCGGAGGGGGCAGCAGAGTGACGAGCGATCGCTCGTCCTCTGCTGCGGACGTCGCTGGACTCCAGGACAGGTAAGTGTCCAAATATTAAAAGCCAGCATCTGCTGTAGCTGTAGCTGCTGGCTTTTAATATATATTTTTTTCCGGCGGAGCTCCGCTTTAATATAACACGCACCTGCTGTGTTACCGCCATGTCGTCTCCCACTGTGCGTCGAACGAAAAGGGGCGGGGAATATCCAAGAAAGAACGTCAGGGGCGGGTGACGCGGGCGGAGTTTCACGTATGCGCAGGGTATATAATGATAACATGCATGTGTCATAACTACGTTGTGTGCGCGGAGTAAGGAGGACCGGAAGTGCCGAACGTCACAAACGAAGGTAAAAATGAAACTTGGGCCATTAGTGGCCTATACTGATTCATGATTAACCCTTTCATGACTAAGCCTATTTCTGACATTTGGTGTTAACAAGTTAAAATCCGTATTTTTTGCCAGAAAATTACTTAGAACCCCCAAACATTATATATATTTTTTTAGCAGAGAATCTAGAGAATAAAATGGCAATTGTTGCAATATTTTATGTCACACAGTATTTGTGCAGCAGTGTTTTAAATGCAACTTTTTGGGAAAAATTAACTTTCATGAATTTTAAAAAAATTAAAAAGTAAAGTTAGCCCAATTTTTTTGTATAATGTGAAATATGATGTTACGCCGAGTAAATAGATACCAAACATGTCATGCTTTATAATTGCACGCACTCGTGGAATGGCGACAAACTACGGTACCTAAAAATCTCCATAGGCGACGCTTGAATTTTTTTTTACAGTTACTAGGTTAGAGTTACAGAGGAGGTCTATGGATAGAATTATTGCTTTCGCTCTGACGATCATGGCGATACCTCACAGGTGTGATTTGAACACCGTTTATATATGCAGGCGCGACTTCCGTATGCGTTTTCTTTGCTGCGCAAGCTCGCGGGGACAGGGGGGGCTTTAAAATTATTATTATTTTTTTTATTTTTTTTATTTTTTTTTATAATATAAAATTGTGTTTTTAAAAAAAAATATTTTTTATCACTTTTATTGCTGTCACAAGGAATGTAAACATCCCTTGTGACAGTAATAAGTGGTGACAGGTACTCTTTATGGAGGGATCGGGGGTCTAAAAGACCCCCGATCCCTCCTTTGCACTTCAAAGTATTCAGATCGCAGAAAACGGCGATTCTGAATACTGTGTATTTTTTTAAATACGGCGCCATTGGCAGCCGAGTAACCTGGACGTGACGTCATGACATCGCTTCCGTGTTTACTTTGAAGAGACTGAATCAAAGCCGTTTGCGGCTTCGTTTCATTCTCTCTCTAGGCGCCGGAGGTGGCGCATCGTGGATCGGGTCTCCCAGTGGGACGGGAGGCCCGGTAAGAGCGGCGGAGGCGGCGGGAGGGGGGGATGTCCCCTTCCGCTCCTCCGGGATAACAACCGAGCGGCTTTTAGCCGCATCGGTTGTTACCCCTGGAAAGCCAATTGCCGGCTCTAAAAAATGATACCGGGATGATGCCTGTAGCTGCGGGCATCATCCCGGTATAACCCCCGAAAGCCGAGGCCACATATCTGCGTACGCTAGGCGGGAAATATAAAGGCCTATATTGGGATAAGATTTTTTTTTTTTTTTAAATTTATGTTTATTGATTTTTCCATTGAACAGAGAAAAATTACAGAGCATATCAACATACACGCTTACACATTATTTTCTTGTATTCAGTAGCAATATACCAGTATTACACCGTGAAGCGGGAGCATAAACAATATAGTCTCGAAATAACATTCAAGCCTAATAAGGCCTACAGCTTGTGGCCACATGGCCACATAGGTGTCCCAGTTCCTCAACGGAGGAGAAGAAAAAAAAAAAAAGAAACACAAAACCCTAATACCAAAGGTGTATCGAGAGTATTTAACTGTGATTTTCACAGGACTCATTCGGTTATCCTTATTCAGTAATACTTAAGTGCTTGCATTCACTCACACAACACTCATACCCATTCACCCAGCACTTCCACCCATTTCCCCAGCCGAAACTACAGCTGGGTGGGGGCACTCCTCCTACTCCCCCCCCACATTTATGTGGGATATGTTTCATGTCCCCAGCTTCTTTATTTAGGATAGGAGGTATTTCTCCCCCCCCCCCCATCAAACAGGAGGGGCTGAATCAGGGCCCACTACTGCTGAGACAGAGGGGTATCCTTCCAAAAGGAGCTGTCTATATCCAGCCAAGGTTGCCAGATCTTGTAGAATTTCTGTATACAGGCCCTTCCTTTATAGATTAGTTTAAAGGTTGGTACGACTTTGTTTATCATGCGGTACAGCAGTTGGATGTTGGGAGCAGATTCACACTTCCATTGTAGTAATATCAGTTTTCTGGCATAAAAGAGTATCAAGCGGACTAGGGTCCGTTCGTGGGTTCTGGGTATGTGGTCATTAAGGATGCCCAGGAGCCCCACTTCAACAGTGTGGGGGGTCACTAGGCATAGATTGTTTTCAAAAAAAGAGAATAGGTCCACCCAGAACCCCAAGAGGGCCGGGCAGGACCAAAACATGTGTACATAACCAGCATTGGTGCACTTACATCTAGGGCAGAGGGCCCCTGAAACATAACCCAATGCGAGCCAGACGGGCCGGCGTGTAATGCAGTTGATGAATAAATTTGAACTGTATATATTGGTCGTTAGACCCAACAATATCCAAGAAACAGGCCCCAGAGGCCTCCTCCCACCCCTCCTCTGAAAGCCCAGGGATGTCGACCATCCACTTCCGCTGTGCAGCACGGAAGGGAGAACTCCCACCCGTCTGCAGTCGGGAGTAAATGGTCGTGGCTAATTTCGTAATGCCAGAACACGACATCAATGCCTCAAGCGGGGATTCAGCGAGCTCAAGAGTCAGGCCATGAAACTGCGCACGGACAGCGTGTCGTATGAGAAGATATTTAAAATAGAATTTATTTGATAATCCACTTGTAGCTTTTAGGACTTCAAAAGAGATAAATTCACCATTGAGAAAAATGTGGGCAGCGTGGGTAATGCCCAGCCGTGTCCACCACAATGCATCGGGGTGACCCATGAGCTCCAGAAGATTGGGGTTATGCCATAGGGGGGTTTTCGGTGAGACCCCCCCCAATTCTGAAATCGTCTTATTCCCTTCATGCCAGGCCAACCAACCCACTTCTATCGGGGAGCCGCGGGAGCATCGTTTTGGTAAAGATCTATGCATAATATCTACCAATGGGGTCTCTAGGCCAGCAAGTGCCTGCAGTAGATAGGTAGAGCAGGATGCGGAGGCCCCCTGGAACCATTCATAGACATAGGTTAATTGGGCTGCTATAAAATAGTGTCGCAAGTTGGGGCAGGCCAGTCCCCCATCACCCTTAGAGGCCTGGAGGGAAGCCTTCGCTATTCTGGGATTGGTCCCCTGCCATAGGAAGGAGGATAATAACGAGTCTATTCTTTTGAAGAGCTTTTTGTAGAGAAAAATAGGGGATGCCCTAAAGGCATATAAAAATTTAGGTAGGTATATCATTTTAAATATGTTCACCCGCCCTATCAAATTCAAAGGTAATGAGGCCCAAGTTTGCAACCTGGTCTCCATGTGTGTAACAACTGGGGCAATGTTAAGAGATTCAAAGAGGGCCAGGTCTGCATTAATGTGAATGCCCAAATATTTAAATGTGGATCTGACTGACAGGTTAGAGTGAGATAAGTAAGTATAATCCTGTTTGGGGCCTATGGGAAAAGCAACAGACTTGTCCCAGCCCACCTTTAGTCCCGAGACCCTCCCGAACTCCTCCACCACTTCCATTAAAGATTTAAAGGACTGTTCTGTGCCATCAAGGTATATTAATGCGTCATCAGCATATAATGAGATCTTCTCTGTAAGATTACCATAACATATGCGCCCACCGACGCCGTCTGTCGCACCGCCAGAGCCAAAGGCTCTATGGCAAGTGCGAACAGGAGTGGCGAGAGCGGGCAGCCCTGCCGTGTTCCCCTGTGTAAAGAAAAGACATCCGATACATCCTTGTTAGTACATATTCTTGCCCTGGGATTGATATATAGCAGGCGAACCCATTTTATAAATTGGTGACTAAAACCCATTCGGTGCATGACTTCCCACAAAAAGGTCCATTTCACAGTATCAAAGGCCTTCATCACATCCAGGGACAACACCAGGCCACTTTTATGCTCAGTGTCAGCTCTATGGATATGTATGAACAATCGTCTAATGTTGTCATATGTACTCTTTCCAGGCATAAATCCAGTTTGGTCCCTATGGATAAGGTGTAGGATAATCTTTTGTAGTCTCACTGCCAGTACCTTGGCCAGTATCTTAACATCGCTATTGAGTAAGGAGATTGGACGGTATGAGCCACATAGCGTTGGATCTTTATCAGGCTTGGGGATCACCACAATCAGGGCCTCACACATGGAGGAGGGGAGAACGCCCTCCTCCATTGCCTGCCCAAACTGAGAGTGCAACCTCTGTGCCAAGTCCCCAGCATAGTGTTTGTACCATTCAGCGGGCAAACCGTCCAATCCAGGAGTTTTGTTCGGGGGGAGTGAGTATATGGCAGTGGTAATTTCTTCTACCGTCAAAGGTTCATTTAAGATGGATCTGTGTGAGTCCTCCAGTACAGGGAACCGGAGAGACTCGAAGAAACCCATAGTTTCCCATTCAGGTGGAGAGGGCTGGGACGAATATAGGTCCTCATAGAAGGATTTAAAAGTTAGATTAATGGTCCTAGGGTCTGAAGCGATGGAGCCATCCGGCACCTGGATTTGCGGAATAGTCCTATCAACACAGTCCATGCGGGAGAGATATGCCAACATCTTGCCATTTTTCCCACTGTGTTCAAGCAGCCTGGCCGTCAGATATCTCTGTTGTTTCTGCGTTACATCCACCCTGTGGAGGTCCAGGGCCCTATGCGCCCCCACCAGGACCCCGTGGGAGTCCGGGGTGGGGGACGCAGAATACTGGGTCCTCGCAATCTCCAAGGAGGACTCTAGGGCTAAAAGAGTGGCCTGGAGGTTTTTTTTATGTCTGGTAGTGTTAGAGATGTATGAACCCCGCACAGTCGCCTTAAAGGCGTCCCATGTGGGGCCAGGGGAGGCAGATCCTTCATTATCCGCCCAAAAGTGGGACATGTCCTGTCCCACCGGGTCCTGTATTTCGGGGGTGGAGATCCAGCAAGGGCTGAGCCTCCACTGCCGAAAAGAGGGTCGGTGACCCATCACCAACTCTATCTTAAGGGCCGAATGGTCTGAGATTGTCTGCGAGATGTATGCGACCGACTTAACATAAGGGACCATATCAGAGGTTCCCAGGGCATAATCCAGCCTGGAAAGAGTACCATATGTTCTGGATTGACAGGAGTATTCTTTTATCAGTGGATGGCCACGCCGCCAAAGGTCGACGTAACCAAAGGAGGCACACCAGTGGCTAAATAGCTTGGATTCATATTGGAGGGGCCTCAACCTGTCCAGACCTGGGTCCAGGACAGAATTGAAATCCCCCAGCACAAGGGTAGGCAGACCCGGCAATTTAGAAAACTGTAAACTTAAGTCAGTGAAGATTGCAGCCGTGACAGGGGGGGGGGGGCATACACCACCACCAAGAGCAATGGGGTGGCGTGGATTTTACACAGTAAAAAAACGTACCGACCCATTGGGTCAATAACTACCTGGTCACAGGAGAAAGGGAGTCCCTTCCTTATGAGGACAGAGACTCCCCTAGCATAATTTGAGTACGTGGAATGATACCCCTGTGACACCCAGTGTTTTTTCAAAGCAAGTATTTTGGAGCCTAGGAGATGTGTCTCCTGTAGGCATAGTATCTGTGGCCTATGTGGCTTGAGAAATTCAAATAAGGATGCTCTTTTAAATTTAGAATTTAACCCCCGGACATTCCAGGAGATGCATGTGATTATAGACATGGCGGGGGGTTAAAAAGGGGCCCATATATGGTAATACAAATCAGACACTTGTCACCGGCGCGGCTGCAATCCAACACTGGGGGGGAGCAGGAGAAAAGGAGTACCCATGAACACATCCACACAACCACCATCCATGCAAACACACAAACCATTACACATACATTACCAGTTGAAATCCACATTGATTTCGTTACTACCCCTGCCGTACCCCAAGAACAAGGGGCCGGCTTTGTCCCAAAACTGCTAGTAGACACTAGGAACATGGCCAATACAGGCAAGTCAGCAAACTATTTCGATCAGTCAATGATCAGAGAACAAAAAAAGAAAAAAAAAAAAAGAAAACCAAAGGGGAAAGAAAAAGGAAAACAACTGCAGCATCCCAATCTTCCCCTTAAAGATTCATAGCCTCTTGTCGAGCTGTAGAATAAGGTACCTGCCATAGGCACAAAGAGCCCCCGATTGGGGCGAGAAAAAGAAAATGAAGTGGCTTTGTAGCCTGTGCGGGGGGGATACCCCGATCAGGTTGCAGGTGGTTGGTCAAATGCGCGGCCGGGTTTGGACAGGGATTCATACCAGGAAAGCGCAGTAGCAGGGTTCTGAAAAAAGTGCACTTGGTCCTGGTGGACGACTCTCAGCGTCGCGGGAAATTGCATGGAGTATTGTATGGTCTGTTCTCTCAACTTCTGTTTAACATGTTGATACTTGGCTCTCGCAGCACGAACTGCTGGGGAGTAATCTGGGTAGAGGGAGACCGATGCGTTGTTGATTTTCAGGCTTCCCTTTATGCGGGCAGCCCTCAGGATAGCGTCCCTGTCCCTATAATTTAGGAGACGGATAACCATGGTGCGAGGGGGGTTTCCAGCAGGGAGCGGTCTCCCAGGGACCCTGTGGGCCCGTTCGATCACAAAACATGGGGACAGGCAGTCTTTGCCAAATTCCTGGGTAAACCAGCATTCAAGGAAGGATACCGGGTCTGCACCCTCGACCCGTTCTGGGAGGCCCACCAGGCGCAGGTTATTCCTACGTAAACGATTTTCCAAATCGTCGATCTTATCTGCCAACGATTGAATTCTGTTGCCATGGGTTTTCAGCACAGGCAGGGCCGGGCCTACAGTGTCTTCCAGGTCACTAATGCGGCGTTCTGTCTCAGCGACCCGGTCCCTGACCTTATGCATGTCCTGGCGCATTATAGTAATGTCCAGCTTTAGTTCCTCCACCTTCCCCATAATATCAGAATGATTTACCTTCAGGATTTTGAGAACATCCAGCAAGGTGGGCTCCGGTTCCGGCCCCTCCTCGAGACCGTCATCACTCGGAGCGGGGTGGGCCAGGGGTATTGAAGGGGCTGAAGCCCCAGGGGATGGTGGTAGTGAGGGGTCCAGATCGTCACCGAAGAGTTCCGGTGTAGATGAGAGAGGCACATGTAGCATGGTGGAGCGGCGGCCATCTTGGGAGGACCGAGTGGTAATATTCATCCTGACCGGGGGCTGTTTTCTCCCTTTTCTTCCTCCCATCCACCAAAATTCTTCCGTGGATGAGTAGCAGGGTCCCTCTTGGGTGTCTGGAGAAAGTTTTGGGCCGATTGGTTTGGCAGGTTAGCAGGATTGCGAAGGATTGTGCAGAGGGATCTTGGAGCTGCAGAGAGGAACGTCTGCTCACATGCTGCGTCAGGCCACGCCCCCCATATTGGGATAAGATTAGGACAGTTTAAGCTGACCTGGTGTTTTTGTCTTGTGTTTTATCTTGCAGAAAATATGCAGCAATTTAAGGATCCTGTGATCATGATAGCTTTTATTGACAAATATAGAGAGCTGAGAAACTTGTGGGAGGTAAAAAACAGTTTGTACCATAACCGTGATGTAAGGAGGGCAACAATTGAGAAATTCGCTGAATTTATGAAGACCTGGATCCCAGAGGCAGACTATAACATGTTAAATAATAAAATCAATACAGTGAGGAATATGTACAAAAAGCAGTACAAAGAAGTCCGCAAATCACGAACATCGGGAGCAGCAGCAGACCAAGTACATGTCCCCAAGCTATGGTACTACAAACGTGTAAAGCGTAGGTAATCTGCGCTAACCCCAAAAGTGCATAAATATATAAGATAGATATAAAAATCTATCTGCAAAAGTGATCCTAAGGTATAAAGTGATAGGTGCTGCAAATAAATTATGGCTGGAAACATCAGCTAGGGTAAATATGTTCACAAATGGAAATAAATGCGCAACCTTAAATAAAGAAAAGTACAAAAAAGTTATATAGTAAGTGATAATTGGAAAACAGTCCATACAAAAATATATATCAATAGTGATACAGGTGAATGGCAAATGTCCATATCAAAGTAGCCACATCAGGTGTTGTTCCTATGTTCCAAACAGCAGAGATATATGTGTGAATTCCTCTCGTGTCTCACTCAGCAGAGAAGGAATACATATATGAATAAGCCGCTTACCAGATCTGTTGGATCTCTATCACAGAGATCTTAGGGGCTCACTATCAAACGGAAATTCCTCAGGCAAGCAGCAAACAAAAAGGATCCAGCTGATATGCCAAATCCTCCACCGACCATCTAGGGATTCCCACCGATCTCCTTCCTGGTATCAGTGTATGTAGGATCGCTCATAGAGCGCGATGAAACAGCGGGTATGAAAGAGGAAAGGAATACTTCATAGCGCAGTATATTCTTAAAAGAAATACCCTTTATTTATAATCCTGGGTAACTAACATCTTTAAAAGTCCATAGCAGCAAAGTTTTTAAAACGACATAAACACAGCTGCGGCTCAAGCCAGCCAGCTGGAGCGTGGTGACGTCAGGATTTTCAGCTCCGCCCGACGCTGCGTTTCTCCGTAAGAGGCATCTACTGGGAAAGGAGCCTCCTTTTCCATTATTAAATACTTGCCTATGTGTTTTTCTTGTGGGTAGGCATTACATTTCATAAATACATTTCATAAATGCAATGTGTAATTAACAAGGGACACCAACACCAACCTCCTTGAGGGAAAAAAAATACAAGATAATAATGTTATTGGGGTAACTTGACCAGAAAATAAAAATGGAGATCACAAGAAAATATTAAAACCCCACCAAAAAAATAAGGAGATCTTGATTCAAATCACCAACAAAAAAAATAAAATATTAAGATATTTTGGAGACCTGGCTTTGAAATAAAATATGAAGATTCATGAGATCACAAGAAACAAAGAAATAAGTTTGTCAGAACTCGGTGTGATTATCCGCAGCGAAAAATAAAACTTGTTCTAGCATTAGAAAGAAGAAAAGAATGCGCTACATTTAACAATGCAATAATTCGCAGCATGATGCTATCTCCATTACGAACGCTAGTTTTACCAGAACGAGCGCTCCCGTCTCCTAATTTAGTCTGAGGCCGCGTACACACGACCGGTTTTCTCAGCCAAAAACGACCAGAAGACTGCCGGGAGAGCTTTCTTGCCAAGAAAACCACCTGTGTGTATGCGGGTTTCAGTTTTCTCGTCAAGAAAACTGCCCAGATTCCCCGACGAGAAAAAAGACGACCTGCGGTCTTTTTTCTCGTCGAGAATCTCGTCGGCCTGTTTATTGACGAGAAACCCGAGCGTGTGTACATTTACCTGTCGCCGTGGAAACCCGCGCATGCTCGAAATGACTTCGACGCATGCGCGGTAGCTTCCTAGGCATAGGCATAGGGTGTAGCAAGATGGCGGCGACGGCATCGAATGTGACGAGCGCACGCTCGTCGTAGTCGATGACGTCACCGCGTGCGTGCCATTCAAAAGAACGGCGGTTCTTTTGAATTGTACGTGTGTACACTCTGCCGGGACAAGTTTCTTGTCAAGATTCTCATCAGGAAAAACAAAGGCAAAGAGATGAGCAGGTAGGCGGCTGGCCGGGACTTGAGCCAAGGCAGAAGAACATGCACCTGAAACTGAAAAAAGAATTCCCTCCGCTCCGACCAGCACATGATCATCAGAAAGGGGAACAGATAATGGAAAAAAATACATCCCCCTAAGCTAGTAGGAGCGGGGGGGGTGTAATTAAGATTTTTTTTTTACTTTTTTTTTCTGTTTTTGAAATTGCCCCAACCCCCTGTTCAAATCCAATCAGGGGACAAATCCGGAGACAGACTTGGTCCGAGGACAGTGTCCCCAATCCGGGGACTGTCCCCGGAAACCGGGCATGTCTGGTCACCCTACACTAGACAGGTGTACAGCTTCAGGCCCTGTATTATCAGCAGACTCAGCACGGAAGTCCACTTGCTGGCCGGGCGGTGTCCAAAGAGAAAGTTCTCCGGCTGGCCCTCTGGTTAAATACCCCGCCCCAGCAGTCCTTGCGCAGGGAAATGCATCCTGGGTATGGTAGTCTCTGGGCCTCAAAGCAAACACCCGCTACACATGTATATACATATGGCAAAAATGTATTACAGTTCATATATGTACATGGTTGATATCACAGCACGTTCTGTTAAACCAAGAGATAACTCAACAAAAGGTATATGGTATGGACATACAGTGGATATAACAAGTTAAAATGTCAGATTCTTGTGATGTAAAAAATGAGACAAAGATAAATAATTTCAGAACTTTTTCCACCTTTAATATGACCTATAAACTGTACGACTCAGTTGAACAACAAACTAAAATCTTTTAGGTAAAGGGAAGTAAAAATACAAAACTAAAATAATATGTTTGCATAAGTGTGCACACCCTTAAACTAATACTTTGTAGAAGCACCTTTTGATTTTATTACAGCACTCAGCCTTTTTGGGTATGAGTCTATCAGCATGGCACATCTTGACTTGGCAATATTTGCCCACTCTTTGCAAAAACACTCCAAATCTGTCAGATTGCAAAGGCATCTCCTGTGCACAGCCC
Source organism: Rana muscosa (assembly GCA_029206835.1). Taxonomy (NCBI): domain Eukaryota; kingdom Metazoa; phylum Chordata; class Amphibia; order Anura; family Ranidae; genus Rana; species Rana muscosa. Next base: position 856,886,067 of record CM055117.1, read on the forward strand.
TGTTCAGATCACCGCACAGATTTTCAATTGGATTCGGGTCTGGGCTCTGGCTGGGCCATTCCAAAACTTTAATCTTCTAAAGCCATTCCTTTGTTGATTTGGATGTATGCTTTGCGTCGTTGTCATGCTAAAAGATGAAGTTCCTCTTCATGTTCAGCTTTCTAGCAGAAGCTTGAAGGTTTTGTGCCAATATTGACTGGTATTTGGAGCTGTTCATAATTCCCTCTACCTTGACTAATGCCGCATACACACGAGCGGAATTTCCGCCAGCAAAAGTCTGATGTGAGCTTTTGGTCGGAAATTCCGACCGTGTGTATGCTCTATCAGACTTTTTCTGTCGGAATTTCCGCCAGCAAAAGATTGAGAGCAGGTTCTCTATTTTTCCCACGGAAAAAGTTCCTTTTGGAAATTCCGATCGTCTGTATGCAATTCCGACGGGGAAAAAAACACGTATGCTCGGAAACAATTTGACGCATGCTCGGAAGCATTGAACTTCTTTTTCTCGCCTCGTCGTAGTGTTGTATGTCACCGCGTTCTTAACGCTCGAAAGTTCAGAGAACTTTTGTGTGACCGTGTGTATGCAAGCCAAGCTTGAGCAGAATTCCGTCGGAAAAACCCTCCAACTTTTTTCCAACGGAAATTCCGCTCGTGTGTACGCGGCATAAGGCCCCTGTTCCAGCTGAGGAAAAACCGCCCCAAAGCATGTTGCCACCACCATGCTTCACGGTGGGTATGGTGTTCTTTTGGTGATGTGCAGTGTTGTTTTTGCACCAAACATATCTTTTGGAATTATGACCAAAAAGTTCAACCTTGGTTTCATCAGACCATAACACATTTTCCCACATGGATTTGAAAGACTTCAGATGTGTTTCTTTTTCGTACATCACGGGACACAGAGCGACTTAGTCATTACTAATGGGGTTATATAGATACCTTCAGGTGCTGGCACTGGCAACTTCCAAAACCGGAAGTACCCTCCCCTATATAAGCCCCTCCCATCCGGGAGCACCTCAGTTTTTTGCCAGTGTCTAAGGTGTTGGCCAAAGAGTAACATGTGTTTTCACTGGGCTTGCGTACAGGTTCTTTTACGGGCCTTAGTAAGCTGTTCCGGATCCGACCAAAAAAGCTTCATAGCTAAACGGTCGGTACCCGGGCCTTGCAGCAGAAGAGCAAGGTTTTGCCTGTAATGCCTCTCTTAGGAGGGCTGGACCCTGGGATCCAGAGCTCTGGTCATACCCACGACCAAGATGTTGTCTGTGCAGGGTGCTATACAGGTCCAGGGGAGTGGAATCCTTGGGAACCCGGTCCCTGAAGGTTTAATTACAATGCCTGCCGTGATAGGTGAAGTTTGGGCTTCTGTGGACCAAACAAAGTCCTGCGGCGGGGAACAGGTAAGTGGGGGCCCCCAGGAACTTGGTTCTATTGGGGGACCCCCAAGCCTAATTTGTCTTTCTGTCTGTTACCTAACGGTATTCCCGCTAATATCTGTGTATGCCTGTAACTACTGGAAAATGTAAAATTTTAATAGTAGTCAAGAAAAAAAAAAAGGGAGACCGCGGTACCTGTGTTAAACCACTAGAGGCCGCTGTGGTCCATTTTTCTTGTCATAGGGATCTTTGGCTTTTTCAAGTCAAAAGATCCAGGCAGTTGGTAAGTTTCTCTGCAGGAATCCACTTCCTCTGCCCTGTTGCTGCGCTCATCCACCGCACAGGCCCTCCGGCAAAAAGGGCCCTGGCTCCTAGTCCCTGCTTGATTTAAAAAAAGAGCGCCAAAGGCACACGGGCGCGCGCGCGGTCGCGTGCACGCGCCTCCTATGAAGGAAGAGGGGCGGGGCGGGTGGATGACGCTCGATGCACGCCGCGGCGCTTCTGCGCATGTGCAGGCGTCCCAGCATGGATAAAAGACACAGTACAAGTGTCAGCTGGATGCAAACAGAGCTAGCAACAAAACGGTGGCACACAGAGGCGGTTGATGCAGGCATCCCCATAGAAAGGCACTTTAGTGGACACCAGCTGGTATATAGCAGCAACTGTGTTAGACTATTACCAGCAAAATTGGTGTATGACGACGGGAATACCTCAGCTTTGTGCTTAAAGGATATGTCGTCCAGACGCTCCGGAAATAAGTCTTCCAGGAAGCCAAAGGGGTCTCCATCGGGCTCTGAGGATTTTGGGCATGCTTGTACTGCACCAATCTCCCCTGAAAATTCAGAGGTCAGTAGCCGTAGGAACCCCGCAGGAGTACCTGGTGCTGCGGCTGTCCCCAGTCCACCTGCTCCTGTATATATAACAGAGGAGGTTTTATCCTCAACTCTGGGAGGATTGGAAGAGAGATTAACAGCATTGATCGCTGCTTCCCTGTCACAGGGAAAGCGCGTCCGATCTCCGTCTCCTCCTTCAGAGTGCCTGTTAGTGGAGGAACAGCCCCACACAGAGATCGACCTACCTGAAGGGGATCAGGATGAGGTTGATTCGGTTATAGAGGAATCAACAGTGGAAGAACCTTTCTCAGCATCTCAGGCTGAAAGATTATGGGTTCAGTCTCTGACTAACATGGTCCGATCAGCATTTAAATTGCCTCTGGCGGAACCATCAACCACTACGGTTTCCTCGCTGGGGTCGCTGAAAGCTCCCCAGGCTGTCTGTTCCTTCCCAATCCACCCTTTATTGGAAGGGCTTATTTACCAGGATTGGGAGCATCCTGATAAAATATTTACTCCCCCCAAGAGATTTCCAGTGGTCTATCCCATGGAGGATAAGTTCATAAAAAAATGGAGGGTCCCTACAGTGGACGCAGCCATCTCTTGTGTGAATAAATCACTGACATGTCCAGTAGATAATGTTCCAATGTTCAAAGACCCAATAGATAAAAAATTGGAGTCTTTACTAAAATCTGCTTTCTCTACAGCAAGCATGGTGACACAACCTGCAGTTGCAGCGATTGGAGTCTGCCAAGCGGTGAAAGATCAGTTGAAACAAGTCTTAAGGGACTTACCAGATCAGCAGGCTCTTGCCCTAGCTGACCTACCTAGAGCCTTGTGTTTTGCGGTGGACGCCATAAAGGATACAATCCAACAGGCCTCCCGCTTTACGCTGTCTGTAGTACATATGCGTAGGCTTCTATGGCTCAAAAACTGGTCTGCTGAAGCTCCCTGTAAGAAATTGCTGATTAGCTTCCCATTTCATGGAGAACGCTTATTTGGAGAAGATCTGGACAAGTATATCCAGAAAATTTCTGCCGGTAAAAGTTCACTCTTGCCTGTTAAGAACAAGAGTAGAAGTCCTTCTTTTAAGAGGCCTACTTCTCCAGTCCCTGGCACATCGGCTGTGAAACAGTTCCGACGGCCTCCGCGGTCAAATTCAGGGGGCAGAAATCAGGGACAATCACAGGGTAACAAGAAACCCTGGGTCAAGAGAGGTACAAAACCTCCCCCCAAGTCATGAAGGGTTGCCCCCACTCAATCGGGTGGGGGGAAGACTTCAGTTGTTCACAGAGACCTGGCGGGACACCGTCAGAGACAGATGGGTGATCTCCGCAGTAAGTCTGGGATACAAGCTGGAGTTAAAAGACACTCCTCCTGCCCATTTTATGAGGTCAAACGTGCCAAGCGATCCCCAGAAGAGAGGATCCCTCCTTCTGGCACTAGAACAACTATTGCTCCAAGGTGTAATCATGAAGGTTCCCTTGGAAGAAAGCGGGTTCAGGTTTTACTCGAACCTTTTCACAGTCCCCAAACCAAATGGGGACGTGAGGCCCATATTAAATCTAAAAGGGCTAAACAAGTTCCTACATATCAGGACTTTTCGGATGGAGTCGATCCGATCGGTGGCCACCGCCCTACAAGGGCAGGAATGGTTAGCCTCGATCGACATAAAGGATGCTTATCTGCATATTCTCATCTTTCCGGCCCACCAGAAATTTCTACGTTTTGTAGTAGAAGGGCGCCATTTTCAGTTCAGAGCCTTACCTTTCGGTCTGGCCACAGCACCACGAGTGTTCACAAAAATTCTGGCCCCACTATTGGCCAATCTAAGAACACGGGGTGTAACGATTATGGCATATTTAGACGACCTGCTACTAATAGACCACTCAGTGGAAAAGCTGGAAGTAGCTATTCACAAGACAATCAAGTATCTGGAATATCACGGTTGGATTATCAACCGGGACAAGTCAGCTCTAAGACCAGTCAAAAGTCTGGAATACTTAGGGCTAAGGCTGGATTCAAATCAGAGAAAGATTTTCTTACCTCCAGAGAAGGTGTCGTCTTTAAAAGATTTGACCCACTTAGTGGGTACAAAAAGAAAACCATCCATACGCCTGTGCATGAGGCTGCTGGGAAAAATGGTGGCTTCATTCGAAGCAGTACCCTACGGTCAATTCCATTCAAGGAACTTGCAGAGGGCCATACTGTCAGCCTGGAACAAAAAAGTTCAGGCTTTAGACTTACCAATGTCCCTGTCCCCTTCCGTTCGCAAGAGCCTCCATTGGTGGTTGGTGCCCCAGAATCTGGAAAAAGGGAAACCCTTCAGTCCGGTTTCTTGGAAGGTGGTCACTACAGATGCCAGCCTCATAGGCTGGGGGGCAATACTGGAGCAATGGTCTCTTCAGGGCAAGTGGTCAGAAGCAGAGAAGGCCCTGCCCATCAATCTCTTAGAGATACGAGCAGCCCGGTATGCCCTAGTAGCATGGACATCCAAACTCCAAGGGTCCCCTGTCAGAATTCAATCAGACAATGCCACAGCAGTGGCATATATCAATCACCAGGGTGGCACCAGGAGTCGTGCAGCCCAGAGGGAAGCGAATTGCATCCTGGAATGGGCAGAAAGATATGTCCCAGCCATATCCGCGGTTTTCATCCCAGGAGTGGAAAATTGGAGAGCGGATTTTAAGTCGCCAGCAATTATGCCCGGGGGAATGGTCTCTTCACCCTGAGGTTTTCCAGGCAATATGCCAGCGGTGGGGAACACTGGATGTAGATCTGCTAGCATCCAGATTCAACGCAAAGGTGGACAGATTTGTGTCTCGCACAAGGGATCCCCTAGCTTGCGGCTCGGATGCCCTAGTGTTCCCTTGGGATCAGTTCAAGCTGATATATGCATTCCCACCGCCACAATTGTTACCGCGATTAATCCGCAGAATCAGGGTAGAAAAGAAACCAGTGATTCTGGTGGCTCCAGCGTGGCCCCGAAGGGCATGGTACGCGGAGATTGTAAAAATGTCAGTGGGGAGTCCTTGGACCCTCCCACATCGTCCGGACCTGCTTTCGCAAGGACCGATATACCATCCTTCCTTACAAGCCTTAGGTTTGACGGCCTGGCTATTGAAGCCCACATTCTAAAAAAGAGAGGGCTCTCTAATCCTGTGGTATCTACCATGATCAATGCCAGGAAGCCGGTATCCAGGCAGATCTATTATAGGATCTGGAAGGCGTACATCACGTGGTGTGAGGCCAAAAAATGGCATCCACGTAAGTACGTAATAGGTAGGATTCTGGACTTCCTACAGTGGGCTGTAGATAGGAAGCTTGCCTTGAGTACTATCAAGGGTCAGATTTCGGCCTTGTCAATATTTTTTCAAAGGCCCTTGGCTTTGCATTCATTAGTCAAAGCTTTCATACAAGGAGTGATGCGTATTAGCCCTCCGGTTAGTATTCCCTTATGTCCATGGGACTTAAACCTGGTTCTGTCGGTTCTACAGAAACAACCGTTTGAACCATTGCAACACATTTCCTTGGTTCTTCTCACCAGGAAATTGATTTTCTTAGTAGCCATTTGTTCGGCTAAAAGAGTATCGGAATTAGCCGCCTTGTCCTGTAAGGAGCCATATCTGGTTGTCCATAAGGACAGAGTAGTATTACGTCCTCATCCAGCCTTTCTTGCTAAGGTGGTATCGAGGTTTCATTTGAACCAAGATGTGGTTCTTCCTTCTTTTTTTCCCAAACCTACCTCGGTAGAGGAAAAGTTATTGCATTCTTTGGATGTAGTAAGAGCAGTTAAAGCTTATCTAAAAGCCACTGCTCAGATTCGTAGAACGGATACTTTGTTTGTTCTGCCGGAAGGCCCCAGAAAGGGTCAGGCAGCATCAAAATCTACTTTAGCCAAGTGGATTCGACAGGTCATAATACAAGCCTATGGCTTGAGAAGGAGACCGCCTCCGTTCAAAGTTAGGGCGCACTCCACGAGAGCAGTTGGAACTTCATGGGCAGTGCATCACCAGGCCTCCCTGGCTCAAGTCTGTAAGGCCGCAACATGGTCTTCAGTACACACGTTTACTAGATTCTACCAGGTAGACGTTAGAAGTCAGGAGGATGTCGCCTTTGGGCACAGTGTGTTGCAGGCCGCAAAAGATCCTCATGCCTGATGGCGCCCAGCTTATGTATAGTGTATCCCTCCCCTCATTTGGCATTGCTTTGGGACGTCCCATTAGTAATGACTAAGTCGCTCTGTGTCCCGTGATGTACGAAAAAGAAAAAGGGATTTTTATAACAGCTTACCTGTAAAATCCTTTTCTTGGAGTACATCATGGGACACAGAGCTCCCACCCCTCTTTTTGGGACACTTATTGCTTTGCTACAAAACTGAGGTGCTCCCGGATGGGAGGGGCTTATATAGGGGAGGGTACTTCCGGTTTTGGAAGTTGCCAGTGCCAGCACCTGAAGGTATCTATATAACCCCATTAGTAATGACTAAGTCGCTCTGTGTCCCGTGATGTACTCCAAGAAAAGGATTTTACAGGTAAGCTGTTATAAAAATCCCTTTTTTTGTAAAAATGAACCGGCCTTGGATGTTTTTCTTCGTAAGAAAAGGCTTCCGTCTTGCCACTCTACCCCATAGCCCAGACATATGAAGAATACGGGAGATTGTTGTCACATGTACCACACAGCCAGTAATTACCAGATATTCCTGCATCTCCTTTAATGTTGCTGTAGTCCTCTTGGCAGACTCTATGACCAGTTTTCTTCTCGTTTTTTCAACAATTTTGGAGGGATGTCCAGTTCTTGGTAATGTCACTGTTGTGCCATATTTTCTCCACTTGATGATGACTGTCTTCACTGTGTTCCATGGTATATCAGCTGAACTCGCACGATTTCTTACCCGCAGCAATGTGAACCTAGGCTGACAGGCAAGGAAGCTGCCATCTTAGCCTTTGTTTGATCTGGTCATCTGGTGATGACCATGTGATGGCTTGACAGTTTCGTTGAAAGAACAAGCATCTTTGACAGTTATCATTCATAGCATGCCTTGAATGTACAGTAACTATATTGGGAAGCAGCTAAATTGATGGGCTTAGTTTTAAGGGTGTACAGGGCCGGATTAAGAGCATCATGGGCCTGGTGCTGAGGATTTCGGTGGGCCTTTTTATGGAAATGAATAAAATGAAAACCCAAACAATTTTTGCTAAATCAGTACCAGTTTAATCCTTTGACGCCGACGTAACGCAAATATGCGGCCTTCTGCTTTAAGTGGTTGTACCAGGATGATATGAAGCTGCAGGCATCACCCCGGTACCATTTTTTAGAGCCGATGGTCGGCTTCCTTGTAATAACAACCAATGCGGCTAATCAACCGCTCAGCTATTATTACAAAAGCAGCGGGAGGGTCCCACCGCCTTCCGCGGCTCACCCCGACTCGGAATCGGCTTAGATCGGGTCTCAAATCTAGTAACCCTGAAGCGACGTCATAATGTCACTTCCGGTTAACTGGAGCCTTAAAAGGACCCAAGATCTCTCCATAAAGAGTACCTGCCACTGCCTGTTGCTGTCACAAGGGATGTTTACATTCCTTGTGACAGCAATAAAAGTGTTAAAAAAATTTTTTTTAAAGGGACAGTGTAAAAATAATAAAGTTAATATGTAAAAAAAAAAAAGTGCTCAATCCCGTTGTGCTCAAGCGCAGAAGTGAATGCATATGTGAGTCGTGCCCGCAATTGTAAACAGTGCTCAAAGCACACATGTGAGGTATTCTGGGATCATTAGAGTGAGAGCAATAATTCTAGTGCTAGAACTCCTCTGTAACTCTAAACTGGTAACCGTTAATTTTTTTTAAAGCGTCGCCTATGGAGATTTTTAAGTACCGAGTATACGCAATTTTTAAAGCATGACATGTTAGGTATCCATTTACTCGCGTAACATCATCTTTCACATTATACAAAAAATTGGGCTAACCGACTAAAATTCATGAAAGTATATTTTTTCCCCAAAAATTGCATTTGAAATAACGCTGCGCAAATACAGTGCGACAAAAAAGATTGCAATGACCGCCATTTTATTCTCTAGGGTCTCTGCTGAAAAAAATTATATATATATATATATATATATATATTATTTGGGGGCTCTAAGTAATTTTCTAGCAAAAAATACTGATTTTAACTTGTATGCAACAAATGTCACAAAAAGGCTTAATCGTCAAGGGGTTAAAAATAGTAACCCCCAGCATAAATGTTAGTTTCCCCTTATAATAACTGCCAGCCTAAGAGTCAGTTTACACAATAATAACCCCCAGCAGTAGTGCCAGTTTCTGCAGTTATATCGACCCAGCATCAGTGCCAGTTTAGGAAATAATAACCCCATCGGTGTGCGCAGCCTGTTGTATTAGGGTGTGCAGCCCAAATGTATTAAAACATGGACGATGTTAGTAGGGCGGTGGATGGGGTCAGTAGAGCAGTGGACTTGTCAGTAGGGCAGAGGTTTGTGTCAGTAGGGCAGTGAATGGTATGGTATCAGTAGTTTTTTAGTATTATGTACAATTTGTTTAGGAGCCCTGTTGGAGAGCTTTGTTGAAATATCAGCAGGTGGAATTTGCGCCACACGGGGTGATTAGGGTGTGCCCAGGCACACCCCCTGCGCATGCCTATGAATAAACCCCACCATAAATGGCAATTTCCATAATAATCACTGAAAACATCAGTGCCAGTTTACGAAATGACAACAAATAGCATTGGTATCAGTAGCAGCAATAATAGCCCCCAGCATCAGTGCCGGTTTCTGCAATACCAAACCCCCAGCATCAGTGCCAGTTTCTGCAATAATAACCCTCAGCATCAGTGCCAGTTTCTGCAATAATAACCCCCAGCATCACAGTTTCTGTAAAAAAAAATCCCAGTTATGGTGCCAGCTTACATAATAACCCCCAGCATTGATGGCATGTGGACTGGCTGGAGTGGTTTACTGGCGGAGGGAGGTAAAGGATAAGTTCACAGTTTAAAAAAATAAATAAATAAACGCACATTCTTTTGCAGGTAAAAAAATGTGCATTTTTTTTTACTAGTAGCCTGGAAAGCCCCACGATCAAAAGATCATTGGTGCCATGCAGGACTCCTGCAGACTTGTCAGTGTATCTGTCTGCTGGTACCTCATAACACGAAAAGACAACAAACTACCTAAAGTGCTCAACAGCGCCCTGATAGTTCATTGAGAACTACAAGCCGATAGCCACAAAGACTTCAGTACTTGTAGTTTCCCATTCACTGAACTCTGATAACTAATTAATTGACATACTGATTAAGTGCAAAAAAAAAAAGAAACTAATGATAAAATATTTTACCCCTACTGAGTATTGTGCCCAACAATGCAGTGCTGTATTGGGCACTATACCCAGTAGGGGTAAAATATTTTATCATTAGTTTTTATTTTTTTAAAACCATAGATTAACATTCCATCATATCCAATTATTTCCTCTAACCTAGAAAACCTATAAAACTAGTTTTTAAAATAATGACAGCAAGTTCAGAGAGAAGATCCTCCACTTGCTGTCACTAGATCCAGTGGATTGGGGAGATGCTGCAGGAGTGGGAACATGTAACATGTTCCTAAAGGTGAACTTCTCTTTAAATCACCTGCCTAGCGGGCACTTTTACCCCCTTCCTGCCCAGGCTAATTTTCAGCTTTCAGCAATGCCGCTCTTTGAATGACAATTGCGCGGTCATGCAACAATCAGGAAGTCGTGATGACGTGTGATACGAAACGTACGTCGAGGCGGTACTAGGTCACGTACAGACGCTACTTCCGGTCCCTCTGGCTCCTCCATTATCGTAGGTGGAACGCACGCCAGATATCCACAGACGGGACAACCTTTCCATCTCCCTGTTATGCTATCCAGCCTCAGTGCCGGGTTTGTGGCACTTATACAAGTAAGCAGGCATTTGGCTTTTTAACTTTTACATTGATTTGGCCTAATAAACGGAATTACGCTATTACTGCATTATTTTCATTTCATATCCTTATCTGAGCCTCCATGAGGCAGCGGTTCTGGTCCGACATCATCTCCATTTAACCCAAGCAAAGTTTTTTGCTGCAAGCACATTTGACTTCTTTTTTAAGTAAAAGGGTCAACTTCATTTGGTAAGCGGCCATCCTTATTTGAGCACATTTGGGTGATTCGTCTTTCTTAGTCGGTGAAGGTGGATTTCTGACAGTTGTCACAATCTATGGATTTTCTGTTTGCAGCTCTTCAGACTTTTTCACTTGATTTATCTTCCATTCATTGATTATAAGGACTTGATTGACACTTGATATATGAATTCACCATTTATATATTTTTTTCACAAATGTAAATTTGTATTAAGGTATGAATATATTTTTTTCTGTATTGATTTACAGGAGCTCACTTTACACATACCTATGCAAGATCTGGGAAATCTTGTATAAATTTCACTTTGGTTATACACAGTTTAATTTAGCACGCTAGGCAGGCTGGTGTTTTGGTATTATAATTTGTATTGTTTTTACACTTGGTATTTTGTCTATTTATCACGAGTAATTTCACTCAGCGCCTCCACTAGTATATAAAATTTATATATTTATCCCAACCAATATTTTGTTCCATTTTTTTGGAATATTTGGAGAGCAGCTTTAATTTATTTTTGTTGTTATATTAGGCGCGAGATTTTCTTTTTTATTCACATAGTACTTCCTCTGTGCTCGCAGCGCCTCCTGCACTCCTCTCCCATCGAGCCTCCCAGGCTGGCTTCTGGATGACGTCACTCCATTCAGGACTAGGAAGCTCCTGTCCGGTGGAGATCACTCCGCCTGACAGGGAAGTGTGTTGGACTCCTAGAGTAGGAGGACACTCAGCCTTGGCGCACTGGTACCGCGATATGCAGCTGTCTGTGGGCAATGTGATGGCTGGCGATTGTGTCCAGTGTCACTTCATTGGGCCTATATTATGGTAGATGTCTGGAGCTGCAGCTTTAATAGCCCCTACAATAATCTGGCCCTGAGGGTGTACTACTGTACTATGGCCAAAGACTGCTCACTCAGAAAGCTGTTTTCACAAGAACTTTGTCTATTGTTCATAGTAAGAGCCTAAGAGGTACCCTTTTATGGAGTCTTACATTTCATTGCTGCCATTCATATAGACTGCAATCTAAAGTAGATAAAGGGGGTTATTTCCGAAAGGCAAATCCACTTTGCACTACAAGTGCAAACTACAAGTGCAAAGTGCACTTGAAATTGCACTGAAAGTGCACTTGGAAGTGCAGTCGCTGTAAATCTGAGGGGTAGATCTGAAATGAGGGGAAGCTCTGCTGATTTTATTATCCAATCATGTGCAAGCTAAAATGCTGTTTTTTATTTTCCTTGCATGTGCCCCTCGGATCTACAGCGACTGCACTTCCAAGTGCACTTTCAGTGCAAATTCAAGTGCACTTTGCACTTGTAGTGCAAAGTGGATTTGCCTTTAGTAAATAACCCCCAGTATCTCACAAAATTGAGTACACCCCTCACATTTTTGTAAATATCTTATTACATCTTTTCATGTGACAACACTGAAGAAATGACACTTTGCTACAATGTAAAGTAGTGAGTGTACAGCTTGTATAACAGTGTACATTTTCTGTCCCCTTAAAACAACTCAACACACAGCCATTAAGATCTAAACCTCTGGCAACTTAAGTGAGTACACCCCTAAGTGAAAATGTCCAAATTGTGCCCAATTAGCCATTTTCCCTCCCCGGTGTCATGTGACTCGTTAGTGTTACAAGGTTTCAGGTGTGAATGGGGAGCAGGTGTGTTAAATTTGGTGTTATTGCTCTCACTCTCTCATACTGGTCACTGGAAGTTCAACATGGTACCTCATGGCAAAGAAGTCTCGGATGATCTGAAAAAAAGAATTGTTGCTCTACATAAAGATGGCCTAGGCTATATGAGGATTGCCAAGACCCTGGAACTGAGCGGCAGCACGGTGGCCAAGATCATACAGCGGTTTAACAGGACAGGTTACACTCAGAACAAGCCTCGCCATGGTCGACCAAAAAAAAAGGTGGGTGCACTTGCTTAGTGTCATATCCAGAGGTTGTCTTTGGGTAGTAGACGTATGAGTGCTGCCAGCATTGCTGTTGAAGGGGTGGGGGGTCAGCCTGTTAGTGCTCCGACCATACGCCGCACACTGCATCAAAATGGTCTGCATGGCTGTTGTTCCAGAAGGAAGCCTCTTCTAAAAATTATAAACAAGAAAGCCCACAAACAGTTTGCTGAAGACAAGCAGACTAAAGACAAAGACAAGTGTGTCTTGCCTACAGTCAAGCATGATGGTGGTAGTGTCATGGTCTGGGGCTGCATGAGTGCTGCTGGCACTGGGGAGCTACAGTTTATTGAGGAAACCATGAATGTCAACATGTACTGTGACCTACTGAAGCAGAGCATGATCCCCTCCCTTCAGAGACTGGGCCGCAAGGCAGTAGTCCAACATGATAACTCGGGTTGCACCGATACCGATACTAGTATTCAGTGCTGTGTTTTGGCCCTAGAGCGACAAGGCCCAGGCCTAGGGCGGCACTTTGCGGGGGGCTGCAAAAAAGACACCCCACACGAAAAAAGCACCTGCACCCTCCTCCCGGCTCCCGGACACAGGGCCGCCATCAGGGGAGTACAGCTTAAGAGAGCAGTGGCGTTGCTATGGGGGTGCGGGGGTGACACCAGGAAGCAGTTTTAGTGGGTGCGGTCGACCCCCCATCGGTAAAGCGGTGACTCGGCAGCGGCGCTGTGACAGGGAGAGGAGAGCTGCAGGCTGTCTGTGTATCTTCCTCCCCCGCTCGCCCCTCCCCTTTCTCCTGTCAGCCGAAGGGAGAAGAGAGAGCGGCTCTAAGTGGGATTCGCTGTGACGCTGATTGGCTTCCTGCCTGCTCTGTTTCCCTCCCCATTGGCCACAGCAGAGGGCCAATCAGAAGATACGGGGGGCATCATGGGAAATGTAGTCCCTGAAGATTGGCAGGCGGCCCCAGTGTGTCCACAGACAGCATGTTACAGCCCCCAGCATGCACTCTGCGGGGGGAGGGGGGAGCCTGGTGCCTCAGAAAAGTCGGGGTCTTCCTCAGGTATTGTCTCTTCCTCCTGTACTGTATTTGGCTCAATGGCAATGCCAAAGACCGTTTCCAGAAGGTAGGTTGAAGAGGCATGGCTGTGACCCCTGCTGCCTAAGGCCTGAAAAAGGCCAGAAACTCTCAAAAATATATAGGCACCCCGAAATGAATGTTTAATGGACTTCCCAGCTCATGGTAGGCATGCCATAGAGATCTTCAGAGACTGGGGCCTTCTCCAGGCAGACAGTAGCTCCAACATTACAGGTCTAGCCTAGCGTCTTCCACTAGGTAGGGTCTGAGTAAGATCCCCCCCAAGGCTCTGCCAAGAAGTCAATTGATCTGGAAGCTAAATAAAGCCGCAGTGGCTATGGTTCAGCCAAGTAATAACTGAGGCTGACGAGGAGTGGGAGAGGTTACATAGGGGGGTGTCCTGCAGTCTTTTTTGACAGTGTCCAATCACCTGAAGGTAGCTGCGTAACTTGAAATTATTTAAAGAAGTCTGTTTCCTTTACTGTACTATCAGGAAACTATACACGAGTCTAGGTCCACTAGCTAATATTACCATAGTCAGAGTTATTACAACCTTGCATTTTGACTTTTCTCCACTCATGAACAGGATCCAAGTTACAGCAAAGAAGAGTTTTTCTGAGCAAGTAAGAATAGTGTACCACAGCTTCAGATTTTGAGGGAAGTTCATTGTTGGACCCCCTTTGACTGCCCTACTGACACCAATCTCTGCTCTACTGACACCGTCCACTGCTCTGCTGATATACATGCATGTGTGTTTGTGCTCTGGGGTGCAGACCCGAATGCAATAGGTTGCACACACAAATGTTCCCGGTAGATCAAAACAAAAGGTGTTGAGTCTAAAGCCTGGTACACACAATCAGATTTTCCACGGACGAAGCGTAGGACTTTTGTCCGAAGGGCGTTGGCCAGGAACTTGTCTTGCATACAAACAGCAAAGAATTGTCGGCCAACAAACACGAAACTACGTGGTTTTTCAGCTCTTTAGTGCCACCCTTTGGGGAACTTCTGTTAATGTTGTGTTATGGTTAGTATTGCTTCTGAGCATGCATGTTTGTACTTTGAAGTTTTGTCCGATGGACTTCTGTACACACAACCGGATAATCCAACAACACACATTTGTTGTCGGAAAATTTTAAAGCATGCTATCCAACATTTGTTGGCGGAAAATCCAACAACAATTGTCCGATGGCGCATACAAACGGTCAGATTTTCCGACAACAGCCTGCCATCACAGAATTCCCGTCGGAAAATCCAAACGTGTGTGTAGTGGGGTCCTCAATTTAAGGGAAGTGTCTTCTGTCGGCGGGGTCCTACCCCAGGTGTTATTCCTGTCCGCCCCAGGCACCTTTGGCCCGGGGGCGGGTTGTCGTTGGTTCGTTTGCCAGGAGTCCTACTCCCAGGGGGTGTTCCGGTTCCATCCTGGGCACCTTTAGCCCAGAGTGAGGTACTATCGTGATGTTCCTGTCCGCCCTGGGCATGTAAGCCCAGGAAACACAGTGGAGGCCTGGGGCCCAGCACCTTCGGCTGGGGTCCGCCAGGGATTGAGGAATCTCAGGGTGCCGCCTTGCGAGGGGACCCGTATCTAGGATGAGGAGGCCGGGAAGGAGCTCTCCGAAGACCCAGTGCAGTGTCATGGTGACGGTAGGGGCCCGGTAACTCTCCGGAGGGATGTCTTCTCTTAAACAAGGGCCATAGCTAAAGAAGGGAATAAGTTTTCACCAGGTCTGTGGCAGAGACGAACCTCACAGTCTGTGGCAGAGACTGTGCGCCTAGTTAACTTTGCTCGATAAGCTGAGCGAACATCCGTAACGTTTGTGCCTGGACCTCATCCACACCTTGTGCTGTTCTGTTTCTTGCTCCACCCTTTCTTCTATCAGAGACTGTGCTATTGCTAAGAGAAAATAAACTCTGAGCTGGAGTTTCAGCTTGTGTGGACATTCACTTTAATGGGAAGTCAAGGACTTGTCTCTAGTTAACATAGAGGTGAGCATCAGACTCTGGAGGTTTTCATGTTCTGACCGTGGAAGACCCAACAACAACACCGCTCAGCCTCTTTGCACAGGAGGATACGGGCTGTTAGTGCGGTGTGCCTCTCTCTTCCTGCGAGGAGCCAAAGTTAATGCAGGTAAAGAAAGGGGTCTGTGCGCTACACGTGGGGGCTCGAGTCCGGGATTTTCCAAGGCAAAATAATGTGAAAAAGTGTTGGAAACCCCTCCAGAGTTTGAACTTTATTCCCCTGTGAAGTTCCGTGGAGGTCGGCCATATTGAGAGGAAAGTGTCTGCGCCACGAGGAGAACCCATGCTGCGTAGTTCGTGGGCGTGTCTACAGAAAAAAGGCCCACGAACAATGCAGAGAGATGGGAGGAGCCATGCCATGTGAGGAGTTGCACGTGGTGGCTTTGGCGCCAAAGGGACAGTGTGACATGGATCGGCAAGCGGGTAGCATGGCGTCTGATGCTTCATGGGTTCCGGCTACTTCTACCATGAATGTGACCTAGTTTGCCGCTTCTGTGACACGGGGATTCGGCTGAAGTCTCTGGGTCGCTTCGCTCTTTATGTCTGCAAAGAGACGGAGGCCCTTGGAGTGGTTTGTCCCGGATGCCAGGGACTGGTGGTGCATCTTAAGTCGTTCGGAAGATGTGAACGGTGCAAGGAGTTCCTGTTCGAGGTGGAGCAGCCTACGAAAAAACCTTGGGCCTTTCGTTTGAACTGCCTTACAGGCGCCACCACTTTGGAAGAAGAAGAAACCAGAGCTTCTGCAGCCACCCCTACGCGCACTGTCGGGACTTCGGAGGAAGTTGCAACCGTGAATGTTCCAGTGATTGAGGAACCGGAGTTGGAGAGATCAGAGGATGTTGCTTCGGTAGCCACTGGATCCTCGTTTCCGCCACCCAAGAGGAAGATTGGCTTTGTAAAAGCTTCCTGCAGTCGTGGTGGAGTTACACCCCACCGCTTGCTCGGATCGGATGCTTCCGTGGGAAAAAGTTCCGGACGTCCTGCTTCAGCTACAAGCCGAGGTAAGCCGGGGAAAGGGGCCTTGGACAAGGTCCAAAGTGTCGGGGATCCCAGAGTTATTGAACTTGTTTATGGCGGTGACTCGCCGTCTACCCGGAGTTACCTGCCAGCGGGGGAATGTGATACCTCCGACCTGGAGTCAGTTTCCAATGTGGGAGATGATGCTGCTATTGATGAGGTGTTTGAGAAGAAGGGTTGGGATAGGGTACCCCTGTCCTCGTCCCGTAGGAGGAGAGACTCACCCATGCTTACTGGGGATACTACACCCCAAGTGGAGGGCCCCCGGAGCCTAAGGGGGGATCTGTCTCACCGTCTGCCCTTCCACCCCTTGTTAAATCTGCACCTGCTAGTGTGGTATCGAGAGTGTCATTGCGGGCCCCTGTGTTTGGCCCAGAGGCAGTGAAAGTGCCTCGACACCTGGATGCCATCGTTCTGCCAGGTGCAGGAGATCGAGCAACCATGCCACTATTGTCTCGGCTGCAACGGTTGTTCAATCAGAGAGTGGCCAGAGAATATGGGTGGGAATATCCGTACCTGCCCAAGGAACTTTTGTTTGAAGTGGAAGTTTATAGATGTCGGTGGTACGCGGACTTTGTCTGAACTCATTTGAAGGTACCCGAGACCCGTAGGTACTACTCTTGTTCCATTGCTGCTACTAAGAGGTTTAAAGACTGTAAAGAATCCTGGATGCTAGGTAGACACATACACGCGGACAGAGTGGTCATTTGTAGAAAAGATAAAGACAATGTTGAATACCACATAGACACCTTTGACAAACATTGGAAACCACTTGTGTTGCCAGAGCCGCAGTACTACCTCTAAGAGACTGGACTTTTTTTTTTGTTTGCTTTTATTCATTCCGGAGTGTACTCTCCTGGAGCCCAAGAACTTTGCCCTCACCAAAGAGGTAGTCTACTTTGCTACAAGCGGGAGCAGTTTTTTTCCTTTGCTCACAGCACCTGAAAGACATTGACTTTTGGGGTAAAAGTAGTTCAGAGCAGGGCCAGAGAAGAAGAAGGAAGTTTTTTTGAGGACGGTTGTCTTGACGGTAGCACTTCCACTAGGTGGGGTGTTACGTAACTTTTACATTGTAGTTTGTTTGAATGTGTTTACTTTTTAGAAGGAAGGGATTTTTCCCTCTGGGAAAATCTTTTCATTCTAAAAGTTCCAAAGTTAGGGTGTGCATATTGGTTGTGTTTTTCCTTCTCTACAGGTGGACGTTGAGCAAGTCATTGAGAAAGGGTGGCTTAGCTATTGTAGTCAGGAGGGAAATGTAAATGATAAATGTAGTTTATTGTGTCATTGAGAATGTGATGTACACATTTGTTTCTCTACCCTTCTTTCATCTCTGCTTTTAACTCCCTTTTTCCCATGTTTAGGTTCCGACACAAACAAACATATTTTTTTCCAAATTGTTGTTTTTAGATAGTCTCTGGGGTAAGTCTATGTTGACTCAAGATTGAGAGGCATAGGTTTGATCCAGACACTGGGGACCAGTGTCCATTAGTAGGGGGAGTATGTAGCGGGGTCCTCAATTTAAGGGAAGTGTTTGAGAGGTAGTCAGCTCAAACACCCTAATTTGTCAGGGTTTTTACAACGATTTCTATCCACAGGGATAGTGTCGTTGTGTAGTTCCCTGTGGCCTACAGGTGGCGCTGCCATAGTAGGCTAGGGTTGAACCACTGATACAGTGCTGTGCCTTGTGTGTCCCCTCTCGGCAGCCATACGGTGGGTGTGTTTTACCTGCTGGGCATGCTGGGAGAGGATATAAAAGGGGCAGACACTGCCTGTTCGGGGTTCTTCTGTCGGCGGGGTCCTACCCCAGGTGTTGTTCCTGTCCGCCCCAGGCACCTTTGGCCTGGGGGGCGGGTTGTCGTTGGTTCGTTTGCCGGGAGTCCTACTCCCAGGGGGTGTTCCGGTTCCATCCTGGGCACCTTTAGCCCAGGGTGAGGTACTATCATGATGTTCCTGTCTGCCCTGGGCATGTAAGCCCAGGAAACACAGTGGAGGCCTGGGGCCCAGCACCTTCGGCTGGGGTCCGCCAGGGATCGAGGAATCTCAGGGTGCCGCGTTGTGAGGGGACCCGTATCTAGGATGAGGAGGCCGGCACGGAACTCTCCAAAGACCCAGTGCAACGGTAACTCTCTGGAGGGATGTCTTCTCCTAAACAAGGGCCATAGCTAAAGAAGGGAATTAGTTTTCACCAGGTCTGTGGCAGAGACTAACCTCACAGTCTGTGGCAGAGACTGTGCGCCTAGTTAACTTTGCTCGATAAGCTGAGCGAACATCTGTAACGTTTGTGCCTGGACCTCATCCACACCTTGTGCTGTTCTGTTTCTTGCTCCAACCTTTCTTCTATCAGAGACTGTGTTATTGCTAAGAGAAAATAAACTCTGAGTTGGAGTTTCAGCTTGTGTGGACATTCACTTTAATGGGAAGTCAAGGACTTGTCTCTAGTTAACATAGAGGTGAGCATCAGACTCTGGAGGTTTTCATGTTCTGAACGCGGAAGACCCAACAAGAACACCGCTCAACCTCTTTGCACAGGAGGATACGGGCTGTTAGTGCGGTGTGCCTCTCTCTTCCTGCGAGGAGCCAAAGTTAATGCAGGTAAAGAAAGGGGCCTGTGCGCTACACGTGTATAAGGCTTTAAGCCTCATACACACGATCGGATTTTCCGACGTTTTGTTTCAAAAACAGCTACAGCCAGAGTAAAAAAGTCAGCCCCTTGCCAGCAACTGTAGAGTGGGACCCTAAAGCCCCGTACACACGATCGGTTTGACTGATGAAAACCGTCTGATGGATGGTTTTCATCAGACCAACCGATCGTGTATGGTACCCATCGGTCTTTTTTCCATCGGTTGTAAAAAATAGAACTTGTTTTAAAATTTTCCGATGGATAAAAAACCGATGGGAATTTCCGATCGTCTATGGGCAAGTCCATCGGTTAAAAAACCCACGCATGCTCAGAATCAAGTCGACGCATGCTCAGAAGCATTAAACTTAATTTTTCTCGGCTCATCGGAGTGTTTTACGTCACCGCGTTTGGAACGGTCGGTTTTTTGACTGATGGTGTGTGGCCAAGACTGATGAAAAACAGTTTCATCGGATTTCCGATGGACAAATCCATCGGACGAAAATCCATAGGTTATCCGATCGTGTGTACGGGGCTTTACTCCCTGTGTGAGAAAAGTAGTCTATCTGCAGAGGTCTGACATGCCTCCTACTGAGTCAGACCTAAAGCTCTTCAATCAGTAAGGCTTGGTTCATATATGCGGCCACGGTTTTAGCATGGGAGTCCGGTGTGGGTCTGCTCACCGGTTCAGGTGCGATTCAGGTGCGAATTGTTTAAAACATGTGCATAACATGTGTGAAGGCTGGCGGTTCACATGTTATGCGAACTGGATGCAGATCAAAACGTCTGCGATTCTCATATATGTGAATGGAGCCTAAAACACATGCTCCCCACTGATTGGAGAGCTATGGCTGTGGCTCAGCAGGGGGCTTCTCAGACCTCTCTTAGACCCCTTTCATGCTGGGGCGCTTTGCAGGCGTTATAACACTAAAAAATAGGATTTTTATAACAGCTTACCTGTAAAATCCTTTTCTTGGAGTACATCACGGGACACAGAGCGACATAGTCATTACTAATGGGTTATATAGATACCGTCAGGTGCTGGCACTGGCAACTTCCAAAACCGGAAGTACCCTCCCCTATATAAGCCCCTCCCATCCGGGAGCACCTCAGTTTTGTAGCAAAGCAATAAGTGTCCCTAAAGAGGGGCGGGAGCTCTGTGTCCCGTGATGTACTCCAAGAAAAGGATTTTACAGGTAAGCTGTTATAAAAATCCTATTTTCTTTCTCGTACATCACGGGACACAGAGCGACATAGTCATTACTAATGGGATGTCCTAAAGCAATGCCAAATGAGGGGGGGGATACACCATATATAAGCTGAGCGCTATCAGACATGAGGATCTTTTGCGGCCTGCAACACACTGCGCCCAAAGGCGACATCCTCCTGACTTCTAACGTCCACCTGGTAGGACCTAGTAAACGTGTGTACCGAAGACCATGTTGCGGCCTTACAGATTTGAGCCAGGGAGGCCTGGTGATGCACTGCCCATGAAGTTCCAACTGCTCTCGTGGAGTGCGCTCTAACTTTGAACGGAGGTGGTCTCCTTCTCAAGCCATAAGCTTGCATAATGACCTGTCGAATCCACTTGGCTAAAGTAGACTTTGACGCTGCCTGACCCTTTCTGGGGCCTTCCGGCAGAATAAACAAAGTATCCGTTCTGCGAATCTGAGCAGTGGCTTTTAGATAAGCTTTAACTGCTCTTACTACATCCAAAGAATGCAATAACTTTTCCTCTACCGAAGTAGGTTTGGGGAAAAAAGAAGGAAGAACCACATCTTGGTTCAAATGAAACCTCGATACCACCTTAGGAAGAAAGGCTGGATGAGGACGTAACACTACTCTGTCCTTATGGATAACCAGATATGGCTCCTTACAGGACATAGCTGCTAATTCCGATACTCTTTTAGCCGAACAAATGGCTACTAGAAAAATCAATTTCCTGGTGAGAAGCACCAAGGAAATATGCTGTAATGGTTCAAATGGTTGTTTCTGTAGAACCGACAGAACCAAGTTTAGATCCCATGGACATATGGGAATATTAACCGGAGGACTAATACGCATCACTCCTTGTATAAAGGCTTTGACTAGTGAATGCGAAGCCAAGGGCCTTTGAAAAAATATTGACAAGGCCGAAATCTGACCCTTGATAGTACTCAAGGCAAGCTTCCTATCTACAGCCCACTGTAGGAAGTCCAGAATCCTACCTATTACGTACTTATGTGGATGCCATTTCTTGGCCTCACACCACGCGATGTACGCCTTCCAGATTCTATAGTAGATCTGCCTGGATACCGGCTTCCTGGCATTGATCATGGTAGATACCACAGCATTAGAGAGCCCTCTCTTTTTTAGAATGTGGGCTTCAATAGCCAGGCCGTCAAACCTAGGGCTGGTAAGGAAGGGTGGTATATCGGTCCTTGCGAAAGCCGGACGACGTGGGAGAGTCCAAGGACTCCCCACTGAAATTTTACAATCTCCGCGTACCACGCTCTTCGGGGCCACGCTGGAGCCACCGGAATCACTGGTTTCTTTTCTACCCTGATTCTGCGGAGTAATCGAGGTAACCATTGGCGGTGTGAATGCATATATCAGCTTGAACTGATCCCAAGGGAACACTAGGGCATCCGAGCCGCAAGCTAGGGGATCCCTTGTCCGAGAGACAAACCTGTCCCCCTTTGCGTTGAATCTGGATGCTAGAAGATCTACATCCGATGTTCCCCACCGCTGACATATTGTCCAGAAAACCTCGGGGTGAAGGGACCCTTCCTCTGGGCCTAATTGCTGGCAACTTAGAAAGTCCGCCTTCCAATTCTCCACTCCTGGAATGAATACCGCAGATATGGCTGGGACATATTTTTCTGCCCATTTCAGGATGTAATTTACTTCCCTCTGGGCTGCACGACTCCTGGTGCCCCCCTGATGATTGATATATGCCACTGCTGTGGCATTGTCTGATTGAATTCTGACAGGGGACCCTTGGAGTTTGGATGTCCATGCTACTAGGGCATACCGGGCTGCTCGTATCTCTAAGAGATTGATGGGCAGGGCCTTTTCTGCATCCGACCATCTGCCCTGGAGAGACTATTGCTCCAGTACTGCTCCCCAGCCTATAAGGCTGGCATCTGTAGTGACCACCTTCCAAGAAATCGGACTGAAGGATTTCCTTTTTTCCAGATTCTGGGGAACCAACCACCAACGGAGGCTCTTGCGAACGGAAGGGGACAAGGACATTGTAAGTCTAGGGCCTGAACTTTTTTGTTCCAGGCTGACAGTATGGCCCCTTGCAAATTCCTTGAATGGAATTGACCGTAGGGTACTGCTTCGAATGATGCCACCATTTTTCCCAGCAGCCTCATATACAGGCGTATGGACGGCTGTCTTTTTTGTACCCACTAAGTGGATCAAATCTTTCAAAGACAACACCTTTCCTCGAGGCAAGAATATTTTTCTCTGGCCTGAATCCAACCTTAGCCCCAAGTATTCCAGACTTTTGACTGGTTTTTAGGGCTGACTTGTCTCGGTTGATAATCCAACTGTGATATTCCAGATACTTGATCGTCTTGTGAACGACCACGTCTAGTTTTTTCACTGAGTGGTCTATCAGCAACAAGTCATCCAGATATGCCATTATCATTACACCTTGTGTTCTTAGATTGGCCAATAAAGGGCCAGAATTTTTGTAAACACTCGTGGTGCTGTGGCCAAACCGAAGGGTAAGGCTCTGAACTGAAAATGGCGCCCTTCTACTGCAAAGCGTAGAAATTTTTGGTGGACTGGAAAGATGGGAATGTGCAAATAAGCATCTTTGATGTCGATCGTGGCTAACCAATCCTCCCCTTGTAGGGCAGTGGCCACCGATCGGATCGACTCCATCGGAAAGTCCTGATATACAGGAATTTGTATAGCCCTTTTAGAATTAATATGGGCCTCCCGTCCGCGTTTGCTTCGGGACTGTAAAGAGGTTTGAGTAAAACCCGAACCCTCATTCTTCCAGGGGAACCTCCATAATTACTCCTTGGAGCAATAGTTGTTCTAGTGCCAACAGGAGGGACTCTCTCTTCCGGGGATCCCTTGGCACGTTTGACCTCAAAAATGGGAAGGAGGAGAGTCTTTTAACTCCAAACTGTATCCCAAACCTACTGCGGAGAGCACCTATCTGTCTTGATCGTGTCCCGCCAGGTCTCTTGCGAACAACTGGAGTCCTCCCCCCACCCGACTGAGTGGGGGCTTCAATGAATTTAACTTTGGGGGAGGTTTTGTACCTCCCCTGACCCAGGGTTTCTCATTACCCTGCTACTGTCCCTGTTTTTTACCCCCGGGATTTGACCGAGGAGGCCGTCGGAACTGTTACACAGCCGATGCCCCAGGGACTGGAGAAGCAGGCCTCTTAAAGAGGGACCTCTAACTCTGCTTTTAACCGGCAAGAGCGTATTTTTACCGCTGGAAATTTTCTGGATATATTTGTCCAGGTTTTCCCTGAATAAGCGTTCACCATGAAATGGGACGCTAACCAGCCATTCTTTACAGGGAGCTTCAGCAGACCAGTTTTTGAGCCATAGGAGCCTACGCATATGTACTATAGACAGCGTAAGGCGGGAGGCCTGATGGACTGAATCCTCTATGGCGTCAACCGCAAAGCCTAAGGCTCTAGGTAGATCAGCTAGGGCAAAGCCTGCTGATCTGTCAAGTCCCTCAAGACCTGTTTCAACTGATCCTTCACTGCTTAGCAGACCCCAATAGCTGCTACTGCTGGTTGTATCACCAAGCAGATTTTCATAAGGACTCCAATCTTTTATCTATTGGGTTCTTGAACATTTGGACATTATCCACTGGACATGTCAGTGATTTATACATACAAGAGATGGCTGCATCCACTGTAGGGACCTTCCATTTTTTTTTTTTTTTTTTTTGATGAACTTATCCTCCATGGGATAGACCACCGGAAATCTCTTGGGGGAATAAATATTTTCTCAGGACGGTCCAAATCCTGGTAAATGAGCCCTTTCAGTAAAGGGTGAAGTGGAAAAGAACAAACAGTCTGGGGGCTTCTAGCGACCCCAACGAGGATACAGTAGTGGTTGATGGTTCCGCAAGGTGCATTTTTAAATGCTGATCGGACCATGTTAGTCAGAGACTGAACCCATAATCTTTCAGCTTAAGATGCTGAGAAAAGGTTCCCCCACTGTTGATTCCTCTATAACAGAATCAACCTCATCCTGATCCCCTTCAGG
This sequence comes from Rana muscosa, assembly GCA_029206835.1. Taxonomy (NCBI): domain Eukaryota; kingdom Metazoa; phylum Chordata; class Amphibia; order Anura; family Ranidae; genus Rana; species Rana muscosa. The sequence goes on from CM055117.1 coordinate 856,910,277, forward strand.
CAGGTCGATCCCTGTATGGGACTGTTGCTCTGCTAACAGGCACTCTGAAGGAGGAGACGGAGATCGGGCGTGCTTTCCCTGACAGGGAGGCAGCGATAAATGTTGACAATCTCTCTCTAATCCTCCCAGAGCTGAGGAAAAAACCTCCTCTGTTACATACACAGGAGCAGGTGAACTGAGGACAGCCACAGTACCAAGTACCCTGCGGGGTCTCTACGGTCACTTACCTCTGAACTTCAGGGGAGACTGGTGCAGCAGGAGTATGCCCAAGATCCTCCGAGCCCGATGAGACCCCCTTCGCTTCCTGGAAGATTCAGTTCCGGAGCTTCTGGACGGCATATTCCTAAGCCTAAAGCTGAGGTATTCCAGCCGTAATACACCACTTTTACTGAGAATAGTCTAGCACAATTGCTGCTATATCACAGTTGGTGTCTACTAATGTGCCTTTCTAGGGGATGCCTGTATCAACCGCTTGCTGTATGCCTTTAAATGTTGCCAGCTCTGTCTCTGTACTTCATAGCCAGCTCACTACAATATTGTGGTTTTTTTAAACTGCTGGGACGCCCGCACATGCGCAGAAGCGCTGCGGCGCGCACAGAGCGTCATCCCCCAGGCTCCGCCCCCTTTCCCGGCTCACCTCTATATATAGAGGCGCGTGCACGCGCACGCGCGCGGGCACGTGCGCCTTCGGCGCTAATTTCAAATATGGTAACAAGGGACAGGAGCCAGGGCCCCTCTTTGCCGCAGGCCGGGGGATGGACGAGCACTGCAACATGGCAGAGGAAGCAGTTTCCTATAAGAGAACTCACCATCTGCCTGGACTTTGCTCTGCTGAGAAGAAGCTAGTCCACATGACAAGAAAACATTCCACAGCGGCCTCTAGTGGACAAACACAGGTACCGCAGTCTAATATATTAAATATATATAAAAAATTTTTTTTTTTTTTTTTTTCTTGACCACCATTAAAAATTATTACATTTTTTTTAGTAGTTACAGGCATGCACAGAATTTTGCGGGAATACCATTAGGTAACAGACAGAAAGACAAATTAGGCTTGGGGGTCCCCCAATAGAACCAAGTTCCTGGGGGCCCCCACTTACCTGTTCCCCGCCGCAGGACTTTGTTTGGTCCACAAAAGCCCAAACTTCACCTATCACGGCAGGCATTGTAATCAAACCTTCAGGGACCGGGTTCCCAAGGATTCCACTCCCCTGGACCTGTATAGCACCCTGCACAGAAAACATCTTGGTCGTGGGTATGACCAGAGCTCTGGATCCCAGGGTCCAGCTCTCCTAAGAGAAGCATTACAGGCAAAACCTTGCTCTTCTCTGCAAGGCCCGGGTACCGACCGTTTAGCTATGAAGCTTTTTTGGTCGGATCCGGAATAGCTTACTGAGGCCCAAAAGAACCTGTACGCAAGCTCAGTGAAAAACACATGTTTCTTCTTGGCCAACACCTTAGACACTGGCAAAAAACTGAGGTGCTCCCGGATGGGAGGGGCTTATATAGGGGAGGGTACTTCCGGTTTTGGAAGTTGCCAGTGCCAGCACCTGACGGTATCTATATAACCCATTAGTAATGACTATGCTGCTCTGTGTCCCGTGATGTACGAGAAAGAAATAGTGCCTGCAAAGCGCCCTGAAACAGCCGCTGCTGTCTCTCCAGTGTGAAAGCCCCGAGGCTTTCCACCGCTCTTTCAATGGGAAGGAGCGGTAGAGGAGCGGTAAACACACCGCTCCTCTCACCGCTCCAAAGATGCAGCTAGCAGGACTTTTTTTCACGTCCTGCTAGCGCACCGCTCCAGTGTGAAAGCCCTCGGAGCTTTCACATTGAAGAAACAGCAGCCGCTGTTTAGGCTCGGTTTGCAGGCGCTATTTTTAGCACAATAGCGCCTGCAAACTGCTCAGCAGGGATGAGCCGAACACCCCCCTGTTCGGTTCGCACCAGAACCTGCGAACAGACAAAATGTTCGTGTAAACTTTAGAACCCTATTAAATACAATGGACTCGAACGTTCGAAATCTAAAGTGTTAATTATAAAGGCTAATATGCAAGTTATTGTCCTAAAAAGTGTTTGGGGACCGGGGTCCTGCCCCAGGGGACATGTATCAATGCAAAAAGAAGTTTTAAAAACGGCCGTTTTTTCGGGAGCAGTGATTTTAATAATGCTTAAAATGAAAAAATAAAAGTGAAATATTCCTTAAAATTTCGTACCTGGGGGGTGTGTATGATATGCATGTGAAGTGGCGCATGTTTCCCGTGCTTAGAACTGTCCCTGCAAAAAATTTCATTTTTGAAAGAAAAAAATGCATTTAAAACTCACTCGCGGCTATTAATGAATTGTCGGCTCCCGGCAATACATACAAAAGTCATTGATAAAAAAAAAAAAAAAAAACGTGGGGGTTCCCCAGAATTCAATTACCAGGCCCTTCAGGTCTGGAATGGATATTAAGGGGAACCCCGCCGCAAATTAAAAAAAAAATTGACGTGGGGTTCCCCCAAATATCCATTCCAGGCCCTTCAGATCTGGCATGGATTTTAAGGGGAACTCCACCCCAAATTTTAAAAAAAAATGGCGTGGAGTCCCCCTAAAAATCCATACCAGACCCCTTATCCGAGCACGCAACCTGGCCGGCCGCAGGGGAAAAGGGGGGGGACGAGAGAGCGGCCCCCCCTCCCTCCTGAACCGTACAAGGCCACATGCCCTCAACATGGGGAGGATGTCCCCATGTTGATGGGGACAAGGGCCTCATCCCCACAACCCTTGCCCGGTGGTTGTGGGGGTCTGCGGGCGGGGGGCTTATCGGAATCTGGAAGACCCCTTTAACAAAGGGGACCTCCAGATCCCGGCCCCCCCCCATGTGAATTGGTAAGGGGTACATTGTACCCCTACCATTTCACGAAGAAAGCGTAAAAAAATGTTTAAAAAAACACACACACCTTGGAAAAGTCCTTTATTTAAAAAAAAACAAAAAAAAAAAAAACATTCCAGCGGTGAAATCCAGTGTCCCGCGGCAATCCCGATGTCCAGCGCTGTCCTTCATTGGTTGTGCCTGAGCGGACCTGATGGGGAACTCCCTCTCAGTATTTTAAATGTATAGACCCCGCCCCTTCTTAAGTTCCCCATCAGGTCCGCTCAGCGGACGAGATGCGGAACATGAGAAGGGGCGGGTCTATACATGTATTACCAAAGTGAGAGCAGTTCCCCATCAGGTCCGCCCCCTCGGTATGTCGGACCCGCCTACGTCATTGGCTTGAGCGGGGAACTTCCTTCACTATGTAAATTTAAATTACACAGTGAAGGAAGTTCCCCGCTCAAGCCAATGACGTAGGCGGGTCCGACATACCGAGGGGGCGGACCTGATGGGGGGCTGCTCTCACTTTGGTAATACATGTATAGACCCGCCCCTTCTCATGTTCCGCATCTGGTCCGCTGAGCGGACCTGATGGGGAACTTTAGAAGGGGCGGGTCTATACATTTAAAATACTGAGAGGGAGTTCCCCATCAGGTCCGCTCAGGCACAACCAATGAAGGACAGCGCTGGACATCGGGATCGCCGCGGGACACTGGATTTCACCGCTGGAATGTTTTTTTTTTTTGTTTTTTTTAATAAAGGACTTTTTCAAGGTGTTTGTGTGTTTTTTTAAACATTTTTTTTCGCTTTCTTCGTGAAATGGTAGGGGTACAATGTACCCCTTACCAATTCACATGGGGGGGGGGCGGGATCTGGGGGTCCCCTTTGTTAAAGGGGTCTTCCAGATTTCGATAAGCCCCCCGCCCGCAGACCCCCACAACCACCGGGCAAGGGTTGTGGGGATGAGGCCCTTGTCCCCATCAACATGGGGACATCCTCCCCATGTTGAGGGCATGTGGCCTGGTACGGTTCAGGAGGGAGGGGGGGCCGCTCTCTGGTCCCCCCCTTTTCCCCTGCGGCCGGCCAGGTTGCGTGCTCGGATAAGGTGTCTGGTATGGATTTTTAGGGGGACTCCACGCCATTTTTTTTTAAAATTTGGGGTGGAGTTCCCCTTAAAATCCATGCCAGATCTGAAGGGCCTGGAATGGATATTTGGGGGAACCCCACGTCAATTTTTTTTAAAATTTGCGGCGAGGTTCCCCTTAATATCCATTCCAGACCTGAAGGGCCTGGTAATTGAATTCTGGGGAACCCCCACGCTTTTTTTTTTTTTTTATCAATGACTTTTGTATGTATTGCCGGGAGCCGACAATTCATTAATAGCCGCGAGTCAGTTTTAAATGCATTTTTTTCTTTCAAAAATGACATTTTTTGCAGGGACAGTTCTAAGCACGGGAAACATGCGCCACTTCACATGCATATCATACACACCCCCCAGGTACGAAATTTAAAGGAATATTTCACTTTTATTTTTTCATTTTAAGCATTATTAAAATCACTGCTCCCGAAAAAACGGCCGTTTTTAAAACTTCTTTTTGCATTGATACATGTCCCCTGGGGCAGGACCCGGGTCCCCAAACACTTTTTAGGACAATAACTTGCATATAAGCCTTTATAATTAACACTTTAGATTTCTCCCATAGATTTTTCGAATTTGCCGCGAACACCCCAATTTGTTCGCTGTTCGGCGAACGGGCGAACAGGCAATGTTCGAGTCGAACATGAGTTCGACTCGAACTCGAAGCTCATCCCTACTGCTCAGTGTATAAGGGGCCTTAAAAGCAGAGCCTCCCTAATCCTCACGTTTTGAATTGTTCTGTAACTATATTGTCTCCTTTGTTTTGTAAATTACTGTAGAAACTGCTGTCTCTATATAAATCCTGTATAATAAAGAATCCCGTGTAATAATCAGGCCTTTGTTTCTTAATAAATAGGTACAGGAACTCCCTTTTGAGTCACCCCTCGTCTCTGTACCCTACCCACCTCTGAGCACTGTCCCTTGGTTCCACCCCCTACCCACTTCCCAGTACCACCTATTTTAGAGAACACAGAACCAAGTTTCATTTTGTGGTTTTATGGAATTTGTTAATGATATCAAGAAAAGTAGATTCCCTACAATGGATCCCTCCCACAATAATAGACACGCAAGCAACAATGGACCTCCTGCAACAAAATACTACCCGAGCAACAACAGACCCCCACGCAAAAACATTGATCCCCTCCAGTGCCATTAGATCCCCCAGCATAAATAGACCATTCAGCACACCCCAACACCCCTTACCATGACATACTTTCAGTGCTGGAGGTGCCGGAACTGCGTTCCCCCACGTTCCTGCCATGGTAATAATTATAAAGCCAAGTTACTCAGTACCTTACTTTATGTTAAATTAATAAAGCTGAACTCCAGGGAGATAGATTTGATGGAGATTAATGCATGAATGCATTTTTATACATTGCAAGTGCCTAAAGCCTCATACACACGTTCGGATTATCCGACGGGAATTGTGTGACGGCAGGCTGTTGTCAGAAAATCCGACCGTTTGTATGCTCCATCGGACAATTGTTGTCGGATTTTCCGCCAACAAATGTGGGATAGCATGCTTTAAAATTGTCCGCCAACAAATGTGTGTTGTCGGATTATCCGATTGTGTGTACACAAGTCCGTTGGTCAAAACTCCAAAGTAAAATCACGCATGCTCAGAAGCAATGCTCACCATGACACAACATTAGCAGAAGTTGCCCAAAGGGTGGCGCTAAAGAGCTGACAAAACCATGTAGTTTTGTGTTTCTTTGCCGACAATTCTTTGCCAATAGTATGCAAGACAAGTTCCTGGCCAACACCCCTTTCAGCAGACAAAAGTCCTACGCTTTGTCCGCTGAAAATACGATCGTATGTATGAGGCTTTAGCCTCTTGCAGTCCCTATACAACGGAGCTCAGACAGAAGTAAGAGTAATGCCGTGTACAAACGACCGTTTTTCATGACGAGAAAAATGTCATATTTTAAAATGGTCATTAACCACTTAAGCCCCGGACCATTTCGGGCCATTAGGACCAGGCCTGTTTTTGGGATTCGGCACTGCGCTGCTTTAACTGTAAATTGTGCGGACATGCAATGTTGTACCCAAATGAAATTTGCGTCCTTTTCTTCCCACAAATAGAGCTTTCTTTTAATGGTATTTGATTGCCTCTGCGATTTTTATTTTTTGCGATATAAACAGAAAAAGACCGAAAATGCTGAAAAAAAATGATATTTTCTACTTTTTGTTATAAGAAAAATCGAATAAACTCAATTTTAGTCATACATTTAGGCCAAAATGTATTCAGCCACATGTCTTTAGTAAAAAAAATGTCAATAAGCGTATATTTATTGGTTTGCGCAAAAGTTATAGCGTTTACAAACTAGGGTACATTTTCTGAAATTTACACAGCTTTAAATTTATGACTGCCTATCTCATTTCTTGAGGTGCTAAAATGGCAGGGCAGTACAAAACCCCCCCAAATGACCCCATTTTGGAAAGTAGACACCCCAAGGAAATTGCTGAGAGGCATGTTGAGCCCATTGAATATTTTTTTTTTTTGTCCCAAGTGATTGAATAATGACAAAAAAAAAAAAAAAAATTACAAAAAGTTGTCACTAAATGATATATTGCTCACACATGCCATGGTTATATGTGGAATTGCACCCCAAAATACATTCTGCTGCTTCTCCTGAGTACGGGGATACCACATGTGTGGGACTTTTTAGGAGCCTAGCCACGTACGGGACCCCGGAAACCAAGCACCGCCTTCAGGATTTCTAAGGGCGCAAATTTTTGATTTCACTCCTCACTGCCTATCACAGTTTCGAAGGCCATAAAATGCCAAAATAGCACAAAACCCCCCCAAATGACCCCATTTTGGAAAGTAGACACCCCAAGCTATTTACTGAGAGGCATGTTCAGTCCATGGAATATTTTATATTTTGCCACAAGTTGCGGGAATATGACAAACTTTTTTTTTTTTGCACAAAGTTGTCACTAAATGATATATTGCTCACACATGCCATGGGCATATGTGAAATTACACCCCAAAATACATTCTGCTGCTTCTCCTGAGTACGGGGATACCACATGTGTGGGACTTTTTGGGAGCCTAGGGTTAAACCTTTATTGGGTTATATACGGCGGGTGCCCTGATGCTATAAAAAGCAAACTAATCAACCAGCGTCACCCGTAACCTTTATATGGTGATCACTGGTGAAAGGGTTAACTAGGGGCAATCAGGGGGTTAAAACCTTTATTAGGTTAAATATGGGGGTACCTGACACTATATAAAAACCTGACGGGTAACCTAAATAACTAAATAACTTACTGGCTAACCAGTGACACCAGTGACGCTTATACGGCGATCACTGGTGAAAGGGTTAACTCTAGGGGCAATCAGGGGGTTAAAATAATATATGGGGGTACCTGACACTAATAAAAACCTGCGGCGAACCTAAAAAAAAAAAACTGCCTATCTAAAACACCAGCGACACGAATACAGCGATCGGAAAAACAATCGCTTAGTGACGCTGAAGTTAGGGGGTGAAAGGGTTACCTGGGGGGTGATCAAGGGGTTAAACCTTTATTAGGGGGGGTTAGGGGGCTACCCTGGACCTAAAGGTGCCTAATCCTAACTGCCCTGCAACTTTTTACAATCACAGATGACACTAAATGCAGTGATCAGTAAAATAAATGATCACTGCAATCAGTGACACTGTGATTGGGGGCTTTGGGGTGACCTGGGGGGTGATCTGGGGGTGACTGGGGGGTGATTTGTGTGCCTATGTGTACCTACGTGTCAGTGGACTGTTGGTGCACTAACCTGCTTCTTCTCTCCTCGGCGCCGGGAACGAAAAGACAGCGGCGAGGGAGATGACATCACTTCCTCCAGCCTGTGTTTACATTTCAGGCAGGAGGAAGCAATTTCATTCGCCGGGAGCGATCGCGAGGGGGGGGGGCGGAATCGAGCGGCCGCCCCCTCATGCCTGATCGCTCCCGAACACTTAACGGCTGCTCACTGCAGTGAAGGGGGGTCCGGATGGACCCCCCAACTGCACAAAGGCGATCACGTAGATCTACGTGATTCTGCCTGTCGGTGCCATTCTGCCAACGTAAATCGGCGGTGGGCGGTCGTTAAGTGGTTAAAAACGATTGTGTGTGGGCTTCAGAGCATTTTTCATGACGTGAAAAATGGGCATGAAAAATTTGGAACAGGCTCTAATTTTTCTCGTCGTTTTTTACGTCGTCGTTTTTCTTGTTATGAAAAACGGCCGTGTGTAGGCTTTAACGACGTGAAAAAACGCGCATGCTCAGAAGCAAGTTATGAGACGGGAGCGTTCGTAATGGAGATAGCACATTTGTCACGCTGTAACGGACTGAAAAGCACGAGGCTGAAAAGCGTGAATCGTCTCTCAACAAACTTTATTAACATGAAGGGTGGCGCCATCCGAATGGAACTTCCCCTTTATAGTGCCGTCGTACGTGTTGTACGTCACCGCGCTTTACTCGAGCATTTTTTTCAATGATAGTGTGTAGGCAAGGCAGGCTTGAGAAGAATCATGTCGAGAAAAACGCAGTTTTTTTCAATGACATTAAAAACGGCCGTGTGTACGCGGCATAGGGCTGGATTCACACCTATGCATTTTTAGTGCTTTTTGCATTATGCAGATTTGCACTAAAGGCCATTTTTCATGGTTTCTTAGGCCCCTTTCACACTGGGGTGGGCAGGTGCGGTGGCGGTATAGTGCCGCTATTTTTAGCGGCGCTATACCGTCGGAATTGCGGAGGTATTCGGCCGCTAGCGGTGCGGTTTTAACCCCCGCTAGCGGCCGAAAAAGGGTTAATACCACCCGCAAACTGCGGCTACAGACGCAGTTTGCGGGCGGTATTACCGCGGTGTCCCATTCATTTCAATGGGAAGGAGCGGTAAAGGAGCGGTATACACCCCGCTCCTTCACCGCTCCAAAGATGCGGCTTGCAGAAGATTTTTTCTCCTCCCACCAGCGCATCGCCTCAGTGTGAAAGCCCTCAGGCTTTCACATTGAGCATACTGGGGCAGCAGTTTTTCAGGCGTTATTAATGCGCTATTTTTAGCGCAAAACGCCTGAAAAACTCCTCAGTGTGAAAGGGGCCTTATGGAACATGTTCTGTAGTGTAAAGCCTAAAGGAAAAAACTCGTCGTTTTTCTTGACGAGATTCTTGGACAAGAAACTTGTCCCGGCCGAGTATACCCACGCTCGATTCAAAGAACCCGCGGTTCTTTGAATGGAGCGAACGCGGTGACAAAATAGACTACGACGAGCGTGCGCTCGTCACATTCGATGCCGTCGCCGCCATCTTGCTACACCCTACCTATGCCTAGGAAGCTACCGCGCATGCGTCAAAGTAATTTCGAGCATGCGCGGGTTTCCATGGCGACAGGTAAGTGTACACACACACACTTTTCTCGTCGAGAAACATGCTGACAAGAATCTCAACGAGAAAATAGAGAGCAGGTTCTCTATTTTTCTCGTTGAGATTCTTGTCGGTTTTCTTGACGAGAAACCTGATAGCCGTGTACACACGACCGATTTACTCGGCAAGAAAGCTCTGCCAGCAAGTTTCTTGTCGTTTTTTGACGAAAACCTCGGTTGTGAGTACGAGGCTTAAGTGACAGGATTGTGTGGAAAAAAATAACAAAGCATTTGGCAGATAAAACAACTCCCAAATATGCATTTTATCTCTGTATTTAGCTATTTGTCTGGAGTTAGGTGTATTACTTTGTAATAATAAAAAAAAAAAAAAAAAAAAAAAAAACAAGTTTAGAGTATATAAATGAATCTGCATCAAACATGCACACAAGAGATTTGATGGCATGTGTAGCAATTACTAAGAACAAGGGACAGTTCCAAGTACAAATCATGAAATCCAAGGACTAGCCCTAGATACCAGGAGCAGTTGAAAGCTATGCTTTAGAATCTATGATGCAGTATTATGTTATTATGTTGGCTATGCTAGTTATCTTTTGTTATATATTTAGGATATAAATAAATAACAATATATATATATATATATATATATACAGTATATCTAATATTAATATATGTATGATAGATAGATTTCTGAATTTCCATTTCTATAATTCTAAAGATAAAAGAATGAAGTACAGAGATTAAACATGGAAGCAGGTCACAGTTCAGGGACATCAAAGGATCATGTGACCTCTAAGTAGGCCCAGATCCTTTCATCAGCTGTCTCCTCTAATGAAGTGTAAAGGAGCAGGTGAGGAAGGGCTGGGATTAAGGCCTGGCTATAAATCAGGTGCTCCATGATACATGTTGTAGATCAGCAGTGGGGTAAGTGGTTGGGACAAAGGGTGCCTGTTGATGTTGAGATAGGATTTGTGTGGGTTAAACATGAAAGGTAGTCATGTGTTTTTTGTCTTTTAAAGCTTCCATAGCGCTCTTTTTAGTTGTTATAAAGGGAGCTGCATGTGGTAATGGAAAATTGTATCAAATGCTTGCTGTAATTTTCCTTTCCTGATGCCAATCCATGGCAGCATACTAATGGTACGTATGCTGCCATGGTGGTGTTGGGGGAAGTCCCTTCTTTGCCATTGCTTTTAGCTTTCAGACCTTTTAACATGGGTTTTTCTAGCTGTCCCTTTTTTTGGTTTAGATGTGTACAGTGATAGTCTCTTGATATGGCTAATGCTGTTTACTCCATCCTGATTTAAGAAAAAAAAAAAATATATATATATATATATATATATATATATATATATATATATATATATATATATATATATATATATATATATATTTTTTTTCCTCCTATGCCAGGGGTCTTCAAACTTTTGAAACAAAGGGCCAATTTATTATCCTTTCAGGCTTTAGAGAGGTGTGTGTGTGTGTGTGTGTGTGTGCGCTTTCTGGCATCAGTGGGAGTAAACATCACCACATTTTGTTACTATTGGGAGCAATGGTGCCCCATTGTCAGTTGGTAGAATAGTGTAACAGTGGGAGGCAGGGTGCCCTAAGGGTTGCTTAAAAACAAGCAAAGGGCCACAGTTTGGAAACTAGTGTCTTGCTAACATTGGTTATGTAAAAGGTTACCATTAGAACAATTTTTTTTTCCAACATTTTACCTCGCCACCTTCTTTTTGGTGTGGGTTTTGTTACACTGATCATCAATAAATAAGACCCTCTTAGTAAAATTCAGCACATTGCATGTGTTTGCCTAGATTGTACACTGCATATAGAGTAGGGTGACCAGACATCCCCGGTTTCTGGGTACAGTCCCTGGATTGAGGACACTGTCCCTGGATTGCAATTGCTCTAGCCCCTGTTCAAATCCAAAGGCAGTCAGTGCAGAATTAAAAAATAAAAATAAAAAAATTAATAATTCTGAATTACACACCCTGGCACTTACTAGCTTAGGGGGGTGTATTTTTTTTTTCCATTATCTGTGCCCCTTTCTGATGATCATGTGCTGGTTGGAGGAGAGGGAATATTTCTTCAGTTTTTTGGGCGCATGCCCATCCAGCTCAACTCACATGATGTTCTGCCTTGGCTGAAGTCCCGGCCAGCCACCTGCCTGCTTATCTCCTTGGCTTCCCTGGTGGAGTGATCTTCCTCCGCTCCCCACCCAGTAGTAGCCGGGGCCTGGAGAGTAAGACTCCACAGGTGGGGGTCAGAGTCACTGATTACCGCCATTACTAGTAAAAAATAAAATAAAAAAAATGTCCCCGGATTTCATAAAAATCTGGTCACCATAATATAGAGAAGTGTTGCTGCAATATGTAAGTAAAATACCACAACACTCCCATCTCAATATGCCCTAAAGCTGATGCAGTAACACTAAGGGCCCTTTCACACTGCTACATTGAAAAAGTGGTAAAAATGCATGTGTGTTTTCTGGACTCATGACTCCAATCCTGTACCTGTGAAACTTGAACATGTGACTCAAATGCATCATGGGTGTGTTGTTGCTGCATTTACTGTTCATTTCAATGGGGAGGTGATTGTGGTTTTTAACCATGCAGCAAGTGAACTTTTAAAAACGCAGTGCACTGGTATGAGGTGTTCCATAGTATTTAAAGTGATGCGTTTTTCATGCTTGCTGGGGGTTTTTTTTTTTTTTTTTTTTTTCTTCTCAAATGGGATAGATGATGATGCATGCGTCAGTCAGAACTGATCTGCTTGTTATGAGTCTGACTGTGACGCCATTGGATTAGCATGACTTCAGGCAATTGAAAATTTCAGGAGTGGTTCGCAATGGCTGACTACATACCTCTCCCAGAATTGGCTTGTATTGATAAAATGTGTCGATCACTTCTGAGATTCCACTTGTATGGATGAGACCAAGGTCACAAGAAGCCTGCAGTCATTGAAACTTTAACTTTTGGACTGTGTACTTGTTCTGGGGGAGATTTACTAAAACGCACAATCTAGTGCACCTATGCACGGCAGTTAATCGGCTCCAACTTCAGCCGTTCAATGGATAAAACCTGGAAGCTGATTGGTTTCTATGCAGAGAGGCACCAGATTTGCACTCTGGGGGCTATTTAGCACACCTGTAATGTGGTTGAGCCAGAAAAAATGGCATGATGGCCAGGCAAGTAGCATTCTTGGATGGAGAGGGCAGCAATGGAAGTCTGACTATCTCCCAGCGCTCTTTTTCTGTAAAGATGGGCAGTGCCTCTTGCAGCAACTTGCCTTCAGAGTTCAGTTCACAGGTAGGTAGATATCTGCCCATCTATCCAACCTTGCCCCCTGAATACACATGTTTGAACATCTTACTATATTTTATATATCTTTTTTTTTTTTTTTTTTATTATCTTCTACAGAAAAATGGTGCATGGATTGGTTTACATAATTACACATGATTGTGGAGAAAATCACATGGAATATCTTGCCTGGGGGGGGTCAACTGTGCATAGTGTGGCTTATGAGATGAACAGGAATGTATTAATTCTGGGAATGTCACGCTGAAGAGGTGTGACTATGCTAATAAGTGCCTGTTAAATGTTTTAATAGGGACCTTCATTATTTCTTCCACTGTGCTTTAGTCCTGGTTGGGAAGTAAACGGATGACTGGACAAGGCATGATGAGAGGGGTCTGGAATTTGGCTGTTCTCTGGCTGCTGTGTGCTGGAATTGAGGCTCAGAATGGTAAGTATGGCACCCTAAATAACTTAAATTCTCACTTTGCAAGCACTCCAGGCTTAGCTATATGTTAAGATGGAAGCGGCTTTCCTTTTTCACCTCCTGAATTTGTAAGATTTGTTAAATAGATTCTGTGTGTTGTGCAGGTTTGCTGCATTTAAGAAAATGCCGGTATTAATTTTTTTTTTTAAGTTGGCTAAGGTTTTCCCTTTTTGTAGAGCATGCACAGAAGTTATTAAACAGAATAATGCAGCGGGTAGTCATAAAGGCTTCAGGTGGCCAACTTTGATCGGCATACTAATTTTAGTATATTTCAGTCTGTATAACTTTAATTTAACACAGGATTAATGCCTAGTACACGATCAGAAAAGTGGATGACAAATCTTTCGGAGTGATCAATCTTTAATAAGTTTTATTGCTAAACAATCCAACATATACCGACAGCATTAGGATGGTTACAATGTGTAATAAACAGACATAAAGTCAAAAGGAGGGGGTGGGGGGGTCAAATAAAAAATTTCAACAAAGGGGATTCACAGATGACAAAGAGCAATATTATCAAAATAACCAATCTGACCCAGGCCAATATGTCAGCCCGATATCCATATTGGAGTGATCAATAATCTGATTGTTGGTACACAGCTTTTGAGTGCTAAGTGCGACAGTTTATCCAAAGGGACAAGCGCCCAAAAATTCTCGTTTGGTATCAAATCGTATAATTTTTTTTCATTTAATCAGTTTTATTTTATGTCTAATTCTTTACTATCAAGACTGCATGCTCTATGAAAATGCATTGCAATACAACACATCACTTCCCAAGTTGTATTCTGATGTACGAGACTTCGTAACCTCTTAATTTTCGATGGGCTAGCATGCAATAAATGGATGATCGTTCGTTAGATAATCTCATTGTGTGTGTGTGAGGCATTAGACATCTATGTATCCTACCTAAATGTTTTTATCAATGCCTAGCTCAACTAAAATGGTACTTTTGCAGCTGTGGTGTCTGTGCCCCCTTAAATCACTTTTTTTAACACAAATGTAAACCTCTTCTTAGGTGTGATGTCTGCATTAGATTTCCATTTTGGGCTTTCTATTTAGTGATCCTGCCAGTAAGGGTGGCCACACATTATACAATTTTTTTTTTTTTAAATTTTAATTTTTAGATGTACCTTACTTTGTAGTGCAAAGGCCTGCCTGATGGCAATGGCCCGGCAAGAGGGGTTCCTGCATCAACACTGTTTTTTGAAATTGAGCTAATTTATTTTGCAACCTGTAGGGTCAGTGTTACTTTTGTCGCAACATTTTAGTTGACTGACTTAATTTTTTTTTTTTTGTTGCCTAAGACTAATATGCCATTTTAGTCCTAAGACTAAATCGAACTTTGCTGCCAAAATTCGTACTGCTGTAGGTGCAGGAAAGAAACTGAGTGTATGGCCAGCCTTAGTATGTTTGTCAAAGGTGCTCCTCCAGACTTATCAGTTTACAGCAGGGGTCTCAAACTGGCGGGCCCCCCCAGATGTTGCAAAACTACAAGTCCCATCATGCATCTGCCTGTGGGAGTCATGCTTGTAACTGTCAGCCTTGCAATGCCTCATGGGACTTGTAGTTTCAGAACAACTGGAGGGCCACCAGTTTAGAGACCCCTGGTTTACAGGGATAAGAATAACCATTAAACACTGGCAATGGTGCCTACAATGGTCAGCTTGTATGTAAAGTGTTGATCCCAAAAGGGGGGGGGGGGAGGCTTGCTGTAACTGATTATACATTTTTGGCTTCAGTGATAATCTTCTAGTACATATAACACGATCTCTTCACCCCCTGCCCCTTCCCTGTGTTTGCAGGATGGCAATTAAACTTGAATGATCAATAAAATTGTGGACAAAATGTTTAGCTATTTAGCAGTTTGCTTCGCTCTACTCCATAGTATACTGATATTCTAGACACATCCTACGTGCAGCCCTTCAAGATTTGAACTACATAGTTTGAGGCTTCTCTCAAATTATGGCCATAAAGTTAGGGTTTGACAACCCTTCCAGTCATCTGGCCCTTGTGTCCAATGGTTAACGCACTAACAACTTTCTTTTGTTACCACCAGCCAGCAGGTGTTCCTATAGTATACAAAGTTACTTGGTTATAAAATGGAAAGCAAAAAGGTCATAGTGAACCATTAGT
Source organism: Rana muscosa (assembly GCA_029206835.1). Lineage (NCBI taxonomy): Eukaryota > Metazoa > Chordata > Amphibia > Anura > Ranidae > Rana > Rana muscosa. The sequence continues at coordinate 856,925,536 of CM055117.1, forward strand.
CAGAGAATAAGAACCCGCTAGCTCTGATTTTTCAGAAAATTGTAGTCATTGACTCTAGTCTCTCTATTTTGGGTAGCCTATGGTCAATGCAGGTTTCAAGGTCAAAACTTCTGCATTGCAACTGCATATCAGTGTAGTGACTAGATCAAAATGACAGCCAGAGTAGTATTTTCAGAGGCCACGTGGTTGGGTGGCAGCCCAGTTCTCGGTACCACTTCTTGCATGTGGTACTGTGCAACTTGCACTGCATCAACAATGGTCACGGTGTACATTTGATTGCTGTGGGCTCATTACCAGGGAGGGACCATTATCTAGATCAGGGATATGCAATTAGCGGACCTCCAGCTGTTGCCAAACTACAAGTCCCATGAGGCATAGCGAGACTATGACAGCAGCAAGCATGACACCCAGAGGCATGATGGGGACTTGTAGTTTTGCAACAGCTGGAGGTCCGCTAATTGCATATCCATGATCTAGATGTAAGTTTGCAGATCCTTTTCTGCCTACAACAAATTTATGATAAAGTAAAAATTTGTATATTAACTTTATATAATGGATTCTATTGTGATCTAATCTATAGCTTGCTAAGTACTGCTGGGTTGTATGGCCTTTAGTTTAATTGCACGCAAAAATAATTTGATTTGGAGGGTTTGTAAACCGCTATAATATGGGTAACGTTCAGAGGAGTTTTTGAACATTTGTAAACCACATCTGACATTACTGGTGAACATAACTTTTTTAGACCATGGCATGGTAGCCAAACGTGTAATGATTTTGGGGGGGGGGGGGGGGGTTAATGGCAGAATTTATGTAAAATGCAATTCTTATCCAGCGGGCACATGGACCTTATTCATGAAGGCTGACCAGTCTAAGCAACAATAAGCAGTATCTTTAACAAAAAATATTCCTGGCTTGCTTGAGGGTGTGTAGTAAGGGGGGTGGGCAGCAGCACGATCATCTCTACTCTGTTCCCAGATATCAGGTCAGATGCCTCAGCTGAGGGTCACATGTAGAATTCCAAAAGGGATTGAATGGCCGCGTGACCCATCTCTGCCTAGAGCCCCGCAGCACGACTCCAGTATGTACATCACATGCTGATTCTGTGGGCTCTGTTAAGCCAAGAAGTCTGATGGAAGGGTGGGGTTAGACTGTATTCTGCATCAATGGAATTTGTCTTTTAGCATGTGACTCTCAAACTGGAAGTGTAATTGAAGAGTTTCAGAATACACCTGCTTTAAATCTACAACTAAAATTCAGTACAGCACTATTAATACTTTTTTTTTGCAGGATCTCGGAGTAGGGTTCAGCAAAGCAAATCAGAGGTGCAGAGTAATAAGCGCCCTCCCTTCAGGTCATGGAACAGTCGGATGTACCCAATCTGGAAAGGCAGTGAGTCACAGAAAAGAGACTGCTGGAAAGGTGAGACATCCAGACTTGTACACTCTCTGCTTCATTGTAAGATTTTATACCACTGATCATCTAAGACCATTAACAATGCATAGAAACTATCTTGCCATGTGGTATTTTTTTCGATCAATGGTCCAGTAGGTGTGAAAACTTAGTTTTGTAGCAGCCATTGCCTTTTGTGAACCCTTTTAATCAAGAAAAATTGCTTCCTTTTTCAGGAGGTCAAGTGACCTTTAGTGTCCAAAACGATGCACCAACCTTGACTGGTGCCAAAGCCACCTTCTTCATCAAGATAAACCTCCCACAGAATCAGACAGTGCTACCTGATGGCCAAGTTGTCTGGAACCAAAACCGCACTGACAATGGCAAGTATAATCAAAATAACCTGTCAGACCAGAAGACTTCAGGTATTAAAGTTAAGGAATTTGGTTATGAGTGAACACTAACTGCCATTTCTAGTCGCCAGAAAAATTGGTTGCCTGACTGCCATACTGACATTCTTGGCTTCGATAGTTGTACTGTCCTGGAGGGAGAAAGTATGTGCATAAGCCTCTGATATTCCTGGTCTGCATATCTGGGTCCATGACTTGGAGATTGAAAATCCTAAGTAAAAATTCAGACTAACTGGCATTATCGGGCCCATAGTTTTCTGCCATTATCTTGTATAGCATAAGGTAGGGTGACCAGACACCCCTGGTTTCTGGGGACAGTCCCTGGATTGAGGACCCTGTCCCCGGACTAAGTCTGTCCCGGGTTTTGTCCCTGGATTGGATTTGGGCTGGGGCAATTTCAAAGACGGTCAGTGCAGAAATAAAAATTCTGAATTGCACACCCCTGCTCCTACTAGCTTAGGTGTGTGTGTGTGTGTGTCCCTTTCTGATGATCATGTGCTGGTCGGAGCGGAGGGAATATTTCCGAAGTTTTGGGTGCATGACCATTCGGCTCCACTCACATGTTCTTCTGCCTTGGCTCAAGTCCCGGCCAGCCGCCTGCCTATCTCCTTTCCTTCCCAGGTGGAGTGATCTTCCTCCTATCCCCCACCCAGTAGTAGCCGCAGCCTGGAGAGTAAGACTTGACAGGCTGTGAGGCGGGTGGCGACAGGCGGAGAGCCGCTGATTGCTGCCATTACTAGTTAAAAAATAAAATGAAAAATGTCCCCCGGATTTTATTTTAAAATTCTGGTCACCTTGGCGTAAGGAGGGGTTAAAACAAACATGTAAATCTCCTGCTAGTAATTTCCTTCACCTCCTGTCCTGGAGAACTGGAAATTGGATAATGTACACTCCTTAAGCCCCTTTCATACGGGCGGACCGTATGTCTGTTTTTTTTCATCCATCCGTTTTCAGATGAAAAACAGACATGCATGTATCGCTACAGGATAGCGGATGAACATCCGCTGACATCAGCTTCCGCTATTGTCCGTTTAGCATGACGGAGGAAAATCCTACTTTTCCATCTGCGGATCTGATAAACGGACAGATGGCCTTCCCCCGGGCAGATCATCGCGAGATCCTCCCTTGTGAAAGGGCCTTTACTCTGACAACTCAAATATGGTTTTCCCACTCACTTTGACAAATTGTTGCAATGGCTGATTTTCTTCCCACTGGAGGCATGAACAGAAAAAAAACTGTACATTGCTAGCCAAAACCAGGCTGCTCAGTATTGAGTATTTTAACGTTTGGGGAATGGGCTTTAGGTGAGTACTTCACTGATTTAAAATTTTAACTTCTGCCACATTACTGACATCTCTTTATCTGGGGTTTGATTTATTGGGAATGATCAGGTACAATTGATAGTAGCCTAAGATTTGTCTTGAGCTCAAAAGATCTATTTCCATCCAGAGTTGAGGGTTTATTTAAGCGGACCTTCAGTAATTGTTTTTCAACTTTCCATATATTGAATCTTCTGCCCTTAACTTTGGATAGTAATTTTTTTTTTTTTTTTTCTTTTCTAGTAAATGCCTTGTACGTTTCTTTTTTTTTTTTTTTTGTAAAAAGCCTAGGCTTATTACATCATTCACTGCTCTCTTGTGAGTTTGCCAGGGAGGGGGGGGTGGGGGATGATATAAGAGGGTCAATGATGGCTGCAGAGCTGGAGGTAGGTCTGTGTAAATTCACAAAGTGAACAGGCAGCAGCTTCAGCTACCAGTTAAATGATTGCAGCCACTCAGTGGAGGGAGATTTCTGTAGTAGATTTGGCAAGTACAGAATCGCAGTGTGTATATATATATATATATATATATATATATATATAAAAAATGTGCAAAGTGGTTGGAAGGAAGCTTCAGAATGGCAAATTTGTTTTTATTACAAATTATGTAAGCAGACTGCAGTTCCTCTTTAAGAAAGTAGGTCCACATGCCTGGAGTTGGACAGGAATTGTCTGGCTCTTCATATCTGGTTGAATTCTATCCATGGTACTAAGATCCCTGGAACAAGGTTTGTCCTCAGGTTCTAACTGTGTGGGGTTTTTTTTTTTTTTTTTTTTTTTTTTTTTTTTATAAACCACTCTCTCCTTTCCAACAGGTACCTGGGCTCCAGTTTACTCTGATGAGGGGACAGAAGGCTCTGAGTGTAAATTTCCAGATGGCAGTCCTTTTCCACGTGATTCTGAGAAAAGGCGCAGCAAGTTTGTCTATGTTTGGCAAGCATGGGGTTAGAAACTAGTTATACTTCCTCCCCCCCCCCCCCCTATTCAAGTTTAAACACTTAGTGTGTACTTTTTTTTTTTCTCCCCCCCCCCCCCCCCCCCTACAGGAAAGTACTGGCAGGTAGTAGATGGCCCCTCCTCCAATCTAACCATAGATACAGATGGTATTCCCCTTGGCTCATACACAATGGAAGTGGTTGTGTACCATTATCGTGGAAGACAAAAGTTTATACCCATTGGCAGCACCTCCTCTCAGTTTGTAATCACTGGTAAGTAGATTTTGTACTTTTATTTTTTTTATAGTCTGCCTTCACTTTTTTTTTTTTTTTTTGTATTACGGACTTCATTGTGGCAGACATGTTGATCATGTGAGGTGTTCACTAACTATCCTAATAGGAAGGGAGAAGAGGCTTAGTGGGGCTTAACTTAAAAGCCTGCATTCTTGGGGATATCAGACCTTCATTATGGGGGGGAAATTGGCTAAATCTACAAAACAAAGTGGGAAAACTCAAATTCACTATTGCCTTAGTATGTGGTTTTAAAGTGCCCACTAAAATTTGAAGCTAGTGGTTACACTCTTGTCACATTTTCATGTAGGCTTTGAAGTACTTTAAACTGCTGGAGTATTAGCCTGAGGCTGTTTCCCTGAAGTTCTGCTTTTAAAGATCTGTTAATGCAAGTATTGTCCATGTGGCTGTAGACTTTTGGGCTTTCCTCAATACAGTTGGTGTCTTAGAGCATTATGGGATAACATAAGAACATGACCTGGTAACGCGGCATAATCCCACAGCAGCCAGTAAATGGTAGACTTTCACCAGAACAGTCTGGTCTATCAAATTATTTGACTCCTGTTAATGGTGTAGTTCATTATTTCTACTATTTTTTTTTTTTATTTTTTTTTTGTCAGTAAAATGCAAGTTCTTGTACAATATTTTGTAGACTACAAATCTCACTATTTTAATGTTCTCTATTTTTTTTTTTTTTACATTCATCTTAATCATACAGATCAGATACCAGTTTCTGTATCCATATCACAAGTTCTTGACCTGGACCAGGAAGACCAGCGCTTTATCCAAAATAGAGCTGTGTCCTTCTCTCTAGCAGTTCATGACCCAAGCAACTATCTTCAAGCAGCTGATATTTCCTTCTCCTGGGATTTTGGAGATCAAAGTGGCACGTTTATCACCCGAAACACAGCAGTCACCCATACATACATTACACCTGGTGTATTCAATGCAAAAGTTGTTGTGCAGGCTGCCATTCCAATCGCACCATGTGGCGGTACTGTTGCTGTGTTAACAACTGCACAGGTGGTGGGTTCTACAGCTCAACCTCCAGAGCCTTCAACAGGAGCAGCTGCCATAACCACAGCTGGTGGGCAAACTGGTAAGTTCTACTAGAGGTCCTTTGCTGTACTGTCACTTTTGAGAGGTGGGAAGGAAAACATTAAAGGTAGGCATAGGCAACCTTGGCACTGCAGCTGTGGTGAAACTACAAATCCCATCATGCCTGTGATTGTCAGCTTCTTGCAATGTCTCATGGGACTTGTAGTTTCATCACAGCTGGAGGGCAGAGTTTGCCTACCCCCTGCAGTACATGTACATATTATACGTCATCCAAAGCACCTAGCTTATAGCTACCACTGTGGTAAAATGTATTTGGCGCATGGCAAGTATATTGCCATATCTTTACTAATTGTGTGCTCATTCTGGATGAGGTGCAACTCGGAAAAATGCGTAGAAGTGCTGGGCAATCAGGCCATCCCACTGGGCAATCAGGCCATCCCACCGGCCAAATAGAAAAAAAAAATCCAAGAGGGATTGCTGCACTTAAATCTGAGAAATGAAATCCTATAACAATATAGCAGTAGTGTTTCTTTAAATCCTCCCCCCCCCTCATGAACCAGCTGAGATTCTATAGGTCTTGTGGAAGCCCTCCCCTCAAAAAATTCAATAGAGGAGCAATGCCAATGGGCCCAATAGCCTCCCCCTGTAAGAATAGCTTTAGTCGTCTGACCTGGATGGCAGCCAGTGGTACGCTTGGAGACAGTAGTATTAACCTCAATTGAAAGGACCCATTTTTTTGGGGATCCTACACTAAGGAAAGATTCTGGTCACTAATGTACAATAAATTGTCACATCTTTCTAAAACCACTGTCTTTCTTAGTTAATGGCTATTCTTTGGCCATAAAATGTAAATTGTTCTGACCCATAAGGTGCAAAAGCTAAATGGCCTAACTGTTTTCCCTCTGATCAACTTTAACATTTCTACTGTGCAACTTTATTTTTCCTCTCTACAGTTGCACCCAGTACTGCTGCAGTTCCAGGTAACTCAACACTGTTGGACACAGAAGCTAATTCCCTGCTAACTGTTGCTTCCCTAAATGAAGAGGTTAATGTGGAACCAGAAGAGGACCCTGTGATTGCAACTGCTGTTCCTGAAAATGAACAGGCCTTGCCAGCAGATGAGGTGGTAGCTGCAACAGCAATTGTGCCCACAGAAGGCACTGTTGCTAACCAGGATGTAGTGGCTGTAACCCAACCAGAAGCAGGCACAGAGGCTACCCAGGATGTAATTCCAAGCGATGAATCTGTATTGACAGAAGATGTGACATCAGACAATGCTCCAGATCAGCTTGAAGTAAATGCAACACAAGTTGCTGAGGGTACAGATGCTGCACCAGGTACAGATGCTGCACCAGCTACTGAGGCTGTCCAGGATGTAGCTAGTGCTGTATCTACACAAGGTAGGTGTCTCAAGGTACAAATCTAGCTGTCCTGTACAATTTTTCTATTGATACCCGTGTAGTATCCATAGGTCATCAGATACTATTTCAAACTGGAAAGTGATGACTAGATGCTGCACAGGAAGTAGAATACCCATGGTTGAAGATGACTACAAAGTCCTGGATTAAAGGGATGATGTGGCAACCCTACTACAAACAAGGGCTTAACTAGTGCTGGAATATTGTCTGTACTTTCTTCCCCCCAAATTGCACAGACAATGTGTGTCCCTTCAGAGTGAAGATTCTGCCAACCTTCATATAAATGTTTGCTTTATTTTACAGCTGTGGCAAATGAAGTTGTAACAGTCACCGAGGCCAATGGTGAAGTGTTGCTGCTGGCCAAGCGTCAGGCACCAGAAGGACCCATTGTAGGATGTTTGCTTTATCGTTATGGAACATTTGCAGCTGACCTGGATATTGTCTGTAAGTCTCGCGCAAAAGATACCCTTCTCCACCCTCCCCCCCCCCCCCCCCCCTCTAATGCATTTCTTTTGTCAAATAGCGGGCATTGAAAGCGTACAGATTGTGCAAGTGGAGCCGGTTGTTTCAGCAGGGCTTGAGAATACAGTGGAGTTTACAGTCACATGTCAAGGAAGGTAAGGGTACAGAAAGTTCAGGGGTTGTGGTACTAGCAGTATGAGATGCAAGGGATTATTCTGCTATAGGAAAATCTATAGCTTTGGTAGTAAAACTTTGTTGTAGATCTAATAAATGTTTAAGCAGTTGTTAGGAATCTGGTTCTACTAATGGTACTTTAGCACATTTTGGGTCCAGGTACCTGTAGTAACTGAAGATTTGTGAACTGGCTGTATCTAATAAAAGTCTTTATGCTTTTATTTTTTTTAGTGTACCAAGAGAAGCATGCACTGTAATATCTGGCCCTGACTGTGATAATCCACAGCAGACAGTATGCAGCCCAGTGGAACCCTCTTCCAACTGTCAGCTGGTCCTGCGTCAAGTCTTCAATGAAACAGGGGTCTTCTGTGTTAATGTGTCATTGGCCGATGATGTTAGCTTGGCTGTTGCCAGCACTCAAGTTAGTGTTTCAGCAGGTAAGTAGCAGTATGAGCTTATGTGACTATCTGTATTTTATGTTGTAAAATCTTTATAGGGATCACACTATTATACAGAAAACGACACAGTGCAAAGGCAAGCTGCTTGCCATGAATGATGGGTGGCTCTACACATGTGGAGTTATCGGCTTAAAAGCTGTTGGTCCCTGCACAGTCCAGACTGTTCCAAGCAACTGACATGTCAGCTTGGTGCCCTTTCATATACCCATTACTTGATTTGCACAACCCGTAAGACTGGTGTTGACAGATTTGCAAATGTGTCTTGCGTGACAAATGCTTGTACTTGGTCCAGGTTTTGTCACTTTAGAATGACATGTGGGACACTATTTCAAAATCTGTCTGGACCAGGGTCTTCATGTGCCAAAAGAGTTGGTCGTGGGAGGGGGGGGGGGGTTTATGTCTGTAAGATGCAAACTTTCAGTATTTTGAACTTGGTGCTGTCTTTGCACCCCACTGTAGAAATGGAGTATTCGAACTAACCAATTTTGGTGCATGAGTCAAGTGTTGCATATGCTTCATGATTTGGTCCAATACAATAACCAGAGTAGCTTCTGAGAAGTGGCCAGTAGCTTTTTTAAATTCCCCTTCCCATAGACATACCAACAATTTGGTTGGCAGGTCTCGTTTAGCTACAGAATCATGCATGGAGGCATTACCTGGCACATCCTGAGGTCTAATCTTGAATCCTACTGTTCCTTCCACAGGTGCAGCATCTTCAGTGAATGGAATTGCTGTTACAGTTGGCATTCTCCTTGCTGCTCTTGCAATAGCTGCTGTAGCTTACACTTACAGGTATGCACTTGGGTAATATCCAGCTCATGGGAATGTGCAGGTTGACAAGATGCTTATTCTTATTCTCTTTTCTAACTTAGGCATGTGAAGTCATACACCCCAATCAGAAGTGCCCATGCAACTGGTAACTGGTTTCCTGATCGTCCATCTCTTTGGCTCTTCATTCAAAATGCCCTTGGGCGATCTGCAAGTGGGGAGAAAAGCCCCCTTCTAAATGGTCGGGTAGTGTGAGACAAAGTATGAGCATGGATGAGAGTTGGCTTCAAAAGCGCTGGCAAATGCCTTGCACACAATTTGGACAAACCATTTATTTTATTTTTCTATGCTGGATATCATGCTATTGACATGTTCTCCTAAATAAATTCACTGCTATTGATGTCCAGTGGTATAAACCTACACAAGATGGTTGTCTTTTCCTTGTGGAAGAGTTCATTGGCACAACCTTCAACCTATGGCTGAACTCTTCACCACCAATAAATTCTCTTAAAACCTCATATTTGGTTGACTTTTTTTCCCTTGTTTTATTCAACACACCCATAATGCAATGTTGATGGGTTAAACCTTCAATTATGGAAATGGCACTTGGGCAGGCAGGGTTTTTCCTCTTCTGTATATTCTGTCACAGCCACCCAAATGTGCTTATCTCTTGCCTCATCTAGAGCAGCTTGTAACTTATTTTTTTATAGCTGTCCATTTTGGTCTTTTTAAAATGCTTTTTTGCTTCCATCACTTCCTGTAGATATCTCCCATAATGCACTGGCTTGCTGCATCATAGAATAGGTGTGTATCAGTCTGAACTACACCTCCCTCATTACTATACCACCCTTATACTTCCACCTTTTCTGTACAATCTTCTTTAGATCTACCCTCAGCCATGTAGTGCAAGGGTCTATCTGATTCAATATGAATTGAATGGGATTGTTCAAGTGGGTCATCCTATTCCAAAGGTATGGTAAATCTAAATGTAGCACTACCCCCGTAGGAGCTGCTGGTTATATTTTTGGGTCATGCCGTTACCTGTCCACCATATCCATCATAGGGGTTCCCTTGAAGAGTTGTTCATAGATGTCAGCACCAACACAGTCTCTTTGCAATGGTTTTTTATTTAACAGTCAGTTGGAGGATTAGAGATTCAGGTACCTTGTATTTGCGGGTCACGGGTACTTCTTTAATCCAGAGGACAAAAAGTTTCCACCCTGGATATAGCAACCACCGGATAGGCCTCTCACTGACCTAGCAGCCGGTGCGGTGCTCGTCTGTCATGGTCTCTGCCACACTCTTGAACATCTTGGAGTCGGTAGACAACCCTCCCACAGGATTGTATAAAATGGCTTTTTTTTTTGTAAAGTCAAAGTACGGTCACACAGTGCCAGTTTCTTTCAGCCGATCCGGCAACACTGTGTGGTAGATGGGTTGGGATGCATCCTCCAATTAAGTCCCCAGGCTCTTCCTGAGATACCAGCCTTTTTGCTCGGTCCTCTCTGAGAAAAGTCCTTCCCCCTTGGTTTTCAATTGCTCGGCTTTTCCCCGCAGGCAAGACGGCACATGACTGCCCCAGAAACTCCTGGGCCTACTTCTAGTAACGAGGCCTCGGGCCAGCCGGCCCTTAGGCAGGAAACTGCTACAGCACACCGTAGGCCAGGAGGGCCATCAGGTCAGAGACCTGGAAGACGGTGTCTGTCCCTTAAGTACCCTCTCCCAGAATGCACAGCATGTGAACCACTCCCACTGATCCGTTTCTGGGCAAGAGGTACTCGATACATCCAGCCTGCTGCATTTCCAACCTTGACCTGTGGTGACAGCAACACCCACAGTCAAGTGGAAAATGCGCAACACAACTGGACTGGAACAGAAACCAGCAATTTACCACAATTCTGAGCTAAACTACAGCTCGGACAACTAAAATTACAAATAGCGCCTACCCAATAGGAGCAGGGTGCTACATAAAGGAAAGTACAATTTTTGTTTCTGCATTTGGGGTGCTGTTAACAACTCAATGGCACCAAAAGCACAACTGGTTTTAGCTGTATAAAGGTGGCAATATAAAATCTGATTTGTAAGGAAACCTTTAGACTTGCCAAAACTATAATGGAGGAGACCACTATTGCTTTGTATCCAACCAGGTTGGCCTTGGCACTACATCCTTTTTAGATCTAAAGGAGAGATTGTATAGTATATGGTAAGCTTTAGAAAATTCAGGATACGGGTCTTGCCGAGGTTGGTGGAAATGAACGTGTTACATTAAAGTGGATGTAAACCCTCCCATACCCAGTAAAGTGAACAGCCTCAGCTGGGGAAAAAAAACTCCCTACATAAGTTATACATGTGTATCTGCTGTATTCAGCGTGCTATGTTCTTTGAGTGCACTGCTTAGAACTTCCTGTTTCAGCAGCAGGAGTGTAGGCTTGGCATACAGTGTGACAGCTGATTGGGGGAAAGGTGTGCGTGCACCCTTTACCACATAGGCAGAAAGATGTGCAGTGACAAGATAAGCTCTCTGCTAATCTATTTATAGCACAAATGTCAGGCTGGTTTTATCTCAGTTGTTGGAACTCGTCTCCAAGTTATACTAAAACAAAACAGCAGAAGACATGGGGCTTTGGGGAGATGCATGAACACTACAGATATGTGCAAAGGTTTATGTTCAATTTAATGTGTGTATATAGAGAAGCTGAAATGTAGGAAACTGTCTTCCTGCTGGATTTTAAAGACTAAATTTAAAGTGTACCCTCTCACAATGGCCACAGCAAGTGTACACAGCCAACAGCTCTAGTGCAGCAATTTTTACTTAGGGCTTGGGGTAGATCAAACATTTTGACTGCCATCAATAAATGGAGGCATTGCAGAGTCCCTAAAATTGGTGACTTATCTAAAATGCATGACTCTTAAAGAAGGAGACTTGTAGTAATTCTCTCTTCCTGGGAGCACAGTGGTTGATTAACTGAGGGCTGGTAACACCACATGCAGTTTTTTTTTTCTTTGCACGGAAGTGGGTTATATGGGCTCCAATAGGCATAGTTCACACTAGTGCAGTGCTGGAGGAAAAAGCATGACCTGCTTTTTTTTTTTTAAATTATAAAAGGTGCAAAGGAGCCTATCCACCTATAGCTTAAATCCTATTGGCCGTCACTGATGGGCTGCTTTACTGACCATTAGGTGTTTTGTATGTATTAAATCCCAGTGTGCCTGCAAATGACACACTTTTATTCCTGTGGCTGTTTTCTCTTCTATTGTATTTAGGAATGGAGCCAGGGTCTCTTATGGACTTCAAATATGTCAGTCTTGTCAACTTTTTGTGGGGGGTGATGGGATTAGTAGCTTACACAAATAAGATACTAGTTTGGCTCACATGAAGTTACAAGGACACTATTTCTGGCAGTATTTTCTATAAGTGCTAAATGTTTTCATGCCTGAAATGAACCAATACAGCTATATCTAAATAGTGCTTGGGTGTAATTCATTACATTTTTGGGGTTTTTTGGCTATTCTTTAACCATTTTTCATGTAAAACTTTTTTGCATATATTTTCTAATGGTTGCTGTTCTGCAAAAAAGCAACAGGTTGAGAAAATGTAAGCAAGCCAATGTAGATGCTAAAGAGGGGGCAGTGAAAGGGTTAATACTAAATTCCAGGCAGCTATAAAATATAATTAAATCCAGTGTAAAGTGTTTTAGTTGTGTTTATAAAAAAAAAATCGCATTTTATATAGAATTTCCATAAGTGTAATGCTTTGCCTAATCACAAGATTGGGGCTAGGAGCTGACAGCCTGCTTTTCTTAAATGTAGCAAAGAAAAGTGAGGTTTCTAGCAGGGCTGTATAATGTTAGGATTAGGAACAGATGGATAGAAAAAGCGGAGTTAGACTTACCGGTAACTCTTTTTCTGAGAGTCTTCCAGGACAGCCCATGAGACCTAGGGCTCCTCCTACCAGGACAGGAAACATGTTACCCCCACCAGATAAAAAGGGTGGTCCTCCAGGCTCCACTTCAGTCTTCTCAAGAACCGTAGGACATCCCTGAAAAACACATGCATAATATACATGACTTCCAGGCAAAACCGGGTGGGAATCCGGCTGTCCTGGAAGACTCTCAGAAAAGGAGTTACCGGTAAGTCTAACTCGGCTTTTCTCTCAAGCGTCTTCCAGCACAGCCCATGAGACGATGAGCCAGAACTTACCAGTCTAGGGTGGGACCACTGCCTGAAGCACCTTTCGACCAAACGCTTGCTCCAGCGCAGATAGGAGATCCAGGCGATAGTGCTTCATGAAGGTCAAAAAACTGGACCATGTGGCAGCCTTGCAAATTTGTTCCGATGAGGCACCAGCCCTCTCAGCCCAAGACGCAGACAAGGCTCTTGTTGAATGCGCAGTAACAAAAGGTGGAGGAACTTCTCTAATTTTGTAAGCCTCGGAGATTGCTTGCTTTATCCATCTAGCCAATGTGGCTTTGGATGCACTCTTACCTCTGTGCATACCTGAAAAAAGGACCAACAAGGTGTCTGTTTTCCTAAAGGTCTTAGTGACCTCAAGATAGACGAGGAGAATTCTTCTCACATCTAAAAAACTAAACTTCCTTTCTTGGTCGCCCTGTGGCGAACTACAAAAGGTTGGCAGTACAATGTCCTGAGATCTGTGAAATGTACTGGCCACCTTAGGCAAAAAACCTGGATCAGTTCTCAAAACAACACGATCCTCAAAAATTGTGAGGAACGACTCCCTCACTGATAAGGTCTGTAACTCGCTTACCCTACGAGCTGAGGTAATTGCTACCAAAAAAATTGTTTTTAACGTAAGTAACTTAACAGAAATATCCTCTAGGGGCTCAAACGGAAATTCTATCAAAGTTTAAAGCACCAGGGACAGGTCCCAAGTTGGACAGCTTCTCACCACTACTGGCTTGGCCCTAGAAATGGATTTGAAAAATCTAGCTATAGTGGGATTTTCCAGGAGAGAAAACTGGAGGAAAACACTAATAGCTGCTGCTTGTACCTTTTAAGGTACTAACTGAAAGACCTTTGTTGACACCCTTTTGAAAAAATTCCAAAATAGAAGGAACATCATGAGATAATCTTTGATTTTCAGATAACCATGAATTAAATTTTTTCCAAACTTTGGAATAAATGGCTCTAGTGACTGGTTTTCTGCAATTTGCCAAAGTCTTGACTACTTTGTCAGAGAACCCCTGGGCACTTAGTATCTTTTCTTCAGATACCATGCCGTCAAGCTTAATGAAACTCCCTGTGGTTGTGACACTGGACCCTGCGATAGCTGGAAGCCTTAGTGGAGGCTCCGAGACCAGAGTCTGAAGCAGGGAAAACCATGGCCTTCTGGGCCAGAAAGGGGCGATCAGAATGAGGTATGTTTCTTCTAGGAGAAACTTCCGGAGTACTTCCGGAATGAGTCTGATCGGCGGGAAGGCGTAGCAAAGGCCGAATGGCCACGGATTCGCTAGAGCATCGATCCCTAATGCTTGATCCGCTGGGTTCAGAGAAAAGAACCCCTCTGTCTTGCGGTTGTCCTGGTTTGCGAACAGATCCGCTTCGGGACAACCCCACTTGTCGGTGAGCTCCGAAAATACTTTGGGATGAAGAGACCAATTGTCTCGATCCACCCTGTAGCGACTGAGAGTCTGCCAAGCAGTTTTGAGTCCCTTTCAGGTGTACTCAGGTGTACTGCTGATATTGAGGCTAGATTCCCTTCTGCCCATGATAAAATCTCCTGGGCAATAGACTGAAGAATCCGACTCCTCGTACCTCCCTGCTTGTTGAGGTACGCAACTGTCGCGATGTTGTCGGATAGAATCTGGAGATTGTGACCCCTGATCTCCAACTGGAAAACTTGCAAGGCTCTCTGAACTGCTAGAAGCTCTCTCTCGTTCGATGAAGCTCTTGCTTCTCTCAAGGACCATTCTCCTTGTGCGACTTTGTTGCTGAGGTGGGCTCCCCACCCCCAGGAACTCGCATCTGTTGTGATCCTCTGGGATATAGGAATAGACCATGGTAGACCTCTTGTTAGGTGAGGGATTGTCCTCCACCACCACAAGCTTCTTTTTACCTTGGTAGGTAACAAGACCCTTGACTCCAGAGACCTTGCGTCTCCATCCCAATTTCTCAAAAGAAACATTTGCAATGGTCTTTGGTGGAATCTTGCCCATGGCACTGCAGGAAAGCATGAGGTCATCAGACCTACTGCTCTTGCAAGCTCTCTCAGTGAGACTGATTGATTGGTCTGTAAAGCTGAGACTGTTTGCACCATCTTTGAGACCTTCTCCTGTGGGAGAAAAACTTTTTGGTCTACTGAGCAAAAGTCGTATCCCAGATACGTCACTTTCTGAGCTGGAGTCCAGGAAGACTTCTCTCTGTTTATCAGCCAACCTAGGGATTGAAGGAAGTCCTGTACAATCTGGAGATCTGCTGATAATTTCTGGTAGGACTCTGCCACCACTAGGAGGTCGTCCAGGTAAGGGATAATCGTTATCGTCTTTAACCTTAGAGGAGCCAGCGCCTCCCCCAACACTTTGTGAAAATGCGTGGGGAAGAGGACAGACCGAAGGGAAGGGCTTGAAATTGGAAGTGCCGAATCTCTGTTCCCATTTTGACTGCTATTCTCAAGAATTTTTGGAAGGCTGGATGGATAGGGATGTGAAGATAAGCATCCCTTAAATCCAACGTGGCCATGAAGCAGTTTGGGTAAAGCAGGTTTTTGATTGAGAACACTGTCTCCATACGGAAGTGTTTGTACCTGATCGATCGGTTTAGAGACCGAAGGTTCAGAATAAGCTGATACTTTCCTGATGGTTTTCTGATAACAAAGATATGGGAATAAAACCCCTTGCTCTGTTCTGAGTGGGGAACAGAGATCAGGACTTTCTGATCTAGCAGGTCTCCGATCTGGAGACCCAGAGCCCTCGCTTTTTCCCGATCTCGAGGAAGGGAGGTGACCAATAGTTGCTCTGGCGGTTGGCAAGAAAATTCCAGCCTGTACCCATTGGCCACAGGATCCAGAATAAACGGACTTGAGGTGGCTGCTGCCCATTGTGGGAGAAAGGCCCTCAATCTTCCTCCCACTGGGAGACAAGCGTCACTGTGGCTTGGCGGGTTGTTGAGGGTTAAACGAGACGCCCCCTCTACCTCTGCCTTTGTGTCCGGTCCAATGTTTCTTGGGCCCATTGTCCCTTTCTCTAGGACCTTGCTGCCTACCCTGGCCACAATTTTTTTTTCTGGCTGCTGGCTTTTTCTTATTTTCTGGAAAGGCCTTTTTCTTATCGGCCGTACGTTCCAGTGCCTCCTGCAGACCTGGGCCAAAAAGATGATCCCCTGTTAAGGGAAGCCCACATAGGCGCAACTTAGAGGCTGCATCACCTGACCAGGTTTTAAGCCATAGGCTTCTTCTGGCCGAATTTACTAATGCCGAAGTCCTAGCTGACATTCTTACCGCCTCTGCGGAAGAATCAGCTAGATACCCTACAGCCTGAAACAGGAGAGGGAAAGATTTTAGAATCTGCTCTCCAGAGGTACCTGCCAACAAATGGGATTGAATCTGTGTCGGCCATACCTCCAAATTCCTGGCTACACAGGTGGAAGCCAGAGCTGGTTTAAGATTCCCTACAGCTGAATCCCATGCTCTGTGAAGGAGGATATCTCCTTTTTTGTCCATCAGATCCCTAAGCGTGCCCATATCCTCAAACGCCAGGTCCGAATTTTTTGAAACCTTTGAAAAAGGTGCGTCTAACTTCGGATTTTTTTTCCACGGCTGCGCAGCATCCTCATCAAATGGAAACCTTCTTTTTAGGTTACCAGAAAAGAAAGGTTTTCTCTCTGGATTTTCCCACTCCAGCTTGATAGTATCCAGGAGAGAACTATGCACTGGAAAGACCTTTGATTTCTTTCTGTGCAAACCTTTATACATAAAGTCATGTTTTGACAAATGTACTTCCTCCTCTTCTATCTCAAGTGTTGCATAGATAGCCTTAAGTAAGTCATCTACATCCTCTAAAGATAACTTAAATCTTGAGCTCCTAGCGGACTCTCTATCCCTGGGCTCCGTCTCTGACCCTGAATCTTCATGAGAAGAATGAGGCAGAGGTCAGATCTACCCAGAGTCCTGACTCTCCACACCCTTCTGTGGAGTGCTAAAGACTGCAGTCCTTAATGGAGAAGGGTTCTCCTTAGGAACCTGAATTTTGTCAATTAAAGTCCTAAATGAGCTGAAAGTAGAAGCAAGCTCATCTCTAACTGAGGACAGCATTTTCTGACATGAGGCTACCGGGTCATCTTTAACTAGGCCTTCTATGCAGGTGCAGCAAACAGCTTTGCTCCATGAGGAGCTTAATTTGTTTCCGCAAAGCGCACATTTCCTTTTAGGTGGCTGCGTTTGGGCCTTGTCCTGAGTCTTGGCCTGTAAAAGACAACAAAAGACCCCATAAGTACCCTGCCACAAAAAAACTCCAAAAACACCCCGTGCAGGAGGAAAGGAAAATGTGCCCCCTTCACCTAGTCCCTACTAGTTACAAGGGGAAAAAGACACTCACAGGGTATGCAAGAAAGTACAGCCACTTCAAGCTTACCTGAGAGGTGCTGGAGTTAGGGCCTGCTTCTGCTGCCTGTGCAGGTGTTGCAGAGGAGTCCATCCTGCCCCTTTGGTGGTTCGCAGCCTGTGCTGGGTTTCCCCGTTTAAAACGCCAGCTTCCCAGCGTCCCTGTTTGCGCCATTTAGAGACAGGAACTCATGTCTCCGGCGCCCGCTGATGACATCACACGCTCCGGAAGTAACCTCTCCAGGTACTTCCTGTGGGCCAGCTTGGAGTGCATAAGCTCCGCCCCTTTGCGCGGGCGGCTTCCTCTAATCCCCTGCATGTCCAGCCACGCTGTTTGCAGGGAGAGAGAAAAATGCCAACTGCCGCCAAGCGGCTAACGCGGATCGGAGCACAGATGCACTTCGCGGTACTGGCATTCCCCATGCACTGAGAAGCAGGGACAGCCGCAACATACCGAATTCTCCCTGATGGATGTGCCGCTCTGGGAGAAGAGAAGATAGGAAGGTAAAAACACCCCAAACAAGCCTTCAGGAGCCCTGCTTATAAGACCTAGGGGAACCAGTTCCAGAAACATGTTACCCCCCGTCCGGAGGAAACACTAATACTGAAGTGGAGCCTGGAGGACCACCCTTTTTATCTGGTGGGGGTAATGTGTTTCCTGTCCTGGTAGGAGGAGCCCTAGGTCTCATGGGCTGTCCTGGAAGACGCTTGAGAGAAATAGGATTTCCTGGTGCCTTCATGGCATCAAGCATGCCATCCTGCTATACAGAGACAGGCACACTGGCTCTATACACCAACTTATAGTAGGTCCTATTTACCTCCAGTTTTGTTATCTATGAACTGGAGGTAATTATTTTGGTGTGGCAATAGTACAATTTCCTAAAAGAGGCACTATTAAACTACCCGGATCTGCCTGTTTTTTAAAGTTACCAAAAATGGCAGCAGAACATTTGAAGAGAAAATGCTACCAAAAAGTGGGGCTAATATATATTTTTTTATTCCCTTGAATGTGTGCAGGAAGTGCACAATAGGCCCCACCCATACTAAAGTGGCTTTAGTAGGTGAGCAGTTGCACAAGAACTCTCACCTGTGTATCATGAAGCATCAGAGGGCATGTGCATGCAAGACGTTTTCAACAAATCACAAGCTTTGAAGTGTTAAATGATACCAACCAAATATGCCCAAGACATGTTAATGATTATGGCTTTCTCCAGTAACTGCAAAAGAAATCATTGGGTTATCATAAATATGGTCAAGGAGATATTTAATGCCTTCTCAAGGATTGGGATGGTGTTATGCCATCCTTATTTCAGCAGATGTAGGTTTTGGGCTACTTCTGAAAAGTGGGTGTAATCTTTACAAATATGAAGAAAATTTTTCAGATAAGACTTCAACCGAAAAGGGTTTTCTAACAGACATCAGATTTTTCAACAGGACTGTTGATTCTTCCACTGCTGACCTCTCCATTCGAAAAACTAGTTGTCAAGCGGATTCAATGGTGTCAATACTGTTTGAGTCACTGACCCAGAACAAGTATGCAGCTTTCACTAGTACATCCATGGATGTAGACTAACTCTTATGCATAAAGTGTTGAAGCCAGGTAACCTGCATTTACAGCAATAGTTTAGCAATTAAGCTCTGCAGTTGTAGCTTATACACCAATCAGGCATAACGTTATGATCACTGACAGGTAACAAGATAAACATTGATTATCTTGTCACAATGGCATCTAAAAGTAGTTGGGAAGTGATGTTATATGCTAATGACACTTTACTCACGTTAGGAGATACTGATACTTCCCTGCAGGAGGCCATGACAACTATAACGAAATTGGGTACCTTTTCTGGCTAACATATCAACTGGTCAAAATCTGCTTTACTACTGCTGGATGGGGATGCCACACAATCGGTGGCCTCTTCATGTCCAATACCTATTACAACATCCTTCAAGTACTTAGGGATCCAGGTTACCTCAAACCCACAGGATTTTAGCCATCTAAACATCTCTCCTTTTACTTCTAAGGTTTAGGGAAAGGGTCAAACTTGGAACAACCTCTGCATATCGGTGGTGGGCAAGGTAAACTTGATAAAAAGGATTCTCATGACACAACTCCTTTTACTGTCTTCACAATGCCCCAGTGTTCATCCCTTTAAAAATCTTTAGAATAATGAACTCGATATTTCGTACTTTTATTTGGAGGGATAGACCACCTAGGATCAAGCTAGAATATCTCCAAAGACGATGGCTGGTTGGCACTACCAAACCGTGATTGTATTACTTGGCTGTACAGCTGCAACACCTTTATTGGAATTTTCAGGACTGATCAGTAGCCCACACAAGCCGGCTGGTTCATCCCAGGCAATCATGCTATACACCAGGGATATGCAATTAGCGGACCTCCAGCTGTTGCCAAACTACAAGTCCCATGAGGCATAGCGAGACTCTGACAGCAGCAAGCATGACACACAGAGGCAGAGGCATGATGGGACTTGTAGTTTTGAAACAGCTGGAGGTCCGCTAATTGCATATCCCTGCTATACACCATAGGTTGGGATCCCTTTCCAATGGCACTGGAAGCTCTAGCTTTTGCTAAGCTGTATAAAAAGTAGCCAACATACAATCTCATCCAAAAGGTGTGGAACAAGTGCAAATACATGCACCAGGCGTATGGATACACTGAGTATAGCCCTATTTGGTTTAATGATACCGACACAGAGTTGGCCAAGCTAAAGGCTGGGGCCAGGTGAAAATCCTATAGGATTATGCACCTCAAGCACATATTTTGCAATGGAGTGCTCCAGACTTTCGTAGCATTGCAGGCGGAATATAAGCTTATGACTTTAACGCACTTCTATTACTCACAGCTCCAGCATGCGGTTAAGGTGCAAAGTAGATCCTCGGAATGGCATCTTTCACCAACCCCAGTGTTTAGCCTCATCAGAGATGCTGCCTCCTTGAAGGGATTTATTTCTCAATGTTATGCCATACTTTTACAGTCCTTTTTGGGGCAGCATCCTCTGAAGGTGAGTGATGTAGGCCAGATGGATGGGGAGAAATGGGAAGAGATATTTCTGGTGGTAGGCATCTGTTCACTGAATGTAGGGACTTACTCAACTATATATCATAATTAGGATGTACTACACACCGCATAGACTGCAGCTGATGAATTTGCAGGATGAGGCCACTTGCACGAGGTGTAGATGTGACCATGGCGACCTTATTCACCTTTTATGGCACTGACCCAAGTTACATACCTATTGGGCAGTAGTGGTGAATACTGTCAATTCAGTATTTAAAGTATATTTAAAGTATATTTACCTTTGGAACCGAGAGCTTCTCTACTGGGAGTACTGGAAAAATATGAATGGGAGATGTACACTAGGGAGGCCATTCATAGAGTACTTTTCCAGGCCAGGAAACTGATCATGTTGCATCGGAAATCAGAGAATCCCCCAACATTAAGGGAATGGGTTCATAATATCGGGGAACTGCTACATATGGAGAAACAAATCTACCAGTATAGGGGAAGTATGCGGAAAATATGAGCGTTTATGGGCTCCATGGTTGGATTCATCAGGGCTTGCCCCGGTGGACTTGGTCATGGACAGACTTCTGGGAATGTATGTGGGATGAGGAACAGTATAGACAAGCAAACAGAAAAAAGGGATTATATGTTGTGGAAGCGCAGAGTTTACTACGGTACGGTTTTGCTCTATGTATGTTTTGCTATGTACTTCAACGTAACACTGAAAATGACTGTATACCAATCTTCTTTCAATAAAAGTTTTTTGTTGGATAAAAAAAAAAAAGAAAGTGGGTTCGATATATTAGGTAGCAAGTGAATATATTGTCCCTGAAGTTGATGTGTTGAAAACAGAAAAAAATGAGAATACTTAAGGAATTTGAGTGACTTTGACAAGGGCCTAAATGTAATGGCTGGACTACTGCATCTAAGAATCTATAAAACTCCAGTTCTTGTGGAATGTTCCTAGTCTGAAGAGGTCAGGAACTACCAAAAGTGGTCCAAGGAAGAAAAGCCGGTGAACTGGCGACAGGGTCATGGGCAATCAAGGCTCATTGATGCACATGGAGAGCAAAAGCTGGCCCAATAAGTCTAATCAGATAGAAAAACTACTGTAGCTCAGATTGCTGAAAAAGTTAATGCTGGCTCTGAAAGCAAGGTATCGGAACACACAAGTTCATCACAGTTTGTTGCTTATAGGGCTGTGTAGCCACAGGGTGCCCATGCTGATCTGTGTTCACAGCCAAAAGCGCCTACAATGGGCATGTGAGCATCAGAACTGGACCACAGAGCAATGGAAGAAGGTGGTTTGGTCTGATAAATTCAAGAATTGTTTGAGGAACACAAGGACAAGTTCTAGAAGTCCAGATCAATTGAGCATTTGTGGAATGTGCTGGAAAAACAGGGAGAGCCCCCACCTCACAACTTACAGTATTTAAAGGATCTTCTACTGTCAGCTTGG
Source organism: Rana muscosa (assembly GCA_029206835.1). Classification (NCBI taxonomy): domain Eukaryota; kingdom Metazoa; phylum Chordata; class Amphibia; order Anura; family Ranidae; genus Rana; species Rana muscosa. The sequence goes on from CM055117.1 coordinate 856,947,259, forward strand.
TGCCAGATATACCACAGCATAGCTTCAGAAGTCTAATGGAGTCCATGCCTCAATGTGTTATGGTGGTCATAATGTTATGACTGATCGGTGTATATGTTTCATGGTACAGGTTTAAAGTAGATTTTTTTTTTCTTTCTGTTTTTGGATAAAACAGGGTGTTAGACAGACATCAGTACAACCTTGACAAAAATTCTGAGTTCGAAAGATTCACATTCTGTTCTGATGACTGGTGCCATATAGGACAGGAAGTGATAGAAAATATCCCCAACAGGAACAAAGTCAGCAATAAAAACTCTTTAGGGGTAATGGTTAGAGCATTCTACTGCGTCTTTAGTCACTGGGAAATGAGTAACAAATCAGCGTAATGGAGGCACAGACAACAAACAACTTGACAGAGTTTTTAACCTTTCCCTAATCATGTAGACTAGCTTTGAAAGGTGCAGGCTCCAAATCTGTCATCCTGAACCTGACTTCATTAACTAGTGAGCCACTGGAACAGGCATCACATGGCACATCCTGCACCTTTTATACACATATCAGCAATGACATCCATTCAGGTCGTTCATTTTAACATTTTCAGTTAGGAGGTAAGGTAATAACAGACAAACACATCTTGTGGAGATTCCCTTGTGAAGCACTGTCTAATAACCGCAAAGATTTTATTCATTTATTTTAAATTAGACCCTAAATCAGAGTAATCTCAGCCATGGTTTATAATCATTCCCAGTATATGCTTCATAAGTTAAAAAAAAATAGACAAAATACATAAATAAAAACAGTGCAGTGTGATCCGATCTCCTATGTGGTTCGTACCCATATTAACTGCAAAAGAAGATCATGAGTCATGTTCTGCATGAGCTGTTGTACTGTATACTGCACCTATGGAACATAGGGCAAAGCAACTTGTGTACCATCCTGTACAGATGTGGGCACCCGCGCGCTCCACCCTTAAACACAAGCATGACTTGGGAGCCTCAGATTACGTCTTCTCTTCAAAAGTGAAAGGGGGTCAGTCTGTCATATTCTGAGCATTCTCTGTATAGACAAGTTTTTTGTGCTAATCCAGTCTTCTTTTTTAACACTAGTCTAAAGATGCTGGATTCTGTAAACATAAGAATTACAATCCAAAAGGACTTTTTTGGCGGCGGAAGTGGCACAAAATGAAATAAAATATGGAAAATATACTCTTCTATTTACTATAGGCGCTATAGTAACACGATTATCTGTACAACAGGTTTTAAGAGCAAAGCATACGTGTGCAGAGAGAATATTTTACAGGTCTCTAAGGATAACATATATTCTATTGTCGTTATTATATGACCGCATATAAGGCTTTTGTAGAACAGGAAACTGGCACTCTGCTTATATATTGGACACGTGTTCTAAAATAAGTGACAGCCCAGCTGTTACCCAAACTACTGTAAAGCACTGCAGATGGCAATGTGGTTTTCTGTATATGGGCTGAGACAGCAGCACAGTTAGAGCAAGAGAAATAGGAAGGGGTGGGGTTATGCTGATAGTCCATTGACTTCTGATGGCAGAAGGAGTCATTGTCATCAAGATAAGGAATGTCCACACTAGATATTATTTAAGAGAGAAAAAGCTTGAAGAGCGTGGTGGGGGTGCCAGCATCATTGGAGCCTGATTCTTGTGTGTGATTTTAATCTGGAAGACAGAATATAGTGATCATTCATAGCTAGGTTGAAAAAAGACAAGTCCATCTAGTTCAACCAATAAAAGAGAAAAAAAAAAATTCATACAATCCCATACACAATCCTTTACCCACAGTTGATCCAGAGGAAGGCGAAAAACCCCAGCAAAGAATGATCCAATTTGCTACAGCAGGGTAAAGAATTCCTTCCTGATCCCCGAGAGGCAATCAGATTTTCCCTGGATCAACTTTACCTATAAATGTTAGTACCCAGTTATATTATGTACATTTAGGAAAGTATCCAGGCCTTTTTGTAAAGCAATCTACTGAGCTGGACAGAATCAGCTCTTGAAGGAGTCTATTCCACATCTCTTAAGGTCCATACACACAATCTGACTTTTCTACAACAACGGTCCGATGGACGTGTTTTATCGGACAATCTGACCGTCTGTATGCTCCATCGGACAATTGTTGTCGGTTTTTCAACGGACAAATGTTCGCTGTGCATGCTCTCAAACTTTCCGACAACTAAATGTCCGATGGAGGATCATCCAATTGTGTGTACACAAGTCCATCAAACTAAAGTCCAACGTACAAACACGCATGCTCAGAACCAATGCTAAACATCAGACAACAATAGCAGAAGTTGCCCAAAGGGTGGCGGTAAAGAGCTGAAAAACCACGTGATTTGGTGAATGTTTGCCGAAAAAGTTCTGCCCTGAGTATGCATACCAAGTTCACGGCCAACGCCCCTTCGGACAAAAATCCACGGAAAAGTCAGATAGAAGAGTCCGATTGTGTGTATGAGGCTTTACTGTGAAGAAACCTATCTGTATTTGGAGATTAAATCTCTTTTCCTGTAGACATAAAGAGTGCCCCCTTGTCCTCTGTGCTGACCTTAAAGTGAATAACTTAACATCAAGTTCACTATATGGAGCACATGTGTATTTATACATATTGATCATATCCCACCTTAATCTCCTCTTTTCAAGAGAATAAACTCAGTTCCTCTAATCATTCCTCATAGCTGAGCTCCTCCATGCCTCTTATCAGTTTGGTTGCCCTTTTCTGCACTTTCTCCAGTTCCTCAATATCCTTTTTTTGTGAACTGGGGCCCAAAACTGAACTGCACATTCCAGACGAGGTCTTACTAATGATTTCTACAGGGGCAAAATGATATCTCTCTCTCTGGAGTCCATGCCTCTCTTAATAACAGAATTCAAAATTCAAGAATTCTCATAAGCAATCTTTAGAGCTCCTACACACCTATACATTTTAATGCCATTTTTTTTTAGCCTTAAGGCCTCTTTCACACTGTGGCGCTTGAAAAACTGCCAGTAAAACACTGAGCGCTTTTGAAGAGCTTTTCAGGCGCTTTTGAAGAGCTTTCAATTCATTTCAATGGGAGGGGTGTTTTTTCACCGCTCTGTCAGCGCACTGCCCCAGTGTGAAAGCATTTATTGATTTTAATGGAAATACGTTTTCGTAAGCTTTTCAGGCGCTTTTTTTAGCGTGAAAGCGCCTGAAAAGCGCCTTAGTGTGAAAGTGGTCTTAGATTGTAAGCTCCATGAGCAGGGCCCTCCTATTCCTTCTGTATTGAACGGTATTGTAACTGTACTGTCCCCCCTCTACATTGTAAAGCGCTGCGTAAACTGTTGGTGCTATATAAATCATGTATAATAATAATATATTTTGATGTTGATGTTGATGTTGATAGGCTCATAGTCATATTTTATGCACAATCAACAAATAACAGTGCATGTTCAAGAGGCATCCAAAGAATTGCATCAAGCACAGGTGCATTGGTGTGGAGCCAGCCTAAATGAACTGAATTACATATTGCTCTCTACCTGTCTGTCACAAATCATTCTTTTGTAACATTTTTACTTTTACGGGGTCTGTATTAGGCCAGCATCACATGGTGAGGGACATGAGAGTTTTTATTCTTTGATTAGAGGGTTTAGCTTTGATTTGAAGCCATTTTCAAAAAATCTGCGCAAAAAGCAACGTGTAAGCAATTCAATCATTTTCATTTAATTGTCAGTTCTGACTGGTTGGTTTGGCTTACTGTTCCATCGTTGTTGCTTTTAGCACTGCTTTATTGAATAAACATGCCAGAGTCATGAATACCAATGCTACAATAGGTTTCCAGGAAATTGGTACAATAACAGGACTATACAACTCCAGTCCTGAAACTCAGAGGAAAGGGACAACTGTAGAACAATCTTCTTCCTATGGTTTCTAAAAACAGGTACAAATTATTACCGTGCAGGGAGGCTGCATCCAGGGTTCCCCATCAATCTGCATTGGAAGTGGCTTTGTGGTTCTGCATAAAATAAAAAGTTTACATTTTATACAAGGTCAGCCCAGCTAAACTGTATAATTTATTTGTTCAATTTTTAAGAGACGTAGTAAGAATAAAATGATGATAATATACAGTATTTTTCTTCAAATAGGAGGAATTTTAGTCATCTTTGATTTTCAAATTTTGCATGTAGAAATAATGACACTGTTTGAAAAATGACACCAAAACATGTTTAATAACTTCAGCCTGCAGATGTGTCGGTTCCTTACCTTATAAATATGAGCTTTTGTAGTCTAACTTCACATATTACACGCCTTTTTTTTCAAGACAAATTGGACTTTAATTTGGGGCCAAATAATTTTATTGACTAGGCTTTAATTAGGAAGGGATAGTTAAAAAAAACAAAAAAGTAATGGTCATCCCCAGAAAATTACTACAAATTATAATTGACAAAACCCTTTGACTAAAAGGCAGTGGCAATATCGTCACCCAAATACAGGAATTTAAGCGCAGGATGCATTTCTAGCAGGATCATCAGGTATTACTCAATAACTTCGGAAGAACTCAGTCTAGGTTGACACTGACTAAGCTGACTTCTGCTGAACTCGCACGATTTCAAACCGGCAATGCAGTCTGACTTAGGGGGCGATTTGAGAGACATCTGTGTGGTTTCCTGCACAGATGTCTATTCAAATCGCCCCCAAAGCCACCAAAAGTAGTGCAGGAACTACTTTTGGGAATCGGTGTGGCGCTGCAAAGTCGGCGTCGCACTGATTCGAACGGTGTCATTGCCGACAATAGCTGCCGATTTGGCATGCAATTTGAAATGTCAAATCGCATTCCAAATCGGCCCGATGTGAACGTGGGAGTAAAGTGGTTGTAAAGGCAGAAGGTTTTTTTGTTTTAATGCATTCTATGCATTAAGATAAAAACCATTCTGTGTGGAGCAGCTCCCTCAGCCCCCCTAATACTTACTTGAGCCCCCTCTTTATCCAGTAATGTTGCAGGAGAGACTCAGGTGCCTGGGACTCTACCTCCTCATTGGCTAGGACAGCAGTGGAGTGCCACTGGCTCCCGCTGCTGTCAATCAAAGTCAGTGAGCCAATAAGGAGAGTGTCTAAATGGACACACGGAGCTGCGGCTTGGCTCAAGTGCCCCCATAGAAGGCTGCTTGCTGTGGGGGCATGCAACAGAAGGGAGGGGCCAAGAGCACCGAAGAGGGACCCGAGAAGAGAAGGATTTGGGCTGCTCTGTGCATAACCATTACACAGAGCAGGTAAGTATAAGATGTTTGTTATTTTTAAGCAAAAAAAAAAAAAAAAAGAGACTTTATTTTCGCTTTAAGGCATAACATGGGGACATTTGCATACATTGATGAGCTGAGCTGAATGTTTTTTTGGTTTGCCCACACATTAAAATCAAGAAAATAATTTATCACTTTTTTCATAGGTAATGTGGATTAGGTCAGGTGAGATCTGATCCAGACCTGCAAAATGTCACATATAACAGTGATCTGTTTCTCATGGTTATCTGTGCCCTGTATGAAGATGGCTGCTGTAGCTCACGGCCTGATGTCACAGGCGATATCCGAATACTTTCTCTGTATATACAAAGTAGATCCATATTTGCACAACACAGCATTCTTATTAAGTGCTTTGTAGCAGGATCCCAAGATTCTTTTTTCTTTTTTTTTGTAATTCCTTTATTTTGCAAAGGGTCAAGTAGGATACAAACAATGACCAGACAGATACAGTACTTACAGTCATATAATCTCAATACAATCTTGAATGAGAAAGACAGACAAAAACTGCCAAAGCAGTAATTAGAAGAAAAAGAAAGCCAACAAAACAGTCCAATAACAACCAAGATTCAACAGCTGGGCTAGGGGGGTGAACCTGGGTTCCAGCAATAAAACCTGCTAGCACCCTCTGCAGCCTCGGGTAGCTAATGTAACAAATGGTATTTTAAAATGAGAAAAAAGTGCAATCCCATACAGGGCCGTCGGAACAGGAGAGGCAAACCAAGCAACTGCTTGGGGCCCCAAGCTGGCCTGGGGCCCCAGCAGAGCGGCCCCCCTCCCGCGATCGGTGGCCCCCCTCCCATTCAGGCGGGGGGGGGGGGGAGACCATCGTCACACCTGTCACTGTGAGACAGCAGCAGCATTGCTTTTAAATAAGTGCACTGTGCCTGCGGTGTGTGCTGGAATCCAAAGCTCTTTTCTGTCTCTCCCCCCCCCCCTCCAGTGTCCTGCACAGTCTTTGGTATCTCTGACTCAACCTCCTCCCCCCACCCCTCCAATCACCAGTGCGGAGTGCTGAGAGAATCGGGAGGCGGAGCTCACTGGAGCTCCTGTCAGGCTGGCCAGAGGAAGGGAGGAGGTGAGCTGAATTATTTGAATAATTTTTTTCCTGAGAAAAGTCTCCTAGGAAGCAAATCTGCAAAGTTTAGGAGTATTTGTATTGCAAGTGATGCAGTAAAGGGTTAATTAAGGTGACAGGAGAATCAGACAAGATAGAGAGTGTATGGGGGGGATGTGTGCAGCCCGATCACAGCTGACAGATACCTCCTGAGCAGCACACATGTTGTCTATACAAACATCCACCAATCACTCAGACTAGATAATGTGAAAGTAATGTGTGACCATTCATGTAACCTGTATATATGTGATGAGTCTACACTTCTGATTGTACACTCAGAGCCTGGATAACACAGAGTTATATGAATTGACATTACCTTCACATCATCTGTACATACAGAGTGCTGGGGGCTGGATTATATATATACATGTATGTGCTTACGGTTTATAAGAGCCCTTTCACACTGGAGCACCCATAGCGTCGGCGGTAATACGCTGCTATTTTTACCGCCGACGCTATGGGTGGATTTACGGCGCATTTCGGCCGCTAGCGGGGCGGTTTTACCCCCGCTAGTGGTCGAGAAAGTGTTAAAACCGCTCGCAATGTGCTGCTGAAGCAGTGCATTGCAGGCAGTATAGCCGCGCTGTCCCATTCATTTCAATGGGCAGCAGCGGTGGAGGCACGGTAAACTCACCGCTCCTTCACTGCTGCAAAGATGCGGCTAGCAGGACTTTTTCTAACCTCCTGCTAGCGCAACGCTCCAGTGTGAAAGCCCTCGGGCCTCTCCCCTCGGGCTTTCACACTGGAATGAATGGGGCAGCAGTTTAGCAGCGTTTTGCAGGCGCTATTTTTAACGCTATAGCGCCTGCAAAGCGCTACAGTGTGAAAGGGGTGTAACAGATTGTTTTCATTGAATAATACTGCTGTTTGATTTATTGCTGTATATATTAGTAGATGAGCAGAAGAGCTTTTTTTGCATTATAGACATCACCATCTGAACAATTCTCAGCCCCCAACTCCCCACAGCTTATATCACCCCCAGACCACTTTATACATCCAGCTGAGGGACATCATTCTATAGTCACTTTCCTTATCTTCCCAAAATCACTCCCTGGTCACCCCACAGACACTGCAGGAAATCCCTAACCCCATCTTACCCACCACAGTCCTCTCCTGTACATATTGCCCCCATCATACCCACCACAGTCCTCTCCTGTACATACTGCCCCCATCTTACCCACCACAGTTCTCTCCTGTACATACTGCCCCCATCATACCCACCACAGTCCTCTCCTGTACATACTGCCCCCATCATACCCACCACAGTCCTCTCCTGTACATACTGCCCCCATCATACCCACCACAGTCCTCTCCTGTACATACTGCCCCCATCTTACCCACCACAGTCCTCTCCTGTACATACTGCCCCCATCATACCCACCACAGTCCTCTCCTGTACATACTGCCCCCATCATACCCACCACAGTCCTCTCCTGTACATACTGCCCCCATCATACCCACCACAGTCCTCTCCTGTACATACTGCCTCCATCATACCCACCACAGTCCTCTCCTGTACATACTTCCCCCGTCATACCCACCACAGTCCTCTCCTGTACATACTGCCCCCCGTCATACCCACCACAGTCCTCTCCTGTACATACTGCCCACATCATACCCACCACAGTCCTCTCCTGTACATACTGCCCCCATCATACCCTCCACATGCCTCTCCTGTACATACTGCCCCCGTCATACCCACCACACCCCTCTCCTGTACATACTGCTCCCGTCATACCCCCCACAGTCCTCTCCTGTACATACTGCCCCCGTCATACCCACCACACTCCTCTCCTATACATACTGCCCCCGTCATACCCTCCACACTCCTCATCTTTACATACTGCCCCCGTCATCCCCTCCACACTCCTCTCCTGTACATACTGCCCCCGTCATACCCTCCACACTCCTCATCTTTACATACTGCCCCCGTCATCCCCTCCACACTCCTCTCCTGTACATACTGCCCCCATCATACCCTCCGCAATCCTCTCATGTACATACTGTAACCCAACCTTACCCTCCACACTCCTCTCCTGTACATACTGCCTCCATCTTACCCTCTGCACTCCTCTCCTGCAGAATCAGATGTAAAGGGGAACAAACCCTGTGCATTCAGATCTAAAGGGGAACTCTGCGGATTCAGATCTAAAGGTGAACTCTGTTGACTCTGATATGATATGATTAGAAATGTTATTTAATCACAAAAATATATGTATAGTGTATACTACATAACAAAATTGCTGTGCGTTGCTTTGTACAGAGGTAATGAATTGAATGTACTACAAAAATAAATTAAAAAATGGCGTGCGCTGCTTAAGCGTTCGGGTTTGGCTTGACGAAAAGGTGGCAACCCTACCCCCCCCTCGGGGGCCCCAAATTCTCAATCTGCTTGGGGCCCCCAAATTCCTTTAAATGGCCCTGATCCCATAATCCCAATGCTGGTCAATGTACAGCCATGAGTGACGTTGCTCACAGTATTCTGCGATGATCTTGGTATAACAGTGAGGTTCTGTGTGGGGTGGGGGAGCACTGGTATCACACACTTCTGATTGCGCACCCAGCATGAAGTATGAAAGTTCTGGAGCTCCTCCTATTGCTCTGATATATGTCACATGAACAGAGTTGTAGGAGGAGCCTGGGAACTTTTCAAATGTAACAACCAGGTGCCTAGCTAAGAAACCCAAAAGCTTCATAAATATTGTTCCCTGTTTGCCATAAGGCAAAGGCATAGGCATATGGGTATTAGAGGTTTTTTACACATGACATGTTTACTTTAATGGAAAAGGAGATAATGCCCAGCACATTGCAATCCTGTGGGGCCTAACCTCAATGTATGAAATCCCACCACACTGAAAATCCTAGAACAAAAGGAGTAGCACAATAAGGACATTTTATTGTGCAGAAACGGTGGAAAAACAGCAGTTATAGCACTAACCAGGGAAAATTCCACCATTAAATAAAAATATAGTCCTTTTTTTAACAAGCTGAGAAGCCTGTCAGAAGTGCCCCCCTGGCATTACAGATAATGGCTGAGATTACCATATAAACACAAAAGGATCCTCTAGTTGCTGACTGCCAGTGTTATCACCATTATGTTATAGTCAATTACCGACATGTAATATAACGGAAAATTTATTACCAAATACTTACCGTAATTTTCCTTTCCTGATGGACTCCATGGCAGGCTACGTGTGGGTTAACCCCGCCTCCTCTCCAATGCTATAGGACCCCATACCCATAAAAGTAAGCTCACCTCTCAGCACTGTGTTCCGTAACTAGCCGACTCTTGGACACTTACTTTCTTTCATTACTATTTACTTTCAGGGTGGGAACTCCGTCTGCCATGGAGTCCATCAGGAAAGGAAAATGACGGTAAGTATTTGGTAATAAATTTTCAGTTTTCCTGACTGACTCCATGGCAGCCTACGTGTGGGAAATAACTAGCCAGACCACACGGGTGGGTATGCTGAACAAAAAAGCTTTAATTTGTCCTGTCAACCGACAGGATTCTTAACCCAAAATTAACAGACGACAATGATGCCGGTTCAATGCAGTAATGGGCCATAAACGTATTGATAGAGGCCCATGAGGCCGCTTTACAAATGACATCTGGAGCCACATGTTGGGCTACCGCCCAGGACGCCGCCATCCCTCTGGTGGAGTGTGCCGTCACCGCCTGTGGAGGAGCCAAGCCCTTAGCCCTGTATGCTTGCTGGATTGTTTGGACAATCCATGATGCAATTGTTCTGGTTGATGCCTTCTTCCCTCTGTTGTTTCCAGAATGTAGAACAAACAGATGATCAGATCGTCTGAAGGAAGAAGTAACTTGTAAATACTCCTTTAGGATTTCACCCATATCCAGGGGATGAGTTTCGCTGGAATCTGGAGTCTTAAATGTAGGTATAACAATTTCTCGATTTTCGTGAAATACCGAAGACACCTTTGGATTTGAACCCAACATGGGTATAAGGACTACTCGATCCGGAAAAAATGTTAGAAAAGGTTCTTTATGACCTAGAGATCCGATCTCAGAGACCCTCTTAGCCGAGGTGATGGCTACTAAGAAGGCTACTTTTGCTGAAAAGTCCTTAATGGAGGACAGGGAGGGTCCCGACATACTGAGTCCAGTCAGAGAATCTAGAACGAGTGGAAGATCCCACTTGGCAAATCTTGGTTTTCTTTGGGGCTTAATTCTTGATGCCCCCCGAAAGAATTGTCTGACTAAGGGATGGACTGCCCATGAGACTCCAGAGAAGGCCGACAAGGCTGAAACTTGTACTCTTAGAGAGCTAACAGATAAGGGTAAGTCTAGTCCTGTTTGCAGAAAAACTAAGAACATCCTGAACTCCTGGATTTTTGAAGGACCTCCCAGAGGCAGAGGAGAATTCGACAAATTTGGCCCAAATTCTTCTATAAACCTTGTTGGTACTTGCTCTTCTTGAGCTCAATAGTGTAGACATCACTCTAGAGGCGCAACCGAGGGATTCCAGCCTCTCCCTCTCAAGAACCAGACCGTCAGTCTCATCAGTGCCGGACAAGGGTGTAGAAGTGACCCTTGAGAGAGAATGTCCGGCCTGAGAGGAAGAGGTACCGGGTCCCGGTAGCTCAGTTGGATCAGGAGGGGAAACCAAGGCCTGTTTGGCCAGTAGGGAGCCACTACTGTTACTTTGGCTGATTCCGCTTGAAGTCTCCTCAGGAACTTGAGAATTACCAGAATCGGGGGAAAGGCGTATGCCCTCTTGAACCTCCATCTGTCCGTCAGGGCATCCGTTCCGACTGCCTGGCTGCAACGGCCCCGAGAATAGAACTTCACAGTTTTGTGATTGTAGGGGGAAGCGAATAGGTCCACTTCAGGATTGACTCCCAGAGACAGAATCCAGTTGAAGGACTGTACATGGAGGGACCACTCGTTGTTGTCTAGACGAGTTCGAGAGAGGAAGTCTGCCTGGGAGTTCTGGACTCCCGGAATGAAAACTGACGAAATATTGGCCAGGTTTTTCTGGGCCCATGTTATTATAGGCTCGACCTCTAGAAGGAGAGTAGAACTCCGAGTCCCCCCTTGCCTCTTCACATATGACACTGCTGTTGTGTTGTCCATCCTTAACAATACCGACTCTCCTTTCAGGAACTGGGAGAAAGATTGGAGGGCGCACCAGGCCGCCCTGAGCTCCAGGACGTTTGAGCCTGGGTTGTGAAGACGAGCGTCCCATCTGCCTTGAGCTAGGTTCTGACCACAGAGAGCCCCCCAGCCTGAGCCGCTGGCGTCGGTTGTGACTGTAACCCATGAGATAGGGGCAATGGAGTGACAGTTTTGCAAATTCTTGAGTTGGAGCCACCAGAAAAGGCTGCTTCTCATTGTTGCAGATATGCGGATGAGTTGACTCTTGTCCCCTGACTTCCACTGCCGGAGGAACCCTGACTGAAAAGGGCGTAACCTCCATAGAGCCCATTTGACCATGGGGGTCGTGGAGACCATTGTGCCGATAATTCTTAGGCATTGTGATGCTTTCAGATGATGAGCATCCAGGGCACGAGAAATCCTCTTCCGGATCACCGGAATCTTCTCTGCTGGGAGGGAGATGGTGTTCTCCACTGTGTTGAACAGAGCCCCTAAGTAAATTAAATGTTGGGCTGGAACCAGGTGGCTTTTTTCCAAGTTTAAAAGCCATCCAAAGCTGGAAAGGGTTGAGATCACTTGTTCTCTGTGCACCAGGAGCTGTTCTCTGTTTTGAGACAGAACTAAGAGATCGTCTAAATAATGGTAAAGACGCACACCTTTTAGCCTGATGAGGGCCACTACGGCCAAGAGGACCTTGGTGAAAACTCGAGGAGAAGTCGTCAAACCGAACGGTAGGCAGATGAATTGAAGATGTTCTTGCCCGATATGGAACCGGAGGTACTTTAAAAAGTCCTTTGCCACTGGCACATGGAAATAGGCATCTTTCAGGTCTATCGAAATCATCCAATCGCCTGGTTGAATGGCTTGCTGGATTGTTGACAGAGTTTCCATTTAGAATTTTCCGTGCCTTATGAACCTGTTCAGGTATGTCAGATCTATTACCGGGCGCCAGGCACCGCTTTTCTTTTGGACTAAGAAAAGGGGGAGTATACTCCTTGGAATTGTTCTTCCTTTGGGACACGTACTACTGCTCCCTGTATTTTCAGCAGGTCTACGTAGGATAGTAAGACCTGTTTTTGCTCTTCCATACTTGGAAGTAGGGTTGAGATAAATCTGGGGGGAGGAATGCTGGAGAAGGACCATGCGTGACCTGACGACACTGTCTTGACTACCCAGAAGTCTGAGATTGAGGCCACCCACACGTGCCGGAAGAGGAGCAGGCGTGCCCCTACCCGACCCGCCTGGGCAGGCAAAATCTCGAAAGGATTTAGCCTGATCGCGACCACTGGACGCTTGGTTGTTTGCTGGCTTGCGGAAGGACGCTTGGCCTCTGCTCCAGTTTCTTCTGAAGTCCCGGCCAGGTCTATAGGAGCGTGCTTCTCTTGAGCGCTCTGGACTGCGTCTTCTGAACTGGGGCCTTCTTCGATTCTGTGGATGCCTGTCCTGTGGAAGAAAGCCAGATTTTCCGCCTGTGGCCTTTGCTATGGCGTCATCTAGTTTGTTACCAAACAGTGATGATCCTTCGAAAGGAATCTTGCACCATGTTTGTTTAGAAGATGGATCAGCTTGCCAAGGACGCAGCCATAGGGCTCGCTTAGCTGTGACTGAGGATAACATAATCCTGGACAGTAGACAGATCAGATCGACCGATGCTTCTCCCAAGAAAGCTACTGCTAGTTTTAGCTCTGCTGCTGCTGAGTTACTGGCCAGCTCTTCTGAAACGCCTTTGAGAAAGGAATCTACGTTCTCCGTCCATGCCTCCATAGCCTTAGACACGGCTGCCAAGGCTAGGGCGGGTTTACAAGCTGTTCCAGCAAGACCGTAAATTCTTTTAAGGTCCTGATCCATTCTTCTATCAAGACTGTCCTTAAAGGAGACTGCGTCTTCTAGAGGGAGCGTGATATGCTTAGCCAGACGCAATACCGCTGCGTTCACAAGAGGAATGTTCTCCAGGCATTTTACCTCATCTGCCTTGAAGGGATACATTCTGGAGGCTTTATTTGTCATCGAGGACTTCCTGTCCACTTTGCTCCACTCTTCGTCAAAGATGCCCTTTAGTTCAGCTAAGAGCGGAAAACTTGGGCGCTCCTTCCCCAGACGCTTGAAGAATTTTTTCTGTTTGGCTAGGGGAGTAGATGGGTCTTCCCACATAAGGGCCTCCTTGACTGCTTTAAAAAGCGGAGTAACTTGAGAGAAATCAAATTCCACACTCTCTTCATCACTCTCTAATTCTCCTTCCGAGGGAAGAGGCGAGGATGCGTAGGGCTGGGAAGGACCTGGAACTTCATGGACCACATCAGCCGGGGAGCCAGATCGAATAGTGCTGGACTGGCTTTGTGCGTGGGAAGCATCCATCTCCTTAAGAGAACGTTGCACCACCTGTTTTACTAGAGACTCGATCCGTTGATCTTCTGTCTCTTTTTCCCCAACCGCATGGGCATAGCAATGGCTGCATAACGATTTGCCCTCTGGGACTCGTGAGCCGCATCCCCAGCAGGCTCTCCGATCAGAATAACTGTCCTGGCGGTGGGAGCGGTGTCTGGAGGAGGAATGGGAACTTCTCCTCTGGTGGTGAGATGCAGACGGGGAATCACGTCTGTGTTTTGATTTTGATGTTGACGCATGCTGCGGCGTGGCAAGGTCTGTGTCAAATTGAAGATCTGCGGAAGGGCTAAAGGAAAAAAGGGGAATTGGGGGAAGAAAGACAAGCCGTCAAGCAACATTACTTGCGACTAAACCCCAAGCCCTCCCCTCTCCCGCACATACCTTGTGCGTGAGGGCTGGCCACATGTCAGCGGTGAATTGTCCATAACTTCTGGACCAAAGAGTCACAATACAGATAGGTCGACCACACAAAAACCTACAGTATCATACAAAAGAAACAAATAGGTAACTTGCCCTTTAAGAAAAAATGCACCGAATAGCGATGAGCAATAGATGGTGAAAGACACATTGTCTGTACATAACACTTAAAGACTATAATTGAAACAGACAGATCCTATACAAAAGTGCACTGACCTGGGTGAGAAGACAAGAAAACACAGCAGGGAACTCCAGTAGCCTCTGCTCGCCTGTCAGGGGAGATCCCAAATGACACAGGCGAGCATCAGCTTTTAAATTCCCCGCCGCCAGTGACGTCACCGCTGTCCTCCACGCACCTGCGTGGAGGAGGATCTCTCATCTACGCCTGCGCGGCCGCCGAGAGTCCTGCTGAACCGCGCATGCGCGAACCAAGCCTCGCTCTGGGAGCGGGCACTGCGCATGCGCGAACGGCGGCGGCGCCCGAGATTCGGGTCACCGCTGTAGGCTGGAACGCAGAGCGTTCCAGCCGCCATTAGGGAGAGCCGGGCCATGGGACAGACAAACAAATAGTACACAGATGCGACTGCCATGGAAGAAATAAAGGAGCAGACCTTGCCAGCCGAGGGATCTTGGGCACACCGCAGCAACTCCCATCCAGTCAGTCGTGGTTGCTGTAAGCTCTCCACCCGCCCATGGCTGGGCTCAGAGTTGCACGGCTAAAGGTGTGTTATCCATCCATCCATCCGGGAATCTGCACGGACGTGCATGCTTCAGGTCCATTGGAGGAGGACAAAAAAGGAACACAGTGCTGAGAGGTGAGCTTACTTTTATGGGTATGGGGTCCTATAGCATTGGAGAGGAGGCGGGGTTAACCCACACGTAGGCTGCCATGGAGTCAGTCAGGAAATATATATATATATATATATATATATATATATATTTATATTAGAAAAGTATAGAGTTAAAGTTATAAATACTCACCGAATAGTAAGGTCTGAGCATTTGGCCAGTCGTTTTCTTGCACTTTTTAGTCCAGTGTAAATTTGTCCCATCTCAATGGCACCCTCAAGCCCCACCACTTCTAGCCTCTTATCACTGAGGTCTGTGGAAATAAAAGCAGGAAAAAGCTAAACCAACAATGTATTCTTCTGGTCTAAATAGATACATGACTGCCACCCAAGTACAGAGTCAAATTCCAGTTTGACTAAAACTGCGACTCCAAGGAGAAATGCTACAAGAATCCTCATAACACTGTAAATTTTTACATCAAATTTCAATTTAGTTTTAGTCATAGTCTTTTGATTAAAATACCACTTTAGTTTTAATCAGTGGCGGTCCATTCATTAGGGGCGCCCGAGCACTGTCCCCTCTAGCCACGGCCACCACCCCCTATTAATGCGTCCGGCCCCTGTCAGAATGACGGGCGCCTGAATTACAGCAATGGGGGGTGTTTTTTAGGAAGCACCTGATTAGAGCTAGAGGCTCTAATAGGCTTCAAAATAGGGTGGGCTCGTGGCGCAGAGCATTGCGCCAGGAGCCCACCCAGGTGTTACAACAGCGAATAAATATTTGCTGTTGCAACACTGATCCTCCTCCCAGCTAATCGGGAAGCAGGTCTGATACCCGTCATCCAATTGGCTGAAAGGACAGGCGATCCTATTGGATGCCTTGGAGGAGGGGAGGAGATGCACGACAGAAGTGAGGAGCAGAAGACAAAAGAGCCGCTACCCGATGCCCCGATGCTCGCCGCAGCCGTATGTCCGCCGATGCCCCGATCCCCCCGATCCTTGATGTCCGCCGCCGCCTGATCACCGCCGCTCCTTGATGTCCGCCGCTGCCTGATCCCCTCCGCTTCTTTATGTCTGCCGCTGCCCGATCCCTGCCACTGCTCGATGCCCGCCACCTAGTATACTCCCGGAGTAAAGATTTAATAATAAGTTATTATTTATGGTATTAAGGGGGGGGGGGATGAAATCCAGATTTTAGAAATGTGAGTATAAGGAGAAGAGCCAGGAATCTCTTAGTACTCAGTATTATTTTTGTATGTTTATTATCTTGGCTGGATCAATGGAAATGTATTGATGTAACACAATTGAAATCTTGATAAAACAAAATAAAGAATAAAAAAAAAAAATAAGTTATTATTTATGGTATTATGGTATTAAGGCCCCATGCACACAGGGCGTTTTTGCAGCAGCTAACAGCAGCGTTAGAGGTTTTTTTTTATAGCTGCAAAACGCCCATCCATGTTATTCTATTGTGTCATGCACACATAGAGCTTTTATGAGCTCCAAGTGGCATAGGCGTTTTCCAGCTGCAAAAAAACCCCAATTGCAGTGCGTTCTGGAGCTCCAGGTTTGAGCTGCAAAAACGCCTGACGCTATTAAACACGCATAAACGCTGCAAAAACGCAGCGATTTGCGTTTTTGAGCTTCGGGATTTTTTTTTTTTTAAAAAGGTCAAAAAAATTTTACAAAACATGGACAGGCGTTTTTAAGCTGTAAAAAACGCGGCTGTAAAAACGCCCTGTGTGCATGGGGCCTAAGGTTTGAACATTCACTACAGACACAGATTTAGCCCTTCGTCATATATAAGGTCTTTATAAATAAAACCAAGTTTTATAAACAAACAAAAATATTTGCTTGACAAACTGAAGTGAAACTTTAAAATAGAAAACAAAAAACTGTATTGGCTGTAATGTCAGTATACATATTATCTGAATATATCACCAACATTAAATATTAGGAGAAAATATAAGAAAAGCCTTTTTCCTATTTTTTTTTCTTTTAGCAGCTTAGTAGATTCCCCCTACTTATTCCTATATGTTAGTGCAGTGTTAATTTTGACGTCAAATTTTGATTAGTTTTAGTCTTATGCCCTGTACACACGATCGGATTTCCAATGGAATAAAATCCGATGGAATTTTACGTCGGAATTCCGATGAAGCTGACTTCCATCAGACAAAATTCCGACCGTCCAAAACGCCGTGACGTAAAACACTCCGACGTGCCGAGAAAAATGAAGTTCAATGTTTCTGAGCATGCGTCGACTTGATTCTGAGCATGTGTGGGTTTTTTCTTCGTTGGAGTTCCACACAGACGATCTGAATTTCCTATCGTTTTTTTTTCCATCGGAAAAATTGAAAACATGTTCTATTTTTTAACACCGATGGAAAAAAGTCAGATGGGGCCCACACACGATCGTTTTTTCCGATGAAAAAAGGCCATCGGAAAAAACGACCGTGTGTACAGGGCATTAGTCTTTTGACAAAAAATCCATTTTAGTTTTAGTCATAGTTTAGTCAACTAAAATAGTGTTCATTTCAGAGACGAAAATATTTTCGCTGATGAAGTTAACAGTGCCTAATAATGGACTGCATATTGATATAGGAGTTTAGTAAAAACCTCTACTTTTCTTTCATTAGAGACAAAAATTCTATCCTTTAGACCTTTTTAAGCAGTCCTGCCATAATCAAGACCACTGAATGGTATGTTGTAAGAGATTCTTTCAACTGGATACCATCTTCGCGAGTACAAAATTAGAGAGACCAACATGGTTATCCTACCCTAGGCTAGACATAATAATATTGCTCTCTAATACGTACTATATCTTGGACACAATTTAGGCCCCCTGTCTCACCTTGAACACATGACTTTAAGGCTTCAGGATCTGTGATGGCCTCTGGTAAGTTCTGACATGAAGCGTTTCGAGCTTCTCCCAAAGGTTTCCTTGTCTCTCCCCACAGGTTGGAGCCACCATGCATGCTTGGAATGTTAATGACAGCAATGCCTTCTAAAGACACAGAACTGAGATCCAAAGGGGAGCCACAGCACTTAAACAGATACAAACAAAAGCAAGAGTTAAAAAAAATACACTAAATGTACTATAGTATTAATATTATCCACTATCTAAAGACATTAACATTTGATTTTTGTGCTGGTGAAGTAGATTAGCCATGATCTGTGATGAGGTCAACACCTTAAAAGGATTTCTCAATAAAAATAAACTATACTCACCTCTCTACTCCAGCGATGCAGCGTCCACAAGCTCCCTGGCCAGCGGCTGACCATCTTGATTAACTTGGGCCTGGATGACGTAAGTTCATTCATCTCAGAAGATGCTGAAATTGTACACTGAGCTGTTCATGTGCAGCTCTGTGTACACTGAGAGCAAGCAGGTAAGAATTATTTAATGCAGAAGAGTAACGTTCCACTTTAAGCCATGGAGATTTTTTTTCTACCCCTCTTCACTATACTGGAATGTGAGGACGCAATGCAATCTCATCAGATCAGCAATCCCCAGTGCATGTTTTACAGGTAACATCAGGAGCACGAGTGGAGAGATACATATGTTAGCAATGCAAGCTTGCGATTTGTTTGGTTATCCACAGAACATAAGCTGGTGATTGGGCCTGAGGACAGGTCTAAAAAACAGTACTATGGTACATTTTTACTAATATCAAGCATTGTTTTTACAAAAGATAATTTTTTTTAAAGTGATCGTAAAGTCTTGGTTTTTTTTTCAGTTAAAAATAACAAACATGTTATACTTTTTTTTTTCACACAAAATAACAATCATGTTATACTTAGAGCCCATTCACACAGGGGCGACTTTGGATCCGACTTGAAGTCGCCCCAAGTCGCGCGGCATGAGAAAATTAATGTAGGTGAATGAGAGCCGTCTTAATGCACACTACTGAAGTCGCTCCGACTTCAGAAAAGGTTTCTGTACTACTTCAATCCGACTTCTAGGCGACTTGTAGGCAACTTGTACCCATAGATTTCAATGGAAGTTGCCTCCAAGTCGGATCCCCTGTCTTAACTAAAGCAACTTTCCAGGAAGTAAAAATAAATTTTTCAGGAAAACCCCGCCCTCCCCCTCCCTCCCACAGAGCTGATTATTGTTTGATTGGCCACTGGAAAGTAGCCTGTCCTGGAGGCAACTTGAAGTTGCCTTGTAACTTGCCTGGAGTCGCGCTGTGATTCATGCTCAAGTCGTGTCCAAGTTGCCTCCTAAAGTAGCGCTGGAAGTCCTGTTGCCCCTGTGTGAATGGGCTCTTATCTGCCCTGTGTAATGGTTTTGCACAGAGTAACCCAGATTCTCCTCTTCGTGTCCCTCTTTGGTGCTCCTGGCTCCTCCCTCCTGCTGAGTGCCCCCAAAGCAAGCATCTTGCTACGGGGGCACCCAAGTCGAGCCACAGCTCCCTGTGTCCATTCAAACACGGAGCTGCGGCCCAGTCCCGCCCCTTTCTGTCCTAATTGGCTGACTAACTTTGATTGAGAGCAGCGGGAGCAAATGGCGCCACGTTGCTGTATCAGCCAATGAGGAGGGGAATCCTGGCCAGCCGAGTGTCTTGTGCAACATCGCTGGATCTAGATAGACCTCAGGTAAGTATTAGGGGGGCACAGAAGGCTTTTTATCTTAACGCATTAAGATAAAATACCTTCTGACTTTACAATCACTTTAAATGTTCTGCTCAGTAACTGAGCAATACCACTGCTATAATTCGTTTGACATTATATACATTAGAAAAACCCCAATTTAACCTTGATTCTCCTATCAGCAAATCAAAAATAAGTAGCTTAAGATTCATTTAATGCACTACTTGTGGGAAAGACCACTAAAAGAAAAGTTGTATATGAGGATCCAAGAGCATCCACACTTAATATAAAAAGACAACGCTGATGTCTTTAATGATAAGGAAAAGGTGGAGGTTTACAGAAATATTGGTTTGATAATTATGACAATATTTTATAATAAAGTTTACCTTTTTATATCAAGTGTGGATACTCTGTGATCCTCATATATAACATTTATTTTGGTGGTCTTTCCCACAAGTAGTGCAGTGATATATTGAAGTTAGAGGATCACCCCATACATGGGGGAATGAGCAAACATGGGTCTCTACTGTTTTTTACTTTGGAATTTAGAATATTAATTGAATCCATATATTTGAAACAGAAATGAATAAAAAGAAACACTGTTGAATGTTTTCAGTGGAGACGTAGAAAAATGCCTCTGCGTTTCATGCCATTATATACCATGCTACAGGAATCCCTACTATGTGTAAAGCTGACCATATAACAGTAGATAGTACAGTAACGAACAAACGTTCGTATAAACATTTTCAAAGACTTCAAAAACAACGTACGAAAGACCTTCACAAATTTTGTTTGCTTTTAACATTTAATTTTGGAACAAATGAACTCTACTGAATGAAAAGCACATACGCTGTTAGAAGTAAACTAATTTGGGGAAAAATTTGCGATACTTATCCTTCAATTTTTTTTTTTTATCACTGCTGTAGAAAATGACCATTAATTTGACCCCACTAATAATTAGAATGTGGAGCGAGCATTCTTAAAACAAAAATGTAAAACGATATTGTACTAATGTATGGCCAACTTGTAAGTGTAAGGCCCCGACAACTACCATTTTACCTGTTAGTGTTACATTGGTTTCCATCTGGCAGGATGTCATTACGTAAAAATACCAGAAAAAGGTTGAGAACCCACACTAAATATAACCAGGAATGTACTGTATAGTGACTATGTATAACAGAAGCATAGAAACAAAATCAATCTGGAAATGCAAGTAGGTAAGAACGTGTAAAGCACAACCAGAAAACTACAGGCTAAGCATGGAAAGAGGGTAAGACAAATGACCAAGCTAGGCATGGTACAGGACAGGATCATTCACAAGGTGCTTGAGCATGCATTGAACAAAGTACTGAAGCACTTTCAGCATGGTGCAGCGTCTGAATATTACAGAGGTTCAGGATCAGCACAGAGCCACCTTCTGGTGACCAGTGGGAAGAATGCCAGAGGAAATCCAAAGCAGAGAGCCCCCAGCAGGTGAAAGGCAGTAATTGCAGGACTTTATAGTAAACTCTTCTGTTACAGGTACAGTGGCATGCTTTGTCTCTGATAACCATTAGTAGAAACACTCACCTCTATTGTTACATAATCCTTCAACTTCTTACATGTAGAGAAAACTGTTTCTGATGTTGCAAACTCAAAATACCAGAGTTTATTCTTCATCCTACCAACCAAAAATGTAATATTCAGAATATTCGATCATTTTATCTGTGTCTGTGTATGTTTAGCATAGTTTTCTTTAGCTTTAAAAGTATGGCAATATGCAGCAATAAAGGTAGTTCTGAAAGATAAGATTTTAAGGCTTGGTTCACACTGCTGTGACATGGGATCCAACTTATAGGAACCCAAGTCGCATGACATGTCAAATTCAATATTTTACTATGAGAGCCGTCTTAACTGACACTACACAAGTCATTCCGATACTTTAGAAAAAGTTCTTGCACTACTTTGGTCCAACTTGGGTGCGATCTTAGCCCTTGTACAGGCTCCTAATGCCATCCAGGTCGGAAAGGAAGTCGCAGGGCAAAGTTACAGGCAAAGTTGTACGATTTTGCCATCACAACAGTTTGAACTGAGCCTAATGCCGCGTACACACGAACGGATTTTCCGATGGAAAAAAATCGGATAGTTTTTCTGACGGAATTCCGCTCAAGCTTGGCTTGCATACACACGGTCACACCGAATTCCGACCGTCAAGAACGCGGTGACGTACAACACTACGACGAGCCGAGAAAAATTAAGTTCAATGCTTCCAAGCATGCGTCTAATTGTTTCCAAACATGCATGTTTCTTTTCCCTCGGAATTCCATACAGACGAACGGATTTTCCGAGAGAACATGTACTTTATCTAAGTCGGTCGGAATTTCCGATGGAAAAAGTCCGATGGGGTATACACACGGTTGGAATATCCGATGGAAAGCTCCCATCTGACTTTTTCCATCGGAAATTCCGACCGTGTGTACAGGGCATAAGTCTTCAGCACATTAGCATCCCCATATTCACCTGCTGTTAAACTTCTCAGGATATTTCTCCCTCATATTGTGGAAACGATGTGCAATGGAGGCATCCTGCAGAAAGGAAACATTGTAAGGACCTATGAAAGGTAAAGGTTTCCATAAAACTGATTAATTGGTAGTTAATTTTTTTTAAAGGTTAACAAAGAAAATTTCAGAGATGAGTTATCTTTTCACAATGATTTTATGCAGTGTGACAAAGTTAAATGTTGACGTGATCATGTCAAGCAGCCTTTAAAAGATGTTTTGTAAGATTGTGCACTCCTTTTATATGTATAGCAGAACAGATTAGTTCAAATTATGTGTTGCTTTTCCCTTATGACTAAATACATTTATGTCGCCCAGTGAGCAGCACCCTGTAGGGTTAACATTATTGGATAATGAAAATGTGTCCAGCATAGATGGGGTTAAGTGTGACCAAAATAATCAAAATTTAGGGAAGTCACAAAGAATGTTTATAAAGCATCCAGTTGGGATTTGTATTTAAAGGAAGAATCATTAGCTAGATTTTAGATGTTTAACCCGGGATAGTTTATCTTGTAAGGATATTACTGTCTGAGGACCGGTTCATACCAGAACTGTGCTGTAACGCGGTCTGCATTCCTGTGCGATTTAGTGCGGTGAGATTTTCAGCCCATTCATTTGAAGGGGCTGAAATAGCACTAGAGCACACTAAAAGAAGTGCCTGGATGACTTAAAAACTCACTGCAAATGGATAAAATGGTACTGCAGTACCATGAGAACCAGTGCTTACAAACACACAGTGTTTGCGATCTGCGTTTGGAGTGTCATTAGGAATACATTGACACCTGCAGCAGATTGCACACCCAGGGTGTTTTGAACACGATTTGGGAAACTCACCCGGAACATGGGTTTCCTGCACTACGTTCTGGTGGGAATGAGCCCTGAAAGTATGTGTATGAAGCGGGTGTTTGAATTTATGTGAGGACTCTGGTGGTGTGGGGTTCCTTGGGGCCTGCAGGTGGCGTTGTTGCCTTGGGCCGGAGTTGAACTCACATCGCAAACTGTGCCTTTTTGTCCTCCCCTGGAGCTGGTACAGCGGGGCGGGGAACCCGCTGTGACGCAAAGGGAGAGGTCATAAAAGGGGCGGACGCCCTGATTTGGGAGAGAGTCGGAGGACGCGGCCGCACCCAGGCACCTTCAGCTTGGGTGCTGGCGTTTCGGTGTTCCAGGCCTAGGCGCCCTTGGCCTAGCTGGAGCGGAGATGGAGTCCATCTCAGGCACCTTTAGCCTGGGGTGAGGTACTATGGCGGATGCCTGGGGCTCAGTACCTTCGACTGAGTTCCGCGAGGGTGGAGGAATCCGAGGGGGCCCTAACTCCTTGGGTGCCCGTGTCTGAGTTCGTGAGGACTGGTGCGCAGTAACTTCTCTGAAGAGCCCGGCGCAGCATCGCTGGTGACGGAGAGGCCTCCATTTCCCCCTGAACGGATTTCTTCCTCTGACAGGGGCAAAGTGAGCGAAGGTAATTCACGTTCTATATTACCTAGTCAGTGGCAGTGACTATTCACCACTGGTGACAGCACAGTGGGCAGCAGCAAGAAGGGAAAGGATTGTGCCTCGATCTGTCCCCATTTTCCAAAGGAGAAAGATTGTTTTATTGCTTGGCAAGAAGAATAAAACTGAGTTGTACCTATTCACTGTGTGGAACTTGGGTTACTGAAGCAAAGGAGTCAGGGACGAAGGACTGGACTTGACTCTAGGAAACCTACACAAAAGCCCAATCTTCTGGCCTTCACCTCTTAGTTATGGAGGACATGGGCCGTGGTGTGTATCATCTCTCTCTCCCAGGTACCCCTAGACAACAGCCATATAACCACCAAAGAAAGGGAGAGAGGTGAGGCCGCTACACATAGATATTGCATTTTGGAGAACCTGTCCAGGCAAGAAAAGGGGGCCTGAGAACAAGTACTCAGCTAAGGTCAGGTGGAATTGGTCCACAAAGGATTAGGCATAGATTCAGGTAAGGAGAGAACTGGGCTGCTGAGCCAGTGCTGCAGTGCCCAACTGCCTGTGCAGACTTGGAGAGATATGTTTGTGGAGACCAGACATGGGCACGAAGGTCTCCTTTACACTTGAGCTGCATTTTTACTGTCCCACCAATAGTTCCCCATTATGCTGCAAAGACAGTGGAGGGAGGAGTACACATGCCCATTGAACACAACCCATTTAACTGAATGGGGGCACCCAGTAACTGCGTGCAATGCTTGTGGTGTGCTGGTGTGGGGTTTAAGTGGTTAAAACAGGGGGTGAGGAGACAATGCAATGTAGAGCTGCAACTAACGATTATTTTGTCTGTCCACTAATCTAGCGATTATTTTTTCGATTAGTCATCGACTATAATGATTATTTTTATTTTATTTTTTTACTTAATCTAGTGTTCTTTTTTTTGATTAGCTAATTAATCCTTTGGATAACTTTACAAAAAATGATAAGTACATAAAAAAAAAAGGTAAGATAAAAGAATATAACTACATACATATTATATATAATATATATATGTATGTAGTTATATTCTTTTATCTTACCTTTTTTTTTCTGTTCTGTTTTTCTTTTCTGTTCAGAAGTTCATGAATGTTTATAATTTATTTTTATTTTTTACAATGCTTTTTTTTTTTAAGGGGGGGGGGGGGGTGAGGACAGTGTCAGTGTGTTTTTTATTATTATTTATTTATTTTTTAACATTTTTTTTTATTATTTATTGAATTTTTTTTTATCAGCCCTTTTTGGGGGCTATAGTGAGAAGATATCAGGGGTCTTAACAGACCTCTGACATCTCCCATTTGAGACAGGGAAAGGGACTAGGGACACAGATTCCCCAGTCCCTTTCTCAGCAGCCTCAGTTGCACTGATAATGAATAGAGAGAAGACGACGGCTTCTCTTCATTCATTAACTGAGACATCGTAATCACAGGAGGTTACAATGTTTCAGTTATGTGAATGGACAGAGTCAGTGATCACTGACTCTGTCCATTCAGAAAACGAAGGAGCCGGGTTTACCGGCTCCTACCTCCGCTCTCCATCCTGAGATACCGAGGGGGATGGCAGCACGGAGGGGGAGAAGAGAGGGGGACAGATGCACGGAGAAGAGAGAGGGGGACAGCAGCATGGAGGGGGACACGGAGAAGAGAGGGAGATGGAGCAGCATGGAGGGGGACAGCAGCATGGAGGGGGGCATGGAGAAGAGAGGGGGACCAATGAACGGAGGAGAGAGGGAGACACGGAGCAACATGGAGGGGGACAGCAGCATGGAGGGGGACGCGGAGAAGAGAGGGGGACAGATGCACGGAGGAGAGAGGCAGACACGGAGCAGCATGGAGAGGGACACGGAGAAGAGAGGGGGACAGATGCACGGAGGAGAGAGGGAGACATGGAGCAGCATGGAGGGGGACAGCAGCATGGAGAAGGACGGATGGGGACTGGAGGAGGATAGGGGACAGTCAGTGGTGATTGTGTGTGGGAGAGAAGCACAGCGCTGAAAGCCACGGTGGGGGTGTATTGACCTACAACTCGCAACGTGTGACGCATCAACGCCTTTCACACATGTCGACGTACTTCCAAAAGTCAACGTAATCGATTACGTTGACGCGTCGTGGCAGCTCTAATGAAATGCTAGTGTAAACTACCCTAAGGCAAAGGGCTAGAGCAGTGGGTGCTGAAAAAAAAAAAACCAGGAGGCTGAATGTGTGTTTTGACAGAAATATATTGAAAAACTCATTTCTTTATCGTACACCACGGGACACAGAGCTAGTCATTACATAATGGGTTAAGGGTCACCAGCGGTGATTGGACACTGGCACAACCAATGGAAGACAGTTCCCCTCCATATAACCCCTCCCATCAGGGAAGTACCTCAGTTTTTTCGCCAGTGTCGAAAGGTGTTGGACGCGTTAGGAGGTGCTAAAGGAAAGCTCTACCAAAGAGACCCTCTGGGGGTAAAAGAGCTATGCTTTCGGATCCATCCAAGACGCCTACAAATGAGCTGAATCTGGATGGGATCCGGGCCTCATCCATGAGGCGTCGCCTGTAATGTCTCTCTTCGGAGGACTGGGCTCTAAGATCCAGCACTTTCGCTATTTCGCTATAAAGTCCTGGTAAGAGTCTTGTACAAGGCCCAGGGGAGAGGTATCCTTTAAATAGGAACCCATATCCCTGAAGGTTGGCACACATAGCCCACCGTGAAGGGTGAAGTTTGGTATCTGTCTGAAATCTTTCAGCAGAAAAACCTGCGGCGTGGATAAGGTGAGATTAGAAGGTCCATAACTAGGTTGGGACCTTTTTCAAAAAGTGGATGTCTTCTTTTTTTCCACCACTGGGGGGAGTAAAGAGCTGAATATACTCACCTCACTCTGTTCAGTGTCGGCTTCGGCGAAGTACACTGCTCGTCACCTCCGCTGCTGAGCTTGCTGGGGCACCCCGATCCTCCTTTCGGTGGCCGACCAGACACCTGCAGATGCAGGTAAGTGGGAACAAGGGCTGATGAGAGTCCTCTCTCACTATGGCCACCGCCATAGCGCTAAGGGCCGCGCGCGCGCGCGGGAGCGCGCTTTATCGGAGGGGGGGGGGCGAAGGCGTGCGCGGGCACGTGGCGCGCGCAGGCACAGAAACGGCGCCAATTTTAAAAGACTGTCAGTGTGAGAAGCACTGCAGCAGCAAGCAAGCTCGTTAGTTCTCTTATTCCTGGCAGAGAAACACAGCAGCTATACAGGGACGTAAGACTCCATGTGGTTGGATTGGGTACTTCCTAGAAGACATCCATGTTATGCATAGTTATGTGTTAAAAGTTGCATACTTAATGTATTTGCTAAACTGAACACGGTAGTATATGCATTTAGGTACCTTGTATTTTGTCTAAACGGTAAGCCTTCCAGGGGAAGTAATACGGACAAAAAGAGATAAGAAAGCACCACCGCCTGAGAGGCTCTAACTGTGCTGACTCGGTACCTTTCTCTCCTGTGTTGCTAAATGCACCTGTTCAGGATGAGCCATTACCTCTGTCAGGTATGGCGGCTTCCCCAGTGGAGCCTGGGCCTGTATATGTCACTGAGGACACTTTATCAGCTGCCCTAAATAATCTGGAGGAAAAAATTGCTACCTTAATCGCTAAGTCCTCTAAAAAGGAACAATAAGCGAAGCAGGTCTCTTCCAGTATTGGACCTCCCTTCAGAAGTACCTGAGGGAGGAGGATGAGGAGGAGGAGGCTACATCAGCAGAGGATGAGGAGCCAGATTTTAAGGCACAGGTACAATGCTATAGCAGTGCATTTAAGTTAACCTCTGCGGAGGTAACGGAATTACCTGTCTCCTCCCTAGGGTCATTAAGATCCCTGCAAGGTGCATGCTCCTTCCCGGTTCATCCGTTACTAGAGGATCTAATATACGCAAACTGGCAACATCCAGATAAGCGTTTCTCACCTCCAAAAAGGTTTAACATTCTTTATCCTATGGGGGAAAAAATTTTTTTTTAAGAAATGGAGCCTGCCTGCGGTAGTTGCGGCTATTTCTTGTGTAAATAAAAACCTGACATGTCCGGTGGATAATGTACAAGGGTTTAAAAGATCCTTCTGAGAGGAAGTTGAAATCCTCCTTCCTTTTGGCCGGCTCAATTACCCAACCTGCAGTAGCAGCAGTCGGTATGGGTCAGGTCATCAGCCAACAGGTAAAGCAGGGGCTGAAGGAACTGCCTTCAGAGCAGGCTAGAAATTGGGAAAAATTTGCCTAAAAGCCTTATGCTTCACAGTGGATGCCATGAGAGATTCTATCATACAGGCATCACGCCTTACACTCCAGCTGGTACAGATGCGCAGAGTACTTTGGCTTAAGCATTGGTCAGCGGAGACCCCATGCAAAAAGCTGTTGGCAAGTTCCCGTTCCATGGCGAACGCCTATTTGGGGAAGATTTAGAAAAATATATACAGAAGATCAAGTGGTAAAATGACTTTTACCTGAGAGAAAGAAAAACAAGAGATCTTGTTTTAAACGCTCTCTCCCCAGCTCCCGGGAAATCTGACTCCAACCAGTGGCGGCGGCCTGTTTTAGCCGCCCACAAAAGCCAAGGGGCAAGCTCAGAAGAACAAGAAGCCGTGGGGTGCAAGAGCTAATAAGCAAGCCCCCAAAGCCTCTCAGTGAAGGGGCGCCCCCGCTCGGCCGAGTGGGAGGAAGGCTTTGTCAGTTCTGAGCAACTTGGTGGTCAGAAATCCAGGACAATTGGGTAGTATCCACAATATCCTCAGGGTACAAACTGGAATTTCGAGAGATCCCATCTTCTCAATTCCGAGGTTCAAGACTCTCCAAGGATCCACAAAAAAGAGAATCCTTCTTCAAAGGTTTGAATCACTTAATGGCTCAAGGGGTAGTTACAGACGTACCCCAAAAAGAGCGAGGTTCAGGTTTTTACTCAAACCTCTTTGTGATTCCAAAGCCAAATGGAGATGTCAGACCCATCCTGGATCTAAAATCCCTAAATCGGTTCCTGAACGATCGCCATTTTCGAATGGAAACGATCCGATCCGTGGCCGCCACTTTAAAGGGCGGAAAATTCATGGCGTCCATAGATATCAAGGACGCACATTTACACATACCCATCCTCCCCGCTCACCAAAGATTCCTAAGGTTTGCGGTAGAAGATCGCCACTTTCAATTTGTGGCTCTGCCGTTTGGTGTAGCCACCGCGCCCATAGTGTTCACAAAGGTGCTAGCTCCTCTGTTAGTAACCTAAGAACACGGGGCATTGCGGTAACAGCCTATCTGGACGATCTACTAGTAATAGATCAGTCAAAGGACGGATTGGGTCACGCTGTACACACTACAGTAGGATACCTGGAGCATTTAGGATGGATTATAAATTTACAAAAATCCTCTCTCCAGGTCCAAAGAAGGATAGGGTACCTGGGCATGATCATAGATACAGCCCAAAACGAGGTATACCTGCCAGAACCGAAGATACAGTCTCTGAAAGACCTGATCCACAAGGTCAAAGCAAACAAGAGGCCGTCTTTTCGCCTTTGCATGAGACTATTGGGAAAGATGGTAGCCTCCTTCGAGGCGGTCCCTTACGCCCAGTTTCATTCGAGACTACTTCAAGGCAATATTTTAGCTTCCTGGAACAGGAAGAGCCAAGCTCTGGATATACCCATGCGCCTGTCCTCACAAGTACGCCACAACTTCGATTGGTGGCTAGAAGCCAGGAATTTACGGAAGGGAAAGTCCTTCCTCCCAGTGGCCTGGAAGGTGGTATCTAGGAATACCAGCCTATCGGACTGGGGTGCAGTATTCGAGGAGGCTTCTACCCAGGGAACCTGGGCCAAGACTCAGGGGATCCTGCCCATCAATGTGCTAGAGATCCGGGCGGTATATCTAGCCCTCAAAACCTGGACATACAGGTTACAGGGCTACCCAGTTCGGGTTCAATCCGACAATGCTACTGCAGTAGCTTACATCAATCACCAAGGAGGCACCCGCAGTCGGGCAGCCCAAAGAGAGGTGAACCGGATCCTGGCATGGGCAGAAGAGCATGTACCTTGCCTTTCTGCAATCTTCATTCCAGGGATGGAAAATTGGCAAGCAGACTACCTGAGTCGTCAGCAGCTGCTACCAGGGAGTGGTCTCTTCACCCCGAGATCTTTCAGGCCATATGTCTGAGATGGGGAAACCCAGATGTAGACCTGCTAGCTGCCAGGTTCAACAAGAAATTGGACAACTTTGTGTCCAGAACGAGGGATCCTCTAGCCTACGGGACAGACGCTCTAATAATACAGACGCTCTAATAACTCCATGGAATCAGTTCTCACTGATCTAGGCATTCCCTCCGATCCCTCTTCTACAAAGACTGCTTCGCAGGATCAAGGAGGAGGGAATACCAGTAATCCTAGTGGCCCCAAACTGGCCCAGGAGGCCTTGGTATGCCGAGATTGTAAAAACGGCGATAGGAAGGCCCTGGAAGTTTCCACTCCGACACGACCTGCTGTCACAGGGTCCAGTATTCCACCCTTCCTTACAAAGGCTAAAGTTGACGGCCTGGCTGCTGAGACCCACATTTTTAAAAAGAGAGGGGTCTCTGGTCCGGCTCTTTCTACGCTCATTAATGCTAGAAAGCCAGCCTCCAGACTCATCTATCAGAGAGTCTGGAGAGCATACGTTTCCTGGTGTGAATCCAGAAGTTGGAATCCTCAGAAATATGAAATAAGCAGGATTCTTGCTTTTTGCCAGTTAGGAGTGGATATGAATTTAGCCCTTAGCACCATCAAAGGGCAAATATCGGCTCTATCAGTCTTCTTTCAGAGACCATTGGCATCTCACTCCCTAGTTCGGACATTCATTAAGGGGGTACTGAGGATAAATCCTCCAGTTAGGACTCCCTTGTGTCCATGGGATTTGAATTTGGTATTGTCAGTGTTGCAAAAGCAACCTTTTGAACCTATTCGCCATATTCCTTTAATTATATTAAGTAGGAAGTTGGCTTTTCTGATTGCTATAGCTTCTGCTAGGAGAGTATCAGAGCTAGCAGCTCTTTCTTGTAAAGAGCCTTGTCTAATTTGTCACAAGGACAAAATCGTACTACGACCCCATCCGGCTTTTCTACCTAAGGTGGTGTCGGCTTTTCACTTGAATCAAGACATTGTTCTGCCTTCCTTTTTTCCAAACCCGCGGACGGCGGGGGAAAAATTATTACACTCTCTAGATCTAGGGAGAGCGGTAAAGGTGTATCTGCAAGCAACCGCTCAGATACGTAAAACAGATGTTTTGTTTATTTTACCAGATGGGCCCAAGAAGGGCCAAGCGGTATCAAGATCCACCATTTCCAGGTGGATTAGACAAGTAATTATTCAAGCTTATGGTTTAAAGAACAGGACTCCTCCTTTTCCTGTTAAGGCGCACTCTACCAGGGCGATAGGTGCTTCATGGGCAGTGCACCACCAGGCTTCGATGGCGCAGATCTGTAAAGCTGCAACTTGGTCTTCAGTCCATACATTTTCCAAATTCTATCAAATAGATGTGAAAGGACATGAGGATTCCGCCTTTGGGCGAAGTGTGCTGCAGGCAGCAGTATAGGGCTTCTGGTCCGCAAGCGGCCTGTTTTGATCTGTGTCTCCCCCCCTTCATATGAGCATTGCTCTGGGACGTCCCATTATGTAATGACTAGCTCTGTGTCCCGTGGTGTACGATAAAGAAAATAGGATTTTTATAACAGCTTACCTGTAAAATCCTTTTCTTGGAGTACACCACGGGACACAGAGGTCCCCCCCTTCTTATGGGAACCTTACTGCTTTGCTACAAAACTGAGGTACTTCCCTGATGGGAGGGGTTATATGGAGGGGAACTGTCTTCCATTGGTTGTGCCAGTGTCCAATCACCGCTGGTGACCCTTAACCCATTATGTAATGACTAGCTCTGTGTCCCGTGGTGTACTCCAAGAAAAGGATTTTACAGGTAAGCTGTTATAAAAATCCTATTATCAAGATAACCACCTTTGAGTTGTACATTTTTTTTTTCCTTTTAAAGTTTGTGCTACCCCAAATATTCATATCATATACAGTACATGTAGTTGTGTTTTCATGTTGTCTTTGGTAAATGTATCCTTTTTTGGAGGTTTTAATTTGTCCCTTAAAAATACTTAAAGTGACTGTAAAAGGTATTTTTTTTTAAATTAAAATAAAAAACATGTTATATTTGCCTGCCCTGTGCAATGGTACGGCAGAGTCGTTTCTTATAACCTTTTCTGGGGTCCCCTGCAGGCACTATCCGCTCCTCCTCTTCGCTGAGTGTGACCTCAGCAAGCCAAGTGCTGAGAGGGCACCTGAGTGGGCGTGTTCCCAAGCTGGGCTGCGTGCATCCATAACACATACAGTGCAGCTCAGCCACGCCCCCCCTCTCTCCTCACAGGATTAGACTTATAGCAGCAGGAATCAGTGACTGGATGTCATGAAAATCTCTTTATTTGGAGTGAGTTCTCACAGGGATTATTACTACTTCCCATTTTTCTGTAGCCATAAAAAGTGCACCTATTTTTAATTTCTACACCTCCTTTCACTACCTAATGCCAGTAGATGACCAATTACTGTTGCACACTTATTTAGAGAATTGGGTGCGGGGACACACTGGATGCCTTTGCTGCCACTGTGCTTTTGCTGGGCGTCACAAGTGTCCCTGTGCCTTTACGGAGGAGTGGGCTCCCTCCAGGTACACCTGCCCTTAATCTATCCACTGCTATATGTGATCCTACTTAGGAGACTCTAAAATTAGAGTAAAGCCTCTTACACACGATCGGATTTTCTGTCAGACTTTTGTCCGAAGGGCGTGCCTGGATTTGGTCTTGCATACAAACGGCACACAATTGTCGGCCAACAAACACGCACGTAGTGACGTACTATACGTACTACGTGGTTTTTCAGCTCTTGAGCGCCACCCTTTGGGCACCTTCTGCTAATGTCGTGTTTGGTGAGCATTGTTTCCGAACGTGCGTGTTTGTACTTCGGACTTGTGTACACACGATCGGAAAATATGACAAAAGACCGTTGTCCACGGAAAATTTTAAAGCCTGCCATACAACATTTGTCTGCGGAAAATCCGACAACAATTGTCCGATAAAGCGTACAAACGGTCGGATTTTCGGCCAACAGTCTGTCAACGCACAATTCCTGTCGAAAAATCCGATCGAGTGTACGAGGCTTTAGGACTGAAGTTTACAGAGGAGCCCTGATGTAGGCACTGCAGTTTACGCATATATTTGCAAATGTGTGCAAACAAAACCTTCAGTTTTTAACGTAAACTGTTAGACAGGGTCAATTTGGTTGTTTTGCAGGCTGGCTGGTAAGTGTGCTGGGAAATCTTTTGTTTGTTTGTGATGTGTTGCGCAGCTAACTGCAAAGGCTAGTTATAGTTAGGGGTGGTTGCCTTTTTTTTGCATTTACAGAATTAGATAAAACAGTTGCTTCAAAGCTGCTCTAACAATTACCCTTTTTTTGTTTTGTAGAAATTTTGCCTTGAAAACCCACTGGAGACAATGAGATTCCAAGCCACCGGAAATAATGGGAGCAAAGTTGCCATTGGGGGGTTCATGTCTACCACATTCACATTCTATAGAAGGCATGTTTTATATGTACGTAGCTGACTAAAGATTGTACTGCAGAAAGAAAATAAATATTAATACAAACCACTCCAATGGAAAAGTAGTTATTGATGATTTCATATGGGACAGGATCTCCTTTTTCATTGGGGTTCTCAGGAATGACTTCAATATTCCATCGGTCCATTAAAAGAATTGTGCTACTTTCAATGTCCTTTAGCACTTTAACTAGATTTTCTCCATCATACCCTGCAAATAATAAAGCCATGAAATATGTATTTGCTGACAAACTGATCAGTAAGCATACCATCATTTCTCATTCAGCTAAATATAAACTCATGGCTTTGCTGTTTTAACACTCAAGTCATTATATTTCACATGAAGGTGAGACTAAAAATTATAATAAGATTTTTGAACTTACTGTAAAATCCTTTCATTGAGGGACACAGGAATATATGAATTATTGGTTATATGGGTTATACTGCCACCCTAAGGAGATCGGGACAGTGGAAAACCCAGAAAATGTTAGGCCAGCCCCCCGTATAACCCTGCCTCCAACCACTAGCAACCAAAATATAATAAGGCCAACAGCACAGAGGGTGGGACCTATGTCCCCCAATGGACTTTGAAAAAAAAATTGGGCAACAGCAACTAAAATAACCAACAGAAAGGTGCAGCGCTCTAAACAGGGGAATACCAACAGGCAGGGCAGAGTCCACAGGTGGTTACTAGGGTTGCCACCTCATCCCTTTAAACCCGAACACGTATGAATTACACAGATTCTGAGGCTAATTGAATGCAGATAAGGCACCAAATGAGTTTAATTACCACCTTAATCAGCCACAGAACCTGTGTAATTCATATGTGTTCGGGTTTAAAGGGATGAGGAGGCAACCCCAGTGGTTACTCAGGCTGCGGTGTCCTCCAGACAACACCCAAATAGGTAGCCAAAATAGAAAAATAGCCGGCAACTCCAATCTATAATAAAAAATTATTGGCACATGTTGGAAAACAAAAAAGCGTGTCTGTGTGCCAATACATTTCTCCTATGGATTGTAGTTGCCGGCTATTTTTCTATTTTGTCTAACTAAAATAACCAACTGATGTGAAAATCTTACTGCAAGAATATCCAAATGAATCAATACCTGAAAAAAGCTAGATGAAAATAAGAGGAGCAATATGAAAATTGCAACCAGCAAGGAAGCGACCAAGAAGAATCCAGTTTGCCAGAGGAAGGTAGGCAGCCCCCCCAAGCAGAGGCTGCTAAGAGGAAAATGAGGGACCTCAAAAAAAAAAATGTGTCACACCATAAGAAAAAAACAAGAGGTCAACAAAAAAAAAAATTCTATTGTAAAGTTTGAAGTGTAGAGTACCAAAGATAGGTCACAACCTTAAAACAACCAGTGAACAGCTAGGGCTTAAAGCAGAATACTTCTAATTTTTGAGATCAATGAGAGGGTAGTTCATAATATAACTATTTTAGCAGTAAACTTAGAAAGAGGTGAGCCATCAAGCCAAGTATGAAAGGAACCAGTATATAAAAGGGGAAAAGGAAAACATATCCTGTCCACATCGCTGATCCCATTCAGGATCCAGGCTTCAGTGGGGGTACCATAGGAATTCACAAAAGCCCTAGACCTGTATAGCACCCTGCTACACTTACTGTACCATGTGCCAAGGTAAACACTGAATGCAGGATTCAGTGTCCAAAGCAAACGTTACCGGGCAGCCTTGTGACTGCAGTGGTTGGGTATGGTTCCCAAGGTGTGCTTAAGAGTCCAGGGCCTGCTAATAAGCCATGAAGGCAGTAAGGCTGGCTATACATTATACAATTTTCTTGTGCAATTTTCCTTTAGCTCTGCCAAAACCAAATAATATGATGTCAAACCAAAACACTTATAATTTGTGTGCAATCAGACAGGCTATTGTACTACATAATTGAAGGTAAATCTAAAGGAAATTGTATAATATATGGCCAGTTTAAGCGATCAGCTCTTGATAGGTCTCTGTCAAAGGAGATGATTAAATCTGTTGAAAAGGTAGTAGAAAATCTCTTCTCTAAGAGGAGAAGGCATCCATCACCTAAGAACAATAGCAAAAATCTGGAGCCTCACAAAATGGGCAGGGCTATAAGAGGACAGTAGGGGGAGGATCCAGCAGAGATTTTGCCAGTGTCCAATCACCTAAAGTTGATGGGATATAACCCATGGTTTAGGATTTGATTCCTGTATCCTCTACTGTATGATAAACATATTTTTTATAGAGCTCTTCTTTATGGCTTTAGCTGTATTTGCAATGATTTTAACCACTTAAGCCCCGGACCATTTGGCTGGCCAAAGACCAGAGCACTTTTTGCGATTCGGCACTGCGTCGCTTTAACTGACAATTGCGCGGTTGTGCGACGTGGCTTCCAAACAAAATTGACATCCTTTTTTCCCCACAAATAGAGCTTTCTTTTGGTGGTATTTGATCACCTCTGCGGTTTTTATTTTTTGCGCTATAAACAAAAAAAAAGCGACAATTTTGAAAAAGAAGCAATATTTTTTTACATTTTGCTATAATAAATATCCCTAAAAAATATATAAAAAAAATATTTTTTTCCTCAGGTTAGGCCGATACGTATTCTTCTACATATTT
Source organism: Rana muscosa (assembly GCA_029206835.1). NCBI lineage: Eukaryota > Metazoa > Chordata > Amphibia > Anura > Ranidae > Rana > Rana muscosa. The sequence continues at coordinate 856,983,166 of CM055117.1, forward strand.
TTGGTAAAAAAAAAAAGCAATAAGCGTTTATTGATTGGTTTGCGGAAAAGTTATAGCGTCTACAAAATAGGGGATAGTTTTATGGCATTTTTATTAATATTTTTTTTGACTAGTAATGGAGGCGATCAGCGATTTTTATCGTGACTGCGACATTATGGCGGACACATTGGACACTTTTGATGCTATTTTGGGACCATTGTCATTTATACAGCGATCAGTGCTATAAAAATGCACTGATTACTGTGTAAATGTGACTGGCAGTAAGGGGGTTAACCAGTAGGGGGTGATGAAGGGGTTAAGTGTGTCCTAGGGATGTGTTCTAACTGTGGGGGGGTTGGGCTACGTGTGTCACGACACTGATCACTGCTCCCCATCACAGGGAGCTGTGATCTGTGTGCTGTCACTAGGAAGAATGGGGAAATGCTTGTTTACATTAGCATTTCCCCGTTCTTCCTCTCCGTGAGACGATCGCGGGACTCCCGGCGGACATCGAGTCCGCGGGACCCGCAGTCAGACCCACAGAGCTCGCGTGCCCACAATGCCACTTCTTAAAGGGGACGTACAGGTACGTCCATATGCCCAGCCGAGCCATTCTGCCAACGTATATAGTCGTGCAGCGGTCGGCAAGTGGTTAAAGGGTTTGTAAAATCAGAAGGTTTTTTATCTTAATGCATTCTATGCATCAAGATAAAAAGCATTCTGTGTGCAGCAGCCCCCCTCAGCCCCCCTAACAGTTACATGAGGTCCCTCTCTGTCCAGCGATGTCCACGAGTGTCTCAGCCATCCAAAACGTTCCCTCCTGATTGGCTGAGACACAGCAGCTAGCCAATCAGGAGAGAGAGGGGATAAGGCTGGGTCGGGGCTTCGTGTCTGAATGGACACAGGGAGCTGTGACTCAGTGCCCCCATAGCAAGCTGCTTGCTGTGGGGGCACTGAACAGGAGGGAGGGGCCAGGATCACAGAAGAGGGACCTGAGAAGAGAAAGATCCAGGCTGCTCTGTGCAAATCCACTACAACAGTGCAGGTAGGTATAACATGTTTGTTATTTTTATAGGAAAAAAACGAGACTTTACAATCGCTTTAAATTCCACTTCTATTAAACACATATTTTTAGTTTTTGAAACAGTTCGGAAAGGTTAATATTCGTCAAGTTTAATTGCGGATTGTGTCCTCCTTAGGGAGATTTCCTCACTTCCTGTCCTAGTCACATGTAGTGTGTTGGGGTGTGACAGGATATCTCTAGAACAGGAAGTAAGGCGACAGCAATGAAACCTGATAGACATCCTAAGCCTTCAAAGTTTTATTACCCTCCCCATTAACTTAAAAATAACTTTGAATCATTTTTATTGGTCTTTGTTTCTCTTTTAGGGATTATTACACAGTAGTCACAAAATAATGTCTAGAAGTTTGGATTCTTGCAGTCATTTTATGAAAGTGTATCGCACCATTCCTTAAATGGCCTCTAACCATCCACCTCTAAATAAGTGACACTAGGGGATTGATTTACTAAACTTAAAGAACACAAAATCTAGTGCAGCTGTGCATAGAAACCAATCGGCTTCTAACTTTAGCTTGTTTTTTAAGCTTTAACACAAAAAATCTGGAAGTTGATTGGTTTCATTGCAGAGCCACACCAGCTTTTGCACTCTCCAGTTTTAGTAAATCAACCCCTAGGTATCCTCTTTTATGGCCATTCACAGGCTCGAAATTGGGTCACCCCTAATCAGGCCTATCAGTCAGCATGATGTAATATAGGAGGTGAACACAAACACAATATTTTTAAGGTGTCAAGTCAATTGCTCTTTAAATCTATATTAAAGTGCACTTGGCATCCCCCAAAGGAAGATCTGATAGCACAATCTTATAATGACCAATAGTAATAAAAAAGGCACAAGTGAAATGTCATAGGCTGGTAGCTCTATGCAATAAATGTAAAAAAAGAGAAAAACTGCGCTAAAGACTAAAATTACTAAATAACCGTGAATGGCATCACGGTTATAAAAAGGGAGCTGCGATTGGCATTTAAACAAAAATACAAGGAGAAAATGTGGAAAGAAAAAACAATCGCACTGTCCCGTAACCATTCAATAGTGATTGAAAGTAAACACCTGTGAGTCAACCCAGAATTTGATTGGCTCTAGATGACTTGTGATAATAATTAACACAAATTTGTTGAATTATAAATATGTGTGGACATAACATTAATGAAAAAAATTATTAACGAAAAAAAGTTAATTATGAAAAAAATATTTTTTTCTCTTGGTAGAGTCCATAAGTGAGCAAACAGACCAATGTCCAACAATAATTGAGTGTCTATAACCCAGATTTGTAATCAAAACACCAGTGCTCTGTGAGAAAAAAAATTGTCCATATAGTGAATGACACATCCAAAATGAAAGCGTGTAGGTCCACCACCATTCAGTAGAAGTTGCCTCTTACCAGCTAGTATTGATCCCCCATAACAGAGGATCAAAAATCGCATGTAATCAGTCCACTCTCCCCACCAATCAGCGGATGCAGATACGTTTGTTAGGCAGTAACTCCCGATCAACAGACCATCAGCAGGTACAGCCAATATGGAAGAAAATATAAACGCTCCACATAGTGCATTAACGTTTAAAAGCTTTATTAAAAGTATAACATATTGCACTTACAGTTATGTTGGTAAAAATAGGCCTTTAAATCTGGTGTGCCGGCCGGTGCACATACAGCAGATACCCGTCCTAGTGGGACCCTATGGAGCACGAGGAGACGTCAGCGCGTCGCTCCGCCCTACGTCCGTTTCGTAAAAACGTACTTCTTCCAGGGGCACGTGGTCTGTTGATCGGGAGTTATTGCCTAACAAAACGTATCTGCATCCGCTGATTGGTGGGGAGAGTGGACTGATTACATGCGATTTTTGATCCTCTGTCATGGGGGATCAACACTAGCTGGTAAGAGGCAACTTCTACTGAATGGTGGTGGACCTACACACTTTCATTTTGGATGTGTCATTCACTATATGGACAATTTTTTTTCTCACAGAGCACTGGTGTTTTGATTACAAATCTATGTTATAGACACTCAATTGTTTTTGGACATTGGTCTGTTTGCTCACTTATGGACTCTACCAAGAGAAAAAATGTTTAATTATTTTTCGTTAATAATTTTTTTCATTAATGTTATGTCCACACATATTTATAATTCAACAAATTTGTGTTAATTATTATCACAAGTCATCTAGAGCCAATCAAATTCTGGGTTGACTCACAGGTGTTTACTATGCAATAAATGCCTGGTGAAATCACCCAGAGAATGTGGTATGCACCATGTGTACCCATTTTTACCACAAATCTGATTCCTCCAAATGGCTGGATTTTTATGTGTGCAGCACTTGTCACAATATAAAGTACTCACCTCCTCCCCATCTTAGACAGCGCGCTAGGTCGTTCCCAGTACCCAGGGGCAAGACAGCTACAGGAGGCCTGTGCGGAAGATTGGCTTTATCTAGGAAAATAGAAAGTTTAAGAAAGTAATTTCCATTTTGCAAAACACATGAAAGAGTAAAAAATAAATTAGTACATTTAGCAAAAATGTCAGTGCTTACAACCATCGTATTTACAAACTCTAGAACTAAGCTATGTCACACCACATTTCTCACAGATTACAAAGAAATATGAGGGTACTCACCCGGTACATACATACAAACCGGTCATATATATTATGTAATTGGGGTTCTCAAAATAAATTAGGCATCTTAGGCATTTATCAGACATGCTATAAATATAATTTTCTATAACTCTAGGTGTTTATCTAAAAATCCAAACATATTTTGGAGAGAAATATAGAGGAATATCCAACTGATATTCTTAAAAGTGTGGAGAATCCTTCTGTTAAATTCATTTGTAGAGAAAAAGGTACTCCGTAAAGCTGCTTCTGTAGAACAGATCTTAACATATCACAATCTCATTGTACAATCTCCTTAATATTTACCATCGCATGAGTGTAGAATGAGGGCCTACCCAATCAATACATTTTGAAACATAATCAGGCAGGACCATTAAATACAGAGTTGCGGTTAAAAGTAAAGCAGATTGTATAATCAGATTGCAATATTTGTGTGGCCCCCAGAAATAAACCATTACACTAATATGATTTACTCACACACAAAAAAGGATAGCTTCACTCCTGACTATAACACATAAGGAAATGATGCACAAAATCACTATAGATTCCCCCTTAAAGTGGATGTAAACCCGATTCATGAAATTTGAGCTGGGCACATATATCTGCAGTGTTTTCTTATCTCTCTTCAAAGCACTAAGTCTGTGGCTTTTTCCTGCTCTGTTCTTCTGTTATCAGCATGATAACTTTAGACAAGTTCTCTGTCACATGATAAAACCAGCCTGAATTTTGTATCAGGGTGGGTGCTATAAATAGATTAGCAGAAAGCTGCTCTACTCACAAGACAGCTCTGAAAGTCTCTGGCTATGTGGAGGGGGGGGTGCCTTTCCTCCAATCAGCTGCCTCCCAGTGTAATCCAACACTACACTGCTACTGCTGAATGAGGAAGTGAAAATTCTAACATGATGTGCACTTTCTAAACAATATATAAAGCTGAAGACAGCAGATATACAAGTACAACTTATGTAGGAGGATTTGTTTCATCCCTGTGTATCATCTGAGGCCATTCACCTCACTGGGTATATGTGAGGGTTTACATCCACTTTAAGTATGATAACTGGAATACGCATTGACACTAAATACAATCTGCCAGGTAGGAAGAATAACCATAATGTGAATATGGCTGAAATTACTTCAGACTTGGCTTGATCAATATGAGATGAATAGGTAAAATTAGTATTGCCCTAAGCCACCAATTAAATTTAAGTCTTTGGGTTTCAAATGTCAGCACAAAAGAATCTGGTCGTTACAAATAACAGAAAGTCATTTAAGTTTATTGAAATTGTTACCAATGGCATCCAAAATCCAGCCGACTGTGCCATCCCCACCACACACCAAAATCCGATAGCTGGGAACATCCCGGAAAAAGTTGAGCCTAGTAATAAATTATAAGGAAAGAACAGTGGTTACCACAGACAACGGACCAATATTTTTGGGTAGTCATTCCCAAAATTACTTTGTACATTCACTCAAATGTTCTTACCCAGGTGATGGGCCACACTTCACTAGGTTATAAACTTGACGGGGGTTCAACAGATACTGGAACTTGCGAAGAACTCTATAGAAAATTTGTGAAAGTGAACGATGAAGAAGCATACCAGCACTGTAAAATTGTCATTAAAATGTAATATAAAAGCTTTGCTTAGGCCCCTTTCACACTGAGGCGTATTTCAGGCATTTTAGTGCTAAAAATAGCGCATAAATAACGCCTGAAAAATAGCGCATAAATAACGCCTGAAATACTGCCCCAGTATTCTCAATGTGAAAGCCCGAGGGCTTTCACACTGAGGTGATGCGCTGGCGGGAGGAAAAAAAATCTCCTGCAAGCCGCATCTTTGGAGCGGTGAAGAAGCGGTGTGTATACCGCTCCTTCCCATTGAAATCAATGGGACACCGCGGTAATACCGCCTGCAAACCGCGGCTGTAGCCGCGGTTTGCGGGCGGTATTAACCCTTTTTTTGGCCGCTAGCGGGGGTTAAAACCGCACCGCTAGCGGCCGAATATCGCGGTAAATACGACGGTATAGTGGCGCTAAAAATCGCGCCGCTATACCGCCACCGCACCTGCCCGCCCCAGTGTGAAAGGGGCCTTTGGGCCTCAATAGTTTCAAAAAACTATTAGATAAGCACCTGAACGACTGCAACAAATAGGGATATACAATGTAATACTGACATATAATCACACACATAGGTTGGACTTGATGGACTTGTGTCTTTTTTCAACCTCACCTACTATGTAACATATTATAATTAAAACAATCATAAATTTCAAAATTAAACAAACTAAACCAAGCCCAAAACAAAGCAAAACAATTATGGAGTATAGAAAGCAATTGTGGGGTCCATATCAGATTGGCTCTGCCCATCACTTTTAATGGAAGCTTACACCATTTATCCGCAAATTTTATTAATAATGGTTTAAAGTTCAAATTTATATACTCCTTTACATTTCGGGATACCTCTACACTCAAATATTTCACTGTATGCTTGATTTGAATTTGTGAAGCTATATCTGGCAAAGTTAGATCATCTAGTGGAAGCAGTATCGATTTCTCCCAATTAATCCAAAAACTCGAGATTAGTCTAAATGCAGAAACGAGGCCCATAAGTTCTATTAATGAATTTGAGGTATCCTCCAAGAAAATAATAGCATCATCTGCATAGAGGGCTATTTTGTCCTCTCTACCTGCTCGGCGAAATCCCTAATTCCAGCTGATTGTCTAATTGCAAGAGCCAAAGGCTCTATAGCCATGGTAAACAAAAGTAGACACGGGGGGGCAGCCTTGTATAGTACCTCTTGACAGTGAAAAGGAGGAGGATAATGTGTTGTCTATTTTTATGCTTCGTACACACGACCGGTTTTCCCGGGAAGAAAAAAAACGACGCTTTTCCCGATGGGAGTCCTATCAAGCCTGCCTTGCATACACACGGTTACACAAAAGACCACTGAGCTTTTGAATGTCAAGAACGCGGTGATGTCAAAGACTACGACGAGCCGACAAAATGACGTTCTATGCTTCCGTGCATGCGTTGAATTGTTTACGAGAATGCATGTTTTTTTTCCCCTCGGGAAAGCATACAGACGACCGGTTTTCTCGGCAGGATTTTTAACTGATGGGAAAAAAGAGAGCTGGTTCTCTTTTTTTTTCTGTCAGTTTTCCTGTCGGGAAAACTGCGATGGAGCATACACACGGGCGGTTTTCCCGGCCAAAAGCTATCATGGCAGTTTTCTCGTCGGGAATCTCGCTTTTGGTTCACTATACAGCATTCTCAACCATGTTAAGAAGCCTGGACCTATACCAAAGGCAGCTAGTACACATAAATTCTCCCACTCCACCATATCAAAACCTTTCTGTGCATCCAAACACAGTATTGCTCTTGTGCCTACCTTATCCATAGGTAATTGCATATTTCAAAAAAATCTACAGATATTTATCGATGCTGCTCTTGAAGTAATAAAGCCAGTTGATCACCATGAATTATAGTATTCATATATCTAGCCTATTTGCAAGCACCCTTGCCCAGGATCTTCACATCTGCCGTTCAAATAGGTCAGTAAGATTCTGGCATTAATGGATCTTTACCCTGTTTGGGAATCAATATTATAATTGTTTCCTGCATTGAATCTGGAACTTTTTGTATTCCAAAAGCCTCATGTAATACCTCCAGGAGTTCAGGAAGCAGTATCTGTCCATATTTTTTATAAAATCCATCTTGTCCTGGGGCCTTGTTATTATGGGTCTAAGATACTGATTGTTTTAACTCTTCCAAGGATATAGGGCTATCTAAAAATTCTCTTTTTTGTTGGTTTCAATTTAAGGATATATACTTTGTTTTCCAAGTACTCACCGGTAACAATTACTGATACATAGCCTGAGTTCACATATGTCCGGGGCCGGTTTGCAGCGTGATTTCAAGCCCCAAATGCTTGTGACTTAGTTCAGCGAATCAGGTGCAATTCAGTGTATGACATTGTAAATCGCACCTGAACCAGGCTGAAAATCATACTAGACTTTTCTTGAAATTACACTGCGGCCGACACGCAGTGTAGGGTTGCCACCTCATCCCTTTAAACCCGAACACATATGAATTACACAGATTCTGAGGCTAATTTTAAAGCAGATAAGGCACCAAGTAAGTTTCATTCTCACCTTAATCAGCCTCAGAACCTGTGTAATTCATATGTGTTCGGTTTAAAGGGGATGAGGTGGCAACCCTAACGCAGTGCAATTTTAAAAAGTCAGGTACGATTTTCTGCTAAATGAAATTGCACTGGACTCTTGAAGGTATCGGTTTTAGTATCAGAACATTTGTACAAGTACAAGCAATGCTAATATACTATACTAATGCTAGTAAATGAAGCCTTGATACAAATGTCAACAAAATCTTTAATAGTACATACATTCACACACTACTCACAGTCCTGGTCCTTTCCAGGCCTGAGTTGAAGCAAAACTTAATTGCAAAAGTAAAAATTTGTGAGCAGGCAGGCTTTTTATTGCAGAGGAGACACACTACATACTGTATTTTCAGCAAATAAAGCATTCCTACCTGCCTGTTCACAAGTTGCTGCAGAATGTACACTGAGCTGTAAAGGTATAAATGCTAAGGGGTGAATGAAGTTACATCATCCAGGCATAGACCAGTCAAGCACCATGTGTAAGATTTGTGTGCCTAAAATGACAGGGCCTAGCTATTGGCCCCCATGTGTAAGCTAGCATCTTAGGAGAAAGGGGAGGAGATCACATTCTACCCAATAACTGGAGACATGGTATTTCCCGATGGCTCCAATTAGGCAAGAGAGTGAGAAAAAAGTGACAGCTGAGCATGGTGGCAAAAAATGGGCAAAGTGAAACAGTTTATTTAGACTCAGACATAATGACCAATGTCTTCTTCTATAAAATGGAAGAATATTACCAAACACCACAGACTGAATGTAATATAAAATCTTTGTCACCATTTAGTTATAATGTCTGACCTAAAGTTTTTGTTAGATGCTGAAATAATTAAAATAATTGGATCATGCAAGATGTTATTTACAGTCTTGTCAAATGAAAAAAATATATCTAGTTTCTTGCTGCTACATCTTACCATTATGATGACTCACCTTTCACCCTGCTTTCCTCCACTTTTTGGGTTGACAAAGATAAGTAGTGGGTGTGTATCTAGTATTGGGGCGATCTGCAAATACAATGAAATATGCTCCAGAACAGGAATTTAGAAACCCGGGCATACACATGTGTACTTTATGAACAAGAGAGAGCAAAGCAGAGGTCTTGGTCTAAAGTAGAACTATAGGCAAAACTTTTTTTTTTATTTCCCATTTTGGATAGAGTATAACCCATCAGATTTTTTTCCCCGCTATCTGTGTCCCATTGCAGAGATTTCCGTTCACTTCCTGACACATAGCCAAACAGGAAGTGAGAGAAATTCCCAGCAAATTAAGAGAATTCCTTGGGAACCTCCAGGTCACCAGAACTAGTGTTCCCTTTGGAAGATTTTCCCCCTATTACCTTTCTGGGGACAACCCAAAATGTGTGATTTTCTTTTACGTTCACTTTCAATGATAATGGTAAACAGGACAAAAATGGAGAGGGTGAATTTCTTTAAGGGGGCCATAGACAGCAATAAAAACTGACAAGTGTTCCACCCTGTCCAAAGCTAAAAATAAAGTTTTGCCTTTAGTTATACTTTAGGTATAACCAGTGATGATGTGTCCTACTATAAGAAAAATAGGCAAAGGTTTTCTGTAATAATAACATTATTTAACATTTTGCTATATTTAAATAAATCAGAAAACCTCTAAACAGCTTTCTAGTAATGCAAATTTTGGAACAGTTCGTTAAAGCGATACCAAACACACACTGTTAAGTTTACATTGTCCTTTCTATTTCTGTATATGGATGATGGCACTGTATTTCCTTTAATTATAAAAAAATATACAAGTACCTTTTTCCATAGATATACAGCTGTCACATGACCCAGCTTTTTCCCAGCCTGTCTGCAGGGAAACATAAGCAAAAGGAGCTTCTAGGCATAACAACCCACCCCGGCATCCCCTAAATCCAGCCCTGTGTCTCTCACCTGCTGGTTACACGTTTAAAGTAAAAGAAAAAAAAAAAAGCAGCCTTTGAAATACAGAGTAAAAATAAGTAATTACGATCAATAAACTGTTTTAAATTGTCATACAAATATATATTTGAAATCAAATCTTTATTATTTTTTGCCAATAACTTGGTGTGAGTGGATTTTTGCCAGTCACAGGCTGTCAAGCCCCTCCAGCCTGTGTCTTAGAATAAGAGGGAGGTGAAGCCTCCATCAGTCTACATGTAATATCCTGCCCCCATTGTGTTTAGCAGGTTTGTGGGCATGGAGGAGGAGGGAGTGAGTGGGCTGTCATTTGTATACGCCCACATGTGTGACTCTATAATCACATGAGCTGCACAGATGTGATAGTGAGGAAATGCTCAGCATAGAAACTCACTTGAAACTGAATATGTGCAGAGCTACTCTGAAATCCCCAACTGAATTGGAGACATGTACAGAAGGGAGAGATAAAGAACAGCAGGATCAACCAGGTTTTTTGCACAATACAGAAAACAAATTCCATATTGAGTGAGTATGAACAGCATGTAATACACCATTTATTGTTAGTTTTTTATGATGTGGGTTTAGTGACACTTTAAGGAAGGCAGGTACTAAATATTTGCTAAATACTATTACAGAAAAACTCTGCTAAGACCAATCTACATCTAAAAGAACTACATGACCTCAGTGCAATTTTAGGAACACGACAACCCCTCTGAAAAGAAAAAAAAAACAGTGATTATGGGTTAACTATGCTGGTCACATTTTTCAAATTAATTATTTAAAATAATTTTATTTACTTTCAACCAGCTTTTAATCACACTAATGGCTTCATAGATCAAATCCACCTTCCACCAGCATCTTTAAGGTGTTAGATTGCATGGATCTGGTCAGCCATTTTTGTGATTTTAAGATGGTTGGAAATGCCTGAAGACTGGTACATGTACGATCACCATAACAGTTATACACATAAGTCATGATGATTTGATAATGGGGGCAGACACTGACACAGCATGGCTGACACAGAAATTTTGCAATCAGATTAAGCCCACTTTAAAACAGAGCTCCACCCAAAAGGGGAAGTTCTGCTTTAAGCACAACCAACCTCTTCCCCGCATTTGATATCACTTTTTTTTGGGGGGGGGAGCGGGTACCTCCTCTGCCCCTCCTTCCCTGCACTGTGCTGGGACATGTCACAGGTCCTAGAGTACTGCCAGACCATTCAGCAGGTGCAGGGCTACTCACGCATGGGCACGCGGCTGTGAAACTGCAAGCTGTCACCAGGGCCGCTTATATAAATCACGGGGCCCCGTACAGCCTACCTGATGGGGCCCCCGTGCACAAATTTCCAAACAAAAATTCCCCCTCCTAGCACAACCCCCTCTAAATTACCCCCTGCCCCCCCCCATCTCTCCTCCCAGCACATATCCCCCCATTCTTCCTCCTCACACATATCGCCCTCCCCAAATCCCCATTACATTTGCCAATGCCAACACAGCCAGGAAGAGGTGTGCTGTGTTTTGTTCTCCCCTCCTGTCAGAAGAGTGCTGGTCTTTATATTACATGAGACCGGATCGCTCTTACTGTAGATTGCATTGCACTGTACACACACACACACACAGCACCCCCATCTCCTCCAAAGGCTGCTTAGTGCTCACCTCCCGGCAGCAACAAATGTGGATAGGGGGCGGTGTGTGTACAGTGCCATGTGATCTACAGTAAGAGCGATCCGGTCTCATGTACTGTAAAGACCAGCGCTCTTCTGACAGGAGGGGAGAACAAAACACAGCACACCTCCCGCTGGCACTTGTTCTCTCACCGCTCCAGCTCCAAGCTGCCGTCTCCTCATCCCAGCTGTGAGTGCGGGCGGGGAGGGGGCAGGGGAAGGAGCTCAGCTGCGGCCGGCCAGGGGGGGCATAACAACCCACCCCGGCATCCCCTAAATCCATCCCTGTGTCTCTCACCTAGCCTCTCACCTAGCAGCTGAAAGCCGGCGGGAGCGAGATGGAGAGAAACCGACTTTGAGTTGCTGGGTGAGAGACACTGTCATTCTTTATTCTCTGCTCCACCGATTATCCTGCTGTCCAGGCCCCCCTGTGTGCCCGGGCCCCCTACAGGAGGGCTGGTGGTCCCCCCCTATCAGCGGCCCTGGCTGTCACCATCGGGTGCCCACGGTTAAAATGCCAGCGCAGGGGAGAGGAGAGGAAGAGGAGCGATCGTTCGGGTGACCACATCGCTGTATCGTGGGACATGTGAGTGTGTGTTTATTAAAAGTCAGCAGCTACACTTTTTGTAGCTGCTGACTTTTAATAAACACAAAAACAACTGGAGCTCCGCTTTAAAGGGTTGGTTAGTACTCTATGCAGTCCATGGATTCTATTCCATAATATTAATCCAATCTGATTTGAAAAATATCCATTTATGCTCCATCCATACTTATAGGCCATTCACGCATGCAGTGAAGCCTGCCCCAAATGCTTCTGATATTTTCACAGCTGCAGCCTGTCTTCTCTAGGGACAGACCAACCATTAGGATAAGTATCCCTTACCAGTGCAGGAGCAAGCACCATCTTTTTCCTGAGCCCTGCATGGTGTTTGTGGGCCGCATAGAGTACTTTTTATAAAGGTGAACTAACCCTATACATTTTTATATTACACTCCTTTATCCTTTAAGCCCTTCCCCCTTCTGATGGTGAACATTCCTCTAACAAGACATAATTAGCTAAACCATAAGAGCTTTCGGTGATGTGAGGCCTGCCTGACACTGACACCTTTTCTCTATATTTTTCTTGCCTACCAGTGCACATTCGCACTATGGATTCCATTAATTTCTGTGGCAAACCTGTCAACATTTCTGCACATGCCTTCTATTGAAATTATTAGTGTGCATGCTTGGAGTGTGAACTGGCAGCTAAAATTCTGCAACCAATAGGATTGGTTTTGGGATTTTGAAAGACAAACAGAAATATTTAATAAGTGACATCAATGATACATACATTTTGATTGGTCACCCTAAGGCTTCATGTACACGGGACATTGTTTAACCTCTCCTGAACGATTTAGCTTGACAGCTAGAAACCGGTGTCTAAAAACTTTTTTTTTTTTTATAAAAATGTGAGTTACCGCGTTTAGCAGCGTTTACAAGCTGTTACAGGCATTTGGTGGCGTTTCAAATGTCTCTGAACATCCGTCCGAACCCATTTTTTTACGTTTCAAAAAAGGCTTCTAAACTCACCTGCCTAGAAAGGACTCTGTGTACATGTACTGATAAGATAACATAGAGGAGAGTTAAGGGGCAGCTGAAAAAAAATAGGATTTTTATAACAGCTTACCTGTAAAATCCTTTTCTTGGAGTACATCACGGGACACAGAGCGACATAGTCATTACTAATGGGTTATATAGATACCGTCAGGTGCTGGCACTGGCAACTTCCAAAACCGGAAGTACCCTACCCTATATAAGCCCCTCCCATCCGGGAGCACCTCAGTTTTGTAGCAAAGCAATAAGTGTCCCCAAAGAGGGGCGGGAGCTCTGTGTCCCGTGATGTACTCCAAGAAAAGGATTTTACAGGTAAGCTGTTATAAAAATCCTATTTTCTTTCTCGTACATCACGGGACACAGAGCGACATAGTCATTACTAATGGGATGTCCTAAAGCAATGCCAAATGAGGGGGGGGATACACCATATATAAGCTGAGCGCTATCAGACATGAGGATCTTTTGCGGCCTGCAACACACTGCGCCCAAAGGCGACATCCTCCTGACTTCTAACGTCCACCTGGTAGAACCTAGTAAACGTGTGTACTGAAGACCATGTTGCGGCCTTACAGATTTGAGCCAGGGAGGCCTGGTGATGCACTGCCCATGAAGTTCCAACTGCTCTCGTGGAGTGCGCTCTAACTTTGAATGGAGGCGGTCTCCTTCTCAAGCCATAGGCTTGTATTATGACCTGTCGAATCCACTTGGCTAAAGTAGATTTTGACGCTGCCTGACCCTTTCTGGGGCCTTCCGGCAGAATAAACAAAGTATCCGTTCTGCGAATCTGAGCAGTGGCTTTTAGATAAGCTTTAACTGCTCTTACTACATCCAAAGAATGCAATAACTTTTCCTCTACCGAAGTAGGTTTGGGGAAAAAAGAAGGAAGAACCACATCTTGGTTCAAATGAAAACTCGATACCACCTTAGGAAGAAAGGCTGGATGAGGACGTAACACTACTCTGTCCTTATGGATAACCAGATATGGCTCCTTACAGGACATAGCTGCTAATTCCGATACTCTTTTAGCCGAACAAATGGCTACTAGAAAAATCAATTTCCTGGTGAGAAGCACCAAGGAAATATGCTGTAATGGTTCAAATGGTTGTTTCTGTAGAACCGACAGAACCAAGTTTAGATCCCATGGACATATGGGAATATTAACCGGAGGACTAATACGCATCACTCCTTGTATAAAGGCTTTGACTAGTGAATGCGAAGCCAAGGGCCTTTGAAAAAATATTGACAAGGCCGAAATCTGACCCTTGATGGTACTCAAGGCAAGCTTCCTATCTACAGCCCATTGTAGGAAGTCCAGAATCCTACCTATTACGTATTTACGTGGATGCCATTTCTTGGCCTCACACCAGGCGATGTACGCCTTCCAGATTCTATAGTAGATCTGCCTGGATACCGGCTTCCTGGCATTGATCATGGTAGATACCACAGAATTAGAGAGCCCTCTCTTTTTTAGAATGTGGGCTTCAATAGCCAGGCCGTCAAACCTAGGGCTGGTAAGGAAGGGTGGTATATCGGTCCTTGCGAAAGCAGGTCCGGACGATGTGGGAGAGTCCAAGGACTCCCCACTGACATTTTACAATCTCCACGTACCACGCTCTTCGGGGCCACGCTGGAGCCACCAGAATCACTGGTTTCTTTTCTACCCTGATTCTGCGGAGTAATCGAGGTAACCATTGTGGCGGTGTGAATGCATATATCAGCTTGAACTGATCCCAAGGGAACACTAGGGCATCCGAGCCGCAAGCTAGGGGATCCCTTGTCCGAGAGACAAACCTGTCCACCTTTGCGTTGAATCTGGATGCTAGAAGATCTACATCCGATGTTCCCCACCGCTGACATATTGTCCAGAAAACCTCGGGGTGAAGGGACCCTTCCTCTGGGCATAATTGCTGGCGACTTAGAAAGTCCGCCTTCCAATTCTCCACTCCTGGAATGAATACCGCAGATATGGCTGGGAAATATCTTTCTGCCCATTTCAGGATGTAATTTACTTCCCTCTGGGCTGCACAACTCCTGGTGCCCCCCTGATGATTGATATATGCCACTGCTGTGGCATTGTCTGATTGAATTCTGACAGGGGACCCTTGGAGTTTGGATGTCCATGCTACTAGGGCATACCGGGCTGCTCGTATCTCTAAGAGATTGATGGGCAGGGCCTTTTCTGCATCCGACCATCTGCCCTGGAGAGACTATTGCTCCAGTACTGCTCCCCAGCCTATAAGGCTGGCATCTGTAGTGACCACCTTCCAAGAAATCGGACTGAAGGATTTCCTTTTTTCCAGATTCTGGGGAACCAACCACCAACGGAGGCTCTTGCGAACGGAAGGGAACAAGGACATTGTAAGTCTAGGGCCTGAACTTTTTTGTTCCAGGCCGACAGTATGGCCCCTTGCAAATTCCTTGAATGGAATTGACCGTAGGGTACTGCTTCGAATGATGCCACCATTTTTCCCAGCAGCCTCATGCACAGGCATATGGACGGCTGTCTTTTTTGTACCCACTAAGTGGATCAAATCTTTCAAAGACAACACCTTTCCTCGAGGCAAGAATATTTTTCTCTGGCCTGAATCCAACCTTAGCCCCAAGTATTCCAGACTTTTGACTGGTTTTTAGGGCTGACTTGTCTCGGTTGATAATCCAACCGTGAGATTCCAGATACTTGATTGTCTTGTGAACGACCACGTCTAGTTTTTTCACTGAGTGGTCTATCAGCAACAAGTCATCTAGATATGCCATTATCATTACACCTTGTGTTCTTAGATTGGCCAATAAAGGGCCAGAATTTTTGTAAACACTCGTGGTGCTGTGGCCAAACCGAAGGGTAAGGCTCTGAACTGAAAATGGCGCCCTTCTACTGCAAAGCGTAGAAATTTTTGGTGGCCTGGAAAGATGGGAATGTGCAAATAAGCATCTTTGATGTCGATCGCGGCTAACCAATCCTCCCCCTTGTAGGGCAGTGGCCACCGATCGGATCGACTCCATCGGAAAGTCCTGATATACAGGAATTTGTATAGCCCTTTTTAGAATTAATATGGGCCTCCCGTCCGCGTTTGCTTCGGGACTGTAAAGAGGTTTGAGTAAAACCCGAACCCTCATTCTTCCAGGGGAACCTCCATAATTACTCCTTGGAGCAATAGTTGTTCTAGTGCCAACAGGAGGGACTCTCTCTTCCGGGGATCCCTTGGCACGTTTGACCTCAAAAATGGGAAGGAGGAGAGTCTTTTAACTCCAAACTGTATCCCAAACATACTGCGGAGAGCACCTATCTGTCTTGATCATGTCCCGCCAGGTCTCTTGCGAACAACTGGAGTCCTCCCCCCACCCGACTGAGTGGGGGCAACCCTTCAATGAATTTAACTTTGGGGGAGGTTTTGTACCTCCCCTGACCCAGGGTTTCTCATTACCCTGCTATTGTCCCTGTTTTTTTACCCCCGGGAATTGACCGAGGAGGCCGTCGGAACTGTTACACAGCCGATGCCCCAGGGACTGGAGAAGCAGGCCTCTTAAAGAGGGACCTCTAACTCTGTTTTTAACCGGCAAGAGCGTATTTTTACCGCTGGAAATTTTCTGGATATATTTGTCCAGGTTTTCCCTGAATAAGCGTTCACCATGAAATGGGACGCTAACCAGCCATTCTTTACAGGGAGCTTCAGCAGACCAGTTTCTGAGCCATAGAAGCCTACGCATATGTACTATAGACAGCGTAAGGCGGGAGGCCTGATGGACTGAATCCTTTATGGCGTCAACCGCAAAGCCTAAGGCTCTAGGTAGATCAGCTAGGGCAAAGCCTGCTGATCTGTCAAGTCCCTCAAGACCTGTTTCAACTGATCCTTCACTGCTTAGCAGACCCCAATAGCTGCTACTGCTGGTTGTGTCACCAAGCTTGCTGTAGAAAGAAGCAGACTTTCATAAGGACTCCAATCTTTTATCTATTGGGTTCTTGAACATTTGGACATTATCCACTGGACATGTCAGTGATTTATACATACAAGAGATGGCTGCGTCCACTGTAGGGACCTTCCATTTTTTTTTTTTTTTTTTTTTTGATGAACTTATCCTCCATGGGATAGACCACCGGAAATCTCTTGGGGGAATAAATATTTTCTCAGGACGTTCCCCATCCTGGTAAATAAGCCCTTTCAGAAAAGGGTGAAGTGGAAAAGAACAGACAGTCTGGGGGCTTCTAGCGACCCCAACGAGGATACAGTAGTGGTTGATGGTTCCGCAAGGTGCATTTTTAAATGCTGATCGGACCATGTTAGTCAGAGACTGAACCCATAATCTTTCAGCTTGAGATGCTGAGAAAAAGGTTCCCCCACTGTTGACTCCTCTATAACAGAATCAACCTTATCCTGATCCCCTTCAGGCAGGTCGATCCCTGTATGGGACTGTTGCTCTGCTTAACAGGCACTTTGAAGGAGGAGATGGCGATCGGGCGTGCTTTCCCTGACAGGGAGGCAGCGATCAATGTTGACAATCTCTCTCTAATCCTCCCAAAGCTGAGGAAAAAACCTCCTGTTACATACACAGGAGCAGGTGAACTGAGGACAGCCACAGTACCAAGTACCCCTGCGGGGTCTCTACGGTCACTTACCTCTGAACTTCAGGGGAGACTGGTGCAGCAGAAGTATGCCCAAGATCCTCAGAGCCCGATGAGACCCCCTTAGCTTCCTGGAAGATTCAGTTCCGGAGCTTCTGGACGGCATATTCCTAAGCCTAAAGCTGAGGTATTCCAGCCGTAATACACCACTTTTACTGAGAATAGTCTAGCACAATTGCTGCTATATCACAGTTGGTGTCTACTAAAGTGCCTTTCTAGGGGATGCCTGCATCAACCGCCTCTATGTGCCTTTATATTGTTGCTAGCTCTGTCTATGCACTTCAACATTCAGCTATAATGCTTTAAAACACGCTGGACGCCCGCACATGCGCAGTAGCGCCGCGGCGCACACCTGAGCGTCATCCACCCGCTCCGCCCCTTTTTCCAGATCGCCTCTATGAATAGAGGCGCGTGCACGCGCACGGGCACGTGCACCTTCGGCGCCTTTTTTGAAAACAACAAGGAGCTAGATGGGAGCCAGGGTCCCTTTGCCGCAGGGCCCGGGGATGGATGAGCGCAGCAACAGGGCAGAGGAGACAGCTTCCCAGGAGAGAACATACCAACTGCCTGGATTTGATTCTGGAAGAAAAAAATCCACATTACAAGAAAAAGAACCATAGCGGCCTCTAGTGTCTAACACAGGTACCGCGGTCTTACATTTTTTTTTTTTTCTTGCCTACTATTAAAATTTTTACATTTTCTCAGTAGTAACAGGCATACGCAGAATATTAGCGGGAATACCGTTAGGTAACAGACAGAAAGACAAATTAGGCTTGGGGGTCCCCCAATAGAACCAAGTTCCTGGGGGCCCCCACTTACCTGTTCCCCGCCGCAGGACTTTGTTTGGTCCACAAAAGCCCAAACTTCACCTATCACGGCAGGCATTGTAATCAAACCTTCAGGGACCGGGTTCCCAAGGATTCCACTCCCCTGGACCTGTATAGCACCCTGCACAGAAAACATCTTGGTCGTGGGTATGACCAGAGCTCTGGATCCCAGGGTCCAGCTCTCCTAAGAGAAGCATTACAGGCAAAACCTTGCTCTTCTCTGCAAGGCCCGGGTACCGACCGTTTAGCTATGAAGCTTTTTTGGTCGGATCCGGAATAGCTTACTGAGGCCCAAAAGAACCTGTACGCAAGCTCAGTGAAAAACACATGTTTCTTCTTGGCCAACACCTTAGACACTGGCAAAAAACTGAGGTGCTCCCGGATGGGAGGGGCTTATATAGGGGAGGGTACTTCCGGTTTTGGAAGTTGCCAGTGCCAGCACCTGACGGTATCTATATAACCCATTAGTAATGACTATGTCGCTCTGTGTCCCGTGATGTACGAGAAAGAAATGCCCAACTGCTCTTAAACGTCAATTTACCAGCAGTAGTGTACATGAGGCCTAAGTTACTGCACTTTGCACACTGGCCTTTGCCTCACTCAGTGAGTGGGTAGCAAATGTGAGCCTGTAAAGTATACTGTGGTACAGATCAGGGTGCAGTAAGGTACAATGTATATAATATTGAGATTGAAGGTGATTCTCACTCGAAGTGCTTGTCCTTCTGCAGTGCTGAATATCTGGGATGTTTCCTCTGAGGAAGCTATAAGGTTCTTCTGACTGTTTTGTCGTTCCTGAAAATGTGAGAGAAAAACGGTGAGAAATTTCATGCACATAAAAAAAATATGTAGCTTACTAGAGGGAACACATCATTTTCAGTTTAACATATAAAACTGGAGGAAAGAAGTAATATGTTGCACATAAAAAACAATCATCAGCTACTTGCAATTTCTAACCAGCAATCCATAAACGACAGCTGAAATAAGACTAGTTCCCATATACATATCTAGTGCTGGTTGGACGCTAAGGGCAAAACCTCCTTTATTACATTACTCCATTTTTGTTATACCTTAGCCCTAAGCAGACAGAGGCAGTATATAGGGTGTAGCAAGATGGCGGCGACGGCATCTAATGTGACGAGCGCACGCTCGTCGTAGTCGATGACGTCACCGCGTTCGTTCCATTCAAAAGAACGGCGGTTCTTTTGAATCGAGCGTGTGTACACTCGGCCAGGACAAGATACTTGTCAAGAATCTTGTCAGGGAAAAACGACTGTTTTTTTCCTGACGAGATTCTCGGTCGTGTGTACGAGGCTTAAGAGGTCTATAACACTGATGTCACATTGACAATCATGAATACTTGCAGTTTTATTTAACAAGGCAGTGCAAATGACAGTAAGTTTATGTAACATGCAGACAATCCAAATATCCAGTTGGATTTACATTTTCTGCAGTCAGATCCCCAGACAATCCTAAGTATAGGTCCCTTTAAAGTCCCCTGATGAAGTCACGTGCCGTGACGTAATGCGTAGGGCATTGTGGACCGGAAGTGATGCAAGAGACTGGCAAGATTTTAACTGTAAGAGTTACTATTTTAATAAATGAATAAAACTTTTAACTGCTACACTATGGAGGATTACTTTCTTTACCCTTAACATATGGAGTGAGCGTGGGAAATCCTGGAACAGTGCCAAGATAGAGGCAACATGAACCCGGATACTACAATTATAAGGCTTTATCATAGCCTTGTTGAGGTGAGAGTTCTGGGAGCACAGAGGTGGCACAAAAAGGTGGAAGTACACCGTTTTGGTTATATATGCACCAATACAGCACTTTAGAACACTACATTTGATATATCATCGCTGGAGGAATGAACCATCATTTATTATGAACTTTATCATTCAATTTATTATTTTATAGTATTTGTATTGCACGTTGTTGATTATTTATTATATGAATTTGATATTCAGAATATTTTGATTGACACACCACTGCGGATACAATATATGACACAATTGGTTTACAACAGCGCGGCACCAATCAAAACTACATTCCTATTGCTTTATTTGTGGGAACACAACTGGTGACACAGCAACTAGTTATTTATTATTTGCACATAACTATTTTTTGGTTTATTTCACATTTTGGTAGTGCAGAGGCATATTCACACTATAATTATCAACTACAGTGGCTGATGATTAAAACAGGCACATCTAGGTATGCAGGCATCCGGGGTAAAGCTGTCCACATAGACCGTCTCCGCACCGCCATCGGCGTCTTCCCTTCCATGCTGCGCTCTACAAGCTCTTAAAGCCTCGCTTTCAGATCGCTCTACTGCAAGGTAGTCTTCCTGGTCACGATTGCAGACTGACAGTGGTGAGAGCCGGCAGTGCGGGGGATATCTATGTGGATGTCTATGTGGACAGCTTTACCCCGGATGCCTGCATACTTAGATGTGCCTGTTTTAATCATCAACCATGTGAGTTGCTAAATGTTGTACCTTCATTAAATGTAACCATATTGCTACACTTAGAGGCCTCTTTTCTCTTTTATACTCTGTAGATCCTGCTGGATTTAGCTTCTAATCCCCTTGTGATGGCTGCCATTTGTGAATGGATATTTTATGGTTACACAACCGATCACATTGCTATAATCTTTTTATATGGACTATAGACTGAAGGACTTATGAACAAATGGTTGTGTAATGAATCATCTGAGTTTGCATTATTTCTTATGGGGAAATTCGCTTTGGTGTACAAGCGTTTTAGATTACAAGCATGTTTCCGAAACAAATTATGCTTGCAATCCAATGTTTTACTGTATATGTTAGGTACATATGTGCTGCCATTGCATTTTGAAATGCTTTATTAAAAAGCATGACAGGCTTGGGACCCTGGCATTCGTTCTACTTACCAGAATTACTGGATAAATGGACGAAGGAGGCAGTATATGGTCTCGCAGGATGCCACCATCACACTTTAGAGATACTAAGGAAACACATTCATCATGAACCTAAAGTAAATAAAAGAAAAACTTTATATAAAGGCAGCAAACCCATGTAACATATGAATTATATTTTTAAACCTATACAATAGGTTTCCTAGCTGGACATTGCTGTTTTTGTCTACCTTGTCTCTAGCAAAAAAAATAAAAAATCACTTACCGTATATACTCGAGTATAAGCCGATCCGAATATAAGTCGAGGCACCTAATTTTACAACAAAAAACTGGGAAAACGTATTGACTCGAGTATAAGCCTAGGGTGTCCATCTGCATGCCTCACTGTGTCAACGTGCATGCCTCACTGTGCCCATGCCTCACTGTGCCCATGCCTCACTGTGCCCATGACTAGACTGACGTTTAACATGGGAGTCTATGGAAGGGGTGCCCGGGCAAATATTGCAAAGTCTAGATGTACAAAGTTAGTAGCGATATATCCCAATAGACTAAAGGCTGTAATTAAAGAAAAATGTGGTCCAACAAAATACTGACATAAGGGGGGTGGATCCTTTTTCCAACAATTCTGTTTTTGAGTTTTTTTATGTTGGTGTTATATCTTTCACTTGGATGCTATAAATTGCACTAGTAAATACAGCGGGATAAAACAAAAACAGTGTCTGTCTTCATTTCAGGCTGCAAAGCAACAAAATTTGATATTTTAAAGGGGGTGATTCTTTTCTATACCCACTGTATGCAAGTAACTTTTACCTTTGATAGACAATCTGAAAATAACCACAAGATGATTTGGAAATTATACAAGCTGTTAAAGGAAACTGTCAAGGTATACCGTATATACTCGAGTATAAGCCGAGTTTTTCAGCACATTTTTTTGTGCTGAAAATGCCCCCCTCGGCTTATACGAGTCTATGTCCATCTTCAATTTGTGCGCCTGATTCCGGCCAGCCGTAGGTCCCCTGGACCCCAAACTTGGCACACATGTAGCCCCACTCTTCATCTACAAGTGTGTTTGTTGTCCAGGGGTCCTACGGCCGGGGAGCACTGATTTTTCAAAGCCGGGCACCCCTTCCATAGACTCCCATATTAAACTTCAGTCTAGTCACACAGCGCCGGAGATCAGGTAGGGAGATGGGGCACAGTGAGGCATGGGCACAGTGAGGCATGGACACAGTGAGGCATGGACACAGTGAGGCATGGACACAGTAAGGCACAGTGAGGCATGGACACAGTGAGGCATGCACATGGACACAGTGAGGCAAAGTGAGGCACAGTGAGGCATGCATATGGACACCCTAGGCTTATACTCGAATCAATACGTTTTCCCATTTTTTTGTGGTAAAATTAGGTGCCCTGGCTTATATTCGGGTCAGCATATACTCGAGCATATACGGTAAATTTAATTTCTTTCAAGAGACAAACAGTATTGTGTAGACTAAGCTGTATAGTATTGTCACAAAGCAGACAAACATTATTTAACAGCTTAAATAAGAACTGGATTGTATGATACAACTAAAAATAAGATTTGCTGAAACCCAATATTTATTTGTTTGATTTGTTAAAGACTTTAGTTACACTTTACTATGGTTCACTAGTTATGCCAAGCGAGTGCATTTAATCTTTGCTACTTGTAGGGGGCATAAAAGCTATTACTCATACTTCTGTCAATATGCTTCAGCACATTAAACACATTAATGATATATCGCCATTTCATTCTCCTCTTCAGCTATAATACATTACACAAATGAAAAGCGTAATGTGGACCCATCTGTGGTTATTAATGTAAAGTACTTTTTAGTAATTGCTATCCTAAATTTGAATGTCCATTTATTTAACTATGTAAGTACTTACCTTGGAATTCAATAAACTTTTTCAGCTTTAAGTCATAATTCAATGGTTACATAGTGTATAGTTAACCAAGTTAAAGTGGTTGTAACCCTAAAAGAAAATGCTCTTGTCCCTTTAAGGCACGAGATATAGCACAGTGCTTTTGCCATGTCAACTGTCCCTTTCTATGTTGTACAACACCTGGCTGATCCTGCCTGTTCTGGTCTTCCCCTCTGTAAACTGACAACGTTTATCATGGCTGCTGATCTCTGAAAGCGTGGTCAGTTTACGTGCCTCCGTCATCCAGCTATCTCCTCAGCAGCTCTGCATATCCCCTCTCTCCTCCTCCCTCTCTCCCTGTCTCTTCTGTAGTCTGTGTGAGAGACGATTTCCTCCCCTCTCCTCTCATGTCTGTGTAATTCTCATCCCTTCAGCTGCTCCAGTGCTTGCAAAGTAAAGTAACATATAATAAGTACTTTGATCTTTTCTGTTGTAGGTCCCTGTTCAGTACAGTGTGTGCATTTTCCTAAAATTATAATGCTACATAACTTCTTTGCAGAGCCCTGCTATGCAGACACGGTACCTCACTCTGCTAGCTTACATTAATCAGAGGGAAATCTCAGCCCCTCCCACTGTACTCACTTACTTGGTAAGGGAAGCTGAGGGAGGTCACAAAACAGAATAGCAGAGCTCTGCAAAGAAGGTATTTAGCATTATAATTTTAGGAAAACACACACACTGTACTGAACAGGGACCCTCACAGAGCACACACACGCACAGCCACACCCGCGCACCAACTTCCACAATGGTAGGTGCACGTGTGCACTGAGAATGTCGATAAAAGGGGACCTGGAGAGGTCTGGATGCTATTGCTTTGGCTCTGAGGAAGAGGGTTTGCCCTCGCAACGCGTAAGCCGCATTTTATGCCGTCTGGACTCCCCCCGGTGATCTGGTCCCAGTTGAAGGCATTTGGAGACATCTATTTCCACTGACGGAGTGGTGTAAATGCTAGCTTTTTTAACTTGTTTGTGAGTAGCCAATATCTCTGTACATTTTTATTAAACCTTGCCATTGGTAATGCACAAGGTCGGTGCGCCCTTCTTTTCCTTTTGTTTACTTTAGCTCTATTATGCAAACAGCAACTTTAGTCCTTGGAGGTTTTTGTTTAACCCCCTCTGCCTCACACACCTCTCTACTAGTCCATCACTATGATGGACAGTTTCATTGAGTAATAGTGAGGTATGAGAAGTAGGGAGGATGGGGACAAGTGCCACGCTGGGAATGAAGATTACTAATTGTTTGTACGTATGTGAATTCAAGTTTGCGTTAATTCTCTGGGCTTTACACACAGGTTTTCTTTCACACTGCATTAATATTTCACAAATTTTCTATTTAGGTCTATGTATGTGTTTTGATGGGCTAGTATTCTCACCTTCACATGACACCAGACACAGCGTTGGCCAGTAAGACTCTGGAAACTCTTTATCTTTTTCTGACATCGGTCACACTTGTTGGCCTCACATCCACCTTTAACCCACATGTGAGTCTGCCCCTAAAAGCAGAATTACAGTACAAACTGAGTACAGACAGTGCTCACAATGTGTAAAAAAACATTCATATCATGAGAATAAAGGAGACTTTGCATTTAAAATTGAACAGCACTTACACTTGCATCTTTACGAGACTTGGCGTAGGTGCTGATGCAGCTACTTGGTGCTTTGCGAGCACAACGTTCATGCACAGTAAACTTACAGACTGTAAAATAAAAAGATACATCACTTAAATCAGAACTTCAGACAAAATTAAAAAGGATAAATGAACCACCCTTTAAAAGATAGAATTAAAAAACAGCTTTAGCAATATTTACCTTAAATTCAGAGATTTCCCACTGTACTATTTTTTTCTGCCAATGGATGTGCTTAGTCTGATGGCAACATCATTAAACAACATCCTCAAAGCCCGGGTTGACCTGGACCCACCCCAGCCTGTAACTGGACAGTAAAATGAGAAGCAGTACAGTGATGAGCTCATCTCTCTGATTTCCCACCCTATCAGCATGCTCCTTACTAGCACCTACACAGAATTGCTCCTTGTTCTGCATTTTCCGTTCACACACCAGCACTGCTGTACAGAAGAGGTTGATAACAGGTCAAATAGGACAAAGGCAGAGATAGAAACACATTTTGTGGTAGAGTAAGGACATTTTATAACCTCTGTCAGTATTTTACCGCTGTCTGTGTAACTATGTACACATGAAAACACAGAGCATTTAAAGCTAAACAGTTTTTTTGTCTCCTGTGATACAGACCTTATTATGCTATGGACTGACCTGAGACCCTGATCAAAGGTCCCTCTCCATTATCCATGTAGTACTATGTATGGAAATATCAATATTCATTCTTGTTCTGTACTTTTCTGAGCTGCGTCTTGAGGTTGTACCTATGTTTGACGTTCTTTTTCTTTCTATTGTCCTATTTCTTTGTATGTTGATAACAAGTGAAAACCCCAATAAATCTACCCTATCTAAAAAAAAAAAAAAAAAAACTGAACTGTATCCATCTAGAAAAAATGTAATGCATCTCGGCCAATACCAATACTGAAAAGGTCATCCTGGGTTAAGTCTTTATTTCCAGATGAATTTGGTTTCTTTAAGTGTCACCTGTCAAGCGATCTGGCTGCAAAATGGTAATTCAAGCATTGGCCTGGGGGATGGATTCGGGATTGCCAATTCAGCATCTCCTGCCATAATAAAGGCCCATTGAACCCTTTTAGCGAAAAGGAGACTTGACTGATGAAAGCATGGCATTACAGTGGGCATTAATTCATATCAAGTAGGTTAAGTGGCTCCGTCAGGATTGGCTACAAGGATAGGAGATCAGAGCCTGACCTCTAGATAAAGGTTATGATGAGGCACGTCACACTGACCTAGAAGATTCATTTTACAGAAGAGTTGCCCGCCCACTCACCCACGTTTTATCACATCTTTTTTGGCAATTTTGACCTTACCAGCAATTGACATTGTTTTAATGGGCTATGACCTCAAGTAAAATTCTGGGGTCAGTCTAATGCTGGTCTGGCACTGATGGTAAGGACAGGTCTTTGACTATGTCAGTTTATGGTTTACGTGTGCTCACAGTATAATTGTGACTGGCACTAGTTATTTTTTACATTCAGAAAAGTTCAATAAAGCTGTGGCCTTGCCCTATTTCAACTATTCCAATCCAGCCTCCGTGTCATTTTTGGGAAAAGTATTGGTCTGGTAATTGGTTTATACCAGCATATGCTTCTCAGCAGTCAAGTCCCTTAATGTAATGTTGATGTGGGTGAGAGATAGGGGTGTACCGGTGGTTGCTTCTACATATAGTGGTCACAGAGATCCCACTGCTGTCCATTATGGGCTGTTAACAGGTGAAACTGCAAGGGTTTTCAAATTCAAAGTCTTGGAAATCACAGGTAGTAAATACATTTTACAAAATTTGGACTTCACAAATATAAATATTGCAGTGGCTACTGATCTACTTCTAATATGACAGGAATAACTCTTCAACAAAGATACAGACAGCATTTAAAATCTAAGGATTTATGGTATTCACACGGGCACAGGAATCTGTACATCCATGTAGAGGCCCAGAGGCTGTACGGATCTTTACACACATATGGGCATGTACTTGCAAATAGGGATGAATGGACAGCTCTGGACGCAGACAGTTTGCATCCAGGGCCGCTTATTGACTCATCAAGGATCCGAGAATTCAGAATCCTAAAGCTGAACCACACTCCCTTTAAACCTGGTAATGCAGACTGTTCAGAATTAAAGACAATTATTGATAGTTTTAACTGACTGCTTGTACAGTAGCCTGTTCAGCAAATAAATCCAACAGTAAAGCAGACTTTGAGGCTGGCCATAGATGCTTCGATCTTTTTTTTGATAACCAGAGTGCTGATCAAAAAAAAAAAAGAATAAACAGAATTCTCCATCTACACATGCAAGTGGAGGAATCCTCCCCGCTGTGCCATTGTATTCGGAAGTGGCACTCTTCCGCTGTCAGAATAAATGGCTGCATTCAATTGACTAAATGTTTCCCAACAGTCCCGTTTCCAGAGAAGTTGATCATCAGGCAGAAAGAGCCATAAATGGATGCAAATTCAGCTGGTCCCTGCTGAACTGGCTGAATTTCGATCCATCTATGGCCAGCTTTACTGAGAGGAACTTCACCCAGGACTAAAAAATAAAAGTCATTAGATTTATGTACTGAAGCTGCTGACTCTTGCAGAACATAAAGTCCAGTGCTGTTTTCCTATAACCTAAAATCTTCACTGTTGTCTTCAGTTTCACGCTGCCATCTTGGATTTGGGTGCCAATTGTAACTTCCATATCAGTTACAGACAGCCCCCTACTGGAAATGCAAGAGATACGTTTACTGGATAAGACTGGTCTGAAGCCTCCTAGAATGTGTGACGTGATCTCAGGAGGCTGTGGGTAGGGGATGGAGGGGTTGTACCCAGCAAACTAAATCCTTGCCTAGGAGAGGAATAAGCAAGTGGGAATAAGTATCTGATGGAAACGGTATTTGCTACTGAAAGGGAAAAAAAAACTTTCCAAATGTGTAAAGGGCAGGGGGCAGATCTAGGATTATTATATTACAGTATAACTCAATATTAAAATATTGGGCCAGTAAAAGTGGTCAGATTTCACACTTTTCTTGACAGTTGTTATACAATATCTTTACAAAGACACAATCCTGTCTACTCACATGTGCAGCACAGGCCTTGTTTCCTGACACCAAACAGCAATGCTTCACACACATTACAGTACACAGGTCTGTTAAAATGTTTGAGACGCCATAAATGTTGACCATCGTCTTTAATATTCTGTGTAAAATGAAACACAATGTATAAAAAAATTATATGTTAAAACACCGCCAGCTTTTCTTTGTTTAAATATGTTTTTTAAGCTTCAGTAACTATCTATCTACTTACAGCTTCCATTCCAAGCAGCACCAGTAGGGGTACTGTGGTGAGCCCTCCCTTAAGCCATTCCTCATAGGACACAGTTCCGTTGCCATCATAATCCACCTGTCTCATCATCTCTTCCAGCATCTGCAGAGAAAAAAATGTGATCATAAAATTATATGGATGCACAAAACACATTTCATGTAGTAAGCTTGCCTTAGTAATCTTTTACTATGAGTTGTAATCGTATTTACTTCTTGAGAATCCTCCTTATTTAATTGGAAACAGAAAATACGGATGGCTGCACTCCAGTGATCAAACCACATTTATTGCAGTAAATCCAGGTAACACATGTAAGAGTACAGTAGGGGACTAAAGGTTAACCATCTCCTTATTTCAATATTCATGTCTCAGTTGTAACCTCTTGCTTTCCTCTGTTCCCCTCCTAAGATCATGACTTGGCCAACTATCACAAACAACCTAGTTCTTAAAAGACATCCAAGTACACTACACTTCTTATCATTGTGGGCACTTACATGTGGCGCACATAAATAGCATGGGTTGTAAAAATCTATGATAAGAACTAAGAGATAGAAGAAGAATGTGAAAAGCCTCAGTAAAATATTACTTACCGGTTTAAGCTCAGTAATATCCCAGTCCAAGTATTCAGCAACTCTCATCATTTGGGTTATGATTCGATCTACCTCCTAATAGAAAAACAACATCTCAATAAAATATTTAGATAAAGATTAATGGATTGAAAATGTATGCACATCAAAGGGGACCAGAGTGCAGAAATAATGGAAAACAATGGGGCAATAGAGCAATACACACATTTCTGGGGTTGATTTTTATACCCTAAACTTCTCCCTACTTTTTTATTTTGACTCCTATGCCACCAAAGATCATGCAATGCAATTAAATATATTAAAGCAGATTCTTGTGTCACTGTAAAACTACTACTTTTGGCTATAAAATATGTATTAATAATTTATTAGAACTAATCGGACCCATTAAGCATTGAAAAAATTCACAAACTCACATATAGTTTATTGTAAGTTTGTGAATTTTCTCAATGCCTAATGGGTGCGATTAGTTATAATAAATTATTAATAAATATTTCTTATAGTCGTACTTAACATTCCTGCATAACACACTTAAAGTGGAAGTCCATGCAAAAACTAAAATCCCTGCATCTAAAGCCACCAACATTCTAACACTAACCTATCAGCTCTGCTGAGTACAAGTCCAACAACGGCTGTGAAATGAATGGGAAGTGACATCATCCAGTTACTATGGGGCTTCCGTTGACGAATGTGTCCTCTGCACCCACCTCCACAGCCAAGCCGCGGCTGACAGTTTAGCGTGGGATCAGAGCTTCCGCCGCTGGAGATCGGGTCGGATCGCCTGCAGAAAAGGTATGTATACTGATTTTTTTCTTTTCAGGGCTAGGTTAGTGTGAAGCCTCGTACACACGGCCGAGATTCTCGTCGAAAAAAACATGTCGTTTTTTTCGACGAGATTCTTGGACAAGAAACTTGTCCCGGCCGAGTGTACACACGCTCCTTTCAAAGAACCCGCGGTTCTTTGAATGGAGCGAACGCGGTGACGTCATCGAATACGACGAGCATGCGCTCGTCACATTCGATGCTGTCGGCGCCATCTTGGTTCACCCTACCTATGCCTAGGAAGCTACCGCGCATGCGTCAAAGTCATTTCGAGCATGCGCGGGCTTCCCGGCGAAAAGGTAAGTGTACACACACACACTTTTCTCGTCGAGAAACAGGCTGACGAGAATCTCAACGAGAAAATAGAGAGCAGGCTCTCTATTTTCTCGTCGAAATTCTTGTCGCTTTTCTTGACGAGAAACCATACACACGAACGAATTTCTCGGCAAAAAATCTCTGCCAGCAAGTTTCTTGCTGGTTTTTGCAGAGAAACTCGTTCGTGTGTACGAGGCTTTAGAATGTTGGTGGCTATAGCTGCAGGGATTTTAGTTTTTGCATGGACTTCCACTTTCATAAACCTTTATTAAGCGCTTAGCTGTCTTTAGTAAGCTATGAATATTGCAAACTATCAATCACAACTTGCACCTCTAGATGTTTTAGCTGTAATTCCCTTTTTTTAATCTGCTCTGGTCCAGTCACATGATCCTGCAGCTCCGGCTCTCCTGTGTAAAGGAGCGCTTCACAACAGCTGTAAATTCCGAGGCTGAGATTTAACCCATAGGTTTCCACGGGCGAGAAATTGTCGGCACTCCCTCCTGTCCCCTGCATGCAGCCTTTTACTGACATAGGGGAGCTGGAGCTGCAGGATTATGTGACCAGACTGAAGCAGAATAAAAATAGGCAAGTACACAGATCTTTATTATTGATAGGTAGGAGGATGGGAGAGGGAACAGTTTTAACAATAGTTACAATTAGGCTTTTCTACTACTTTAAGTGTTTACCTAAAGTGTTAGATCCCCTTTACAGAAAAACTGTATACATGATCTAACACTAGATCCCCCTCCCACCCCTACTGTTCCCACTGTACTTACTGCTTGTGATCCTCAGCTGTTATGCCTCCTGAAGCCACTCCACAGATCTGAGGATTTGAAATCCCCACTGTTCTCTCTCTTCTCTGTCCGACCAGATGGATTCTGATTTGTCAGCACCATCACATGGGTGGTTTTGATCAATTAGATTCTATCTAGTCAGTCCTGGCAGCACAAAATGGAGAAGAGAGACAGAAGATTTAAAAATCCCTGGACCGGTGAAGGGGCTGCGGGAGCCCTGACAGATGAGGATCGGCAACGGTAAGCACAGCGGGGACCGGGGGGTCCGGTGTTAGTTCCCCTTTACAGTTTCTCTGTAAAGGTGAACTAAAACTTTAAGCTTTGTGAAGGCCTATAACTCAACAAAAGTAAGCATTAAACAGGGACATATCATGAAATCAGTGGGCCTGTGTGCAAGATCAAAAGTGGGCCCTAGACACCGGTAAACAAGTAAATGTGGCGCGCATAGCAAAAAGTGGGTGTGGTTTAAATTTTGCTAAATATTGGGTGTGGCTTAAAGGGGTGTGGTTAAATAGTCTGAGATGACTTGCGTGCAGAATGTAGTAATGTTAAATAAGGACTGCACAGTGCAAAATGTTTGGTGGTGGGTAGTTTGTGCAGGAGAGGGTTGTGGAGTGTATGGCGGTGGGTTTTATGTGCAGGAGAGGAGTACAGAGTCTATAGCAGTGGGTAGTATGCACAGAAGAGAAGTATGGGGTGTATGGCAGTGGGTGGTATGTGCAGGTGAGGAGTGCGGAGTGTACGGCAGTGGGTAGTATGTGCAGGAGAGGAGTGTAGAGTGTACGGCAGTGGGTAGTATGCACAGGATAAGAATGCAGAGTGTATGGCGGTGGGTAGTATGTGCAGGATGGTGTCAGTAGGGCAGTGGACAGTGTCGGTAGTTATTTTTTTTTTATGATTTAATTTTATTCACAATTTTTTTTTTCTTCGTATTTTCATTTCTTCAAAATGATTTTTTAGGGCCAGTGCACAGTGTCAGTAGAGCAATGCACAGTGTCAGAATTTTTTATTTTTATTTTTTTAACAATTTATAACAATTCCTTTTTTTAAATTATTTTTAGGGGTTAAAATATGATTAATACACAAAGCTTTAAAGCTGAAGTTTAGCTAAAAACAAAAACATTTCTATTGCTTTAGTGACCTTGCATACCTGTAATGAAGGCTGTCCCATGCCATGCAGCCAGCTGGATCCTGTAGAAGTCTTCTTTGCAGGGATGCCCTGTCTCGTTCATGTCTCTGAACTTGTGGAGCTGTGATAGTTAATAGCTTGGGGGTCATTGGGCAGAACTGCAGTGAAGAAGCTTCTAACAGGGACCTGTCACCTCCTCAATTCTCCTCCAGTTCTTACATTTTTTACACTGTCTGTAACACAATCTCTTAATAGGGCAGAGGATCGTGTCATTCTTCTGACTCCCATTCACAGACAATGTTACATGCAGTGTAAAGAATGAAAGAACTTTTCTCAATGGAGGAGGAGGCAGGAATGGCAGGTCCCCATTGGGAGCCTCTTAACTACAGTTCAGCCCAGAGACCTGAAGCTATTAACCAGTGCAGCACCATAAGCTCAACACCAGGAAGAGGACCGGCATCCCTGCACAGAAGACTTCTACACAATCCAGCTGTCTGCATTATGTGGGTGATGTTTCATTACAGGTTAGGTCAACTAAGATATAGAGAATCAGCTTCCTTTAAAGTTTAAATTTAAACAAGGATAACAATGTGTATTTTCTTCATGTGACTGTCCCTATCATCTAGCTTTGTGAATGGAGCCTAATGTCGGTAATCAAGCTGGTCTTGTCATATTGAATATATAGAAATAAAAGTAACTTACAGAACTGTCCAGAAGCCCATTGCTGTCTTTATCATATAGTTTAAAAGTAACTGTAAAAGAATAAAATAGAAAATAATGAGTGAAGACCTTGCTGTAATTAAGCTTTCTAACAGAAAGATGGCGACATTGTACTTTACACCCACACACAGCAGAACATCTGGATTGAAAATGTTACTATTTTTGCTTTTTGCTCTGTCGCATATCCTAAAAATGAATTTATATGTAATGTGTGGCATTAGTAATGTGGTATTAGTGAAGTGTAATCATGATATTATTACAAATGCAGGATAATCAGCTTGCTTGTTTTCTTTTACACACAAATTCTACATGGTTTACAGGAGTTCGCATAATTCATTTCTTTATTGCATCTAAACTGCTCTAAAGAGCATAAACATTACATTATTGTACAATCTATGTAATTTACCTTAACTGTGTATCACGAGGACCTACAAGACTGATCATTCAATTTGTAAATACTCAGGTAAGCCCTCATACTAAATAGTTGCTAGTAAATATACATTACAGGATTGTGACGCAAGAGATGAGCTTAAATTTGAAGTTTAAAAAAAAACAAAAAAACACAGCACCAGGGACAGTACTTATAATTAGGGCTGTTACTGATTAAAATTTTCGTGTTCGATTAATCGTTTTTTTTTTTAAATCGATTAATCGACTAATTTCGATTAATTATAACGCACATAAAGATCCAACTACTTTCAGCTGATCTCCTTGCAGGCCGATTCCCAGTGCAGCTACCAACCACTGGAAAATCGATAGCAGGATATAAAAAACACACAAAGGCAGCGCTCGATGGGAATAGCATTAAAACTTTTATAGTCTTCAAGTAGGTAACAAAATAAATATAGCACTGGAGATAAAATCAATGTAGCTACATAAGCTGTAAAAATAGTGCGAGTAATACCAAACGGTAGCAAAAGCAGTCATAAAAACATGTAGCTAAGTATGATACTGGTATAAAAATGTGTACAACGATACCACTGCTGAATCCAGATGAGAAGGGGCTAACATCAGTCCGTCAGCATGTAGATGTCCCGTGAAAGGAACTATCACAACTCCCAGCGGATGGCTGTAGAATCCCAGGTTGATAGAGGGAAGTGTAACAGCTCTTGCGTGTGGCAGATAGTAAGGTCCCGCCGGCATGCAGATATGAAGGCACAGCAAAGGAGCCCTTCAGATGGACACGGCAAGCCCAAAGAATTTTGATTGATCAAAACAATTTTGATCGATCAAAACAATTAATTGATTAATTGTTAATTTCCACAGCCCTACTTATAATGAATGAAAAGTGTGAAGTGTGCTGATGGCTGCTGTTTTAGGTAGAAATCTTCATTCATTGCTCCTGGAAAACACTGCAGCTGTGATCTTCCAGTGCTGCAAGGGTTACTGTGAGGTGCTGCACCTGTAACAAGCACTCGTCAAAAGTGTCGACTATGCCCACCCTTTGCGCTCCCCTGTTCCATTCATAGAAGTCATACTATCAGTTCCCACAATGAAAAGTGCTCTATAAATGGAGAAAGCAGACCTTTCATTCAGCCCTCTGTCCCCCATTCATAGAGCATTCTTAACTGTGGGAACTGATAGCAAAGGTTCGATGAATGCTGCAGGGGAGCGGAAGGGTGGGCATAGTTGGCACTTTTAATAAGTGGCTGTAACTGGTGCAGCCGCTCATATTAACCCCTAAAGAAGAACAGAAGCAGAGGCACCTTCTAAGACCCCTTTCACACTGGGGCGCTTTGCAGGCGCTATAACGCTAAAAATAGCGCCTGCAAAGCGCCCTGAAACAGCCGCTGCTGTCTCTCCATAGTGATAGCCCTCGGGGCTTTCACACTGGAGCGGTGCGCTAGCAGGACGGTAAAAAAAGTCCTGCTAGCCGCATCCTTGGAGCGGTGAAGGAATGGTGTGTTTACCGCGTCTCCACCTCTCCTGCCTATTGAAGTCAATGGGCACCACGGCTATACCGCCGGCAAAGTGCCTCTGCAGCGACGCTTTGCGGGCGGTTTTAACCCTTTTTTGGCCGCTAGCGGGGGTTAAAAGCGCCCTAAAGAAGAACAGAAGCAGAGGCACCTTCTATTGAAACAAAGTGTAAAACCACTCACGATTGATCAAATAAAAACAGGCACATCCTGCAACGGTGAGTCTCTGTACATGCTGGTAGGCTGGCCAGTGAGCTGTGTTCTGCTGTATCTCCTGCTGGAACCAAACGCCAGGTCGGTGTGTGGAAGCGGTCCAGGAAGGAGGGCTGGAATGTACGTGGACCGTAGCCACAGGTGTGTTTTTGTCACCGCAAACGACCGCAACGCGTTTCTGAGCGTGCGCACAGGCAAGGTCAAGGCGAGTTTATTTCTCAAGCCCTTTCTCAGTTTGTTTTATTAAATGTTATACCGTCTACACTTAGAAGGCGCCACTGCTTCTGTTCTTCTTTACATGTTTCTGGAGCGTGCTTCTGCTTCCCTGAAGAGACTTGCCCTGAGTATTTGACATTGTCATTGCAGAATCTCATCATTGGATGGATAATTTTCTCTGACTTATAGACTGATGGTTTCTAGCAATAGTGATCACAATTTGCGCCAAACCATCCCCTTGTTCATATTAACACCTGCAGCACTGAAAAATCACAGCTGCGGGGGTATCAGGAGCAGACAACTTCAAAATTTCAATCTAACACAGCAGCCACCAAGTTACAGGACACTCTGCGTTCATTGTAAGTAATCTCCCCTGGTGCTATATTTTTTTTTATTCACTAAACTTTTTATTCACTTTTTTTATTTTTTTATTCACTAAACTTCAGTTTTAAAATATGGGAATGGATACATATATTCATATATCTTTTAAATACACTTCAGAGAATTAAGTGAGCTTCCTGCACCATTGCGCAGAAAACTGTCAGGTGTGGCGTGTGCCACATTAAATAAGCCGATAAACCTTTTTCTGGTCAGCGGACAGCTCACATCCCTCTCTCTGCCGGTGCAGTGATTACACTACATGAGCAGAGCCTGCAGGGTTAACAACCATCCTCCTCCCTGCCTCTCTGAGGTCAGCTGGGGGTGGGAACAACAGAGAAATTGGAGCATGCAGCTCCAGCTCTCCTGTTTTCTATGCTCCCTATCACAGACACAGCCGAGCAAAGAACTCATCTCTTGCCCTCCTTTTGTTAATTAAGAGTGGTGTAAGCTTGTGCTTGCACAA
Organism: Rana muscosa; assembly: GCA_029206835.1. Lineage (NCBI taxonomy): Eukaryota > Metazoa > Chordata > Amphibia > Anura > Ranidae > Rana > Rana muscosa. Next base: position 857,018,946 of record CM055117.1, read on the forward strand.
CACTTTATTAAAGGAGAAGTACATACAGCCAAATGAGGTTTGGGTGTTTGGCTGTACTTCTGTGGATCACAGGAGTGCAGTTCATTCTTCCATGACAGTCACCAGCTCTCTGCTCAGGGAGCTCTGAGGACCAAACGATCAGAGGTGTTGGAATGCTCGGTTCTCAATGTTAGATCCGGCGGGAGACAGATGCAGCATCGGACCGATGCTGCATCCACCTAGATAAGTATGATTCTACAATAAAATTCATTCTTTTTTAATTCCCTGCACTGTTTTTTTCTAATGTCCATCCCCTTTTGCCAAACCCCCTTTCCTTCATAGCACACAGCTGATTCACTGAGTAGAACCAGTTGTCTGAATGTACTACTCATAAACAGCACAGAATTTGTTTGGCATCACTGCTATCTAATTTAAAGTGATTTTAAAGGATCGTTTTTTTTTGTTTTTTTAAATACTTACCTCCTCTGTGCAGTTGGTCTTGCACAGAGCAGCCCAGATCCTCCTCTTCTTGGGTCCCTCTTTGCTGCTCCTAGCCCCTCCCTCCTTTGAATGCCCCCTCGGCCAGCAGCTTGCCGAATCAGAGCTCCGTGTATCCATTCAGACACGGAGCCCCAACCTGGCCCCGCCCTCTCTCCCCTGATTGGCTGACTGACTTTAATTGACAGCCGCGGGAGCCAATGGCCCAGCTGCTCTGTCTCAGCCAATCCAGTGGATGGCTGATGGGGTAGTGGACATCGCTGGAGAGAGAAGGAGCTCAGGTAGGTAATTGTGGGGTGCTGGCGGGGGCTGCTACACACAGAAGGTTTAAATGCATCAAGATAAAAAACCTTCTGTCTTTACAACTCCTTTAATGAAAAGCAATGTAGAAAGTTAAGAAAAATATGCATTCGTTAGTAGCAGAACTTGTAAACCTTCACTAAGAGGAGTACAGATGCTGTGATTGATGAACTCCCCCCAAACACATTGTTGGCATTCACAGTAAAGTCATGATTCCTAATCTAATCTTCCATAAACTAATGCTATATACATAGGTAATAAATAAAAAAATTAACCACTTGCTGATCCAGCCTTTTTCTGACATTTGTTGCTTACAAGTTAAAATCAGTATTTTTCTTTGCTAGAAAATTACTTAGAACCCCCAAACATTATATATTTTTTTTAGCAGAAACCCTGGAAAATAAAATGGCGATCACACCGTATTTGCAATATTTTATGTCACACTGTATTTGCGCAGCAGTCTTTCAAATGCAATTTTTTGGGAAAAAATACACTTTAATAAATAAAAAAATAAATTAAAAAAACACAATAGTTACTTGAATTGTTTTGTATAATATGAAAGATGATGATACGCCGAGTAAATGGATACCTAACATGTCATGCATTAAAATTGTGCACGCTCATGGAATGGCAACAAACTACTTAAAAATCTCCATAGGCAACGGTTTACATTTTTTTACAGGTTACCTTTCTAGAGTTAGAGGAGCTCTTGCACTAGAATTATTTCTCTCACTCTAATGATTGCAACGATACCTCACATGTGTGGTTTGAACACCATTTACATATGTTGGCACCACTTATGCATGCGTTCGCTTCTGTATGCAAGCATGGAAGGATGGGGCACTTTAAATTTAAATATTTTTTTCCTTATTTTACTTTTTATTTTTACACTGTCCCTTCTCCCGCTGCCGTCTTCCTCCTCACCGCTGGTTACCCGGAAAAAAAAAAAGCCGCTCTTCTTTTGTGGCTGTCTTCCTCCGTTGTGTTGTCGCCCGCTGTCTAGCATCTCTTATATAGCCATGGGGTGTGGCCATCCGATGACGTCACCTGAAGAGCCCGCCCCTTGTGACTTTTTTTTTCCGGGTAACCTGTGGCGAGGAAGACGACGGCCCCGGGGGAAGACGGCAACGGGAAAGACAGCTCTGAACTTTTTTTTAAATAAAGGACTTGTTTTTTTCACATTTCACTGCTTTTTGGGGCGAAATGGGTAGGGGTATGATGTACCCGATACCCATTTACATGGGGGGGCGTGATCTGGGATCCCCCTTGTTACAGGGGGCTCCCAAATTCCAAGAAAGCCCCCCACCTGCAGACCCCGACAACCACCGGCCAGGGTTGTCAGGAAGAGGCCTTTGTCTCCATCAAAGCCCTCCCAAAGCACCCATCCCCACATATTGAGGGCATGCGGCCTGGTATGGTTCAGGAGGGGGGACGCTCGCTCGTCCCCTCCCTTTCCTGACCTGCTGGGCTGCATGCTTGAATAATGGTCTGGTATGATTTTTGGTGGGAACCCACGCATTTATTTTTTAAATTTTGGCGTAGGGGGGTCCCCTCCAAATCCATACTAGACCAGAAGGGCCTGGTATGGACCTGGGGGGGGGGGCAATGTTTTTTATACATTCAACTAACAGCTGATGACTCATCGGTTGTTAAGGATACGGCGGCCGGCTTCCCGGTCCCCTCCTTAGCAACCAGCTATATACAGTGTGTTTAAAGAGGGGGAAAAAAAGGTTTAAAAATGGATGTCAGCGGAAGAAAAATAGGGCTTTGATCCATTCCAAAAATAGATGTTGACGGAAGCAGATGTAAATGGATGATCAACCATTTACATCTGTTTTTTCATTGAGATGCATTGATGTCCGTTATTCATCTGTCAACAGATGGATAAAAAACTGACAAACGGTCTGCATGTGTGAAAGGGGCCTTAGGCTGTTAGCAAGTATAATTAAGGGCAAACTTTTTTTTTTTCGTTTTGGGTACGCCAGAGCCTGTACCACTGAACTGAAACTGGGGAGCACTCTGTGGGTAAATGACACAATACACACAGGTCTGAAAAATGCCCCAATGAAGAGTCTTGTCCAAAGGTCACATTTAAAGCTAGCCCTATGATCTTTGGCTCAGTAGGGTCCGGGTATGGCATCCAAGGCTGTTGGCAAAGATTATCCAATCAGGATAGCTACTATAAAGAAACAAGCTCAAGCAGCATATCAAACGTCTCGACTAAAAAAAAAAACCTGCAGAGAACCAAGTATGTTGACAAAAGAAATTAAATCAGTAACAAAAACAAATATTCCTCAGGAGAGTCCTCAGGAAAAAGCATCCAACCTCCTATGACTAGTTAGGGGGTGGTGAGTTATATAGTGGCTGGCCTTCAATGCTTTTTTCTGTTTGCCATTGTCCACCTTCTATAAGCAGCTGCATACAACCAGAATGTCCAATAAATGCTAATGGACAAAAGCACAGGTTCACTTTAAAAAAAGAGCTCAACAACCACAGCCTTCCTTCGGGATTTAGAACACTATTCTAGAGCTCTGTCTTAAGTAGAAGTGTGTGAACATCTAAATGGATGTTGTGGGTGTCCTTTTGCTGTAATGTAAAAAAAAGAGCAGAAATCATTAATCTCTTGATAACCAAGCCGAATCTAGTGACCTGATTTCCATTTCTGTTCTTTCAGCCCTATATAATTTCTTCTTGGCTAAAGACAAGAGCATGTTTCAATCCTACCTGGACGCCCACTTACAGCCAGGCTTCCAAATAAAAAATAAAAAAAAACATTGAAAGCTATGAAATAAGACATTAAAGGGAGAAGAAAAACATAAAACATGAAGAGAAAGGAGATAAAACTTTTTATATTTTTTTATCTTGGATAGAGTGGGGTAAAATTAAAACTTCTGTTCAATACAGTATTCACCAAACAACTAGAATGTACGCTGCAAATAGTGTGTAAGTTATAGAAGTAGTTTTACAAAACATCATCAATACAGTTCTGCAGTTTGTAGATTAGTTTGCACAGATAAACATTTATATCAAGCTTTCAAGGTTAGTTAAAATGGTTCTTTATATAGTTCTAGTAGGTAAAAACCTTTAATCAAATGGAAATACAAAAATGGCTAAAGGAGAAGTAGGGCCAAAGATCCTTTGGCCCTACTTTTCCTGTGGGTCACAGAAGAGCACTTCATTCTGCACACATTTAACCCTTATTCAGCCAACAGCGGACTAAAGTCTGCTGCTGCTGACGTCATTCAGCCGGTCCAGACTCTATAGAGATCTCAACTTTAATGTCGTGATCCACCCAGAAGCCTGGACCAGCAGCTAACTCAGCCTCTCAGCATACCACTAAGAGCCTGAGCCAGAAAATCCTGCCCCCTCCACAGCCCAGAACTCCAGTGTGGGTTGGAGGGGCAGAGCAGTAAGTTAGGAACTGACAGTGAAGACCAAGAACCGAGTGATCAGCAGTTTTTCGATCACTCGGTTCTCGTTCTTAGAGGCGGCGGGGGGATAGATGCTGCATCCGAGTATGTAGGTTTGTTTAAAACCCCCTACTTCTCTTTTAGGAGCCATAAATAGACCTTTTAACATTCTGTATTCTAGCAGAAGTGAATAATAATCAGTAATCTTATAGAGGAAAGCAAGTCAGACGAGACACACAGCATGATACATAAAGACAAGAAAGGTTTCCACAGAGATAGAGCCAGTTCACACCTGAATCGCACAGGAATGTGGTCCACAGTACAGTACCATTTTCAGCCCATTCTTTTGAATGGGCTGAAATCGGACTGGATCGCAAAAAAATGAGTGCATTATTAATATGCACTATTTTTAAAAAATGCACTGCATCAAATTGCATGGTACTATTGTACCATGCAATCCAGTGCAGGCAAATGTATTGTTTTTAATATCTGTGTTTCGGGAGTCGTTAGGTATTTATTGACACCTGAAGCAGATTGCACACCCAGTGCATTTGGAATGCGGTGTGGGCAACGTGCAAGGAACATGGGTTTCCCGTACTACATTCGGTTGTGAAGGAGCCCTTCCATAAATAAATCACAGACAGTGCAGTATTATGTGAAACAGAAAAAAAGCTGCATATGATGTTCAGTGAAACTACATTTTTAAATGTTCTGAAACCAGGGGAAAACAAACCCATACTGTAGGTCGATAACACTGGAGATAGGACTCAGTATTAGCATAACCAAATGATTCATGGGAGTCAATACCGACGGGGCCAGTGGGAATAGGTAAAAAAAAAAAGGGGGGGGGGTGTGGGAGGAAGAGACACATGCTAATAATTCGAAGTAACCTCTCTCCCTTACTTCTCAATAAAATAAAAAAACATCGGTTAAGTGTTGGTGGTCTTGATTGTCTCTAGGTACTGGGGATACAAGCCCTGGCAGCGTTTAATAAGTGTATTAACAATTACTTTTTATAGCACTTTCGGGACATGGGAGTGAGATTAAGAAGAACAGATGCAGGTTTATCAGACAAAGAGAATCGTTAGCTTATAAATTATCTCCATGACTTGTTGCTAGGAAGGTTTTAGCACAGGACGATCCAAAAAAACATGTAAAAGGGAAGCGGTATGTATATTACAGCGCCGGAGGCACTCTGTGGTGGGAAAAGCTCAACAAAGACTGTAGGAGTTCTATACCACCCACCCATGATTTTCTAGCCGATTTCCTGATACTTTATACAAATGGAGGCTTTATGGGCACAAACAGTAGTCTGTATTTTTGGTCATCAGAGAATGTAAGCTCCAGGTCCCTCTCCCATTTAGTGAGAAATTAAGGACCGATTTGTGCATTTGTAGCTATAAGGAGTTGAGAGGAGAGAGATAATGGGGTTAATTTGCCAAAAGTGGAGAGTGCAAAATCTAGTGCAGCTGTGCATGGTAGCCAATCAGCCACTAACTTTAGCTGGTTCAATTAAGCTTTGACAAAAAAAAAACTGGAAGCCGATTGGTTTCTATGCAGAGCTGCACCAGATTTTGCACTCTCCAGTTTTCGTACATAAACCCCAATGTCTGTTGTATTGGTCCAGCGCCCTGGCAGATCTCCTCAAAAGATGTTGTCAGGAAAATTGCTGGGTTTAGGTAATGAGTGCAAATAGTGAGGAAATTGGTACTCCCGCCATGTATTAAACACAAGGACCTTAAAAGTCTCTGATATTGAAGTTGCTTTCGTGTGTAGACAGGAACTGTGCTGCCTGCAAATCCACCTGCTCTACCAAATGTTTGGAAAACTTTATCAGACAGGCCAGGAAAGAAATCAGAATGTCCCACAAAAGGCGTCATGGGAGAAAAGGAGACTCTGAACATTAAGAAAAGAAAAGTACCTGTCCATTTCTTAAAGTGTTAGATCTATTAGCGGGTGATTATGTAGAGATTTAATTGCCTGTAATCCCGCCCAAGGTATACCAGCTATTGGGACAGAAAAATATTCTTCTCTAGAGAAACCTATATTTTGTACTGGGCATGTCTGCATCAATCACTCGTGCCATATGCACTGCTGTGTAATAGTGGGCTGAGTATAGTAGCCCCACTCCCATCCAACCTAATTTGGGTTGCCTTTCTTTGCTAGATAAATCTGATGAATTCAGAGTGCATGAGCAGAAGAAAGCACAAGAAACATGTACAAATACAGCAGATGAGGCATAGGATTCATTTTAAAAACTTTGCATCTTTTAAACCAGGTGAAGGCAAAATTCTTCCAATTGTCCAGATCATTTCACAGAGGTTTCATAAATGGTAGAAATATATGTTTAAATATTAAACTAGGATCTGCAGGTATTTGTGTACCTACAGTAGGTACATTATAGACTGAGGTGCCCATCAGAACAGAAAGTTAGGACAGGGAACATTCAAGGTGATGTTTGAGATATTTGGGCTATAGATCTTTGAAATTATAGGGAGTTGTTAAGTGTAAACTTCTTACATGAGGAACGGTAAAGGAATAAGTGGATTTTCAGAATAAAAAAAGGAGGTCGTCGGCGTATGCTGCAACTTTGATTATATCCTCAGGAAGGGTGGCCTCTAATATGTTGTAGAAAAGGTTCTAGGGTAAAAACAAAAATGAATGGGGATAAAGGACAGCCCTTTCTGGTGCTGTTGTGAATGTCAAAGGAGGTTAGGTTTCTGCCATTCATCTGAACGGTTGCAGAGGGTGTGGAATAGGGCGTTAATACAGGTGAGCATGGAATTTGGGACTCCTATTTGAGGTATGTTGCAAGAAGTTCCAGTTGACCCTACCAACGTTTTTTTCTGCGTCAGAAGACAGCAGAAGCATGGTAGATGACGAACTTCTGGCCTTACATATAATGTTGATAGTACAGATAGTGTTGTTCTTTGCTTCTCTAGTGGGGATAAAGTCTGTTTTCCTTGGGAAAACAATACATTGTAGAATAGGGCTACGTCTACTGCCAATAATTTTAGAGAACAGTTTAAGGTTGCAGTTTAGTAGACAGATTAACCTATAGCTGGAACAAAGTAGGGGGTCTTTATCTGGTTTAGTAATGAAAATAATACATTGGAGAACAGGGCTACGTCTATTGCCAATCATTTTAGAGAACAGTTTAAGGTTGCAGTTTAGTAGAGAGATTGACATATAGCTGGAACAAAGAAGAGGGTCCTTATCTGGTTTAGGAATGACTGATAAATAGACCTTTTCAATCCATGCATAAAATATCAAAGAGTGCCAATTTAACAGCAGCGAGCAATGTGCTCAAAGCTTTGTTTTCCATCAACAGTGAACATTTTTAATTAACATGCTGTATTTTTCAACCTAATTGGGCTGATCCAATCTTTTTTGTAGCCATGGGATAAGTCCAGCGTGGACAAAATGGAGGTATGCTTTAATAGCCTTCAGTAGTAGCTGCAAAGGGCAAAAGATAACCGTGTCCTGGAATGTGTATGTAATATGCCTGGGAAAGATCAAACTGATCAGTCAGGCTGCAGCGCTCTCTTCCTTAGGGCTGGACACTGGATGTTGGTGAAAAAGTGTGCCATCTAATACAAAGTTTTGCGATAACTTATTTAGAATAAGTAAGCTTATTTAGAATATTGTGGTCTCTCTGGTGCCATGTCCCTAAAACGGACATAGATAGAGATAAACACTTTTCAGTGGAGTGGCAAAGCGTTACCACCTGAGATTTATCTCTGGGCAGGTAAGGAAAACCATTCATTGGAAATAGAGCCTGAAGTTGTATTTAAAAAGTATCTGCAGTACATGAACAGTTTCTCTTATTTGTTTTTTAGCAATATTTTAACAGAAAAATCAGTTGTCCCTGGGCACCGAAACTCACTCTTTTCTTAATGGCATGGATAGAAATAGCAAATTTTAGCCCACAACATTAACAGGCTACTCTTTCTACCTGCTGTGGCATGTATGGGTTTATTCTCCTGCCTTATCACGAACCACACACCTACTCATCCTGCCAGGCCCAGTAATTATAGAACTGTGAGCTTAATAATACTCACAACAGTACTGCTTCTAACTACAGCCACCCAGGACACAAAAAAAATTGCTGCTAGGAAATGGCAACACTCTTAACGCTGAATAGACTTGTCGACTGCTGCTGCTCTACAGTACGAGGTTTAAAGGGCAGCCAAGACACCATTTAAATAAGCAACCGTACAATAAAACAATCGACAGTACTTATACCATACACATTAATTGTCTTCAACCGCTATTTATTCACAGCATTACTGACTTCATGTCTTTTCCCCTTCTCAGCAATGATGTACTTTTTTTTGTACCAACGTTGTACAAATGCTAAAGGATAGGGGTTTAGCTATGGCAGTGCTGATTGTCATGAGCACTTGAATTTTGCTAGTCAATGTCTTGGTGTACAAAAGGGACCCAAAGTTGCTTGGGTGATCAGAAGATATCAGTAATATCAAATCACACCTGTAAAAGCAATCAGGAAATAGCTGGGCATTCAGGTATGAGCCTGTCGGGTTTTTCCCAAATGATCAGTGAGGCAGGCTATAGCCAGCAACACTGATCATTGTATTCTGTCGGCAGGGAAGGCTTCCCACTGGCAAAATGCAATAGCACAGCAGAAGGATTCAGTTTATTTCTTTTTCATTCAACTCGCTGGTTGAACAAAAAAAAAAAAAAATTAATTATGAATGGCCTGCCTAAATCTTAAAGCGGTCACCTGATCGTCCTCTAGAGGTTCTGATTTTAAGCACAGAGCCGAGAATAGAGAGCAACTGAGCATGTGCAGAGCAGGGCAAGACAGTGCATTGCTGGATTTTAAACAGCATAGGAACTTATTTTTAATGTTTTACATAGCTACAGTATAACTGCAAAAGGGTGATCTATCAGGACTATATAACTCACAGTAGTACGACACCTACTGGTAATGAATGGTGTTCTTTCATTAATGTTTTATTTTTACAGTAGATTTTTATCTCTTTGGGTTGCACTTTTACAATATGACTGAATAGAGTACCACGTACTGTACTCTGTCGCAATTTTTCTATAAAGCACTTACCGTATATACGCGAGTATAAGCCGAGATTTTCAGCCCTTTTTTTTGGGCTGAAAGTCCCCCCCTCGGCTTATACTCGAGTCAGCGAAATTTTTACATTGGAAATAGTACCTGTAAAGAAGTTGCGGCTGCAGCGTCCATCGTTCAAATTCCGCGGTCTCTTCCTGTTCCTTCCGTGATAGGCGATTCTCATCAGACACTCTCCGCCTATCACGAACGTTCTCTCATCCTCAGTTTCCCAGCAGACGTCTGTGCTTGGCGGAACACCCAACACAGTGTCTGCTGGGAAACTGAGGATGAGAGAATGATCGTGATAGGCGGAGAGTGTCTGATGAGAATCGCCTATCACGGAAGGAACAGGAAGAGACCGCGGAATTTGAACGATGGACGCCGCAGCCGCAACTTCTTTACAGGTACTATTTACAATGTAAAATTATAGGATAGGAAACAGTGAGCTAGGGAACAGTGAGGATAGGAAACAGTGAGGATAGGAACAGTAAGGATGGGAACAGTGAGGATAGGGAACAGTGAGGATAGGGAACAGTAAGGATAGGAACAGTGAGGCATTGTTGACCCTCGGCTTATACTCGAGTCAGTAAGTTTTCCCAGTTTTTTGTGGCAACATTAGGTACCTCGGCTTATACTCGAGTCGGCTTATACTCGAGTATATACGGTACTAAAAAAGGTCTCCTCTCAGTAGTAAAAAACCCTTCCTATATAGTGGTCATGATGGGGATCTTTGATAACTCTGATTTCAAAGATTGTGGAAATCAGCAGATGAAATTTCAATTTACTCTGGCAGTGTGCAGAAGACCTCAACCAGAGGGAAAACTAAAGCCCAAGTGCAGCTAAAATAAAAAACAAATACCGTATATACTCGTGTATAAGCCAAGTTTTTCAGCACATTATTTTGTGCTGAAAATGCCCCCCTCGGTTTATACTCAAGTCACCTTTTTGCGCCTAATCTCCCAGAATTTGGGGACCCGGTACCGGCCGTCCGTAGGTCCCCTGGACCCCAAACTTGGCACACATGTAGCCACACTCTACCTCTACAAGTGTGCAAAGTTTGTTGTCCAAGGGACCTACGGCCGGGGAGCACCGATTTTTCAAAGGCGGGCACCCCTTCCATAGACTCCCATGTTAAACAGTAATTTCTTGGTGATTTTGGGGACCTGGTACCGACCGGTCCCCTGGACCCGAAACTTAGCACACCTGTAGTCCCATTTCTCCTCTATAGGTGTGCAAAGTTTTTTGTCTGGGGGACCTATGGCCGGGGAGCACCGATTTTTCAAATCCAGGCACCCCTTTCATAGACTCCCATGTTAAACATCAATCTAGTCATGGACACAGTGAGGCATGGACACAGTGAGGCATGGGCACAGTGAGGCATGGGCACAGTGAGGCATGGGCACAGTGAGGCATGGACACAGTGAGGCATGCACATGGACACAGTGAGGCACAGTGAGGCATGCAGATGGACACCCTAGGCTTATACTCAAGTCAATAAGTTTTCCCAGGTTTTGTGGTAAAATTAGGTGCCTCGGCTTATATTCGGGTCGGCTTATACTCGAGTATATACGGTACATCAGAAAAGGGGACATAACTTACAGTCAGAAGTATGTGTTCCTTGTGCTGTTTCCTTTGCTATTAGTAATAATTCTCCTTTGTTCTAGCACCCTCATCCCCGCTGCTGTAATCTTCTGGTGCCGTGGGGGTAATACAACTAAGTGGCTTTCACAGGCTCTCATCAAGAGAGCGTGACCAAGTCTATTCTTCTGCCCAGCTCCTCCATTCACAGAAGCCATAATACAGGTTTTATGAATGAAACAGGATCTATGAATGGCGGGGGCGAAGCTATAAATCATCTGCCTGCCCTCCATGCTTAGATCCTGTTCCATTCTCTTAATGAAAGCCTGTGACAGCCCCTCAGTTCTATTAACCATCATCACAATTACCGCAGAGGCGTGGAGGGGACAGGACAGATGAAGATTACTACTAAACAGAAGAAAAATCAGCACAAGGGACACATTGTACTGACTAAGTTATGCCCTTGTGTTGATTTTTTCTGTTTTTGATCTTGGCTACACTTAGGCCCCTTTCACACGGACGTTCCGTATGTCCCTTTTTCATCCTTCCGTTTTCGGATACATGTATCCCTATGGGATAGCGGATGTCAGCGGATGAACATCCACTGACATCCGATGACATCAGTCTCCGCTATGGTCCGTTTAGCATGACGGAGGAAAATCCTACTTTTCCATCCGTCTGCAGATCGGATGAAAATGGACAGACGGTCCGTTTTCATCCGATCCCCCCATAGGAGAAAGCGGTGATCCAACCGGTCCGTTTCTGCACAATGTGCAGAGACGGACAAGTCATCCGCCGGCTCAGCGGGGATCAACAGAGCGATCTCCGCTGAGCAAGCGGATATTCACGGGGCAGATCGTGACGGGATCCACCCGTGTGAAAGAGCCCTTAGGCTTTAAATGACATCAGACTCAACAGAGCTTATAGCATTTATTGTGGACCTGAATGCAAAAAGGGAAACATCTAAAAAAAATGATTATGCCTAAGCAGTACCCTGAAAATGTTATCTTTTGTTTTGAAGTCCTGAAAAATACCAATGCACTTTCTGATTTATGACTATGAGGTTGCTTTACTAAAACTGGAGAGTGCAAAATCTGGTACAGCTGTGCACAGAAACTAATCAGCTTCCAACTTCAGCTTGTTCAAATAGTTTAGCTTTGACAAAAAAAAATGTAAGCTGGTGGAAGCAAAGCCCTGCTCCTCTACCTAGACAGCCTCTTCCACACAGACACACAGTGCAGAACAAGGCTTAGTAAATCAGTAATGGGTAAAACGACAGCTGCAGGGAGGCAATGCTGTTGACTAATCATTTGCCCTTTGCTTGCCTTTTTGTGCACAGTTTCCACAGTCCAGGTCCTCTTTAATTTCAATTGTTTAAAATGATATTAAACCCAAAACAAAAATGTACTATATTGCAGATCATCAATCAATAGATGTGGTAGCTGCATTAGTTTTCTTTTTTAGGCTCCTCCCCTCTATTTTCACCAGGTGATTTGGCCAGTAACACACCTCCTATATTAGAGTTCCCCTACTATGGACAAAGGAACACCTTTGGACAGCAGCACTGCATTGTTAAATACACTAACACCAGAACTCCAACTCTAAACGGGTAACCTGTAAAGGCTTATAAAGCGCCGCCTATGGATATTTTTAATTACCAAAGTTTGGTGTCATTTCACAAGCGTGCGCAATTTTAAAGTGTGACATGTTTGGTATGTATTTACTAGGCGCAACACCTTATTTTATTGTAGCGGGGTCCTCAAATTGATGGGATACACCTGGGGAATAGTGTGACCCAGGTGTATAATTGTGTTAGGGTTCAGACCCCTTTTTGTTTCGTGGAGGATTGGAGGATGTAGTATTCTCCTTTGCCTGTGGGTGGCGGGGTACCCACAGGCTTCAGGTAGAATCATCTCCTGCAGTGCTCCCTGTTTTGTCCCTTCCCGGAGATGGTATGGCTGGGGCGGGGAACCCGCCGGGCCGTTGATGGGAGGAGATAAAAGGGGGAGACGCTCTTACCACGAGGTCTTGCGGAGAAGGAGGTCCTCGGAGGAGGAGGGTTGCGGTCCGCACCCAGGCCCCCCAGGCCTGGGTGTTGGAGATCCAGGAATCTGGTCCAGGTGCCCATGGCCTGGTCCGGAGTCATGTTGGCGTCCATCCCAGGCACCTTTAGCCTGGGGTGAGGTACTATCGAGGAGGCCTGGGGCCCAGTACCTTCGACTGGGTCCCGCTAGGGTGGACTGTCCGAGGGTCCCTGAGCGGAGGGACTCGTATCTGAGGTGAGGAGGCCAGAGAGGTTACCCACTGGAGACCCGGAGCAGCACCAACCCGGTGACAGTGGGCCTCTGGGAACTCTCTTGGGAGGACACATCCCCCTGATAGGGGCCACAGCGCATCGAAGAGGGCTCCATTGCTGTTCATAGGGGTTGCTGGAAGAGACCCCATCTTTCCTGTTCTGTAACAGCCGGATTGGCTTAGGCGCCGCTGGTCATAGTACAGTGGCATAGAACTTAAACTTTAGGAAGTGCCTCGATCTGCTCGCCCCACCGTTGGCAAGGTTATAGGTCCCAACCAGTTTGCTGCAAAAGAACTGTTTATTGTGCTTTGCTTATTGGAGTGTCAAATAAACAAGTGTTGGACCTTTCTCCGGTGTGTGAACTCCAGTTACTGGAAGCAAAGGGGAGGCTGGTGAGCTTGCAATTACAGACTCAGTGCATTCACAGAACACACCGGCCCGAGGAAACATCAGTAAGTGGCCTTCACCTCCCTACTACAATGGGGAGGACATGGGCCGTGGCGCATCTCACTCTCACAACCCAGGAACCCCTAGACATGAGTTGGTGTGTAACCGGTAAAGATGGAGAGAGAGTGAGGCCGCTACATTATATTTTACCAAAAAATTGGGTGTTATATTGTGTTTGTGTGCATTCAAATGAAAGTGTATTTTTTGCGTTAGTGTGTAAAATTGTTGCGCAAATACACATATGACATAAAAATTTGCAAAACCCACCATTTTATTCTCTAGGGCTTCTATGTGGCCAGGCTGTGAAAAAGTCTCACACATGCAGTATTGCCATACTCAGGAGGAGTAGCAGAATGTGTTTTGGGGTGTAGTTGCAAGTATACATATGCAGTGTGTGAGAAAAAAACTTGTTAATATGATTTTTGTGTTTTTTTTTTTTTATTTCTTCATTTTTCAAAGAATTGTAGGAAAAAATAACTTAAAAAAACTGACCATGCCTCTTACTAAATACCTTGTAATGTCTACTTTCCAAAAAGTGGTCATTTGGGGGGGGGGGGGGGTGCATTTGTACTGTCCTGGCATGTTAGGGCCTCAATAAATTAGAAGCGCAGAAGCACTAAAAGCTGGAACTTGGCCTGGGCAGGTATGGGGTGAAAGTTCCCAGTATGGAGGTGGTTAAAGACCCATTTACACACAGTAATGCACTTAAAGTTGTTCTAAAGTAAAAACATTTTTTAGCTTAAAGGCTTGGTTCACTTAGGGAAAAAAAAAAGCATTCTTTGCATTAAATAATAAAAAAAAAACTACCACTAGTTGTCACTTTATTTCCCCCCCCCCCCCCCCCCCAAATCACTTAACCGAGTCCTCTATCAGTCCAGCACTGAGCCCAGCTGCAGCTCCTCTCTCCCCTCTTCATGTTATCGAAGGCTACACTGAAAGCCATTGGCTCCTGCTGCTGTCCGTTAAATCCTGTAAGTGGGGGGTGTTGCCAGGCCACGCTGTGTGTGTCTATGGACACACACATCCCAGCTCGAGAGTGACCCCACACGTATGCCCCATAGCACATGGCTTTGTAGGGGGGCACAGGCAGCACCAACAGGGGACCACAGGAGAGGAGGATCGGGACTACTCTGTGTGATACCATGTGTGATACCATTGCACACAGTAGGTAAGTATACCCTCTTTTTTAGTTTCAATGTTTTTATTACATTTTTCAACATAAAAAAAAAGGGGTATAAATAACATTATATAAAAAAATGCATTAGAAATAGTACAAGAAATTCCATGTTCAGAATAATATTCATAAATATAAAGTGTATTAAATATATATTATGAGCAAGCAAAACATAGAATGTATTGAAAAATAAAATATACAGAACTAAATAAAATAAATTAAACAAGGTAATCTAAATATCTCATGTGATAATGTAGTATATATTAAAATAAATAAAAGGGGGGCGTGGCTTGGCGCATGGAGAGGAAGGACGTGTGAGAGCTCAGCTCCCGCTCCAGCGTCCATAAACGGCACACAGCAAGACCGCAAACAGACCCTGTCACCCTCCACATGAGCAGGAGAGGTGCATACAACACTCCCCGTGCGGCGGGTCAGCAAAAACCGGCCGAGATCGGCGATTATTTCCCGCTGAAGGGATCGAGCAGCAAGGCCCCACCGGCTTCCAAGATGGTGGCGACACGCGCGGCGGCAGCACAAGCGGCCCAGGCGGCTGCTAAGGTACAGGCCTCGCAGCCATCACTATCCCCCCCCTCCTCACCCCGATCCCCGGGCTCAGATCACACAGCTCAGGTGGAAACACCCCACTCAGGAAGCCCCTCATCAGAAATACATGGCCAGAAAGCTCCATGGGATATGGAGAGTTACATTAAAGCCCTCCCAACTAAAGGAGACATTGATGCCTATGTAAGCAGGCTGGAAAGATCATACAAAAGGGAGATCTCTGACCTGCGCCGCGATATTGGCCAGCGTTTTGAGGAGGTAGAATCAGCTGTAGAGGAAAATACGTCCAGGATCACAGAACATGAGGACATACTGCAGCAACACACAATTCAGATACAACAATTGTTTTATGGTTTAGATGACCAAGAGAACAGAAGCCGCCGCAACAATATTCGCATACGCGGAGTACCAGAAAAGGTAGAAAGTAAAGATTTGTCCACAGCGGCCATTACCATGTTCAACAATGTTCTGAATAAGCCCATTGACGATCCCTTGGAAATTGATAGGATCCACAGATCCCTCGTGCCCCGTAATCCTAACCCTGCATACCCCAGAGAGATAATTTGTCGCATACACTTTTTCAAAGTCAGAAATGACATAATGCAAGCTGCACGCAATCAGGGATCCATTTTGTTCGACACCTACCCAGTCATGCTTCTGACTGACCTTTCAAAGCAAACACTAACCATGAGGAAAGCTCTGAAACCAATAACGGACGCTCTGCAAGCACAGCAAATTAAATACAGATGGGGGTTTCCTTTTCACCT
Organism: Rana muscosa; assembly: GCA_029206835.1. Lineage (NCBI taxonomy): Eukaryota > Metazoa > Chordata > Amphibia > Anura > Ranidae > Rana > Rana muscosa. Next base: position 857,035,045 of record CM055117.1, read on the forward strand.
ATTCGCTTCCCACAAAGGTAAATCAGCGACCTTCCGCAACCTCGGAGATTTACCCAATTTTTTGGGCACATTTGAATTACCCCACATCAGGATCCCAGATTGGCCACTACATCCGGCAACCCCAGGCCTTCCCAGGAGACCAGGATGGGGAAGACATCCTAAGGAAAACAGATCCAGACCCAACGCCACTTCTACTCCTCCAGGATGAACACCTTAGATTACCACCGGCCGGTGGTGGCCCTGCCCAAGTTTCCTGGAACATTTAAGAAAAGCTGATCCACATCCAATTGTCTTTCTTCTTTTTTTCTTTTGTTGTTTTTTGGTAGAACATTTTCTATACGGGCTGTTTCCCACTGTTGTTGAAATGCCTCACCTGACCTACTGTACCCCTGACTCTAAATCTGCTGACCAGGTCTAGCCTATCATAGGGGTACAGTATGATTATCAGAGATATCCAGGGAAACAACCAAAGATTCCCCTGCTATCAGGAAAACATACGGTTTGAATAAGAAGGTTTAAATGTTTTACATCCTATTGCTGTGTGCCTTGTTTTTACACACCTAGACAATCTCTATTTTAGGTTGGAGCGGAGCTCCTGTTCACAGACCAAACACGTTCCCCACATTAGGGTTTACAGAGTCTTAATTGCCTCTGTGGTGAATTCTTCTTTTAGCTAGGTTTCCTAGGTAGTGTCCAAGGTTTCTTATACACTTTGGACACTAGAGGGAGTAGCTTCCCTATAAGTTTGTAGCACTTACCAATTCACTAGGTGAATTGATAAACTGACACGAGATGCACAACACCAGTGACAACACAGTTTTTTCCCTGTGCCTGTCACCACACACAAAAGCCCTACCTCCTCGTGTCAGTACCTGTACACTTTTGTGTTTTGTCTGTTTTTGTTTTTCTTCTCTCGCTTTCTCCTTCTTTCTCTATCTATATCCCCCCTCCTCCCACAGCGTCTTTCCCCCTAATATTTTTCTTACTTTTTGCCCCTATCTCCCTTCCTCCTTCTCAATCCCACCCCACATTCCACCTCGCCTCTCTCTACATATCTAGGGGGCGTAGCTCAACACAAGACATACCTTCTAGCTGCAGGTGATCTGAAGCAAAAGGAACACACAATAACATACCGGTAACACTGACACCATGTCAGCTCCTCTAAGCATCAAGATATCCTCTCTCAACTGTAGAGGACTCAATATCCCTGAAAAACGTAGACGGATTCTCCATCACTTCCATAAAACCAAATCCCACATACTACTACTTCAAGAAACCCACTTTAAAACCGACAAGATTCCAACACTTCCAGATAAGCAGTTCACCACATGGTTCCACAGCACCAATCCCCTGGCCAAAACAAAAGGGGTATCTATAGCAATTCACAGTTCCTTCACACCAGAAATATTAGACACTTGCATTGACCCGAACGGTAGATATTTATGCTTGAAATTGCGGTGCTCCCAGGCTGTACTAACCCTTGCTAATATCTATCTCCCTAACCAGAACCAACAGCGATTCCTGTCCTCCGTGACGACCCGTCTACAAAACTTCGGGACAACCAACCTGATTATGGCGGGTGACCTGAACGCTCCACTTGTGCCGAGGACGGACTCGTCCACTGGTAAGTCGCATATGCCACCATCCACACTAAGCGCCATGCGTGCCACCCTAAGGGACATGTCCTTGGTGGATGTATGGCGTTTTACACATCCCACGGAGAGAGATTACACATACTACTCCCCAGCCCATAAATCATACAGCAGAATTGATTATTTTCTTCTCTCACAAACACTCTTAGACTTTGACCTTAGCTGTGAAATTGGCCTGGGACTGTGGTCGGACCACGCACCAATACATTTAACAGTAGGGAAACTACTATACACCAACCGTCGCTCCTCATGGAGACTCAATGACAACCTGCTGAATGACACAGTATGCTGTGCAGAGGTGACTAAAACAATTGCAGATTTTACACAAACACATATGCATGATGAGACTTCTAACTTAAACAAGTGGGAAACCCTTAAATGTGTCTTACGCGGGATCTTCATAAAACATGGATCCAGACTGAAAAAAGCACGGACCGCAGATATAAAACGCCTCTTTTCTCAAATAACTGCTCTCGAAGCTCGACACAAACGCACGTTAGATACAAAAACCCTGACTGAACTATCCAATGCCCATAGAGACCTTCTACAGATCTTCACAGACAGAGCACTAATCGCTTGTACCAAAGGACGTCATGTCCATTACACTCAGGCAAACAAATGCGGGAAACACCTCGCACGGATCTTACATCCAAAACAAATAAGACAGAACATCAACCACATTATATCCCCATCACAACAGAAAAGATCAAAAAATTCAGAAATCATCTCGGAATTCAGAGACTACTATTCCACACTTTATAATCTCCCAGCAGCTCATGACTCTCCCTCCTCACCCACAATGGCCTTACAACAATACATGCAAGACACAGCCTTACCCGTGATATCACAACCTGACATGGAAGCTTTAGAATTACCAATGACTATATCTGAATTTCTAACAGCAATAAAAGGCCTTAAAAATGGTAAGAGCCCAGGCCCAGACGGATACACCCCCCAATTTTACAAAAAATTTGCTCAACAGTTGGCTCCATTCATGATGAAAGCTTTCAATGAGGTAGACGACACACATCTCCCATCTCTCCAACTTCTACAAGCCCAAATAGTTGTGATCCCCAAACCGGGAAAAGACCCCTCACTATGCAGTAACTATCGCCCCATATCTTTACTGAACATCGACCTGAAACTTTACTCTGAAAATTTTAGCCACCCGTATAACCCCCCTACTACCTGAGTTGATTCACGGTGACCAGGTAGGGTTTATACCGGGACGTGAAGCCAGGGACAATACAACAAAAACTCTTCATCTTATCGCACACGCGAAATCGCACAACATCCCGACCTGCCTGCTGGCTTGTGACGCAGAAAAAGCGTTCGATAGGGTCAGCTGGCCTTTTTTACACGCGTCGTTACGACAAATAGGCATAAGACCACAGATGATCTCCAAAATCATGGCCCTATATTCGCATCCATCAGCAAAGGTGTCAGCTAACGGGGAATCATCGGACTCGTTTAACATTTCTAATGGCACGCGACAGGGATGCCCCCTTTCACCATTGTTATTTGCCATCACTGTGGAACATTTGGCTCAAGCCATCCGTAAAAACGAAAATATACATGGGATACCTACCCCCTCTGCCGAACGCAAATTATCACTCTATGCCGATGATTTACTACTATATGTCACACAACCCGAAAGAGCATCCAGGCCATCTTATCTGAACTCGACAGATTCGGGATGCATAGTAACTTTAAATTAAATGTCTCTAAAACGGAAGCCCTGAATATATCTCTACCCCCCCCCCGGAGCTACAATCTCTCAAACAGCGATTTCCCTTTAGATGGCAAACAAAATCAGTTACATACCTAGGCACCGAGATCCCCTCTGACGCACAAGACATTTACCCCCTGAACTACAGTCCGCTTCTAACTACGATCAGACGTTCTCTAGAATCCTGGCATAACCTCAAGCTGACATGGTGGGGGAGAATGAACGTAATTAAAAAGGACATCCTACCTAAAACACTCTATTTATTTCAGACACTACCAATTCTCCTTCCTAGAGCGTTCTTTCTCACCCTCCGAACCTTAGTAAGCAAATTCATTTGGCAACACCACCCACCCAGACTTCAGCATAAAGTACTATGCTCCCCCAAAAACAGGGGAGGTATAGGACTTCCTGAATTCCAAACATATCACGACTCCACGCTCTTCTCTAGACTCTTTGAATGGTTCCCGAGACCCCTGCTTCAACCATCAATCATTGTAGAACAAGACATGGCGCGAATTGATCTAAGAGCCTTACTGTGGGGGTATAGTGCTACCTTTCGCTCGCTCCCAGGAATATCCCCACTGACATCCGCGTGCCCTGACCCTATGGTACGATAAGGCCAGTAAACTTGGACTTACCACAGACCCAAGCCCTCTATCCCCCCTATTCGATAGCGCAGCCCTTCTCACCTCCCTAGCCAGGGGAAAGTTAGGGACATACCACCGAGAGCAATGGCCCACGGCCAATCAATTCGTCCACCCCTCTACAGGTCACTTCCGACCCACGTCGGATCCTCAGAATGACACTAAAATGGACTGGTTATCTACACTCTCACTGAACCACATCAGCAGATCTCTACACCTCTCAGGACAGGTCCATAGACAACTCACTAATTTTGAATCAATGTGTGGTCTCTCTTCGACCCCTAGACACACTCTCTCCCTCATATATAAAGACATACAATCTCATCAATGTGAAACCCTCCCTACGTACACTCACAAATGGGCCCGTGACCTGGGGGTAGTAATAACCCCCGCCCAATGGAACACGTCTTTTATTCATACACACCAAGCATCTAGATCAGGTTTCACTCAGGAGAAGAACTTCAAGTTACTTTCAAGGTGGTACAGGGTCCCATCCTCGGTACACAGAATGTTCCCCGCCACGGCGGACACCTGCTGGAGATGTCGCGAAGGACAGGGATCGTACATACACATCTGGTGGGACTGCATCAAGGTACGCCCATTCTGGGACAATGTATTTAAGAGTTACAATGACATGTACCAAACCACACTATCCCCCTCTCCCATGATTGCTCTCCTATCTATTGTTCCAGGGTCCATCAAATCGCAAAAACAATGCCACTTAAGGTTTATGCTCTCAGCGGCAAGACATAATATATCTCTATACTGGAAGAAGGACTCCACCCCCCCCCTATCGGGGTGGGTGAACATCCTTAATGATACCATGCTAATGGAAGAAATGCAAGCAAAAATGGATGATAAATATGATCAATTTAACATTTTGTGGTCAATATGGAGACACCACTCCACTTCAGTTAGATTCCTAAACAGTGTATAGTATGACAGTGTACTCTAGACAAGGAAGGAGAGTCCCAGATATACCATACCTGCCTGTCCAGAACGACTGTAATCTGAGCTACCCCCCCCCCTCATACCCTCGTGTCGCCATATTGCTTTTGAATAATACCCTTTACCAACATAGTCACTACTTACCGGAAGGGTTTGAAATATAACAGTAAACAAACCTTGGGCGGTGTCCGAAGAGAGATGACACCGCGCAGGGGCACCCCAGCTTGTTAATCGACAAACCTAACCTGCAGATAAATAGTTGAATTGGCATGGCACTAAGTTGTATATGCACTCTCACGAGAGCGACTTATAATCTGTTCTACACTACGATCCTATTACCCCTTACCCCTCCCTACCTTCCCAATGTTTCCCCCCCAACCCCCCAGTCATAAGCTCTACTGTTTATGTTATGTAAACTTTGTTATACAGACGGAATGTATTGGATTTACATATAAATGTATATATTGCTAATAAATATATATTCAACCATAAAATAAATAAAAGGGAATAAGGTCAAATAAGGGGAAGAGTGGATAATTGTACAAAGAATAAAATATTAATTATATTAAGATTACTATTAGTGTAAACATCCCCAAGTCAAGTTAAGGAATAAAAGAGGTTAGGGTACGATATTCTGAAGAATTAGTAAATTGTATCCAGTTAGCCCAAGTTTTATTGAATTTAAAAGGTGTGTCATTGGCCTGTTGTATTAAATCTTCCATTTCAGCAATAGTTTGGACTTTTTTTAACCATTCAGATACACATGGGGCTGAAACATCCCTCCAATAAATAGGTATACACAGTTTAGCCGCATTAATAAGATGCATAACAAGAGATTTTTTGTAAAGTGAAATAGGTAAGGATGTGTGGTGTAACAAGTATTGAGCAGGAGTAAAATCAGGTTTATATGTTGTTATGTGGAATATAAGGCGATGTATTTCCTTCCAAAAGGGTTGTATGCGAGGGCAATCCCACCAAATATGAAGGAGTGTTCCCTGGGCAACCGCACATCGCCAACACAGAGGACTAATATCAGGGTTAAATTTGTGGATTATGTCTGGTGTTTTATACCATCTGGAATATATCTTAAATCCATTCTCCTGAGTTAAGACATTTAGGGAACCTTTATGAATGTATGTAAAAATATGTTCCCATTCATTTCTAGTAAGGTCCATAGTAAGTTCTCTTTCCCATTTTTGGCTAATTATGTCATCTTTAGGATTGGTGTCGGCAAAAGTCAGAGCATAAATGGTCGATATAGTGTGTCTTTGTGGTTCCGATTTTGTGCATAGTTTTTCAAAGGGTATCAGATCTTTGTACCATTGAGAAGGCGAAACAGAATCAAGTAATAGAGACTTAATCCGGATATATTCAAGAAAGGAGATACCTCTGTCTGGAATCAGTGCAGTAAAGCCGTCTAATGAAATGAACTTCTCTTTATCAAAAAGAGATTTTGCTCTATACCCTCTTTTTTAATAATACAAAAATTACTTTACAACTGCTTTAAATGTATTGGTGCATTGCAGTGCTATTCATTGTGAATGGCACCCAACATCTCCAAAATGCATGTGCACTAGAGTGCAGTGTGGCACGGTGTGCTTTGCTTTGCACTGTGATAAAATACAGCAGTGGTTCTCAACCTCAGTCCTCAAGTACCCCCAACAGACCATATTTGCAGGTTTTCCTTTATCATGCACAGGTGATTTAAATCAGAGTCAATGGCTTGGTATTTTAGACAACTATTTTATCTAAGCCCTGGTTCACACTGGTGCGATTTCAGGTGCGACATGCGATTTCAAAATCGTACCTGAAGTCGCACCCCATGGATTTCAATGGAAATGTGCTAATTGGTGCGACACAAGACACTAGCGATTTCCAGAAGGTTTTTGTATTACTTTTTTGCGATTTCTGGTCGATTTAACATCCATAGAGTGCTATGTAAATCTACCTGAAATCGCAGTACTGTTTATATCAGTGCGATTTGGAGCAGTCTTTTTTTTTGTTGTTGATGTCATTGCATTGCGGCTTCAGCTGATCTGTCCCCTCCCCTAGCAGGTGTTTTCGTGAGAAGTTGGGGTAGGACGTTTTTTTTTTTCACAGCCAGCGCTGCTATCTTTATTAAGTCACAAATCAGCTTGCTTTTCATTGGAATAAGTACAAATCATACCATCTGCAAATCGCAAGTAGGCTCCAGAAATCGCAAACAAATACAAAAGAAATCGGAACAAAATCAGAAGTGACTGGGAAAGAAATCGGAGTGCCAAATCGCGCTCAAAACATTAGATTTGTAAATCGCACCAGTGTGAACCAGGGCTAAGAGAAATTCCCAAATCATGGCCTGTTGGGGGTACTTGATTACTGAGGTTGAGAACCAATGAAATACAGCTGGCCCCATTTTGGCATGCTTTTTTTCTGTGCATTTAGGCCCATTCATTTTGAATGAGATCAGTGGAAAGTATTTTCACTGTCTGACAATACTTTCACTCACTGAAGAGCACTTATTATTATTGCTACCACTACTAAGAACTGTCTTAAGTTAAATTCAGCCAAATGACCAAACTGCAAATTTAAACATTGTAAAGGTAGAAAAAAAAACATGAAAATGATGTAAGGTTCAATGCTGTTTAAACATTGATTCTCAGCAGACAGATGTTTGAAATCTACATTGAGAAGTGCCAAATGATATTATGGCTGGCTTCACAGGATGAAAGATTAGGCTAAGAGAGCTGCAGGCTGTATGTTTACTGAGCCACACAAAATCAATATGTGAGCTTCCATGGACTGTGCTGAAGTGAAAAGTAGAATGTATTCATGGGCTGCATTAAGTGCCTCTAGTGACTTCAAATCCTCTCAGATGCCTGCGATACCTTGCAGTAGTTGAGAGGCCTGTATTTCTCGTTGATCCTAAAAGCATTGTGGCATAAGTTCTGTGCTACAGTTAGGGTCATCTTTAGCAATTATGTCAAAGGGAGAGAAAAGATGAAGTGACCTACAGTACCTTTCTTTGAGGGGAAACCCAAAGCTAAAAACTTTGACTTCTAAAACAGTGTTATGGAAACAGTAAAGGCACACAAGAAAACCAGAAGACATAATTATCAAAATTAATTGTAAGTGTTATCAACTAGGTGACAATAACTTGGTGCAAATTATGAGAGATCAGAGACTGGCCCCTGCCTACATATGCACTGAGAAATGGGTGACAGAGAATGGTTAAGAATGTGCTTTAATTCAGCCATAGTTTAAGTATTAAATAATGGTGTTGTGATCCACCCTGGCTTGGCTAATAGTAGTTACAGCTGAATGTAACTAAATAACATTATCTGTGTCATAACCTGGATAAATGAAAACCTTTGCAGACATATTTTACCTCTGCTGTTTTATTGGAACAAGCTCCCTTAACCTAATGCCGCGTACACACGACCGTTTTCAATGTCATTGAAAAAAACAAAGTTTTTCTCGACGTGATTCTTCTCAAGCCTGCCTTGCCTACACACTATCGTGAAAAAAAATGCTCGAGCAAAGCGCGGTGACGTACGAAATTTACGACGGCACTATAAAGGGGAAGTTCCATTCGGATGGCGCCACCCTTTGGGCTGCTTTTGCTGATCCTTGTGTTAGTAAAGTTTGGTGAGAGAGACGATTCGCGCTTTTCAGCCTCGTGCTCTTCAGTCCGTTACAGCGTGACGAATGTGCTATCTCCATTACGAACGCTAGTTTTACCAGAACGAGCGCTCCCATCTCATCACTTGCTTCTGAGCATGCGCGTTTTTTTCACGTCGTTAAAGCCTACACACGGCCAATTTTCATGACGAGAAAAACGACGACGTGAAAAACGACGAGAAAAATTAGAGCATGTTCCAAATTTTTAATGCCCATTTTTCACGTTGTGAAAAATGCTCTGGAGCCCACACACGGTCGTTTTTAATGACCAAATTAAAAAATTGCATTTTTCTCGTCATGAAAAACGGTTGTGTGTACGCGGCATTAAAGTCAACCTGTGCTGACACTATGGACATTCAAATATTTATGCATTACTAACAAGCATTAAGACCTTTAAAACACAAGTCATCACCAACTTCTGTATCTAAATGCACTGTGGAGAAATGTGTCTTCAAAGTTCACAACAAAAGCACTGAGATCACAGCTCCTCTCCTCTTTTTTTGTTTCTAGCTGTCTGCCAGCCTTTTAAAGTGGTTGTAAACCCACTTTGGAAAAAAAAAAAAAAGACCTGCAAGACAAAGGCATAATGAGCTAGTATGCATAGCATACTAGCTCATTATGTAATACTCACCTGGGATCGAAGCCCCCGCTGCATGTTATCCAGGAGTTACTTCCTGGTATCGCGGCTCCGGCGATGTGATTGGCATGCATGCAGGAGCCACCAGTCACGGCACAATCTCCTTTAGAAACGGCACGATCGTTGTCTACGACGCATGCGCCGTAGACATTGGCGCACGTCTCTATTGTAAATATCTTGTAAATTGTAAATATCTCCTAAACCGTGGAGGTTTAGGAGATATTTCCAGCACCTACAGGTAAGCCTTAATCTAGGCTTACCTGTAGGTAAAAGTGGTTGTACATGGTGTACAACTACTTTAATGTAAACTTAGGTGCATAAGCTGTTAGAAATTGAATGAAATCTGATATGATCTTTTACATGCCTTTGTACTTTGTAGTTTGAATATCTCAGAGAATTACATGCTATATGGACAGTACAGTGGCTAAAGCCCTGTACACACAATCGGTTTCACCGATGAAAACAGTCCGATGGACTGTTTTCAGCAGACAAACCGATTGTGTATGGGCCCCATTGGTCTTTTTTCCATCGGTGTAAAAAAATAGAACATGTTTTAAATTTTTCCGATGGATAAAAAACCGATAGCAAATTCCGATCGTCTATGGGCAAGTCCATCGGTTAAAAAACCCACGCATGTTCAGACTGAATTATGAGACGGGAGCGGTAAAATTAGCGTTCGTAATGGAGATAGCACATTCGTCATGCTGTAACAGACTGAAAAGCACGGAGACTGAAAAGCGCGAATCGGCTCCCACCAAACTTTTACTAACACGCGGTAACACGAAATCAGCAAAAGCAGCCCAAAGGGTGGCACCATTAGATTTGAACTTCCCCTTTATAGTGCCGTTGTACGTGGTGTACGTCACGTCGTTTTGGTGCGGTCGGTTTTTTGACTGATGGTGTGTGGGCAAGACTGATGGAAAACAGTTTCATCGGATTTCCGATGGAAAAATCCATCGGATTAGAATCCATAGGATATCCGATCGTGTGTACAAGGCTTTAGTAGTTAGCACTTCTGCCTAGCAACACTAGGGTCGTCTGTTTGAATCTCAACCATGGCACTACCTGCTTGAAGTATGCATGTTCTTCATGTGCCTGCATGGGTTTCCCCCTGGTTTCCCCCTGGTTTCCTCCCACACGCCAAAGACATGCTGGTAGGTTAATTGGCTCCTGTCTAAATTGGCACTACTATGAGTATGTATGAATGTAAAGCCTTGTACATACGATCAGAATATCAGAGGAATGATCATCTGTTTTTTTTTTGCATGCTAGTCTCATATCGAAAATGAAGAGCTTAAAATGTATGTACAACAGAATACAACTTCAGAAATGATGTAATGTATTGTATATTATTGCAATTTATTCTATAGTTTCTGAGCATGTCTGTTCTTGGTCAGTCCATTTTTTCTGGAACTAATACTGTACTAATTACATGAAAATCGTTCATTCTGGTATCGTACGAGAAAAATTTTCATGCTTGTCCTTTCGGATAATTTTGTATGGACTGTCTTGATCAGTTCTTGAAAGCTGTGTACTAACGATCAGATTATTGTACGATCGATTAGAAAGCGGTATTTTTTGTCCGATTTTCTCATCGTGTGTACTAGGCATTAGATATGGACCTTAGATTGTAAGCTCCCTGGGTGCAGGGACTGATGTGAATGTACAATACTTATGTAAAGCGCTACGTAAATTGACATTGCTATATAGGTACCTGTAATAAATAAAAGTGAATAAATGTCACCTAAAGAAATCCTTCGATATGTACAAAATAAGCATTACATGACTTTCCTAATGCGTTACACTTCCTTGCAGCTAACAGCTTCTGAGCATTTCTGTAACACCTACCCCCACTCCCCCAGGGATTTTTTCAACTATCAATTTATTAATACTGATGTCTTGTCTCTTCGTCGCCCAAAATTCACTCCCTGCTGGTCCTCTGATCTTGAGGTCACCATCTCCTTAGTGGATTGGCAAAATATATGGTATAATTAAAGAGTTCTTTTAATGTCCTAGCTACTGCAATAAATTACAAAGTGTTAATAGGATGGTATTTGATACCCTATTGCCTTTCTCATGTGATCCTGGGATATCCTACTGTTTGCTTTAGGGGCTGCACCTTACTGGCACATTTAGATATACTGTATCTGGTGGGATTGCTCAAACAGCTGTAGTTTTAGGTCTCGTACCTACCAACTTAATTATACAGCCTTGGAAAGAGTCCTGTGAAAACACTCAATTGAGGCCTTCTGGGTAAAAAGCCAGTTGATTGTAGTCAACCTTCTGTTTACTTTCTCACATTGTTACTGCTGCAAAACAGACCATTGCTAGTTCTTGAGAAAAGCAGACTATCCCTTTTGGGGAGCCTATATCTTGTATTATTTGTGCATGACACATGAGAAAATGGCAGCTAGAATGGCTAGACAACAAAAACTTAACAATTCCTAAACATGTGGGAGCCCTGTATCTCGCACTATATGCCAGGGGACTTTGATAGTACTCTATTATTTGTCTAGGTCCTATACATTGGGCCTTTCTAGGTCTGAACTTTATCTCCCGCCTGGGCCTTGGAATTTGGCTCAGTTCACACATTTGCGGGGTGTGCTTACGTTTCTTGCAAAAAAAGGTGCATGCACCTTTTAAAAAAACAGGGCCACAGGGAAACCGCATGTTTTTAGACCATGCAATTTCCCTGCGGTTCCCGCACATGCAAACGTGCTGCGGTCTGAGATGTGTGGGGGTGTCATTCAGAGTGAATGGCAGCCCCGCGCGTCTCATAAGAGCAGCGAGATTTAGCTGTGGGTGTTTGCGGGTGCGGGAACAGGTGCAATTCCTGCACCAGCAACGAGCTCACAGACTGCAGGAAAGTGTGAACCTAGCCTTATATCTAGATTAGCATTGGTTCCCTTCCCCATCCCACCCCCCCTTTTATTTTATTTCGCGATCTGTTTGATCCTTCTCTTATCTATGCTTTTTCCTTTCTTTGTCGTCTGTCTATGCTTTTTTGTTTTTACCTACTTACTGCAGAGGCTCTATTGTATTTTTCTGTGTGTACAACCTGCTTCTGCGCACAAAATTCTCTCTCTCTGGGATGGTTTCTTTTAGTGTACTTTTAAAACTTCACTTTGGATTATATTTTACTTTGTTTGGCAAATGAACCACTTGGATGTTTACCTGTTCAGTTTCCTAAATACAGTGTTCTGATCAAATACTGACTTCAGAGTCTCTGTTGTGATCATTGATGATGAATTACTCCACAGTGCTTGTAGCAACAGAAGTCAGGCAGAGGTGACAAATTTCCTCAGTTGTCTAGGACTAAGCCTTGAGTGATAAAATTCATTAGAGTGGTCTTTGGGCATGGACCAAAGTCAAGGTCTTTGCTGAAATAAAGCCTTGATGTTGGATACGTCATTAGTGTGCAGCTGTTTCGTCTTTTCTTCAAAGAGGTCAGGCAGAAGTTTTAAAACGAATTTGCTGATTGTGAAGAATACTTTAATGTCCATGGTTTGGGCACAGATGCACTTGAAATAAAGAAGTATAATCTACTTATACACTGAAGATGACCACCCATAAAATGATCAAACCTGGAATTTATTGGATAATGATCTCTTTTTAATCCATAACACTCTTTGTTCCCCAGATGGTTATGTTATTCAATATATTCTGTTCAGTATCATCCCTTTGGAAGTCCCATACACTGACAAACTGTCAGTTTGTGTTTCAAAAATGGCACATGCTCATATATAGTCCCGAGTTCAAAGAGGTGGGTCCATACTGATCCAAGCTAATCAAGATAAGAGCTCTAAAAAATGCAGATCAGATTTTTGAGTACTGTAAAAAAAAAACTATTAACATACAGCAGGCATGTCCAAAGTCCGGCCTGCGGCCGGTTTCGGACGGCCCGCCTGGTGATCTTGATATATATATATCTTTTGTGGCCCCCAACGAATTCCCGAGCGCCGGGGGCCACAAAAGATAGTATGCTGGCTGCCTTGGAGGAGAGGGATGAGTGCCGTGCATACAGGAGAGTATTTCCTGTTTACACGGCACCTGAGTTTCTCCTGTTTGTCTGTTGGCGCTCGTCCCACCCCCTCCCTGTCTCCTCTGCAGGCTGCACTGACGATAACGGTGAGTCTGCATTCATGGCAATTTAGTGGGTGCTGCATTCATGGCAATTTAGTGGGTTCTGCATTCATGGCAATTTAGTGGGTGCTGCATTCATGGCAATTTAGTGGGTGCTGCATTCATGGCAATACGGTGGGTGCTGCATTCATGGCAATACGGTGGGTGCTGCATTCATGGCAATACGGTGGGTGCTGCATTCATGGCAACGGAGTGGGTGCTGCATTCATGGCAATACGGTGGGTGCTGCATTAATGGCAATACAGTGAGGCTGCAGATGGGCATTGATTAGGCTGCATTGATGGGCACTGACCCTTATTTTGCTTCACAGTTCTTTATTTAAAATTTAAGATTTTTTTTCCTGAAACTTTCTTTTTTAAATTGAAGATGCGTGTTATAAGTCGATAAATACGGTATATCCAAATAATACGCCCAAGCTCATCTCTTCACCACACACGGCCACAAAGGCAAGAGAATTCTTTAATGGTTTAACGAATGTCAGGCAAAATGGTCGGCCCTCAAGCATGTTCACTTCATCAAATCTGGCCCTCTTTGAAAAAAGTTTGGACACCCCTGACATACAGTATATTATATTGCAGCAATAGCAGTCTGATTCTATTGCAATAACTAAGCATCAGTCCTTACAGACAGAATACATTGGAAAGCAAACTGGGTGTTTTAGGTGGCTGTTGAATGCTAACATGAATTATATTCGCACTATATAAATTTGACTCTAGAGTTGATGTTAATATTAAGATTTATATAGTTTGTAAAACGTTTTTTTCTTGTACGGTGATCAGGTATAAACACAAACCATTATAAACAAAAACACAAACCATTCTATTGATCAACGGTCAATGATTAATTCTATCCATCCAGCTCCACAATGCGGACAGTTGTCTTTAGAGTCACTAGTACAAACTGGAGAGATAAATGTATATACTGTAATATATGGAGATGCCAAATACCATAGCTTACGGTATGCTTGCTGCTGTCAAACATTAAATAGCCGCCGGTCACTCTTTAGCTGTAGTGATATCATATCATGACATTTTTCAGCTGAAAGGCTTTGAATTTAGCCTTCTTCAAATAAACTGCCGCAGAGAAAACATTTTCCTCTTGTCTACTACAAATAGTATACTGGAGTGGAGTTGTTCTAGTCAATTACTTAGCATATCTACATTCATTTCCTGTTCATCTGTTTTTTTCTCCCTACCAGTCAGCCATATGAAAATCGGATATCAATGCAAACAGAATTAAGGCTTAGCATTAATGTAACTGACCATAAAGTGTCTGGCATCTTCTTCTGCAATGCACAACGAAAAAACATGGCTAAAAGTGGCACATAATGCACAGATCACATGTGGAGACTCCCAATGCAATGATTATAGCCTCGAAGTTACAATGTGATGACATCACATTAACACTTTTGAGGTGATTTACTAAAATTAGCTGAACTTAAGCTTGTTCAATTAAGCTTTGACAATAAAATCTAGACTCTTATTGGTTACTATGCACAGCTGCAACAGATTCTGTGTGCGCCAGTTTTAGTAAACCTCCCTCCTTTATTGGTATGCTCAAGTATTTATCACACAGGGGTAAAAAATGGAACTTACACTCCAGTTTGTCCTCAGCAGTTCCCCCTTCCAGTAAGGAAAAATAGCAGGATACATCGTGTAGACTAACTCGGCCAATCTCTGGAAAAAAACACAACACACAAAGACATTAAAACATTGCACATACCAGCCCCATTAATAAACCAAGCATATCACTTTCTCTGTCTATTTTTTTCAATAAAATAGATGAAAGCCACCAAAATGACCCTCATAAAAGCAGTAAGAATTAATCATGTTAGTGATTAGTAAATTGTGCCTGAATTGCTTTGAATTTCCAACTTGAAGCAATTTGAAACATTTTATTTAAATGTGGGTAGCAATGTGACCGAAACAAATATATAAGGACATGCATACTTTAAATGAACATCAATAATAATAAGCACTGTTTTTAGTACTCTGTAAGCTGTAAGGGTGGGACTAGATAGGCACAGAAAGTGGGCTTACATATTTTATCCAAAATACAAACCAATACTTGACTTTGTATGTTTTGGCCTTTTAGGGAGCATTTTATAAGATGTGTTATGGTTTTTTATTGTAAAAGTCAATGTTCCCCAGCTTTTCCATATTATGTGTTATAGAAAAGTGAAAAGACAGAAAGTAAAGAACAAAAAGAGACTTACAGTACATGAATTGTTATGAATTGCAGCCATTACGTCTTGTCATAAATGAATCAAGCGTGGGCTTCCAACATAACCATGACAATTAGCATAAGTAATGTGGTTGGAATGTGATCCATAAGGGGACTCAGGTCTTGTATTCATTTTTCTTTACAGGGTAGCATTAAAGGGCAGCTAGATCTGGCAAGTAAAGTGTTATACATTTTAGATATTAAACTAATGAATGTTGTGGCCCAGAGCAAGTCCATTTTGTATATTGTAAGGTGTAGTAAGAGCATGGCAAAGGGACATCTAAAAAAAAAAAAAACGGATCTTGGAAGAAAAGACTCAGGCTGGCCATAGCTGGTTAATTTTTTTTTATTATCACCCAGCCAGCAGATCGAAAAAATAATGGACAGATTCCCCAATCCACACATGTGAGGTGGATGGAGGAATCCACTACAGCACTGGCATTTCAAAATTAGTTTCATATGGAGACAGATTTTATGACATAAATTGATAGTAGACAAATGCTACCCACCAAAATGGTGTAAACTTTGCAGCCAGGTAATACAGCCATGGGTTAGAGACTGGAAAAACCCCATTCCTCCCGGGGGAGGTTTAACAACTTCATGACGGACAGTAAAACAAATCTCAACATCTGAACATTGAGTTTTGGCATGTGTTAGTAAAATTGTACACATCATTGCAACTATTGCATATTCAGGTGAATAATGCCTATTTTAAGCCTTAATTTTTTGGCAATTATCAATGGATATCTCCTGTTTTTTTTTTATGTCATTAATTTTCCTACTCGTGACATTCATGGCCATAACGCATACATGTATATTATTTGTTGTTTGTAACTGTAGTAGTGCCAAAAACGAATAGTGCGTATTTTGCTTTTTTGTTGCGTGCACATTAACAAGGGCAGTACACCTGTACAAAGTGTACTATAGCTTAATACTGGATGGATTCTAAGCAAGTTTAGAAGCATGAGGATTAATTACTCTTTGAATAGGGAATGTGGCCAATGAACCTAGGACCCAGCTTCTTAGAATCTGGTAGTAGAAAGCCATACCAAGTCTTCAGGTTTAAAGGATGGACACTCATTTCTCTTGTCAGCCCATTGTTTGGCTCTGGATTGGGCTTGGGCCAGAAAAGACTGAAGGTAACCCTGTCTTGAACATCTGGAACTGAAGATTTAGTAGAAGAACAAGGAAGCAAAGCAGGATGAAATCCATAACTGGCGAAGAACAGCAAGGTGGCAGAACGCAGGGTATTGTTTTAAGTGAACTCAGCTATAGAGAGCAGGTAGACCCAAATATTATGAGAAGCCGAAGTGGAGAAAATTAGGTATTGCTTGAGGCAGTCGCATACTCAGGGAGTCTGGTGCACATCATGTACTGGCACTCTGGGTGTGTGCACAATTGCTGTTGTCAGAGAGGCAGAAGTGGCGCTATGGTGCTAGTATCATAGGCACTACAGTTCTGCTTCTGTCTGTCTGGCAGCGGCAGTTCAGATACAAGAGAAGACGCTTCCTCGGCTCCAGTCACATGACAAAACCAAGAAGAGAACTTCCATCACTTCCATCACCTTGAACTGCTATTGCATCTGGTAAGTAGCAGGAGGAGATCTGCACTAAAGGGGTGTCTGTACTTACTGTTAAGAGATTAAGCTTTGGGGGGGGGGGAATACTGTACTGGGCCAGGGGTCTGTATTGAGGGGGGTCTATATGTGGGTGTTTTTTTGGGGGGTGGTCTGTACAAGAAGGGACTGAGCTTGGGGGTGTCTGTACTGGAGGGAGGTCTGTGTTGTACTAAGAGGGGGTGGCAGTACTGGGGGATGGCAGCACTATGGAGAGTCTGCATTATGTACTGGGATTGGGGGTCTGTACTGAGAGTTAGGCTGGGAGGGGTGGTCTGCAATGGAATTTGATATATAATTTAGTAAATCTCAAAAGCAAACCTCTTTATTATGGGTAGTAGTGGGCCAATACAGAACTGCAGAAGCCTTATTAAAATCCCTAAATGCAACAAACAGACCCAAGGCACTCAACCATAGAATGGGCTAGCAGTTATATGTGGTAGTAACATGCATCCAATTGATCCAGTCCCGTGCTGCATGCAATCCACTGGAGGTATAGAGATATCCAAAACACAAAGGCTATATGCTGCGCACTGGCAAGGGTGGCCCAGACACTTCCTCTGACATGGGCCGCCGGAGTGACCATGTCATCTCCCTTGGCTTGCCGCATTATTGTCTCCAGCCTGTGAGCGGCCATCTTCCTGGTGGGCTCCAGCCTTACTACACACCACACTAATGTGTGCCTTCCCCGCAGGACACCAACTGCTGGTCCCAGCAAACCTTTGTGTGCTTTCCGGCTGGTATGAGAACCTTGAGCCTGTTTCCATCGCAAGTGCTGGGCCCTCCATTTAGTGTTTGAGGCTGGAGAAGACTTGGGCTTTTACATTTTAAATTAGACGGCGTTGTTCTCGTATGACTGTGTTTATCTAGACTGTGTGGTTTATCTATGATTAGATATTAAATGTTACTTCATGGTTTATATGGAAGCAAGTTTTATTAGTTCATCATCCTCCAATTTATCTACATGTTCCTCCAGATACCCTGACTTAACCAGTGTGCAGCATATATACTTTGGGTTTCTGATTAAGATCCCTAGCAACCCCTTCTGTAGAGATGATAAACCAAGGAATTGAATAATATCCCTTCCAAACTTGCATTTCTCTGGCTTGGTGTACAGTCTGTGAATTCAAAAGTGACTTAGGACCTTCTTGACAAACTTTATGCTCCTCCAGGTTGGGCGAAAAGATTGAGATGTTGTCCAGAAACACAACCATAAATACATTGGTCAAGTCTGAAAATGTCTCTCACAAAATGTTGGAACATTTGGGGGCTTTGGAAAGCCCAAAAGGCATCACAGTGTAATCAAAGTGCGAAAAGGCTGTCTGCTACTCATAGCGTTCCTGGACTATAGGTCAAACTTGATGATAATAATTGGTCACAAGTTACTACTTTAGTTATAACTTTAGTTATAACTTAGGATAGTTGAAGAGCAGCATTTGCCAATATTTTAACATCTGTAGCTAGCAGCAGGATAGGCCAGTATGATTTCGATTTAAAGGGGTCCTTATCAGTCTTCCGGTTGATCACAATAATAGTTCCATATATAAATGATGGGGTGTACCTGAAATGATTGTCTTTCCCAATGTGAGTAATAGTTGTGGTGGTAAAAATAGAGCATATTTTTATATACCTCCGCTGAAAGGCCATCCACCCCAGGAGTCGTGTTTGCAGGCAGAGAAGCTTCTGTGATGTTTGGCAAGTTTAGGATTAGGCTCCAAGAAGGCACTGTCCTCTGGAGTCAATAAAAGAAGTGTGATTGTGCCTAAGAAGGAGTGGGTTTTTATAGTAGTAGGTTCTCAGAAGCATAAATATTTTAAAGTTGTTGATAATCTCAGCTAGTACCAATTCCTGGGGAGGGAGTTTCACATTTTAACTTCTATAACAGTAAGGAACTATTTAAGGTCTTTAAGGTTAAACCTTCTTTCTTCTAACCTAAAATTGTGTCCGTGTGTCCTCTTCTGGGGCCTTAGAGTAAACAGTTTATTACAATTACTGTCACCTTCATATACAGTATTTGTACATCGTATTCATATCACCTCTTGGAAGCCTCTTCTCCAGAGTGAACAGCTACGATCCTCATAGCTGAGGTACTCGATCCCCCTTATAAATTTTGTTGGCTGTTGCTGAACTCTGTCTAATTCATCATCTTTCTTGAGGATTGTTGACCAAAACCGAACTGCATATTCAGTCTTAGGCCGAACCAGTGTTTTGTAAAGGTATACAATTATTGGTTCATCTCTGGAATGCATGCCTCTTTTAAAGCACAAACTTATTTTGCTGCCTTTGATAGCTGTAGCTTGACATTGCATGCTAGTGCTAAATCCGTGATCTACAAGCACCCCAGATCTTTTTCTATCACTGATTCTCCCTGTGGAACCCCTTCTAATGTGTAATCTGAATGTATATTTTTTGGCCTTCTAGTGCATAACTTTACATTTCTTAATATTGAACCTCATCCACCAGATAGCTGCCCAAACCCCTATTTTATAAAGGCCTTCCTGTAATTATGCTACATTATTTCTCTGCAAAATTTGGTATTGTCGGCAAACATTAAAACTGAACTTTTGATTCCAAAATTTATATACTTAATAAAATAATTGAACAGCACTGGCCCCAAGACAGAAGCCTGGGGCACACCACTCTCAACTTTAGACCATTCACATGCAATCCCATCAACTCCAGCAAACCTTATTTGACAGATTAAACCTTAATAACGTGCAGTATCAAATTCCTTAGCAAAATCTAGATAAACTACATCCACTGGACATCCACCATCCATATTCTCACTTATTTCCTCACAGAATCATAAGTTGGTTTGACAAGAATAGTCTTTCCCTCAAACACCTTACATACTATTGATATTAGGCTGACTGGTCTTTAGGTTTCTGGTAAACGTCTTGATCCTTTTTTGTAAATTTATACCACAGTTGCTCTACTCCAAAAAATAGTTGAAGTAGCTTGGATATAACTGTGCCAAGTTCCCCAAGGACTCACAGGTGTAGGCAATCTGGAACTGGTGATTTGTTTACATTAAAGGAGTAGTAAAGTTACATGTTTTTTCACCTTAATGCATCCTATGCATTAAGGTGAAAAAACATTCGACAATACCGCCCCCCCCCCGAGCCCCCGTTTTTCTTACCTGGCCCCTCGAAAGTCCCATGCTCGTCCCCGTCATCCTCTTCGTTTTTCAGCCTGGCCGCCGATTGGCTACACTGGATGGATTGAAAGCAGCGCAGCCATTGGCTGGCGCTGCTGTCAATCACATCCAATGACGCGGCGCGCGGGGGGCGGGGCCGAGTGATACAGTCGGCGGCTATGGCCGCCGCTGTATCACGGGAGCGCGCCCGCAATCACTCCACACCATGCGAGCTCACTCGCATTAAGGTGTGGAGTCCTTGCGGGGAGGAGCCAAGACAGCCGCCGAGGGACCCCAGAAGACCAGGATCGGGGCCACTGTGTGCAAAACGAGCTGCACAGTGGAGGTAAGTATAACATGTTTGTTATTTTTAAGCAAAAAAAAGGGAAGCTTTAGTGCTCCTTTAAGTTTCTCTAGTCTCTTTTGTACCTGGTTTTCAGTCAATCACAGTCAGAGGTACCTTTGTTGAAACATCATTAATATGAATAAACTGTGGCTCAGCCGCCTGCTTCTACAACCCCCGCCCCCCCCCCCCCCCCCCCCAGGATGCCACTGTGAAACAGCACTAATGGACTTCCTGCATTATTACAGTTCTCATTTGTGATATAATCAGACTCACTTCTCACTTTCAGGTCACTCTTCAGTGTATAAAGGAAGGCACAAAGCTGCTGTAAGTCACCGCAAAGGCAGTATACAGCTTACATAAATTAACCAATTAATGACTCCTAATGGTCCATTGCAGAGCTAAAGTAACATTCTTCTAAACAGCTTTGCTGGAAAAAAAATACTTACTGGCTATATCACAAAAAACAACATTTTCTGTGCATCAAGATATGGCATTACTATAACCAGCTCTAATACAAAATGGGAATCCACTATTGGAGTAGAACTTGCATCACTGGCCCTGTATTTGAACTGACACTATCCATCAAATGAGTACCTGCAAAGCCTATTCGCCGTCAATCCCTCTTTGTTTCCTCAACTGAAAAAATGGTTTCCTTTTAATAAATTGACTGCTGCAGCCAAGTGGAAGAGAACAAGATCAAGAGAGCTACTATAGAGCATTTTATAAACATAAAAATACACATAAATTATTTTTCTAGTGACCGTCTATTCTATCAGAAGCCTTACTGCACAGCTGCTGAGATATCAGGACAAGCCATCTGAAAATTGCAATGTTTTAAATTAGTTTAAATAGGCTGCAAGGGTTAAAGAGGAAGCAAACTTCCATCTTTAAGTTTTACTTATAGGTAAGCTTATAATAAGGCTTACCTATAGGTAGGGTAAATATCTCCTAAACAAGCACCATTTAGGAGATATTTACTGTACATGCAGCAAGTAAAGTCACTGGCGCTTGCGCTCTGAAGGAATGGCCACCCGTACTGTTTCTTCAGAGCCCTGTGCCATGACCGGCGGCTCCTGCACGCATGTGTGGGAGTGACGTCATCGGGGCTCCAGGCAGTCACAGAGCGGAGTCCGCAAACCCAGGAGGAAGACCGGGTGAAGATGACCACCGTCTGACATTGCATCGCTGGAAGGCTTAGTTTAGAGGTAGGTTTCACATAATGTACTAGTTTGCAAAGCATACTAGCACATTATGCCTTTGCCTTGCAGGTAAGACAGGCTTGTCTGCTCCCCCTCCGCTGCCACATTTGGATTTTTTTTTGGGGGGGGCGGGTACCTGGTTTTGACAGCTGGCGTGAACTAAGACGGAAGTTCGGCCCCCTCCTTCCCCCGCAGTCTTCTGGGACACTTCACAGGTCCCAGAAGACTTTGGCCTATTCACAAAGCATGCGCAGTAGGAAACCTTGCTGGTTTCTCTTAGTCAAGATGGTACCGCCAGCACTTGATAGCCGAATCGGCTCGGGTGAGAACACCGCTGGATGCCTGGACAGGTAAGTGTCCTAATATTAAAAGTCAGCAGCTACAGTATTTGTATCTGGTTTTTGCATAGTATAGATTAAGGTAGAGAAAACCTGTGTACACCTTCACCTTAGCCCCCCCCCTTATACTTACCTGAGCCCGATTTCAATCCAGCGGTGTGCACAGGAGCAGTGGCTCTCCCTCCTCACTGGACAGAGAGGCAACAGCAGGATCCATCGGCTCCTGCTGCTGTCAGAGTCTACGAGGAGAGGGGGGTAAGCTGGCATCTGTGTGTCAATGGACACACACAGTGCAGGTTGGGAGCGAAAATGCACGAGTGGACCTATATGAAGCAGCTTGCTATGGGGCACTCGGCAGTGGGGAGGAGCCGAGAGCACAGATGGGGGACCCAAGAAGAGGAGGATCAGGGCTGCTCTGTGCAAAACCACAGAGCAGGTAAGTAGAACAGGTTTGTTATTAAAAAATAAATAAATAAATCATATCCCTTAAAATCACTTTAAGTAAGAGGATCAGTAAAATTCTAGTACTGCACTATTAAGAAGGAAAGACACATAAGAAAACAGACCAGCCTCAAAACATTTTTTAAACTGCTCCTAAAAGACTATTTAAAAAAAAAAACACGCTTCAAAACGCAAACGCGACTAAACACGGCATGTAAGGCTTAATGTACACGGGTCGTTTTAAAACCTCTCCTGAACGATTTAACTTGACAGATAGTAACCGACCTTTAAAAAACGTCCATTTTGCCGCATTTACATGCCACGTTTACATGCCGCGTTTGTGTTTAGAAGCGTTTTTTTTTTGCAAATAGTCAAACAATTTTAAACGTCGGTTAATATCTGTCAAGTTAAATCATTCAAGATATGTTTTAAAACGTCCCATGTACATTAAGGCTTACATGCCGTGTTTAGCCACATTTGCGTTTAGTCAAAAATGAAAAACGCCTGTAAACTAAAAGCGAGTTACCGCGTTTACAAGCTGTTACAGGCTTTTTGGCGTTTAAAATGCCTCCGAACATCCATTCTGAATGCATTTTTTTGCTTTCCAAAAAATGCTTCTAAACTCAACTGCCTATAAACAACTATAAATGACCCTGAGTACATATACTGATAAGATAGAGGAGAGTTCAGGGGCAGCTGAAAAAAATGCCCAACTTCTCCTAAACATCAGGTTACCAGCAGAAGTGTACACAAAGCCTAAATGCGGCAAAACTGACGTTTTTAAACGTTGGTTACTATCTGTCAAGTTGAATCGTTCAGGAGAGGTTGTAAAACGTCCCGTGTACATTACGCCTTACAGTCACGTGGCTGAAAATAATGATTGTTATAAAACAGAACACACTTGTAGTTTTGTGATTTGTAACAAGGGAGTGATGGGGTAATCTAATATTTAGTGTTTTTCAGATACAATAACGATGCATGGCAAAGCCTGCCATATTAGTTCTAAAGTGCCCCTGGAAATAACTTGAAAATGTTAGCAAGCCTGTTGTTACACTGGGAAAAAAAGAAATGACTATATCTATCCTCTCTACGGCTCCTGCTGTGTTGTCATTCCTGCAAGCTGCACTAAAAAAAGAAGAGAAAATAAAACAGGAGCAAAAGCCAAGTTATTGCTTCTAGAGTCCAGATTACTTGTTTCATTTTCCCACAGAATAAGAGAGAAACAATGGGTAACAATTCTGTTTTTGTTCAATCTATTTTTTCTTTATTTTTTAAAAGGCCCCAAGTTTATGGCAGTTTTTACTCATTCCATCCCTTTTTTGCCTTCATCCAAATGCTACAGACATGAAGATGATAGTGTCGATTTTCAAAGTATTATAGAACAGCAGAACGATGACAATAATGTAGTAAAGTGTTGTATTGTGTGATCAATGAGTCAAAGCACAAAACAGCCTAAGGTCCTATTTACACATGTTGGCGGGGCTGTTTGCGATCAGCTATTGCCAACCCAGCAGGGGATTCCTGTAAATAGCTGCAGGGGGGGAAATCCCACTGAAAGCAATGGGAGGCTGACAGCCCCAGCAGCTGTTCACGGCCCAACGCAGGTAGTCTCCCATGCAGTAATTACCTGCAAATGATCAGCCCTAGACACAGACCGTCTGCGTCCTGGGGCTAATCATCTGTAAGATCATCTGTTTGATTTGCTCCTGTCTAAATTGGTCCTAGTATGTTTATGTATGTATTCATGTGAGATAAGGACCTTGGATTGTAAGCTTTTTGAGGGCAGGAAATGATGTGAATGTACAACGTGTAAAGCACTGCATAGATTGACATCGTCATATAAATACCTATATAAAAAAAATATTAATAGTCCATACAAAACGCAGACCTGTAATGTCACTGATATTTCATAGTAAGATATTTTTCTCCAGTCAATCTAAACTGTTACTCCTGCTGCGTTTTTCAATACACAAATTATGTCCCATGCTATCTATACACGAAAATACACTCACTGGCCACTTTATAAGGTACACCTGTTCTATTGCTTTGTAACACATTTTGCTAATCGGCCAATCACATGGCAGCAACTCAATGCATTTAGGCATCTAGACGTGATGAAGACGACTTACTGAAGTTCAAACCGAGCATCAGAATGGGGAAGAAAGAGGTTTTAGGTAACTATGAACGTGGCATAGATGTTGGTGCTGAACGTGGCATGGTTGTTTTTCAAAAACTGCTGATCTACCGGTATTTTCACACACAACCATCTCTAGGGTTTACAGGGAATGGTCCAAAAAAGAGAAAATATCCAGTGAGCGGCAGTTGTGTGGACAAAAATGCCTTGCTGATGTCAGAGGTCAGAGGAGAATGAACAGACTGGATCGAGATAATAGAAAGGCAACAGTAACTAAAATAACCACAACCAAGGTATGCAGAATACCATCTATGAACGCACAATACATCAAACCTTGAAACAGATGGGCTACAGCAGCAGAAGACCACAGCGGGTGCCACTCCTGTCAGCTAAGCACAAGAAACTGAGGCTACAATTCACACAGGCTCACCAAAATTGTACAATAGAAGATCGGAAAAATGTTGCCTGATCTGAGGTGTCCCGACTTCAGCTGTGACATTCAGATAGTAGGGTCAGAATTTAGCGTAAAAAACATGAAAGCATGGATCCAGCCTGCCTTGTATCAACAGTTCAGGCTGCCCTGGTGTTCTTCACCGTGCCCTACACCTACACTACTCCACCGGCTATGGGAATGCTCGACTATCTCTGTCTACTGGGACTCTATTCTCACATATATAACCAAAGTCACTAAGATCAAGCTGCCCAAGAATCCTCCACTATGTCTCTTTGGATGTGAACCACCAGCCTCCTCACCGTCATCGACAACTGCATCTAACCTCACACAATGGGCTCATCTATGTTTGCTGGCAGCTCGCAGAGCAATAATGAACAACTGTACTACTACTTCTCCACCATGCCTCTTTGCCGTGAAAAGAACTTTACTGTCACTGTTCAATCTGGAAAAACTCAATACTATCATATCGAACTTTAAATCGACTCAACGTTTCTTTACCAGATGGAGAAAATTCATGGAGTGTACATTAACACAGGAAGAATTCGAACAAATATGCGCCCTTTCCGTTACTCTGATTGGTACTTGAAACGTGATCTGACCAATTCCTTAGGCCAGCTCAAATTATCAGATGTGAATGAGCACTTTGACCCTACCCGTCCTAAGGTCCCTTTCACACTGAGGCGTATTTCAGGCAATTTAGCGCATAAATAACGCCTGAAATAATCCTGCCCCAGCATTCTCAATGTGAAAGCCCGAGGGCTTTTACACTGAGGCGATGCGCTGGCGGGAGGAAAACAAATCTCCTGCAAGCAGCATCTTTGGAGCGGTGCGTTTACCGCTCCTTCCCATTGAAAGCAATGGGAAACTGCGGTAATACCGCCCGCAATGCGCCTCTGCAGAGGCGCATTGCGGGCGGTATTAACCCTTTTTTGGCCGCTAACGGGGGTTAAAACTAGGGTTGTCCCGATACCGATACTAGTATCGGTATCGGGACCGATACCAAGCATTTGCGCGAGTACTTGTACTCGCGCAAATGCTCCCGATGCTTCACCCGATACTTTTTTTTTGTGTGGCCGGAGAGGGCGGGAGGAGTCAGTGGCTGGGGAGGGCGGGGGAGTGCGGGCGGAGTCTGGCTGGAGAGGGCGGACAGAGTCTGTCGACAGAGCTAGTGCAGGCGGAGTTTGGCTGGAGAGGGGGCGGGCTGAGTCTCTGAAGGAAAGTGCGGGCGGAGTCTGGCTGGAGAGGGCGGGCACAGTCGATGGACGGAGTCCGCGGGCGGAGAGCGAGTCCCTCACCTGCAGTTGAACTTGGTAAGCTGGCAGGGGTGCAGGGCGCAGCCGCATCAGGATCGGTGACCGGTGCTGTCACATTCGGTCGCCGTCAGCGGCTGAACGTCCCCACGCCCATCTTGGTACACCCTGCACTTGGCTGCAGTAAGCAGCAGCAGACATCTTGTTACACCCAGCCCGAGCTATATGGGCTGGGTGTAACAAGATGTCTGCTGCTGCTTACTTCAGCCGAGTGCAGGGTGTACCAAGATGGGCGTTGCAGCAGTTTTTTTTTTTTTTAAATCCTGTGTCATTTTTTTTCCCCACAGCATTTCAGTGCCAGCCACCTATCAGTACCCACAAGTGCTACCTATCAGTGCAATCAGTGCCATCTACCAGTGCCACCTATCAGGTGGCACTGGTAGATGGCACTGACTGCACTGATAGGTGTCACTTATGGGCACTGATTGGTGGCACTTGTGGGCACTGATAGATGGCACTGATTGCACAGATAGTGCAATCAGTGCCATCTATCAGTGCCCACAAGTGCCACCTATCAGTGCCCACAAGTGCCACCTACCAGTGCAATCAGTGCCCACAAGTGCCACCTATCAGTGCCACCTATCAGTGCCCATAAGTGCCATCTATCAGTGCCCAAAAGTGCCACCAATCAGTGCCATCTATCAGTGCCCACAAGTGCCATCAGTGCCCACAAGTGCCACCTATCAGTGCCACCTATCACTGCCCACAAGTGCCACCTATCAGTGCCCATAAGTGCCATCTATCAGTGCCCATAAGTGCCCACAAGTGCCACCTTTCAGTGCCATCTATCAGGGCCCACAAGTGCCACCTTTCAGTGCCATCTATCAGGGCCCACAAGTGCCACCTATCAGTGCCACCTATCACTGCCCACAAGTGCCACCTGTCAGTGCCCATAAGAGCCATCTATCAGTGCCCATAAGTGCCACCTTTCAGTGCCATCTATCAGTGCCCACAAGTGCCACCTATCAGTGCCACCTATCACTGCCCACAAGTGCCACCTATCAGTGCCATCGGTGCCCATAAGTGCCACCTATCAGTGCAATCAGTGCCATCTATCATTGCCAGCCACCTATTAGTGCCCATCAGCGCCAGTCACCAGTCAGTGCCCATAAGTGCCACCTATCAGTCCCCATCTTTCAAACTGTCACATGACATTGAAAAAAAAGTATCGGTAATCGGTATCGGCGAGTACTTGGAAAAAAGTATCGGTACTTGTACTCGGTCTCAAAAAAGCGGTATCGGGACAACCCTAGTTAAAACCGCACCGCTAGCGGCCGAATACCGCCGCAATTCCGCGGCAATTCCAACAGTATAGCGCCGCTAAAAATAGCGCTGCTATACCGCCACCGCACCCACCGCCCCAGTGTGAAACCAGTCTAAGTCCCAGGAGTTCTCAGGGGTCTCCTGGCCCCCAAAGACCTTCACACTCTTCACAGATCACTTGTCTATAGCTCAGCTGCTTGTTTCCCCCTGAGTCCATCACTGGGTTGCACTATGTTAGGCCTCCACTCCTGAGGGGACCACACTATACTATCATTTGTATCATTTGTTACTGTTCTTTGTTTCTCTTTGCAGGTATGATACTATGCCAGTTTACTTTGGGCCCCTTAGTACCAACTGAGCATCATTTAAACGCCACGGACTACTACCTGAGTATTGTTGCTGACCACGTCCATCCATTTATGACTACAGTGTACCCATCTTCTTCTGATGGCTACTTCCAGCAGGATAATGCACCATGTCACAAGGCTCTAATCATCTCAAACTGGTTTCTTGAACATGACAATGAGGTCACTGTACTCCAATGGCCTCCACAGTCACCAGATCTCAATACAATAGAGCCCCTTTGGGATGGGGTGGAACGAGAATTTTGCATAATGCATGTGCAGCCAACAAATCTGCAGCAACTGCGTAATGCTATTATGGCAACATGGACCAAAATCTCTGAAGAATGTTTCCAAAACCTTGTGGA
The DNA here is from genome assembly GCA_029206835.1 of Rana muscosa. NCBI lineage: Eukaryota > Metazoa > Chordata > Amphibia > Anura > Ranidae > Rana > Rana muscosa. The sequence continues at coordinate 857,063,626 of CM055117.1, forward strand.
ATCTATGCCACAAAGAATTAAGGCAGTTCTGAAAGCAAAGGGGGGTCCAACCCGGTACTAGCAGGGTGTACCTAATAAAGTGGCCGATAAGTGTATATTATCCATATACTAAGCGAGGGGGGGCCGCCAATCGTGGGAGGGGGGCGCCAATCGCGGGAGGGGGGGCCGCAAATATCGTGGGAGGGGGGCCGCCAATCGTGGGAGGGGGGGCCGCCAATCGTGGGAGGGGGGCTGCCAATTGTGGGAGGGGGGCCGCCAAATCGCGGGTGGGGGGGCCGCTGCCAATCGCGGGTGGGGGGCCGCCAAATCGCGGAAGGAGGGGGCCGCCAATCGCGGGTGGGGGGCCGCCAATCGCGGGAGGGGGGCCGCCAATCTCGGGAGGGGAGGCAGCTCTGCTGGGGCCCCAGGCCAGATGGGGGCCCCAAGCAGTTGCTTGGTTTGCCTGTCCTGTTCCGACGGCCCTGGTGACCAGACATCCCCGGTTTCAGGGGACCGTCCCCGGATTGAGGACACTGTCCCCGGACCAAGTCTGTCCCCGGTTTTGTCCCCAGATTGGATTTGAACAGGGGCTGGGGCAATTCCAAAGACAGTCAGTGCAGAATAAAAAAAAATAATTCTGAATTACACACCTCCGCTCCTACTAGCTTGTATTTTTTTCCATTATCTGTGCCCCTTTCTGATGATCATGTGCTGGTCGGAGCGGAGGGAATAATTCTTCAGTTTCGGGTGCCCATACAGCTCCACTCACATGTTCTTCTGCCTTGGCTCAAGTCCCGGCCATCCTCCTGCCTGCTTATCACCTTGCCTTCCCTGGCGGAGTGATCTTCCTCCGCACCCCACCCAGTAGTAGCCGGGGCCCGGAGAGTAAGACTTGACAGGCTGTGAGGCGGGCGGCGACGGGCAGAGAGTCGCTGATTGCCGCCATTACTAGTAGAAAAAAAATATGTCCCCGGATTTCATTTTAAAAATCTGGTCACCTTACTCTAAGGGGGTGCTGTGACTGTATGGACACAGATGCTTGCCCTAACTTGACAAGTGTGCAGGAGTGGGTGAGCTTCTTTAACTAATCGGAATATAGCTATCTGAGCATTTTACATGAGATACAGCACTCTGTACAATCTGATCACTCTGCCACATTAGTATAACACTAAGTACAGTGATCACCAATGCATCTGGTAGCAGTATTTTTGGAAGAATGCAACATTTATGAAGGCTATTGTACAATCATTGTACAGACACTGAAAATGCTGATGTTACCAAGCTAGATTGCTTTTTTGTTATCAGTTATTCAATCAAGCTAAATTTATCTAATCTTAAACCTGCTCTCTAGCTGTTGCAGAACTACAAGTCCCATCATTCCTCTGCCTTTGGGAGTCATGCTTTGCAATGCCTCATTTGACTTGAAGTTCTGCAACAGATGGAGGGCCACAGGTTGAGCACACATGCTGTAGAGGAAAGAGGTCTATACTTGCCTATTCTCAGGGCGCTCCAGTCTGGTCATGTGATTGGCTCCCAGCACTGGTTTTGGGGGAGAGGAAGGACAGCCGACAATAGATGCCCCATAGTAAGCCTAGGAGTAATGTCACAGTCCAGGCATCGCAGCCATTGTCGCTGCTCTCTCTGGGAGCTGATCACATGACCGGACCGGAGCAGCCTTAGAATAGGCAAGTGTAGCGGACCCCCTAATAATTGGGGGTCGCTATGCTTAAATTTAGGGGGTAGCCTGAGCCCATTGTTGGACTCAGGCTGCTGAATTCTTCAAAAACTGGTTTCTGCTCTGAGGTAATGTTGCCTGGCAGTACAGTTCCCTGTGGCCTGTGGGTGGCACTGCAACCCCAGGCTCAGGTCGAACCACAGGTAGCGTTGCAGCATTATTGGGTGTCATTCTCTCGACGGCCGTGCAGTGGGCGTGGTCTACCCGCGGTGCATGCTGGGAGAGGATACATAAGGGGCAGACGCCATTATTCGGAGAGCAGTTCGCGCCTCCCGGCCCTTCAGGCCAAGGGTGCATGTGTGTAGCAGCCCCAGGCACCTTTAGCCTGAGGCTGTACTGCTGTAAGTAGGCCCAGCAACTTTGGCTGGGGTCTACACCCGAAGAGGAATCCCAGGGTACCCAAGTGAGGGGTGACCCGCTCTGAAGGAGAGACAACCAGGGGAGGATCTACCCAAGGGGATCGGTGAGAGAAGTCACTGTCTCGGGAGAGGCCTGGTTACCTATCAGAGGGAAGGATTCAGTAGTCCGCCACAAGCCTAGTAACGTGCTTCATTGGCACCTAAGGACTCAAGTGTTACTAGGCTGGAAAGTTCGGGACTTAGAGATTGTCTCCTGATCATATCTCTAGGAAATAAAAAGGAAATGTTCCGTGCTCCACACCGGCTGCTAGGACCGCTCTTAGGGGGACTATCCGGGTGAGCAAAACCCACTCAGGCCTGAGTGGCGACGAGTGATCGTTAAGTGCCGCGTGCCTGAACCTGCCTCCCTGTTCACTCCTCTTTATCTCCAACTTTCCTGTCAAGTTCTTAACCAAAGCAAAATAAACCTTTTTATTGGTTTTGATACTGTCTGGACATTGGCATTCCTTAAGAGAGAGAATAGACTTCTTCCTACACTCTAGTGTGAAGAACCAACAGAAAGAGGTAACTCGCTGCAAGACCCAAAAATAGATAACACCGCTCACCCTCTTCATCAAGGAGGACACTGGGCATGTGGCATGGTGTGTCCCACCTGCTAGCGGAGGTAAGCAGGAAAGGGATCTGTGTGCTACACAAGTATAAGACATTTTTCCTGTACAGCAGTGGTCTCCAAACTGTTGCCCTTTGCTTGCTTTTATCTGGCCCTTGGGGCATTATTTCACTCACTGTCAGCAACATTGAGGCATAATGGCTGCCATTGACACTGAAAATGGACACTATTCCTCCCACTGACACCAATGAAGGGGCACTATTTCTCCCACTGACGCCAACAATGGGACACTATTTTTCTCCCAAATACCAAAGTGGGGACACTGTTTAATTCCAGCGACACCAGGACATTTTCTATTCCCGCTGGCCACAGTCCGGCCCCCCTAAAGTATGAAGAACCGTAAATTGGTTCTTTGTTTAAAAAGTTTGGAGACAGGCTAGTTAGTATAAGACTAAAGCTGGCCATAGATGGAGCAATTTTCTTTCCTGCAATCCTTCTTGTGGAGCTCATCATTTGTTTTCCCAGTGGGCGGAGCCGTCTTGGCCAGGGGAACACACAGGGAACATTGCTAGCGGCTATAGCCGCTGGTAATAATCACATGAAAAATCCGACAGGCTGGTTGTACCCAAGTTGATTGAGCCAAGACTTGAACTGTCTTTGACCGGCCTTAGAATGTTGGTGAGAGAAGGTTTAAGACTAGATAGCTTTAGCCCGGTCTTCCACTTTAACCTTTACACAATTTGACTAACAAAGTGCACTATGAAATGTAACCACACTTGAGAAAGTCACATGCAGAGAGCCAGTCTAATGCCTCGTACACACGGCCGAGATTCTCGTCGAAAAAAACATGTCGTTTTTTTCGACGAGATTCTTGGACAAGAAACTTGTCCCGGCCGAGTGTACACACGCTCCTTTCAAAGAACCCGCGGTTCTTTGAATGGAGCGAACGCGGTGACGTCATCGAATACGACGAGCATGCGCTCGTCACATTCGATGCCGTCGCCGCCATCTTTGTTCACCCTACCTATGCCTAGGAAGCTACCGCGCATGCGTCAAAGTCATTTCGAGCATGCGCGGGCTTCCCGGCGAAAAGGTAAGTGTACACACACACAATTTTCTCATCGAGAAACAGGCTGACGAGAATCTCGACGAGAAAATAGAGAGCAGGTTCTCTATTTTCTCGTCGAGATTCTTATAGCTTTTCTTGACGAGAAACCATACACACAAACAAATTTCTCGGCAAGAAATCTCTGCCAGCAAGTTTCTTGCTGGTTTTTGCCGAGAAACTCGTTCGTGTGTACGAGGCTTAAGAGGTTTTTTTTTAGAAGATGATGTCCTCCACATGTATTTCTCATTCTTGTGAAGTAGAAGTTCAAAGAGAAAAAGCACCAATGACATCACTAAATGTGCTGAGAAGCAGATGTTGGTTATAAGCACCATAGTGCTGGAAGAAACTGCATGCATGCAGGATCAATATTTTACAAGATTATACTCCTCAGTAAACAAAATAACATAAAGCGGTATTAAACCCCCCCAAAAAAACTTAGCAATCATTAAATCTGGTGGCTGCTTTCATTTTCTGTCTTTTTTCTTTTACTTTCACCTGATGATCTGGCCAGTAACACATTTCCTGTCTTATGGTCTCTTCACTCTTAGCAGCAGACACCTTTGGACAGCTGCTTTCTCATTTGGGGGGAGGGTGGTGTTCGGTTAGCAAATGTTAGCAAGTGATTGTAAATGATCACCTTGTAAAACAACCCATTCCATTTAAAATTGAAATGAAAGGCAAAACATTTGTGTATAGATTAAAAAAAAAGACATTATAAATACTTTTTTTTCCCCTTTTTTATAAGTGATCACATTCCTTATGTTCTTAGTTGCATAAGAGCTGAGGGAGGAGATACAGAAGCACACTGAGCTTCCCTGTGAAAGGCTGCAAAGGGAGGGGGGATGTATTAGGGCAAGTCTTTCATTGGAGGAGAGCAGGCTGAGTTTCCAGCATAGCAGGGAGAAACAGCAGCGCTCATCTGAGTGTAGTAAGTTAGTAAGGTACATCATTTATTAAAATAAAAAGTGGCAACTTACAAGAGGTAGAATAGATACAGCCATGTCACATAGAGTGGCCTCTCAGGTCTGATAGCACTCCGTACCCCATGCTCACTGATGTTACAGCTAAAGATGACGCGATTGTCGGACCGACTCGGAGCCCTGGTACCACCAGAGCGGACAAGCCTCCACCAGCGTCCCACACCGCCAGACACCAGGACCGTGATTCGTACTGAGAGGCCACTATGTGACATGCCTGTATCTATTTCACCCAGGGAATGGATCCAGGGGGGGCAACATGGCAATTGCCCCCCCAAGAATGCGGGTGAGTGAGTGGGCGGGCTGCTCCGCGGGTGAGAGAGCGGGCGGCTCCGCGGGTGAGAGAGCGGGCGGGCCGGGCTGTCAGGCGGCTCGGTTGGTGAGAGAGCGGGCTAGCAACTGGGCGGCTCGTGGGTGAGCTGACAGCTGGCCAATCAGGGAGCCGGTGGGCGGGGGAGCAGAGAGATGACATCATCTCTCACAGCCCGGCGCCCGCCCTGTATCCCTGAAGTGCAGTTCTGCTCTCACTGTGCAGGCAGCCGCGGGAAGCAGAGAGATGACATCATCTCTCTGCTGCCCGACTGGTTATCTGCTGCCTGACTTGAAAGAGACCACCTTAGCAGGAAAGTGACACAGCAAGTGACAATCCGCAACGTGTGGCAGGCGACGTGGCAAGTGACAATTCGTAACATGTGGCAGGTGATGTGGCAAGTGACAATCAGTGACGTGGCAAGTGACAATGCCGACCAGCCGCAGTCATTATACGGCGGCAGGTCGGCACGACCCCGCGAGCCATCGTAGCTGTACATCGGCTCCTGTAAGCGGGATAGCAGGCTGCGCGCCCACTGCTCAGCGGGGGTGCCGATGCTCGTGGCCGGCGGTCCTGATGACTGCCGGCCATGCGCGATCGCGGGCACAGGAGGAAGAACAGGGAGGTGTGTGTGTGTGTGTGTAAACACACACATCCCAGTTCTGTGAGGAGAGGAGAGAGATCGTGAGTTCCTATGAGCTAGGAACCACGATCTGTCATCTCCTATAGTCAGTCCCCTCCCCCCCACAGTTAGAACACACACTAGGGAACACAGTTAACCCCTTGATCGCACCTAGTGTTAACTCCTTCCCTGCTAGTGACATTTACACAGTAATCAGTCCATTTTGAATGGTCCCAAAAATGTGTCAAAAGTGTCTGATATGTCCGCCATAATGTCGCAGTCCCGATAAAAATCGCAGATCACCGCCATTACTAGTAAAAAAAAAAACAATAATAAAAATGCCATAAATCTATTCCCTATTTTGTAGACGCAAACCAATCAATAAACGCTTTTTGCGATTTTTATTACCAAATATATGTAGAAGAATACATATCGGCCTAAACTGAGGAAAAAATTAGCTTTTTAAAAAAAAAAAATTGGGGCTATTTTTTATAGCAAAAAGTACAAAATATTTTTATTTTTTTTCAAAATTGTCGCTCTTTTTTCATTTATAGCGCAAAAAAAATAAAAAAATGCAGAGATGATCAAATACCACCAAAATAGAGCTCTATTTGTGGGGAAAAAAGGACGTCAATTTTTTTTGGGTACAGCGTTGCACGACCGCGCAATTGTCAGTTAAAGCGACGCAGTGCCATATCGCAAAAAATGGCCTGGTCATTGAGCAGCCAAATCTTCCGGGGCTGAAGTGGTTAAAGCGGAGGTTCACCCAAAACACAACACTGTCTCCACCGCATCAGTGGACATGTAGGATATAAAATGGACCGTTTTTTTAAAATATGTAAATACCTTTGTAATTGTTATTTTCATGAATCCCACTCCCGCTGGAGTAGGCGTCTCCCCAGCGCCGCAGTGTTCTCTGGGAGCTAACCGCAGTGTGTAATGGGAGCCAGTCATGTGACAGGGGCATAGCTGTAATCGCCATGATGCTCTGTCCCCGTTCTGAGCTGTGAGAGTTTTGAATGCCATCACAACGGGCGTATACTTTCTATGACGCCGCTGCTCGCCGTCAACACTGCTCATGCGCGAGAAGGAGCGGCGATTGCCGGGAGGCTTGTATTCACTGCTTCCAGGAAGTCAGTGCTTGTGGGCTTCACAATGGGAAATCCTTAGATCGATTTTTAAAAGTTAATCTTTTAAACGAAAACGGACGGGGGATTAGGGTTGCCACCCCATCCCTTTAAGGCCTGGTTCACACTGGTCCGACAAACGCTCCGACATTAGGAGCTCATGTCGCATGACGTGTGAAAATCAATGAATCCCTATGAGAGCCGTCTTAACTGGTCCGACACAAGTAGGTCCGACATTAAAAATGCTCCCTGTACTACTTCTGTCCGACTTTGATCCTACTTCAGCCCATTGAATATCATTGAAGTCAGATCAAAGTAGGATCCTTGTCCTAACCATCCGACATTTGACATCCGACATGGTGAATACAGCAGCAGTAAAAGGAATTTATCTCACCCTGGGATTGTTTTGATTGGTCAAAGGACAAGTCAGACTAGCACAATGTCGGATCAAAGTAGTATCCTGTTCATGAATGTCGGATGGATGTCGGACCAATGTAGGATCAATGTAGGACTGATGTCGCAGAGCAAAGTAGGATGAAAGTCGGATGAATGTCGTGTCGTATCAGTGTGAACCCAGCCTAAACCCGAACACATATTAATTACACATGTTCTGTGGCTGATTAAGGTGGTAATTAAACTCAATTAGCACCTTATCTGCATTAAATCAGCCTCAGAACCTGTGTAATTAATATGTGTTCGGGTTTAAAGGGATGAGGTGGCAACCCTACGGGGGATGGTTTTATTCGCCAACATCACAAGGTGAGTACTACCTTGTGATGTTAACCCACATTGAATGCACGAAAAAAAAAAAAAAAACAATCGGCCGCAGAACCTCCGCTTTAAGCAGTTAAAAAATATTTTTTCTCTTTTTGGGATAAAGGTTTATATTAATGAGTAAAAGCTGACCATTTTAAGCACCCCTGTCAGTGTAAAATGGTTTGTCTCAACCCTCTAGCTGCACAGCCTGGTCTGTTAAAGGAAGAAAAAAAAAAAAAATTAACAGACTTAAGTAGGGTAACACTATAAGAAAATCAGACGAACCTTCGTCCGACTTTTCTCGATGTTTCACAGCAAATCCGAGCCGAAAAAATAAAATTCTTACGAATATTCTCGTACGACAAAGGCTTTTTTTGTTGTTTATTGTTTCTGATCATGCGCAGTCTTTCTTTTCTGATCTTTCTTGTACGAAAATCGTATGAAAACGGTACACATTAAACGGAAACCGTTCGTTCTTTTCCCGTACAAGAAAAATTTTGGAGTTTGACCCTTGGGGAATTTTCATTCGAAAATTCGGAATCAGCTGTCGAAAGTTGTGTACACACTATACGAAAAACGGACGAAAATTCATCGGATGAAAATGTTCGCCCGATTTTCCTATAGTGTGTATTAGCCTTTACTGGATCACCTAGATCAGGTGTCTCCAAACTGCGGCCCGAGGGCCAGATGTGGCCCTTTGCTAGCCTTTATCCGGCCCTTGGGACACTATTCTTCCCACTGATATGAGGCACTATTCCTCCCACTGACACCAACAATGGGGCACTATATCATCCACCGATACCAATGATGGGATACTATTCCTCCTACTAATAGGGGGAATACTCCTCCTCCTATTGACCACCAACCCTGAGGCCATATTTGCTCTCACTGATGCCGGGCCCGTGACATTTTCTTCCCCTGCTGGCCACAATTCGGCCCTCCTAAAGTCTGAAGGGCAATAAAGTGGCCCTTTGTTTGAAAAGTTTGGAGACAAACTTTCTCCAGACACCCAAGAGAGACCCTGCTACCCATCCACGGAAGAATTTTGGTGGATGGGAGGAAGAAAAGGGAGAAAACAGCCCCCGGTCAGGATGAACATTAACACACGTTCCTCCCAAGATGGCCGCCGCTCCACCATGCTACAAGCGCCTCTCTCCTCTACACCGGAACTCTTCGGGTAACGATCTGGACCCCTCACTATCACCATCCCCTGGGACTTCAGCCCCTTCAATACCCTTGGCCCACCCCGCTCCTAGCGATGATGGTCTCGAGGAGGGGCCGGAACCGGAGCCCACCTTGCTGGATGTTCTTAAAATCCTGAAGGTAAACCATTCTGATATTATGGGGAAGGTAGAGGAACTAAAGCTGGACATTACCATAATGCGCCAGGACATGCATAAGGTCAGGGACCGGGTCGCTGAGACGGAACGCCGCATTAGTGACCTGGAAGACACTGTAGGCCCGGCCCTGCCTGTGCTGAAAACCCATGGCACCAGAATTCAATCATTGGCAGATAAGATCGACGATTTGGAAAATCGTCTACGCAGGAACAACCTGCGCCTGGTGGGCCTCCCAGAACGGGTCGAGGGCGCGGACCCGGTATCCTTCCTAGAATGCTGGTTTACCCAGGAATTTGGCAAAGACTGCCTGTCCCCATGCTTTGTGATCGAACGGGCTCACAGGGTCCCTGGGAGACCGCTCCCTGCTGGCAACCCCCCTCGCACCATGGTTATCCGTCTCCTAAATTATAGGGACAGGGACGCTATCCTGAGGGCTGCCCGCATAAAGGGAAGCCTGAAAATCAACAACGCATCGGTCTCCCTCTTCCCGGATTACTCCCCAGCAGTTTGTGCTGCGAGAGCCAAGTATCAACATGTTAAACAGAAGTTGAGAGAACAGACCATACAATACTCCATGCAATTTCCCGCGACGCTGAGAGTCATCCACCAGGGCCAAGTGCACTTTTTCCAGAACCCTGCTACTGCACTTTCGTGGTATGAATCCCTGTACAAACCTGGCCGCGCATCTGACCGACCACCTGCAACCTGATCGGGGTATCCCCCCGCACTGGCTACAATGCCACTTGATTTTCTTATTCTCGCCCCAATCGGGGGTTCTTTGTGCCTATGGCAGGTACCTTATTCTACAGCTCGACAAGAGGCTACGGATCTTCATGGAGAAGATTGGGTTGCTGCAGTTTTTTTCTTTTTTGTTCCCTGATCGTTGACTGATCGAAATTGTTTGCTGACTTTCCTGTATTGGCCATGTTCCTAGTGTCTACTAGAAGTTTTGGGACAAAGCCGGCCCCTTGTTTTTGGGGCACGGCAGGGGTAGTAACGAAATCAATGTGGATTTCAACTGGTAATGTATGTGTAATGGTTTGTGTGTTTGCATGGACGGTGGTTGTGTGGATGTGTTCATGGGTACTCTTTTTCTCCTGCTCCCCCCAGTGTTGGATTGCAGCCGTGCCGGTGACAAGAGTCTGATTTGTGCTATCATATATGGGCCCCTTTTTAACCCCCCGCCATGTCTATAATCACATGCATCTCCTGGAATGTCCGGGGGTTAAATTCTAAATTTAAAAGAGCATCCTTATTTGAATTTCTCAAACCGCATAGGCCACAGATACTATGCCTGCAGGAGACACATCTCTTAGGCTCCAAAATACTTGCTTTGAAAAAACACTGGGTGTCACAGGGGCATCATTCCACGTACTCTAATTATGCTAGGGGAGTCTCTGTCCTCATAAGGAAGGGACTCCCTTTCTCCTGTGAACAGGTAGTTATTGACCCAAAGGGTCGGTATGTTTTTTTACTGTGTAAAATCCACGCCACCCCATTGCTTTTAGTGGTAGTTTCGCCCCCCCCCCTGTCACGGCTGCAATCTTTACTGACCTAAGTTTACAGTTTTCTAAATTTCCGGGTCTGCCTACCCTTGTGTTGGGGGATTTCAACTCTGTCCTGGACCCAGGTCTGGACAGATTGAGGCCCCTCCAATATGAATCCAAGCTATTTAGCCAATGGTGTGCCTCCTTTAGTTACGTCGACCTTTGGCGGCGTGGCCATCCACTGACAAAAGAATACTCCTGTCAATCCAGAACATATGGTACTCTTTCCAGGCTGGACTATGCCCTGGGAACCTCTGATATGGTCCCTTATGTTAAGTCGGTCGCATACCTCTCACAGACAATCTCAGACCATTCGGCCCTTAGGATAGATTTAGTGGTGGGCCATCGACCCTCTTTTCGGCAGTGGAGACTCAGCCCCTGCTGGATCTCCACCCCCGAAGTACAGGACCCGGTGGGACAGGACATGTCCCACTTTTGGGCGGACAATGAGGGGTCTGCCTCCCCTGGCCCCACATGGGATGCCTTTAAAGCGACTGTGAGGGGGTCATACATCTCTAACACTACCAGACATAAAAAAACCTCCAGGCCACTCTTTTGGCCCTAGAGTCCTCCTTGGAGATTGCGAGGGCCCAATACTCTTCGTCCCCCACCCCGGACTCCCATGGGGTCCTGGTGGGGGCGCATAGGGCCCTGGACCTCCACAGGATGTTGATAGGACTATTCCGCAAATCCAGGTGCCGGACGGCTCCATCGCTTCAGACCCTACGACCATTAATCTAACTTTTAAATCCTTCTACGAGGATCTATATTCATCCCAGCCCTCTCCACCTGAATGGGAAACTCTGGGTTTCTTTGAGTCTCTCCAGTTCCCTGTACTGGAGGACTCACATAAATCTATTTTAAATGAACCTTTGACAGTAGACGAAATTACCACTGCCATATACTCACTCCCCCCCGAACAAAACTCCTGGATTGGACGGCTTGCCCGCTGAATGGTACAAACACTATGCTGGGGACTTGGCACAGAGGTTGCACTCTCAGTTTAGGCAGGCAATGGAGGAGGGCACTCTCCCCTCCTCCATGTGTGAGGCCCTGATTGTGGTAATCCCCAAGCCTGATAAAAATCCATTGCTATGCGGCTCATACCGTCCAATCTCCTTACTCAATAGCGATGTTAAGATACTGGCCAAGGTACTGGCAGTGAGACTACAAAAGGTTATCCTACACCTTATCCATAGGGACCAAACTGGATTCATGCCTGGAAAGAGTACATATGACAACATTAGACGATTGTTCATACATATCCATAGAGCTGACACTGAGCATAAAAGTGGCCTAGTGTTATCACTGGACGTAATGAAGGCCTTTGATACTGTGAATTGGACCTTTTTGTGGGAAGTCATGCACCGAATGGGTTTTAGTCACCAATTTATTAAATGGGTTTGCCTGCTGTACACCAATCCCAGGGCAAGAATATGTACTAACAAAGATGTGTCGGATGCCTTTTCTTTACACAGGGGAACACGGCAGGGCTGCCCACTCTCGCCACTCCTGTTCGCGCTTGCCATAGAGCCTTTGGCTCTGGCGGTGCGGCAGACGGCGTCGGTGGGCGGCATCTGTTATGGTAATCTTACAGAGAAGATATCACTATATACTGATGACGCGCTAATATACCTTGATGGCACGGAACAGTCCTTTAAATCTTTAATGAAAGTGGTGGAGGAGTTCGGGAGGGTCTCGGGACTAAAGGTGGGCTGGGACAAGTCTGTTGCTTTTCCCATAGGCCCCAAACAGGATTATATTTACTTATCTCACTCTAAACTGTCAGTCAGATCCACGTTTAAATATTTGGGCATTCACATTAATGCAAACTTGGCCCTTTTTGAATCTCTTAACATTGCCCCAATTGTCACACACATGGAGACCAGGTTGCAAGCTTGGGCCTCATTACCTTTGAATTTGATAGGGCGGGTGAACATATTTAAAATGATATACCTACCTAAATTTTTATATGCCCTTAGGGCATCCCCTATTTTTCTCTACAAAAAACTCTTCAAAAGAATAGACTCGTTATTATCCTCCTTCCTATGACAGGGGACTAATCCCAGAATAGCGAAGGCTTCCCTCCAGGCCCCTAAGGGGGGTGGGGGACTGGCCTGCCCGAACTTGCGACACTATTTTATAGCAGCCCAACTAACCTATGTCTATGAATGGTTCCAGGGGGCCTCTACGTCCTGCTCTACCTATCTACTGCAGGCACTTGCTGGCCTAGGGACCCCACTGGTAGATATTATGCATAGATCTTTACCAAGACGATGCTCCCGCGGTTCCCCGATAGAAGTGAGTTGGTTGGCCTGGAATGAAGGGAACAAGACGATTTCAGAAATGGGGGGGTCTCACCGAAAACCCCCCTATGGCATAACCCCAATTATCTGGAGCTCATGGGTCACCCCGATGCATTGTGTTGGACACGGCTGGGCATTACCCACGCCGCCCACATTTTTCTCAATAATGAATTTATCTCTTTTGAAGTCCTAAAAGCTAACAGTGGATTATCAAATAAATTCTATTTTAAATATCTTCTCATACGACACGCTGTCCGTGCGCAGTTTCGTGGCCTGACCCTTGAGCTCGCTGAATCCCCGCTTGAGGCATTGATGTCGTGTTCTGGCATTACGAAATTAGTCACGACCATCTACTCCCGACTGCAGACGGGTGGGAGCTCTCCCTTCCGTGCTGCACAGCGGAAGTGGATGGTCGACATCCCTGGGCTTTCAGAGGAGGGGTGGGAAGAGGCCTCTGGGGCATGTTTCTTGGATATTGTTGGGTCAAACGACCAATATATACAGTTCAAATTTATTCATCAACTCCATTACACGCCGGCTCGCCTGGCTCGCATGGGTTATGATTCAGGGGCCTTCTGCCCTAGATGTAATTGCACCAATGCTGGTTATGTACACATGTTTTGGTCCTGCCCGGCCCTCTCGGGGTTCTGGGTGGACCTGTTTTTTTTTTTTGAAAACAAGCTACGCCTAGTGACCCCCCGCACTGTTGAAGTGGGGCTCCTGGGCATCCTTAATGACCACATACCCAGAACCCACAAACGGACCCTAGTCCGCTTGATACTCTTTTATGCTAGAAAACTGATATTACTACAATGGAAGTGTGTATCTGCTCCCAATATCCAACTGCTGTATCGCATGATAAACAAAGTCGTACCAATCTTTAAACTAATCTATAAAGGAAGGGCCTGTATAAAGAAATTCTACAAGATCTGGCAGCCTTGGCTGGATATAGACAGCTCCTTTTGGAAGGATACCCCTTTGTCTCAGCGGTAGTGGGCCCTAATTCATCCCCTCTTGTTTTGCCGGGGGGGGGGAGAGCTACCTACTATCCTAAATGAAGAAGCTGGGGACATGAAATATATCACACATAAATGTGGGGGGGGAGTAGGAGGAGTGTCCCCCCCAGCTGTAGTATCGGCTGGGGAATTGGATGGAAGTGACGGGTGAATGGGTATGAGTGTTGTGTGAGTGAATGCAAGCACTTAAGTATTACTGAATATTGATAACTGAATGAGTCCTGTGAAAATCACAGTCAAATACTCTCGATATACCTTTGGTATTAGGGGTTTTTTTTTTCTTTCTCTTTCTCCTCCGTTGAGGAACTGGGACACTTATGTGGCCATGTGGCCACAAGCTGTAAGCCTTATTAGGCTTGAATGTTATTTCGAGACTATATTGTTTCTGCTCCCGCTTCACGGTGTAATACCGGTAATTTGCTACTGAATACAAGAAAATAATGTGCAAGCGTGTAGGTTGATATGTTCTGTATTTTTTTTTTCTCTGTTTAATGGAAAATCAATAAACATAAATAATAAAAAAAAAAAGAAAAGTTTGGAGACCCCTGACTAGAGTTGCCACCTCATCCCTTTAAACCCGAACACATATTAATTACACAGGTTCTGTGGCTGATTAAGGTAGTAATTAAACTCACTTGGTGCCTTATCTGCATTAAAGTAGCCTCAGAACCTGTGTAATTTATATGTGTTTGGGTTTAAAGGGATGATGTGGCAACCCTAGGGCCCCTGACCTAGATAAAGCAAAAAAAAAAAAAGCCTAAAAAAGGATAACGAATACGATAACGAATACAGCCACTACCATCTAGGAATTGGGAAGCTGCAATATAATACAGTTTTTATTTTGGGTTTAATATCACTTTAATTCCTCGATTTTAAAGCTCACCCTTTGCACCATCTGTCTGATCTCCTGTCACATTGGGTGCGGCCTGAAATGACATGAAGAGGCGTTTGCAGATATCAGGAGAAATATCTTCTGCATCCAGGTAGGTTCTCAAGAAGCGCTGAAATCCCTCATAATCTATTGACTGGAAAAGAAAAGAAAAGTTAAAAGTTAAACACGCTTCCTTCCAGACAAGTGAAAAAAATCCATCATACTGGCACCTCAAGGGTAAAACAAAGTAGTCAATATGTTCCACTGCCAAGCATTAAAATCTACATTCTTATCCATTTCCCCTTCTCTGAAAACAGTAGGGAGCCACTCTGGATTTGTGGTTTTATTAAAACCACCAGATAAAAAAAAATGAGCATTAGAGATTTTATGCTAATCCTACAGGCCGCTTGAAAAATAGCACTGCACAACTAAGGCTCTTTTATCACTCCTAACCCAACTAATTGCTATCACAGCCCTGCAGCAAATTACATTTAATGTGCTGCAAAAGAAAAGCATACGGCACTCTGATTTCTAAGACGACCTATGCTTTTCCTGGATTTAAAGCTAAAAAGATTTAATTGTCTGAATTCTAGATCTGAAAGGAATATAACTGTATATACAATAGAAGAATAGAATTATAATACAACATAAATGCTTTCTTATGACATCCATCAATCCCTGAATACAGCGCGTGCTATATTATATAACTACGATTGTGATATATTTACTTCTTACATGTATTTATACAGCGCCAACACTTTTCACTGCACTTTACATATCACACAATCACATCACTCCCTGCTCAAGGAGCTTACAATCTTAGGGGTTCATTTAGGCCCCTTTCACATGGAGGGTCCGTTCAGGTCCGCCTGTCAGTTTTTCAGGCGGACCTGGACGGACGCTCCATGAAGCCCTATGGAGCCACGGATGTCAGCGGTGACATGTCCGCTGACATCCGCTCCGCTCCGCCAAAGTGTGACGGAGGAAAACCCTATTTTTCCTTCCGTCTGCGGAGCGGATCGGATGAACACGGACAGACGGTCCGTGTTCATCCGATCTCCCCATAGGGGAGAGCGGCGCTCTGACAGGGCGGTCCCTGCACAGTGTGCGGGGACCGCCCAGTCATCCGCCGGCTCAGCGGGGATCAACTGAGCGATCCCCGCTGAGCAAGCGGAGCTTCACGGGGTGGATCATGACTGATCCGTCCCGTGTGAAAGAGCCCTTACTTAAACTGGAGAGTGCAAAATCTGGTGCAGCTCTTAACAGAAACCAATCAGCTTCCAGGTTTTATTGTCAAAGCTTAATTTGAAAAGTTGAAGTTAGAAGCTGATTGGCTACCGTGCACAGCTGCACCAGATTTTGCATGCTCCAGTTTTAGTAAATCAACCTCTTAGGTCCCTATTTAAGCCCACGTTCACACTGGGGCTGTGGGAGTGAAGCCTGCGAGTTCAGCTGAACTCGCACGATTTCACTCCCGCTGGCAGTCCCGATTTCAGCCACGATTTCAAAGACATCTGAAACCGATGTCAATGTAAATCGCGGCTGAAATCGCAAAAAGTAGTACAGAAACGACTTTTTGTAATCGGTGCAGCGCCGCAGATGCGGCGTCGCACCGATTAGGACGGTGCCATTGCCCGCAATTTGCGGCAAATTTCGCAGATTTGACATGCGATTTGACATGTCAAATCGCATGTCAAATCGCACCAGTGTGAACCAGGGCTTACATGTATACATACACATACTAGGGCCAAATAAGCATGAGCCAATTAACCTGCCAGGATGTCTCTAGTGTGGGAGGAAACCGGAGTACCTGTCGGAAACCCCGCAAGCACAGGGAGAACATGCAAACTCCATGCAGGTATCCTAGTTGGGATTATAACCAAAGACCCCTGTGCTGAAAGTGCTAACCACTAAGCCACTGTGCTGCCCTTATTTATGCCATACTTTAAAACAGAAGTACAAAATATCTTGAATATTTGTGTTTTTATGCATCTTATGTATAAACAATCTTGGGCCTTATTATGTGAAAAACTAGGCTTTTTAAAAAAGGGGTTGTTGGCAATTGCCCTGAGACTGGAGGAAGAAGGGGTATTAACCACTTATACCACAATACCGGGCATTTTCACCCCCTTCCTGCCCAGGCCAATTTTAACCTTTAGCACGGTCACGCTTTGAATAACAATTGTGCAGTCGTGCGACGTGGCTCCCAAACAAAATTGACGTCCTTTTTTTCCCACAAACAGAGCTTTCTTTTGGTGGTATTTGATCATCTCTGCAGTTTTTATTTTTTGCGCAATAAACAAAAAAAGACTGACAATTTTAAAAAAAAAAACACTATTTTTATTCTCAGTTTAGGCTGACACGTATTCTTCTACATATTTTTGGTAAAAAAAAAATTGCAATAAGCGTTTATTGATTGGTTTGCGCAAAAGTTATAGCGCCTACAATATAGGGGATAGATTTATGACATTTATATTATTTTTATTTTTTTTACTAGTAATGGCAGCGATCTGCGATTTTTGTCAGGACTGTGATATTGCGGCGGACAGATCGGACACTTTTGACACTATTTTGGGACCATTCACATTTATACAGCGAACAGTGCTATAAATGTGCACTGATTACTGTATAAATGTGACTGACAAAGAAGGGGTTAACACCAGGGGGCGATCAAGAGGTTAATGTGTTCCCTAGGGAGTGATTCTTAATGTAGGGGGAGGGGACTGACTGGGGGAGGTGACCGATCGGTGTCCCTATGTACAAGGGACACACCATCGGTCTCCTCTCCCTGACAGGACGTGGATCTCTGTGTTTACACACAGAGATCCACGTCCCTGGCTCTGTGACGAGCAATCGCGGGTGCCCGGCGGACATCGCGGCCTCCGGGCACGCGCATTGAGTCCCCAGTAATGCGGCGAGCACGCGCGCTCCACACTGCGGGAATCCCAGGACTTCATATGACGGCCGCCCAGAGGTACGAAAGGTTCCCGTGCCCGTCATTTGACTATGGGCCGGGTGGGAAGCGGTTAAACACACCAACAAGTTACATCACACCTGGCATTTTCTAATGCAGGTTGGAAAATGTGTAAGCCGAATTTATATATTACGCTATAAATAGCAACAGACACTTCCTCCAGTTTGTGTAGCTCACTGTCACCATCATTCCTATCTTTCTTAAAATCTATTAGCGTTTTTCCGCCCAAGCAAATACTGAAGCCCTGTACACACGATAGGTTTAACCGATGAAAACAGTCCGATGGACTTTTCTCATCGGACAAACCGATCGTGTGTGGGCCCCATCGGTCTTTTTTCCATCGGTGTTTAAAAATAGAACTAGTTTTAATTTATCCGATGGTTAAAAAACCGATAGCAAATTACTATCGTCTGTGGGGAACTCCATCGGATAAAAAACCCACGCATGCTCAGAATCAAGTCGATGCATGCTCAGAAGCACTGAACTTCATTTTTCTTGGCTCATCGGAGTGTTTTACGTCACGGCGTTTGGAACGGTTGGTTTTTTGACTGATGGTGTGTAGGCAAGACTGATTGAAGTCAGCTTCATCGGTTTTCCGATGGAAAAATCCATCGGTTAAAAAACCATAGGAAATCCGATCGTGTGTACAGGGCTTGATTTAGCGTGTCCACATGGCATTTAAAAAATCATGTATGATTTGGAGAAATTTCTGGACTTACTATACCTACATAGACACATTCACCTGCACTTTATAATCATTATGAACATAAAGTTTTGTGTGGTAGGACTATATGTCACATTTTGTAATAATCCTATACTCTGTGCTCCTAGATATGTATAGATCTACAGAATATGTAGCTATGAACATAGGAATGTTACTCTGTCTTCCTATATTACAGATAATTCCAGAGAATGTAATGAATTCATGTAGGAACATAAATCTGGGTAACCTTTCCATATAGGTTAATTGGCTTCTGTCTAAACTGACCCTAGTATATGAATGTGAGTTAGGGTCCTTAGATTGTATACAAACCGACATTTTTGATATATAATGCTGTGTACAAATCTGTGTTTGCATTTTTGTATTGGAGTATATATTCTTTGTACCAGAGCTCATATTTTAACTGTTATCAATACAACATATGTTCATTTTCAATAAAGAATCTACTTGTAATCATTACATTTTGATAATTATTACATTTTGCTGCTAAAAAAAACCCTTTGGGGGAAATCTCCCGTATGGGACCTTAGATTGTAAGCTCTTTGAGAGTAGGGACCGATGTGAATGTACAATGTATATGTAAAGAGCTGCGTAAATTGATGGCCCTATATAAGTACCTAAATAATAATAAATAATAATAATGTAAATCAGGCGGGTGCCCTTGATAAATATACAAAGACATAAGAAATAAGAATAACTTAGTACTGATTGTCCCAAGCAAACATCGGAATGTACAATGTATATGTAAAGCGCTGCGTAAATTGACGGCCCTATATAAGTACCTAAATAATAATAATAATAATAATGTAAATCAGGTGGGTGCCCTTGATAAATATACAAAGGCATAAGAAATAAGAATAACTTAGTAGATTGTCCCAAGCAAACATCGGAATGTACAATGTATATGTAAAGCACTGCGTAAATTGACGGCCCTATATAAGTACCTAAATAATAATAATAATAATGTAAATCAGGTGGGTGCCCTTGATAAATATACAAAGGCATAAGAAATAAGAATAACTTAGTAGATTGTCCCAAGCAAACATCGGAATTGAAACTGCTAAGGGATGTATTAACTTGGGGATACAAATAATCAATGTATAAGCTTACTGCAAATTGGTAAGCATCCTAGCAATTACAATGTGCAAGCAATGACAGTACAGCCGCAATAGCTGCAGAGAAAATTGTATATTTCTACAGATTTGTACATACATCAATTATTATTAAAATGTATATTAAAAAGAGATGGAAAGGTTTTGAATATCTCACCTCTTCAGACAGGCGGGTTCCATCTCCATAAAACTCCTGCAGAACATCTTGAACCTTTTTGGTACTATCTAAAAACAAAATAGCATTTGATTTCAACATGTGTGTTTCGGTTTATAATTTGTTTGCAGTCTTCTTGCAGGAAACCTCAGGATGGCAAGACACTGACGATGCAGGTCTATGCTGACGAAGGAGAGAAGAGATGTTTACTCACAATCAATGTACTTCTGCAGCTGGGTGAACTCCTCTGGGCTCAGGATTGCCCACTCCTTATTCTCCTCGCTCATTCTGGCTCTGCGACAGCCCTGCGGCAACACAGCAAAACGCGGTGAGACGGATGATCCAAAGCAAAAGGAAGGGTAGAGGGAAAGAGATAAAGAGAGAGGGTAGAAGCTGCCTGTGGATGAATGGGGTTGTGTATTTATGGCTCAAACCTTGGATTACATATTAGCTGATCTAACACATTTCTGCCCCGAGTTTTCCAGAGCCACTGTCCTGCTGTAATAATGAGACAGAGACAGATTGAGTGGCAGGGTGACAGAAAAGAGACAGAGAGGGGGAGGCAAGAAGGGGAGAGCTGATACACACACTGGATGGGGAAAGATGTACTGCACCAACTGCACCGCCGCCTGGGTGATAGAAAATCGCCAATGATACCGAAGAAAAGAAATGTCAAGTGAAATAAAAGACAGGGTCGGCCACAGAAAGTGGATAGAAGTAGGAGCAATCCAGTAACCAGTAGTGATGAAATGCAGAAACATACAGAACTCAGAGGAGGGGATGGAATGACAGAGTAAAGATATGTCAGAACAAGAGATCAGATGGAAAAAGCCTTGAACTGAGACAGATTAATGATTTAAGAGTTCTCCCTTTAGTGCAGACCGCAGTCAGCTAACCGCTTTCTGATTTGCAGCAAGAACAAAAAATCTAAAAGGGCGCTCTATAACAATATGCATTTTACAACATACGCTACATGTAAAGCTGGGCACGTCTGCCGTAATCTGATCAACATGTACCAAGCAACAGGATGTCACATCTACATCGTCTGCCAGACACAGTGATATCTACAAGTAGAAAAAGAGGTTCCCCAGATATCAGTAATATAAGTCTCTGCCAGCAGTGGCAGTCATTTGTCACAGCACAAGCAGTAATTCTACCGTGATTGGAGTCAGCGATAATTCTATTCATCATCACACATGGCTGTCTCTTGTAATCATCATTTGCAAATATGCTAAAATTATCTGACATAAAATAATTGGGTGATTTACTCATGCTGTTCTAAACGCTCTACATCTCTTTTGCTCCCAGTAGCTGGAATGCCACTTTTCGCTATCATTCCCATATTCAACAAAAAGTAGGTATTTTACTTCTTCTAAATATGGGGAATATAAAAGATTTGTTCTACAAATTAACCCTCAACCATCAAAAAAAAAAGCCTTTTAGAAGTCTACATCTGTACACTGATCAAGCCTTGGAAAATTTTAAAGTGGAAGTATAGCCCAAAAAAGTTGATAGTTTTGGATAGAGTAGGGAAGGGTTGATAAATAACCTGTCTAGTTATTTTTTGCTGCCCATGTTCTGTTGAGTACATTTCTCTGCTTTTCCTGTCTTGGAGGTGCAATATCTCTACAAAGTGTCAGTAGAAAAGGGGTGCCTGTTTAAAAAAAAAAGAAGAAAGATAAAAAAGGTTAATACTCACTTCTTGTTCTGGTGACTACTCTTAAGCTGGACATGCATGGATCGAAATTTGGCCAGTCCAGCAATTTTAATTAATGTATGGGCAGGCTGATTGTACTGGTGTACAACCAGCCTCTCGGGTTTTCCCCGATCAGTGTCGCTGGCTATAGCCGGCAGTACTGATCATTGTTATCTGATTGCAGAGAAGGCTCCCCACATTTAGAATTTAAAGGCTCAGCAGGAAGGATTCCCCCATCCACATTAAATGCGTGGATGGATATTATATTTTGGATTTCATACCACTTTCTCTGGGACAAATAAATAGGATGAATCTCCCCAGCAGAAACAAAGACAACAACAAAATTTAACAAGTTTGTAAACCTTGCTACTCTATTCAAAAAATTTTAATGAAATAAAAAATGTGTTTCTTCTTTTTAAAAAATAAATAAAATAAAAAATGTGTTGGCTATACATACACTTTAGGTCTCATGCTCACAGCAATATAGGGGCACAGCAAGCAGAGCCTGTATAATGAAATCCTTGGAACTCGCTGCTTGCCACATACATCCACACATTGAGATGCATTAGAAGTGGAAGCTGTACACAGTTGTGTTTCAGGGGTTCTGTAAAGCAGAAGAATGGACACTGACGTGTGCTCCAAACAGAGCACTTCTAGACTGGAGACTTTAAATATGTCTCAAAAGCCTCCTAAATGACAGCCAGTTGCTTTAGTGGTTAACTGTGAATCCAAGAAATGTAAATAAGCAGCAAGTTTTAGACTCAATTGTTCATGGCAACACAGAACAAAAGATATACAGAATATCAAAAAATTAAAAAAAAAAAAATAAAAAATGTTTAAAAGTAAAAATATATAAATGAACAATGAAATTAATTGTGTGTTTACACTACAAAAATAGGATTTTTTGTACTCACCGTAAAATCCTTTTTCTCTTTTCGTCCATGGACGGACACAGCTCCTTAATTCTTGACAGTTGGGCTGTCCCAAAGCAGTGTCAAAAAAACGAGGGGTGGGCACAGCAATCAAAAAAATAATAATTTCACCCCAAACAAGCAGAGCTCCTCAACAGAGGAGTTGCAACCTCAAGCAGCCGCCTGCAAAACTTTGCGGCCGAAGCTAGCATCCGAAGATGTACTCACATCAACCTTGTAAAACTTTGAAAAAGTGCGAACGGACGACCAGGTCGCTGCCTTACACACTTGTGAGACAGACGCTTGATGTCGGAAAGCCCAAGAGGCACCAATAGCCCTGGTCCTGTGCTGTGACAGGAAAAGGAGAAATGGTGGCCGACGAGACCACCAGGCCCTTCTGCGGACCAGACACCGACACAATCAGTGAGTCAGATCTCCGGAACAGAGCCGTAGCCGACAGGTACACCCGCAAGGCACGTACCACGTCCAAAGAATGCTGCGCAACTTCCTTGGAATGCGATGGCCGAGGACCCAAGGATGGAAGTACAATGTCCTCATTCAGGTGAAAGGCCGAAACCACCTTCGGAAGAAAGGAAGGCTGCGGGCGTAGGACCAAATATGGGGACTTGCAAGACAAGGCCGCCAATTCAGAAACCCTCCTGACGGATTCGATGGCTACTAGGAAGGCAACCTTCTGAGAGAGCGTCAAAAGAGGAATTTCCCTGATGTCCTCAAATGAAGTTTTCTTAAGTACCGAGAGCACCAGATTCAAATCCCACGGAGGTAGTGGTGGTCGAACCGGAGGAGCCACATGTCGGACCACTTGCACAAACGTACTCACCAATGAATGAGCCGCCAGGGGTCGCTGAAAAAAAACAGCCAAGGCTGAAATCTGCCCCTTAATGGTGCTTAAGGCAAGTTTCTGATCCACTCCACGCTGTAAAAACAGCAGGAACCTGGAAACCGAATATGCCTGTGGATGCCATTCCATCTCCTCACACATAGAGATGTAGGCTCTCCACGTGCAATGGTAGATCTTCCTAGAAGAAGATTTCCGTGCCCTCAACATGGTTGAAATTACTAAATCTGACAGGCCTCGGTCTCTTAGTACCTGGCTTTCAATAGCCATGCCGTTTAAAGCCAGCGACTGTAAAGCAGGATGAAGAATGGGACCTTGCGAGAGAAGGTCCTCCCGCATTGGCAGTCGCCAAGGTGCATCCGCCACCAGGCGCACGAGGTCCGCGTACCAGGGACGCCTGGGCCAATCCGGGGAGATGAGAATCACCGGAATCCCCTCGGTCTCTACTCTGCGGAGCAGACGAGGAAGCAGCTTCAGTGGGGGAAAGGCATAAATTAGCCGATAATGACCCCAAGGGGCCACCAACGTGTCTGACGCGTCTGCCCAGGGATCTCTGGACCTAGCCACAAACCTCGACACCTTGCGATTGAGTCGAGAAGCCAGGAGATCCACGTCTGGCATGCCCCATCTCTGGCAAAGGAGTTGAATTACCTCCGGATGTAATGACCATTCCCCTTGGTCCAGCATCTGGCGACGCAGATAGTCCACTTGCCAGTTTTCCACGCCCGGAATGTACACTGCGGATAGGCACGCTCATTTCCGCCCACCGCAGGATGTGAGTGACCTCCGATGCTGCAGCCGAACTTCTTGTTCCTCCATGATGGTTGACGTATGCCACTGCCGTGGCGTTGTCTGACTGGATCCTGACTGGACACCCTTGTAGCCTTTGTGACCACTTGGAGAGGCACAGCCTGATTTCCCGGAGTTCCAGGACGTTGATCGGCAGTTGGGATTTGTCCGGAGTCCAGTGGCCCTGGGCCGCCTGAACACCCCAGACTCCCCCCCCCAACCGGTCAGGCTGGCGTCCTTCGTGATCACAGTCCAATGAAAGGGGAGGAACGACTTCCTGGACCGAAGAGCTGGGGATCTCAGCCACCAACTCAGAGAGGCCCTGACTAGATGACTTATCTGAATCTGACGATCCAGAGACAACGGAGATTTGTTCCACTTGGAGAGAATCTCCCTTTGCAAGACCCGAGTGTGGAATTGGGTAAACGGCACTGCCTCGAAAGAGTCTACCATGAGGCTTAGGACTCGCATGCAAAAACGGAGAGAGGACCATTTGCGGGAGGTCAACAACCTCACCGCAGTCTGGAGCGTCTGCAACTTTTCCGAAGGAAGAAAGACTCTGGCCTCCGAGGAGTCCAGAATTAACCCCAGGTACTCTAGGCGCTGGGTCGGTACTAACACCGACTTCTGGAGGTTCAGTATCCAACCAAACTCCCGAAGAGTCTGACTGGCTATAGACACGTCCTCCTCTAATTCTGACCTTGAAGCAGCTCTCAGAAGAAGGTCGTCCAAGTAGCCTACGATAGCAATGCCGCGCTGTCTCAGCAAAGCTAGAATCGGGGCGAGCACCTTGGTGAAAACCCTTGGTGCCGACGCTAGGCCAAAGGGAAGGGCCACAAATTGATAGTGGTCTTCGCCGATCGCAAAGCGCAGGAACCTCTGATGCCTGACGCAGATGGGGACATGCAAGTATGCGTCCCTGATATCCAATGATGCCAGGAAGTCCCCCGGATGGAGCGCAGCAACCACCGAACAAATCAATTCCATCCGGAACTTTTGAACCTTTACAAAGGCATTGAGGGCCTTGAGGTCCAAGATTGGACGGGCTCCGTCCTTCTTTGGGACCACAAACAGATTCGAGCTGAAACCGTGAAACCTGTCCTGTGGTGGTACGGGTATGATCACCCCGCACCTCAACAAGTCCTGCACTGCCCCCTGGAGCGCAGCCCGACGACCCGGAAGGAGGGGCAGATTTGAGGGAAAGAATCTGTTTGGTGGACAAGAAAGAAACTATCTTGTACCCCGAGGTGACCACCTCGCAGACCCACTGGTCGGAGAGCAGGGAGGTCCACTGAGCTGCAAACCCGCAAAGCCGTCCCCCTCACCCTGGAGTCGGGTGGGGGCAAAACTTCATGCGGTAGCAGGCTTGTTGAGCTTGCGCACCCGGGGACGTTTCTGTCCCCCAGCTGGACCCTTGTCCGCTTGGGAGGGTCTGCCAGCAGGTCCTGGCTGACGAAAATACTGCTTCTGTGTGGGAAAGGAGGGCCCGGCTTACGGCGCGGCTCCTTCCCTTTTGTGGACTGAGGGAGAAGTGTGTTCTTACCTCCAGTGACATCCTTAATGATGTCGTCCAGTGAGGCACCAAAAAGCCTCCCAACCTTGAAAGGCAAATCTGCCAGAGTTTTCTTGGAAGTTTGGTCAGCGGACCAGCATTTCAGCCATATCAGGCGGCGCAATACCACCGCACATGCGGAGGCCCTGGAGATTAAAGGGGCCGCATCCAGGGTTGCATCACAGACGTACACAAGTCCCTGAACCAACTGTTCGGCCAGTGACACGCATTCTGGAGGGAGCTGATGCTCCTCCACAGTCTGGTGCAATATTTTTGCCCACTCAGTGAGTGTTGGGACACCAAGGTAGCAGCCAATATAGGCCGCAATACCGACCCCAGCATGGTGAACATGGAGAGGCTCACCGCTTGGGACCTCCTATCAGTAGGGTCCTTGAAAGCAGGGGTCCCCTCTACCGGGATAGTGGTTACTTTATTTAACCGAGAGACCGGGGGATCAACGACCGGAGAAGTCCATTTTTTCAAAAGGCTCTCTTCAAATAGGTAACGGACCGCCATGCGCTGAGGGACCGCAAAGGACCTCTGCGGCCATTCCCATTCCTTATCTATGAACTTGTAAAATAATTCAACATAAGGAAAAACCTTAACAGAGCGGGTCGGTTTGTGTGACCAAAAAGGGACAGACCCTGCAGTGGAAGTCCCAGCTGCATCCTCCAGCTTGAGAGTGTCCCTCACAGCATTGATAAGCGCATTCACAAGTGCCCTGTCTTGAGCTGACCCGGACGAGGGGTCCTCCTCACAGGTAAGGTCCTGGTCCGCCTCTTCTGACATACCAGAACTGGGGTCCTGAGCCGCAGCCAGGCCAGAGTCTAAGTCAGAACATTCCCCAGGCGATGGTGGTGGGAGAGGGCGCTTAGTACCCCCTTTGCGCTCGCACGTCGCTTCCACCCTGGCAACAAATGACTCCAGGACCGCCGACAAAGCGTCCATGGGAACCGCAGGTGCAGGGGCACCAGTTGCTGCCTCTGGAATGTTTGGGGAAAAAATGCCAGCTTCTTGCTCCATATTGACCACTGACAGCCCTTAGGGACTTAGTCAAGACACCTGACACAAAATTGTCCACCCTCCTTGCTGCACTGACCGGGGGGGGGGGTTACCCAGGGAACTCACCACCCAGCAAGAGACTGTTCAGCGCCACTGCCCGCTCTCCATCCACACACAGCGTGTGACTGAGAAACTCTGTGAGGTGAATTGCGCCGTTCGCGCTGTTCAGGAGGCCAGCCAGCACTGGAGGCCAAAACCCACACCAAAATGGCGGACCACAAGAAAATGACCACCCGCAATGCAGACCTGCGTCACAGCGCGGCCACGGCAAAATGGCCGCCAATGGGAGTTTTACATTGCAATACACAGGCCCCAAAAACATGGCGCCGGCGCTTCCAAAATGGCGCCCAAACATAGCGAGGTGGACGAGAAGGCCGCAGCGGAGGCTTCCAGAAAATAACTATCCCCCCACAGAGAGCGGGCCTGGACACCCCCACAGCCCCCCGCCGGGACCTGGAGCACCCCTACAGGTATTCCCCGGTCGCAGCGTGCCCCGCAAGGGGAGGAGGAAAAAGGGTGACAGAGGGAGAGAGGGGAGGGCAGGAGAACCCCCTAACGACCCCCTAGGAATGCCCAGCTGTTCAATCCCACTGAAGCAGGAGGAACTGTACTTACCCATCCTTGCGAGGACCTGCTGGTGCGTTCCTGACAGACCTACAACCGAGCAGTACGGAGTAGCGGTCGGCCTGGTCCACTGTGACTGAGACAGCAAGCAGCCCGGTCATATGTGAACCCTGAAGCAAAGCTCACTGGCCACCCCTGGAGCCATGGGGTATGTCGTGGCCGACCCCGCCCGTAGCTAAGGCCTGCTCACGCAGGTCGGACCGGGGAGACTACAAGGATCTATAATATCCAGCCTGTCACCCAGCCGGCAGTAGATAGAAGATTTCTTGAAATAAAATCAAAAAAATTATAAAAAAATAAAATTTCTTCCGGACCCTGGGCCCAAAGGGAGCCAGGTCCTTCTCCTCTACTAGGCAGAAAAAAACTGAGCTGCTGACTGCAGGGTGGAGGGTTATATCCGGAGAGACCGCCCCCTGGGAGGGGCTGTTCAACTCTGTTAAAGTAACATGTATTTAAATATCTAACATATTCTGCCTAGTCCTCTCCTATAGAACAGGAACATAACCCAACTGTCAAGAATTAAGGAGCTGTGTCCGTCCATGGACGAAAAGAGAAAAGGGGTCTTTTCCATAATGCAATTAATATGGTTGAGTATATCAGGGTTATTATAATTCATTCTTTAACACACTTTATACCCTTTGGGACTATGGCAGAGACAAGAGGATTGCCACTAAGATTGGCCATAAAAATGGATCCAATGCTCTATATGTCACTTTGGTGAAAGCTAGACCATTTAGGGCTACCTCAAGAGGAGACAACAAGTGCTCTCAACTCTTAGAAGTACTGCCTATCTCTCAGCAAGATTTTCCAATATGTGCACTTTATAAATTCTGATTGATCTTTCTGTCTTCACAAAATGAAAAGGGGAAGGAAGGAGTTAAAGTGCATGCACTCCTTCAGTCTGTTGGGTGCACTGTAGGCATAGGTGTGCGCAGCCTATTGCTTTAAGGTGTGCACCCCAAAGTTCAAACACATGGGAGGTAAATGACATTACCACTTTCCCCACTAGGATGCCCACGTGTCCCGGATTGCCCGGGATTATCCCGTAATTGACATCTTTGTCCACGATCCCGGGCACCTTCATTCCGGGACAAAACAGTGTCCCGGAATGAAACTGACACTGTGAACATTCAGGAATTCATTGGGACAGGGGCGGACCGAGCCGCCATAGCGCTGGCTCTGGCTCATCTTCCTCCCCCTCCAGCTGACTGTACTCCTGATCACTGGTTGCTATAGCCAACTGGCGTCTGGCAACCAGTGACGTCACTACCCAGCGTTGAAAGCGGAGGAGGATTTCACTTCCTCCTCCTCAGCGCTAGTGCTGCTGGGGCCAAAAGCAGCTGCCCTTTGAGCTGAGCCCTGCCGCCACCCCCCGTCATGCTATAAACCTGAATGACAGTCCCACTTGTCTAGTGGCGGTGGGGTGCAGGGGCCGGGCAGCGTAAGCGGAGCTAAAGCCTGCACCGAGAGCAGCAGCAGCATCCTGAAACAGCAAACGGCGGCCCCGGTGAGCAGCACGAGGCTGGCTAGAACAAACAGCCCAAGAGGGAGTGGGAGAAGACCTCACCGCCGGCCACCCTGACCTGAGCAGCAGTGGGTGCAGCATCCCCCGGAGGAACTGCAGTAATTCAGGTACAGATAACATGGGGATATACACCACAGGCTGGACCGGGCTTATGTCAGTGCTGTGGCAGGGAGAGAGCAAGCAGTAGTGGAATAGAGCAGCCATGAGGTGGGTGGTGTGCTCTGCTTTTCCTAACATTCATCTGGCATGGATTAATGGCCATCACTCCTCAGGACTTATCCAGAGTGCCCCTTTACTTTCTACAGAGTGCCCCTTAGTACAGTAGTACTCTGGAGGAGAATGTAAGGGGGCACTCTGGAGGAGGATGTAAGGGGGCACTCTGGAGAAGGATGTAAGGGGGCACTCTGGAGAAGGATGTAAGGGGGCACTCTGGAGAAGGATGTAAGGGGGCACTCTGGAGAAGGATGTAAGGGGGCACTCTGGAGAAGGATGTAAGGGGGCACTCTGGAGGAGGATGTAAGGGGGCACTCTGGAGGAGGATGTAAGGGGGCACTCTGGAGGAGGATGTAAGGGGGCAATCTGGAGGAGGATGTAAGGGGGCACTTTGGAGGAGGATGTAAGGGGGCACTTTGGAGGAGGATGTAAGGGGGCACTTTGGAGGAGGATGTAAGGGGGCACTCTGGAGGAGGATGTAAGGGGGCACTCTGGAGGAGGATGTAATGCGCACTCCAGAGGATGTAAGGAGGCACTAAGGGGGCACCCCGGAGGATGTAAGGGGGCTCTGACTAAGTTAGTACCGCCAGAGTGCCCCCTTACATCCCCCCTTACAACCTCCAGGGTGCCCCCTTAGTGCCTCCAGAGTGCCCCTTTACATCCTTCAGAGTGCCCCACCACTAAGGTGGTATAGCAGTGGCTGACAGACTACCAGGAGGTGATCTATTTACTCCTCTTCCTCCTCTCTCCACTAACTACCCCCCCTCTCCTGTACATATTACCCTCCGCCATACACTCGGCACTCCTCTTCTGTACATATTACCTACCGCCATACACTCCGCACTCCTCTCCTGTACATATTACCCACCTCCATACACTCTGCACTCCTCTCCTGTACATATTACCCACCGCCATACACTCCGCACTCCTCTCCTGTACATATTACACACCGGCATACACTCCGCACTCCTCTCCTGTACATACTACTCACCACCATACACTCTGCATTCCCTATTTAACATTACCACATTGTGCACTATATAAGTCATCTCAGACTCTCTTTAACACCCCCTTTAAGCCAATATTTAGTCTCAGTGCGGATCTGCTCCCACCCCTCCCCTTCTGCTTTTCTAATACTGCTAAAATAACTTTGTCTTATTCCTAGAATCCCCTGTGTTAGATTAAGTTATGTGCCCAAGTGTATGTGCTTTATAAAAAATATGCAGCTTTATACCATATTTCAGAGCGCCTCTCAGCACTTACATGACAGCCTGCCGCTCTCCTTTAGGCTGACGTCAGTGGGGGATTCTCAGCCCCTCCCGCTGTAGTTCTCAGATCGGAGGAGGAGAGCAGTGGGTGGTCACGTGAGTGCTGAGAGGCGCTCTGAAGTAAGGTATAAAGCTGTAGATTTTTTATAAAGCACATACACTGGGGCACCTAATTTAAAGAGGAACTGCAGTCTGCTCACATAATTTGTAATAAAAACATCTTTGCCATTCTGAAGCTTCCCTTCAACCACTTTTCATATTATTTTATATATATTGTGATTCTGTACTTGCCAAATATGCTGCAGAGATCTCCCTTCTCTGAGTCTGGCTGCATCCATTTTAACCGTGGGCAGCTGAAGCTGCTGCCTGTTCACTTTATAGATTTACACAGACACACAACTCCAGCTCTGCAGCTCTCATTGGCCCTCTTATGATTCATCCCCCCTCCTTTCCTGGCAAACTCTCACGAGTGAGAGAGAGAGCTGTGCATAATGTCATAAGCCTAGGCTTTTTACCAGACAAGAAACAGGAAGTGGGCTGTATAAGGTATTTACTGGCAGAAAAAAATAAAAATTAAATATCCAAGGATAAAACAACAAGGGCAGAAGATTTAATAGATGGAAAAATGAAAAAATTACTGAAGTTCCGCTTTAATCTAACACAGGGGATTCTAGGAATAATACAAAGTGGCTTTATAACCACGGTCCGACTCACGGGGAAGGCAGGGGGGTCGCGAGCGCGCCGCCGCCGGCGCGCGTGCGACCCCCACGTCGGGCAGTTAAAGGGGACGTACAGGTATGTGATTGTGCCTGTACAAGCCATTCTGCCGATGTATATATACAGTGCATGGTCGTTAAGTGGTTAACGTAAAATTGTATTATATTTATTCAGTAGGTATTTTTCATTATTATTGTAGTATTTGCCTTAATATGTATTCTAGCTTTGGATTTTGTTAGGAACGCTTAGGTTCGGTTTTTACTGTTCTCCTCATGTTTTATCATCTGTAAAGAAACTTTCCATTACTCTCTGCCCCTGTGACCATGGTCCTACCAGTAAATGGATCAGGAGAAATCTGCAACATAGAAGCAGTAAAAAGCTGATGAGGTTCTAGCCTTTTTCAAAATTATCTGTCCTTGTTAACGTTTGAGATTTACCATCACTTCCAGTTTGATGAAACTGTTACCACCAGAACCATGGGCGGTTATCAAGTGACTGAGGGAGGAGGTGTAGATAGAGAAGAGAAGGGGTCCAAGAACAGAGCCTTGGCGGACCCCACAAAAAAGGGCAATGGAGAGGAGGAGTCAGCTAGGTCTTTGCCCTGGTTGACACTGCTGCGTTTTGACATGTCAAATCACATGTCAAATCGGCGGCATTTGCCGGAAATTGCCAGAAATGACACCGTCCTAATCGGTGAAATGCCGCATCTGCCGGCTGCACCGATTTCAAAACATAGTTTTTTGTACTACTTTTTGCGATTTCGGCCTGGTTTCTGCACAGATGTCTCTGTAATCGCATCCGAAATCAGGACTGCCAGCGGGAGTGAAATCGTGCAAATTAAGCTGAACTCGCACGGCTTCATTCCCGCAGCCCAATGTGAACCTGGGCTTTGTTGTTCATAGTGTGACAGCAGGAAGGTAAAGTCACCTGGTTGCATCCAGGGGGGTAGATATATTTCTCCCAGATTCAGGCTTTATGCCGACTTATACAACTAGGGAGGGAGTTGATGAAGCCCAGCTGAGGCTAGTGGGCTCATGGATGATTCATACCTCTAGGGAGAGTGCTGGGCGTCGTGAGGCAGGGAGTTGATGAGACCAGCTGAAGCTTGTCAGCTCGTTTAAGGCCTCTATAAAAACTCCCAGATTCATTAGGTGTTTGCTCATGCCTGGACCCAGACCTGTGTGGACTGTCTAGGGAGAGTGAACCCCTGTGCGGTGAGACAAAGCCTGTGTGGCTATTTGTTTGGACATTGACTAAACCAGGGACTTAGGGACTAGGACAGCACCAGGCTGATCCCAGTTGTTAGTTAGGGAAACCTGCATGTTTAGTCAGAGGTCAAACTGACCAGGATTTATTTTGTTTATGTTTCTTTTTGCTTTGCTGTGTTTTTGTCACTGTAAATAGAGAAATAAACGGGGCGTGGCCTGGATAGCAATGGGATAGGTCGCATGTGATGTGAGCTCCGTCTGCCCATACTCCTAACCTACCATCCTGCCTGCATCCTGCTCGGTTCCTGCCATCCCCTACATCCGAGGACGTGTCCTGCTTTCCCTGCGGTTCCTGAAGCCTGTTAGCCCGCTGGTTTGCCGCCACTGCCGTCGCGGCGCTTCCCGGTCCTCTGCTTCAGGAAAGGCCCCGGCTTCGGCCTAGCTCCTGGTTCGGCGGCCATCTTGGCCCTCCCGACGGCGGCCCTGGACACTTCTCCTTGCCTCCCTGGGCGCACTGGGCTCCATCCTCTTCTACATCGGCCCCCGGATTACCTGCTGTAGCTGCTGGGGTGTCTTTGCACTCTACACCTGCTGTGTGAGCGGACCACGGTCTCGGCCTGACTCCCGGAACGGCGGCCATCTTGCTCCACCCGGAGACATCTTTGGCAAGTATTACAGGCCTCCCTGACTCCCCTGAGCTCAGATTCCCCTGCATACAGCCTGTTGCCATTACAGCTGCTTGAGAGTGACCTGCTGCCTACGTTGGGCCGTCCCTGGGCAGCGGAGGGGGGGGGAGGTTGTGGAGGACCCGGCCTCCTTAACAGCGGCCATATTGGTGCACCCAGGGATCTTCCCTGTCGCCTTACAGCATGTCTCCGTCTAAAAATAATTCTGAAGCCATCGATAAACTGGCCAGATACCGCAGGCTTGAGGAGGGGGATCGGCAGGTCAGAGACGGCGCTGCTGCTATCCTGGATGCGGATCACTCTGTGGTGGCTACTAACAAATTACTGGATGCCATCGCCATGTGCCAGAGCACACTTACCACCAAGATCGAGGAGGTAAAAATTGATGTGTCCCTTATCCGGCAGGATCTCTCTACCCTCAGGGACCGCGTGACGGAGACGGAGACCCGTATTAGCAGAGCAGAGGATATCTTACACCCTTTACAACATACCACCGATGAGGTGCGCCGCCAGTTACATCAGATTAGCGCAAAACAGGATGACATGGAAAATCGCCTTTGGAGATGTAACCTCCGCTTCATCGGTCTTCCTGAGTCTGCTGAGGGCACCGATCCGGAGAGCTTCCTTGAAAACCTCCTAACCTCAACCTTCGGCAGAGACGCATTTTCGGTAATGTTTGCAGTGGTGAGAGCTCATCGAATCCCTGGCCGCTCTCCTCCCCAAGGAGCTCCACCGCGTACCCTGATAGCGAAGTTCCTTAATTTCAGGGATCGCGACAAGATCCTCCGCCTAACCAGAGAGAAGGGGAATATCCCCCATACCAACGCTCGTGTTGCCGTCTTCCCGGACTTCTCCAATGAGGTGCAACGGCAGCGGTCCAGGTTCCAGGATGTTAAGAAGCGCCTCCGCACTCTACACCTCAAATACGCCATGCTGTACCCTGCAAAGCTTCGTGTGGAGTGCGACGGTCGGACCCACTTCTTCGAGGACCCAGAGTCTGCATCCACTTGGATTGACCGGAGAGATCGGCGAGATTGAGCATACCGCGCTGTCTGGGAGCTGTGAGTACTTTTCTTTTCTCTCCCCTGCCGCCCCCTGTGCCGGTGGCACTCCCTGTTCGTGCCCTGGTGATTCGCCTCACGGTTGCTCTGTTGCTGGTGAGTGCCCTCCGCCGGGACGGGGGAGACAGACCTAAAAGCCTTTTCCGCCCCTCCTTGGATCTCACAGCGTGCTCGCCACCTTCGGGTGATCTAACTGTTAATTCCCCGTTCTCCCCACGCATGGGAGATGCTTGTAGAGGGCAGCTTACCGAACGTTGCTGGAACTTCCTATCCTACTTTACGTACCACCCTGATGGCAGGCGGGGCTCCCTTCTGCACGGCTGCAATGGTGTTGTGCTTTTGTGGCCCCTACACCCCATGCACTTCTCAGAGAAGAAGTCGTCCCCCTAGGTTCTCTATGGACTTTTTTCACTCCCCCCG
The DNA here is from genome assembly GCA_029206835.1 of Rana muscosa. Taxonomy (NCBI): domain Eukaryota; kingdom Metazoa; phylum Chordata; class Amphibia; order Anura; family Ranidae; genus Rana; species Rana muscosa. Next base: position 857,097,841 of record CM055117.1, read on the forward strand.
TTTACCTGATTGTTTTTTCCTCTTTTTTTGTTTTCTGTTCATCACAGGTATCTATGTCCCTTTGAAATTAAGTCCCTCGCCTCCAATGCTTTTTTCACGTTGGATGTCCCCGGTTGATACCTGGTTTTGGGATACTATGTTCATGCCGAGTTGGGGTGGCACTGGACTGGGAGGGAGGGGAAATGTTTTGGCTGTTTTTTATTTGCCACTATGTTCACAATTGTTCATTTCTGCTAAAGGTACTATGTCATTGTCATACATGCACTATCAATATTGGTTGCTGATATGTTCTGTACTGTCTGATGTGTCCTTATCTGCTCTGCTGGTCCTGGTTTGGCTGCGGTCTATTATACACACCATATACCCACCATGAGTTCCCTGAAGTTCCTCACGTGGAATGTTAGAGGCTTACGCAATAAGATCAAACGCACAGCGGTCCTGACATTTCTCAAATCTCAGAGAGCTGACATTATCACACTGGTCGAGACCCACGTCACGGGCCACTTGCAATCCTCCCTTAAAAAACCTTGGGTGGGGTGGGCTTATCATGCCACTCACACCTCATATTCCAGAGGAGTATCGGTCCTGGTTGCCAAACGGGTACCTTTTGAGCTTATACTGCTCCGCACGGATCAGCAGGGCAGATATGTGTTTATGCATGCCACCATTAATGGGTCTCCTATCCTGCTACTTGCCTGCTATATTCCCCCCCCGTACAACTCAGCTGTAATTCAGGAAGGCCTTGCCTTTATGACACAATACCCCTCCGTACCGGCAGTGTGGATGGGGGACTTTAATATGACCCTGATCCCCGCTCTGGACCGTCTGGGCACACTGGATCCCCCCCTTAACCCACCGACCCATACCAGACTGCACCGCATAATGACCGACTTTGCTCTTGTCGACACTTGGCGCCACAGACACCCGCACACTAAAGTCTTCTCATGCTTTTCAGCCAGTCATAACACAATGTCACGAATTGATTTTGTTTTTATCTCAATGTCCCTGCTGCCTAAGTTAGGAGATGTGGGCTTTGCTCCGAGAGTACTCTCGGATCACGCCCCCTACTGGGTCACGATTCAGCTCCTGAGGGCTTCCCCTGCTCCTTCTTGGCGGCTAAACCTGTTCTGGCTGACTGCCCTGCAGGACCAGGATGACATCCCCACAGAATTGCAATACTATTTTACGGCCAACAGGGACACTGCCGCGCATGATGTGGTGTGGGAAATGTTTAAACTTCACGCTCGTTCCCTACTTTCCACACGTATTAACAGGCTTAAACGGTCATCAACATTTATTGTCCAGCAGGCTGCGGAGTACCTGCAGGTGCTGGAGGAGGCGTTCCACCGGGACCCCTCGCCCAGCGTGGCCAATAATCTAAAGATTCAGGCGCGCCAGGTCTCCCAATTGCACATAGAGAAGGCTAAACAACGTATCTTCTTCTGTAGACAGAGGGTGTTTGAGTATGGAGAGAGATCAGGCAAATTGCTCGCATATCTCGCCCACTTGGATATGCGTCCCCCTGTGGTGGTGTCCTTGACCGACCCGCAGGGGAACGACATCACCGATCCGCAATTGGTGGCGGAGGAATTTGGGAGATTCTACCGTGCACTTTACACTTCCAGGGTCGCCCACACTCCCCAAGACACCAGGGACTACCTAGCGGGAGTTCAATTCCCTAAACTGACAGACGACCAGCTTGAAATTCTGGAAGCCCCTATTACTGAGGAGGACATCTCCGAGGCCATTTCCTGTCTGGCCTCATCCAAGGCCCCAGGATTGGATGGCCTACCTCTTGAATTCTATGCCACCTACTCCGAAATCCTAATCCCTGAACTTAAGTACCTGTATAAATCTATATTTGACTCAGGAGTTCTACCCCCATCTATGCGAGAAGCCCAAATAGTCGTAATTCCCAAACCCGGAAAGGACCCTAAATACCCGGAGTCGTATAGGCCCATTTCCCTGTTACAGGTAGATATTAAAATATTAGCTAAGATTCTAGCCTCCCGCCTTAACCAGGTTATTCTGTCATTGATACACCCTGACCAAACCGGCTTTATGCCAGGGAAGAACACGGCCATGAATATTCGCCGCCTATTTATGAATATTCAGGGGTCCCATGATGAAATTGGCTCGAGGGTTGTGGTGGCGCTGGATGCCGCCAAGGCCTTCGACTCCGTGGAGTGGAGCTACCTGTGGGAGTGTCTCTCAAGATTTGGATTTGGCCCCAGCTTCATTCGCTGGGTCCAACTCCTCTATCAATCCCCGAGGGCCAGAGTGTTTGTGAACGGTTGGCTTTCTGACCAGTTCCCGCTGGAGAGGGGGACCCGGCAGGGCTGCCCCCTTTCCCCCATGCTTTACGCATTGGCTGTGGAGCCGTTGGCCATAATGGTCCGTGCGGACACTTGCATCCGAGGTCTCAGGATGGGGAACCTGGAAGAAAAGATTGGGATGTATGCCGACGACACACTTTTGTATCTGGCGGACTCCGGTCCTTCTCTTATAGCAGCCCTCCAGTCCATAGAACGTATGGGTGGCCATTCGGGTCTGAGTATTAATTGGGCTAAGTCCCAGATCCTTCCGATTGACCATTTCCCCTCCTCGTTCGCGTCCCCTCCTCTGGCTCTTCCAAGGGTCTCCCAGATTAAATACCTTGGCGTACAGGTCACCAGATCGCTCTCAGATTATAAACTACTGAACATTGAACCCCTGTTTGCTCTGATCAAGAACAAGACGCAGACTTGGGCCAGACTACCCCTGGGTGTTATGGGTCGCGTCAGCTTGGTTAAGATGATACTCCTTCCCAAGATACTCTATTTGGTCTGGCATGCTCCCCTCTATATACCACAAAAAATTTTCAGGACAATTGAATCCATCCTGAATTCATTTATTTGGGGTCATGGCAGACACAAATTATCCTGGAGAATCCTGAAGAACCCTGTGACGTTGGGAGGAGCTGCTCTCCCTGACTTTCAGGATTATTATTTTGCCTCCCAGCTGTCCCACTTCTATTATTTTGATAAACATGAACTAACGAGATACCAGACACTACTCTGTGAGCACCCAGATGACTCGGCCCACACCCCACTTCAATCGGTCCTGAGAGCCCCATTGACAAGACGCCCCCCCCAACACACAGCAGACATGTTGACTCACCACCGGAGGGTATGGCGGGCGGCACTGCAGAGAACTGGGACCCCAAGGGTACACTCTCATACCCCTCTCTGGTACAATACATGCTTGCCAGAATTATTGTCCATTCCGGACCCCGCGGCGTGGATACGCCATGGGATCTTATACATACACCAGATCATGACTAATTCAGGCCTTAAATCATTCCAAATGCTGAAGGACGAATTTTCCCTCCCCAATTGCCTGTTTTTCAGGTATTTGCAACTCCGCCACGCCATACAGGCCCAGTTTTCTGGCTCTTGCCCGTCCCTGGCAGTTCCCTCCATAGTGGACACAGTCACGGGTAATGTGCCTGCTAAGCTCATCTCCACTTTGTACTCCGCCATTCGTCTCCCTAGCACCACAGCATTGGCCTATACTGCTAAGACTAGATGGGAGGCGGATGTTGGACTTATAGAGGATGGGGACTGGGGCGAGATTTTGGAGGACGTGAAAAAGGTTTCCCCCAAGCTGTCGGACCGCCTCACACAGCTGTACATTATACATAGAACATATCTGACCCCTCAGAGAGTGGCACGTTTCAGGCCCACGTACAATCCGGGATGCCGCCTCTGTGACCATACCCCGGGCTCCTTTTACCACCTCATATGGTTCTGTCCCACCATTCAGGCATATTGGACACAGGTGATACGCTTCCTACACGATCAGATGGGCTCCCCTGCTACCCTTGACCCAAAGATGTGCCTACTTGGCCTGTTGCCAGACTTGGATGCCGACAAACCCCTCCGTACCTTTTTACATGAGACGCTATTCTTGGCAAGAAAAGTAGTGGCCCGTAATTGGATGCAGGCCCTGCCCCCTACAATTCAGTGCTGGAAAAAGGCGGTTAACGATGCTCTCCCATATAAAAAACTGATTTATGTACATAGAGGGTGTCCGCTAAAGTTTGAGAAGGTCTGGGACAGATGGATGGCGGATGGTGAAACGTGTACTTGACATGTCGATTTTTTATTTTTGTTGTATACCGGTTTTACTTTCACTGCTGTTATTATCTTTGTGACACACAGATGCTTCACTGTGTTCATGTATGTACTATTATATTGGCCATACTGGCTTATGTTGATTTATGTACCATGCATACTTTTCAATAAAGTTGGTTTCCAATTAAAAAAAAAAAAATAGAGAAATAAACCGCACCTTTTGATCTTGAAAACCACAACCTCCGTCTGCTGGGCCTGTTTTTGTGTGGGGAGCCCATCCAGGGGGTCACACACACCCGCTACCGAGTTAACCCCCTCACAGTTGGTGGAGAACCAGTGGCAGTTTTTTTTTAAGCCAGCATGGAGGAGATACTGAAACAGCTGGCTCTAGCAAATGCCAATCAACAGCAGACAAATGCAGGTTTGCAAAGGAGCCTTGCAGTCCAGCAGCAAGCTCATCAACAAGCCCAGCAGCAATCTGAGGCCCGCTTCATAGACCTGTTACAGAAGCAAGAGCAGAGACTACAACAAATGGAAGCAGTAATGCAGCAACGTCCGCAGACCAGTGAGGAAAGCCGTCCCACTAATACCGCGTCCTTTGGGGTGAGTCGTTTATTGACAAAAATGACTGGAGAGGATGATCCAGAGGTATTTTTGACCACGTTTGAAAGGACTGCTGGAAGAGAAAAGTGGCCTGAGGAGCAGTGGGCTGGACTGGTGGCTCCTCTGTTAACTGGTGAATCGCAGAAGGCTTACTATGACCTAGAGCCTGACCAAGCAAAAGACTATGTGATGCTAAAAGCTGAAATATTGGCAAGGCTGGGTGTCACCCTGGCTGTCCGGGCTCAGCGTGTGCATAACTGGACTTTCCAGCTTGGAAAACTCCCCAGGTCTCAAATGTATGATCTCATTCACCTGAGCAGGAAGTGGCTACAGCCAGAGACTTTGTCCGCACCGGAGATTGTGGAACGTGTTGTGATGGATCGTTTCTTGAGAGCTCTTCCTACCGCCATTCAAAAGTGGGTAAGCCATGGAGACCCAGAAACGGCCGGTAAACTTGTGGATCGTGTAGAGAGATACTTGGCTACAGAGAACCTGACGGCCTCTTCCAGAGACTCTCGGACTTTCCACCCTAAGACCAGACCATCCCCAGGGGCGGATAAGAGGATTCCAAGGGGTGAGGGTGGAGAGAGTGAGAGGGTGGGAGCTCTACCCAGGGTTTGGCGAGAACAGCCTGGGAAGTCGGGGGCTCAAGAGGCAGCCAAAAGGATTGTTTGCTACCGCTGCCGGCAAGCGGGACATATTGCAGCAAATTGCCCGGTTGTGGAGGAACCCATGCAATATGACTTTCTGACGGACAGACGTCAGTCGCTGTGTGCGACAGTCGCATGCACTGCCATTCGGGGAACTGAGAAACATTTATGCAAAATGTGTATTAATGGTAGAAATGTTGTGGTATTACTGGATTCAGGTAGCCTTGTGACCCTGATAAAGGCTGAATTAGTTAAAACAGAGGTCTCTGGGAATAGCAAGGTAGCTGTTATTTGTGTGCATGGGGACACCCGAGAGTATCCAGTGACTACGGTGTGTTTCAAGACCCCCAAAGGTACCCTCTCTCATCCAGTGGGGTTAGTATCTCAACTACCGCATGATGCCATTGTGGGAAGGGATTTTCCGAAGTTCTGGGAACTGTGGGATGATCCTGAGCCCCCCACTGGTGCCCCTATGTACCAGGAAGGTGATAGCCAGAACTCCTCAGAGTGGTGAGGACTCTCCAGAATTTCCCTTGTCAGTATTGGCAGGCGAGACTCAAGAAACTGGAGAGGAGCCCACCTCCTCAGACGAAAACCTACCGTCTGTGGAGTTTTCTGATCTTGAGGTTCACAGGGAAAATTTTGCCACAGAACAGTTAAAAGACCCCGCCCTAATAAAGGCACGGGAAAACGTAGTGGAAATAGATGGCGAGTTAGTGAACCCAGATAATACCTGCACTTACCCATACTTCAGCGTAGAGAAGGACCTACTGTATCGGGTGGCAAAAAGGGCAGAAGAAACCGTTGAGCAGCTTGTGGTGCCCAAACCTTACAGGAAGTTGGTGTTGGAGTTGGCCCATGGGCACATTCTTGGAGGTCATCTGGGGACAGAGAAAACCCGAGAGAGGGTATTACAGAGATTCTATTGGCCTGGGGTGATGAAGGACATAGAAAATTATTGTTCCTCCTGCCCTGTGTGTCAGAGGTCGGCCCCGATGCCACATTTCCGTAGCCCGCTGGTCCCTCTACCCATCATTGAGGTCCCGTTTGAGAGAATCGCAATGGATTTGGTAGGTCCTATAATCAAGTCCGCTAGGGGGCACCAGTATATATTGGTTATAATGGACTATGCCACCCGTTATCCAGAAGCGATCCCTCTCAGAAATACCTCGGCCAAAACCATAGCCAAAGAGCTATCTCTTGTTTTTAGCCGGGTGGGTATTTGTAAAGAACTGCTTACGGACCAAGGTACACCCTTTATGTCCCGGGTTATGAAAGAGCTGTGTAAATTGTTCAAAGTGACGCAATTGCGTACATCTGTGTATCACCCCCAAACCGATGGGCTGGTTGAAAGATTCAACAAAACCCTAAAACAAATGTTGAAGAAAGTGGTGGATAGAGATGGAAAGGATTGGGACTGTCTACTTCCTTATTTGATGTTTGCTATTAGGGAGGTGCCCCAATCCTCTACGGGATTCTCCCCCTTTGAGTTACTGTATGGGAGACACCCAAGAGGGCTGTTGGATATTGCCAAGGAAACTTGGGAAAGTGAGAGTTCTCCCCACAGGAGTGTGATTGAGCATGTCGCCCTGATGCAAGATCGAATTGCACAGGTAATGCCCATCGTGAAGGAACATTTGGCCCAAGCGCAGTTGGCACAGCAGAGAGTGTACAACCGTGGAGCCAAGACCCGTACCTTTTCCCCGGGGGATAGGATATTGGTACTTGTCCCTACGGTTGAAAGTAAATTCCTTGCCAAATGGCAAGGCCCCTACGAGATAATGGAAAAAGTGAGCGAAGTGAATTACAAGGTCAGACAACCAGGAAGGCGAAAGCCCGAACAGATCTATCACGTTAATCTGTTGAAAGCCTGGAGGGATAGAGAGTCCCTAGTCGCAGAAACTTGGTCACCAGCTCAAACTGGTTGCGTGATTCCGGAGGTTGGAATAGCAGCCACCTTGTCACAACCCCAACAACAGGAGGTTAAGGAGTTTGTGCTTCGCAACAAGGAGGTGTTCTCTGAGCTGCCGGGACAAACATCTGGGGTAGAGCATGATATTATTACCCCGCCCGGTGAAAGGGTGAAGTTAAAACCCTATCGGATCCCAGAGGCCCGACGGGAGGCAATACGGGAGGAAGTACAGAAAATGCTGAACTTAGGGGTGATAGAGGAGTCCCAAAGTGATTGGTCTAGTCCCATTGTGTTGGTGCCTAAACCGGATGGGAGCTGGCGATTTTGCAACGATTTTCGTCAGTTGAACAAAGTTACAAAATTTGACACCTACCCCATGCCACGTATAGATGAGTTGATCGACCGGCTGGGAACAGCCCGATACATGACGACTCTTGACCTCACATCTGCCAAAAGTGCAAGCAGTCCTAGACTCTATCCGGGAAGCGGGGTTTACGGCTAACCCCAAGAAGTGTACCATTGGGCAGGAGGAGGCCAAATATCTTGGGTACACCATTGACAGGGGAGTAATAAAACCCCAACTCAACAAAGTCGAGGCCATCCAGAGTTGGCCATGTCCCAACAGCAAGAAGCAGGTACGAGCCTTTCTGGGAATCGCGGGTTATTATCGGCGCTTCATTCCCCACTTTGCTTCTAAGGCTGTGCCCCTAACCAACCTGACGAAAGGGAAAGGGTCGGTCATGATTAAATGGACCCCCGAGGCTGAGGCAGCATTCCAATTCTTGAAACAAGCCTTATGTAGCCAGCCAGTGTTGTACTCACCCGACTTCTCTAAAGACTTTGTCGTACAAAGTGATGCGTCAGATGTGGGGTTAGGAGCAGTATTGTCCCAGGTCTGGAACGGGGAAGAGCACCCAGTCATTTACCTCAGCAGGAAGTTGAAGTCCCATGAGGTAAATTACGCCACGGTTGAAAAGGAGTGTTTAGCGGTGAAGTGGGCTCTAGATTCCCTTCGGTACTATCTGCTAGGTAGGCACTTTGACATGGTTACGGATCACGCTCCGTTAAAGTGGATGGCTCAAAACAAGGAGACAAATAGAAGAGTGAATAGGTGGTTCCTGGCCCTACAGGAATTCAACTTCACAGTAAAGCATCGCCCTGGCGTTCAAATGGGGAATGTGGATGCTTTGTCTCGAGTACATGAATGCCTGATTGCTGGTGTTCCAACCCCAAGGTTAAAACAAGAGGGGGGGGGTATGTGACAGCAGGAAGGTAAAGTCACCTGGTTGCATCCAGGGGGGTAGATATATTTCTCCCAGATTCAGGCTTTATGCCGACTTATACAACTAGGGAGGGAGTTGATGAAGCCCAGCTGAGGCTAGTGGGCTCATGGATGATTCATACCTCTAGGGAGAGTGCTGGGCGTCGTGAGGCAGGGAGTTGATGAGACCAGCTGAAGCTTGTCAGCTCGTTTAAGGCCTCTATAAAAACTCCCAGATTCATTAGGTGTTTGCTCATGCCTGGACCCAGACCTGTGTGGACTGTCTAGGGAGAGTGAACCCCTGTGCAGTGAGACAAAGCCTGTGTGGCTATTTGTTTGGACATTGACTAAACCAGGGACTTAGGGACTAGGACAGCACCAGGCTGATCCCAGTTGTTAGTTAGGGAAACCTGCATGTTTAGTCAGAGGTCAAACTGACCAGGATTTATTTTGTTTATGTTTCTTTTTGCTTTGCTGTGTTTTTGTCACTGTAAATAGAGAAATAAACCGCACCTTTTGATCTTGAAAACCACAACCTCCGTCTGCTGGGCCTGTTTTTGTGTGGGGAGCCCATCCAGGGGGTCACACACACCCGCTACCGAGTTAACCCCCTCACAATAGCTATAAATGAGATCAATCAGACTGTAATGTGTACGGACTTACTAGTATAGAAATGGAATTAATATGATGGCCGTTGGCCTTTCTAAATCCTTTTACATTATGTTACTACAAAAAAAAGCTCTCTTTTTAAACGTGTCTAAAACAATTCTGAATATTACTGCAAGAGAAAGCTATACTGTTAACCACAGCTGCCATTTCTAGAAAAATAGGATTTTTATAACAGCTTACCTGTAAAATCCTTTTCTTGGAGTACATCACGGGACACAGAGCGACATAGTCATTACTAATGGGTTATATAGATACCGTCAGGTGCTGGCACTGGCAACTTCCAAAACCGGAAGTACCCTCCCCTATATAAGCCCCTCCCATCCGGGAGCACCTCAGTTTTGTAGCAAAGCAATAAGTGTCCCCAAAGAGGGGCGGGAGCTCTGTGTCCCGTGATGTACTCCAAGAAAAGGATTTTACAGGTAAGCTGTTATAAAAATCCTATTTTCTTTCTCGTACATCACGGGACACAGAGCGACATAGTCATTACTAATGGGATGTCCTAAAGCAATGCCCAATGAGGGGGGGGGGATACACCATATATAAGCTGAGCGCTATCAGACATGAGGATCTTTTGCGGCCTGCAACACACTGCGCCCAAAGGCGACATCCTCCTGACTTCTAACGTCCACCTGGTAGAACCTAGTAAACGTGTGTACTGAAGACCATGTTGCGGCCTTACAGATTTGAGCCAGGGAGGCCTGGTGATGCACTGCCCATGAAGTTCCAACTGCTCTCGTGGAGTGCGCTCTAACTTTGAACGGAGGCGGTCTCCTTCTCAAGCCATAGGCTTGTATTATGACCTGTCGAATCCACTTGGCTAAAGTAGATTTTGACGCTGCCTGACCCTTTCTGGGGCCTTCCGGCAGAATAACCAAAGTATCCGTTCTGCGAATCTGAGCAGTGGCCTTTAGATAAGCTTTAACTGCTCTTACTACATCCAAAGAATGCAATAACTTTTCCTCTACCGAAGTAGGTTTGGGGAAAAAAGAAGGAAGAACCACATCTTGGTTCAAATGAAACCTCGATACCACCCTAGGAAGAAAGGCTGGATGAGGACGTAACACTACTCTATCCTTATGGATAACCAGATATGGCTCCTTACAGGACATAGCTGCTAATTCCGACACTCTTTTAGCCGAACAAATGGCTACTAGAAAAATCAATTTCCTGGTGAGAAGCACCAAAGAAATATGCTGTAATGGTTCAAATGGTTGTTTCTGTAGAACCGACAGAACCAAGTTTAGATCCCATGGACATATGGGAATATTAACCGGAGGACTAATACGCATCATTCCTTGTATAAAGGCTTTGACTAGTGAATGCGAAGCCAAGGGCCTTTGAAAAAATATTGACAAGGCCGAAATCTGACCCTTGATAGTACTCAAGGCAAGCTTCCTATCTACAGCCCATTGTAGGAAGTCCAGAATCCTACCTATTACGTACTTATGTGGATGCCATTTCTTGGCCTCACACCACGCGATGTACGCCTTCCAGATTCTATATTAGATCTGCCTGGATACCGGCTTCCTGGCATTGATCATGGTAGATACCACAGGATTAGAGAGCCCTCTCTTTTTTAGAATGTGGGCTTCCATAGCCAGGCCGTCAAACCTAGGGCTGGTAAGGAAGGGTGGTATATCGGTCCTTGCGAAAGCAGGTCCGGACGACGTGGGAGAGTCCAAGGACTCCCCACTGAAATTTTACAATCTCCGCGTACCACGCTCTTCGGGGCCACGCTGGAGCCACCGGAATCACTGGTTTCTTTTCTACCCTGATTCTGCGGAGTAATCGAGGTAACCATTGTGGCGGTGTGAATGCATATATCAGCTTGAACTGATCCCAAGGGAACACTAGGGCATCCGAGCCGCAAGCTAGGGGATCCCTTGTCCGAGAGACAAACCTGTCCCCCTTTGCGTTGAATCTGGATGCTAGAAGATCTACATCCGATGTTCCCCACCGCTGACATATTGTCCAGAAAACCTCGGGGTGAAGGGACCCTTCCTCTGGGCATAATTGCTGGCGACTTAGAAAGACCGCCTTCCAATTCTCCACTCCTGGAATGAATACCGCAGATATGGCTGGGACATATTTTTCTGCCCATTTCAGGATGTAATTTACTTCCCTCTGGGCTGCACGACTCCTGGTGCCCCCCTGATGATTGATATATGCCACTGCTGTGGCATTGTCTGATTGAATTCTGACAGGGGACCCTTGGAGTTTGGATGTCCATGCTACTAGGGCATACCGGGCTGCTCGTATCTCTAAGAGATTGATGGGCAGGGCCTTTTCTGCATCCGACCATCTGCCCTGGAGAGACTATTGCTCCAGTACTGCTCCCCAGCCTATAAGGCTGGCATCTGTAGTGACCACCTTCCAAGAAATCAGACTGAAGGATTTACCTTTTTCCAGATTCTGGGGAACCAACCACTAACGGAGGCTCTTGCGAACGGAAGGGGACAAGGACATTGTAAGTCTAGGGCCTGAACTTTTTTGTTCCAGGCTGACAGTATGGCCCCCTGCAAATTCCTTGAATGGAATTGACCGTAGGGTACTGCTTCGAATGATGCCACCATTTTTCCCAGCAGCCTTATGCACAGGCGTATGGACGGCTGTCTTTTTTGTACCCACTAAGTGGATCAAATCTTTCAAAGACAACACCTTTCCTCGAGGCAAGAATATTTTTCTCTGGCCTGAATCCAACCTTAGCCCCAAGTATTCCAGACTTTTGACTGGTTTTTAGGGCTGACTTTTCTCGGTTGATAATCCAACCGTGAGATTCCAGATACTTGATTGTCTTGTGAACGACCACGTCTAGTTTTTTCACTGAGTGGTCTATCAGCAACAAGTCATCTAGATATGCCATTATCATTACACCTTGTGTTCTTAGATTGGCCAATAAAGGGCCAGAATTTTTGTAAACACTCGTGGTGCTGTGGCCAGACCGAAGGGTAAGGCTCTGAACTGAAAATGGCGCCCTTCTACTGCAAAGCGTAGAAACTTTTGGTAGACTGGAAAGATGGGAATGTGCAAATAAGCATCTTTGATGTCGATCGCGGCTAACCAATCCTCCCCTTGTAGGGCAGTGGCCACCGATCGGATCGACTTCATCGGAAAGTCCTGATATACAGGAATTTGTATAGCCCTTTTAGAATTAATATGGGCCTCTCGTCCGCGTTTGCTTCGGGACTGTAGAGAGGTTTGAGTAAAACCCGAACCCTCATTCTTCCAGGGGAACCTCCATAATTACTCCTTGGAGCAATAGTTGTTCTAGTGCCAACAGGAGGGACTCTCTCTTCCGGGGATCCCTTGGCACGTTTGACCTCAAAAATGGGAAGGAGGAGAGTCTCTTTTGAACAACTGGAGTCCTCCCCCCACCCGACTGAGTGGGGGCAACCCTTCAATGAATTTAACTTTGGGGGAGGTTTTGTACCTCCCCTGACCCAGGGTTTCTCATTACCCTGCTATTGTCCCTGTTTTTTACCCCCGGGAATTGACCGAGGAGGCCGTCGGAACTGTTACACAGCCGATGCCCCAGGGACTGGAGAAGCAGGCCTCTTAAAGAGGGACCTCTAACTCTGTTTTTAACCGGCAAGAGCGCATTTTTACCGCTGGAAATTTTCTGGATATATTTGTCCAGGTTTTCCCTGAATAAGCGTTCACCATGAAATGGGACGCTAACCAGCCATTCCTTACAGGGAGCTTCAGCAGACCAGTTTTTGAGCCATAGAAGCCTACGCATATGTACTCTAGACAGCGTAAGGCGGGAGGCCTGATGGACTGAATCCTTTATGGCGTCAACCGCAAAGCCTAAGGCTCTAGGTAGATCAGCTAGGGCAAGGCCTGCTGATCTGTCAAGTCCCTCAAGACCTGTTTTAACTGATCCTTCACTGCTTAGCAGACCCCAATAGCTGCTACTGCTGGTTGTGTCACCAAGCTTGCTGTAGAAAGAAGCAGACTTTCATAAGGACTCCAATCTTTTATCTATTGGGTTCTTGAACATTTGGACATTATCCACTGGACATGTCAGTGATTTATACATACAAGAGATGGCTGCGTCCACTGTAGGGACCTTCCATTTTTTTTTTTGATGAACTTATCCTCCATGGGATAGACCACCGGAAATCTCTTGGGGGAATAATATTTTCTCAGGACGTTCCCAATCCTGGTAAATAAGCCCTTTCAGTAAAAGGGTGAAGTGGAAAAGAACAGACAGTCTGGGGGCTTCTAGCGACCCCAACGAGGATACAGTAGTGGTTGATGGTTCCGCAAGGTGCATTTTTAATGCCGATCGGACCATGTTAGTCAGAGACTGAACCCATAATCTTTCAGCTTGAGCTGCTGAGAAAGGTTCCTCCACTGTTGATTCCTCTATAACAGAATCAACCTCATCCTGATCCCCTTCAGGCAGGTCGATCCCTGTATGGGACTGTTGCTCTGCTAACAGGCACTCTGAAGGAGGAGACGGAGATCGGCGTGCTTTCCCTGACAGGGAGGCAGCGATCAATGTTGACAATCTCTCTCTAATCCTTCCAGAGCTGAGGAAAAAACCTCCTCTGTTACATACACAGGAGCAGGTGACTGAGGACAGCCACAGTACCAAGTACCCCTGTGGGGTCTCTATGGTCACTTACCTCTGAACTTCAGGGGAGACTGGTTCAGCAGAAGCATGCCCACCTCAGAGCCCGATGAGACCCCCTTCGCTTCCTGGAAGATTCAGTTCCGGAGCTTCTGGACGGCATATTCTTAAGCCTAAAGCTGAGGTATTCCAGCCGTAATACACCACTTTTACTGAGAATAGTCTAGCACAATTGCTGCTATATCACAGTTGGTGTCTACTAAAGTGCCTTTCTAGGGGATGCCTGCATCAACCGCCTCTGTGTGCCTTTATCTGTTGCTAGCTCTGTCTGTGCATTCAATAGCCAGCTATAATGTGCTTTAAAACACGCTGGACGCCCGCACATGCGCAGTAGCGCCGCGGCGCACACCTGAGCGTCATCCACCCACTCCGCCCCTTTTTTCAGATCGCCTCTATGAATAGAGGCGCGTGCACGCGCGCGGGCACGTGCGCCTTCGGCGCCCTTTTTTAAAAACAATAAGGAGCTAGATGGGAGCCAGGGCCCCCTTTGCCGCAGGGCCCGGGGATGGATGAGCGCAGCAACAGGGCAGAGGAGACAGCTTCCCAGCAGAGAACATACCAACTGCCTGGATTTGATTCTGGAAGAAAAAAATCCACATTACAAGAAAAAGAACCATAGCGGCCTCTAGTGTCTAACACAGGTACCGCGGTCTTACATTTTTTTTTTTTTTTTTTCTTGCCTACTATTAAAATTTTTACATTTTCTCAGTAGTAACAGGCATACACAGAATATTAGCGGGAATACCTTAGGTAACAGGCAGAAAGACAAAATAGGCTTGGGGGTCCCTCAATAGAACCAAGTTCCTGAGGGCCCCCACTTACCTTTTCCTCGCCGCAGGACTTTGTTTGGTCCACAGAAGCCCAAACTTCACCTATCACGGCAGGCATTGTAATCAAACCTTCAGGGACCGGGTTCCCAAGGATTCCACTCCCCTGGACCTGTATAGCACCCTGCACAGAAAACATCTTGGTCGTGGGTATGACCAGAGCTCTGGATCCCGGGGTCCAGCTCTCCTAAGAGAAGCATTACAGGCAAAACCTTGCTCTTCTCTGCAAGGCCCGGGTACCGACCGTTTAGCTATGAAGCTTTTTTGGTCGGATCCGGAATAGCTTACTGAGGCCCAAAAGAACCTGTACGCAAGCTCAGTGAAAAACACATGTTTCTTCTTGGCCAACACCTTAGACACTGGCAAAAAACTGAGGTGCTCCCGGATGGGAGGGGCTTATATAGGGGAGGGTACTTCCGGTTTTGGAAGTTGCCAGTGCCAGCACCTGACGGTATCTATATAACCCATTAGTAATGACTATGTCGCTCTGTGTCCCGTGATGTACGAGAAAGAAATATAAGCGTGTCTGGCAGGGGTTGCTTTAGTAAAGGCAAATAGACTGTTCACTTTGCAATGGAAGTTGCACTTTGCAAGAGACTTTCCCCCAGAGGTGAAGGTGATTGAGGTTAAGTTATGCTGACTTCCATCATCCAATCATGTGCAAGCAAAAATGCAATTTTTTTTTTCATGCATATAATTGGGTATACTTTGCAAAGTGAATATTTACCAAGCTCTCTGCAAAATTCCCTTCCGAAGCGAACAGACTATTTGCCTTTAGTATATCAACCCCATACAGTACATGTTCTCACCTTTTTGATAGCATCTAAAGGCCCATACACATGATCAGACTTTTTGAAAACAACGGTCCGACAGACTTGTTCTATCGGACAATCCGACCGTGTGTATGCTCCATCAGACAATTGTTTTTTGTTTTTCAACGGACAAATGTTCGCTGTGCATGCTCTCAAACTTTCCGGCAACAAATGTCCGATGGAGGATAATCCGATCATGTGTACACAAGTTCATAGGACTAAAGTCCAAAGTACAAACACGCATGCTCAGAACCAATGCTAAAGATCAGACAACAATAGAAGTTGTTGCCCAAAGGGTGGCGGTAAAGAGCTGAAAAAGCACGTGATTTGGTAAAAGTTGGCTGAAAATGTTCTGCCGTGTGTATGCAGAACAAGTTCACGGCCAACGCCCTTCGGACCAAAATCCACAGAAAAGTCGGGTGGAAGTCCGATCGTGTGTATGAGGCTTAAGCAACCTACAGTAAAAGGCGATAAACTCAGCAAGTTTAAAAAGTTTCCACCTAAGAAAAATATGTCTGCTTCTCGCTTGTCTTATGTAATGTAAACCCTTTTTTCTGCTTGGAATACAATATCTAACACTGCAAGCCAAACCGAAAAACTTGTTATTGATGATTAATGAAGAAGCTGGCAGCAGGACCTATTCTTGCAGATCACAGTAAAAAATAGAAGAGAATATGCCATTTATGCAATAATAAACAAAGCAAATAAATGAAAAAGGCCTCAGCTTTTCCAATCAATTATAATTAGGGTGACTACAGATTTAACCATACCACTTTTTAACCATACCATACAAAGTGGTATGGTTAAATCTGTAGTCACCCTAATTATAATTGATTGGAAAAGCTGAGGCCTTTTTCATTTATTTGCTTTGTTTATTATTGCATAAATGGCATATTCTCTTCTATTTTTTACTGTGATCTGCAAGAAGAAGTCCAATATAAAGAAATACTTTTACATAGTAGTTAACGAAAAGCTGATTCAAATGACCCTATCACCTAGTTAAATGCATTTTAAAAGCCAGGACCTTAAAAAAAAGACAAGGCTTTATACACACCTGTCCCACTTTCTGATCCTCTACTGAGCCTCTTTTCTCTGTTCCAAAGCGACCACCAATTAAAGTGATACTAAACTGTTTAACTTACATTGTCCCTTCTATTTCTGTATATGGATGATGGCACTGTACTTATTTTAATAAAAAAAAACAAAATACCTAAGAAAATTTGTTTCTATGTGATATACAGCTGTCAGTTCTTTCCCAGCCTGTCTGCAAGGAAACATAAGCAGGAGGAGCTTCTAGTCCTCTGCTTCTGGTCACATGTTCAAAATAAAAAAAACTGTAAAAATAAATACAGTAAAACCTTGGATTGAGAGTAACTTGGTTTGAGAGGGTTTTGCAAGACAAGCAAATTTTTTAAATATATTTTGACTTGATATACAAGCGATGTCTTGATGTACAAGTAGCATCATGTCACAACTGAGTATAAAAGAGAAGAGAGGTGCCTCTAAGGCTTCATGTACACAGAAGCTCAAAAACGGTCGTTTTTAAAGCAGCAGAAAAAGCTAGCTTTTATCAGCGTTTTTTACCTAGCTTTTATTAGCGTTTTTCAGTGTAGCGTTTTTTAGTTTTTTTTTTTTTTTTTTCAATGGACCAAAAAACGCTCAAAAACGCTTGCGGCCAGCGTTTGAGCGTTTTTCGGCATTTTGGGTTTTTTCTGCCGAAAAACGGCACTTTGAATGCAAATTTCTTGCATTCAGAAAAAAGCCCATTAACTCCACAGCTCATTAAAGCTAAAAAACGTTATGTGTACATGAACACATAGGCTAACATAGAGTGCAGTTAATGGGCTTTTAAAAAAAAACGACAAAACACCAATAAACTGCAGTTTATCAGCTTTTGTGTACATGGAGCCTTAAGCTCTGTACACACGATCGGATAACCTATGGATTTTCGTCCGATGGATTTGTCCATCGGATATCCGATGAAACTGTTTTCCATCAGTCTTGCCCACACACCATCAGTCAAAAAACCGACCGTTCCAAACGCGGTGACGTAAAACACTCCGATGAGCCGAGAAAAATGAAGTTTAATGCTTCTGAGCATGCGTCGACTTGATTCTGAGCATGCGTGGGTTTTTGATCCGATGGACTTGCCCATAGACGATCAGAGTTTTCGATCGGTTTTTTATCCATCGGAAAATTTTAAAACAAGTTCTATTTTTTACAACCGATGGAAAAAAGACCGATGGGTACCATACACGATCGGTTGGTCTGATGAAAACCATCCATCGGACGTTTTTCATCAGTCAAACCGATCGTGTGTATGGGGCTTTAGTGTAGCAATATGGTTACATTTAATGAAGGCACAACATTTAGCAACCTATTGCTACACTTAGAGGCGCCTCTCTTCTCGTTAACACTCTGTAGCTCCTGCTGGATTTTGCTTCTAATCCCCTTGTGGATGGACATTTTATGGTTACACAACCTATCACATTGCTATAATCTTTTTATATGGACTATAAAATGAAGGACCTAAATGGTTATGGAACGAATCATTTGAGTTTCCATTATTTCTTATGGGGAAATTTGCTTTGATATACAAATGCTTTGGATTACAAGCATGTTTCTGGAACGAATTATGCTCGCAATCCAAGGTTTTACTGTAATTGATATCAATAAACTGTTTTGAATTGTCATACAAATATATATTTTTGAAATCAAATCTTTATTTATTTTCTTGCCAAAAACATGGTGTGGGCAGATTTCTGCCAACAGGCTGTCTCACGCCCCTCCAGCCTGTGTCTAATGCCCTGTACACACGATCGGAATTCCGATGGGCTAAAATCCAATGGCATTTTTCGTCGGAATTCCTTTCAAAGCTGTCTTGCATACACACCATCAGACAAAATTCAGACCGTCCAAAACGCGGTGATGTACAACACATACGACGTCACTATAAAAGGGGAAGTTCAAATCCAACGGCTGTTTAATAGTGACTAAAGCGCTGATGATATTTCTAAAAATAGGTGAGTAAATATATAAATAGTGGGTAATCAAATGATAAAAGCCGCAGCTAAAATAAATGTGCATCTGACACTGCATAAATTAATATAAAGAGTATAGATGTGAATTTTACATTCATATACCTTTCAATCATTTTATTTAGTGGGTTGATTTTAGCGCATCTATACTCTTTATATCAAATCCAACGGTGCCACCCTTTGGGCTGCTTTTGATGATTTTGTGTTACCGAGTGTTAGTAAAAGTTTGGTGTTAGCCGATTCACGCTTTTCAGTCTCCATGCTTTTCAGACTGTTACAGCATGACGAATGTGCTATCTCCATTACGAACGCTAGTTTTACCAGAACGAGCGCTCCCGTCTTCTAATTTAGTCTGAGCATGCGTGGATTTTTCTCCGATGGAATTCCACACAGACGATTGGAATTTCCTATCGTTTTTTTTCCATCGGAAAAATGTAAAACCTGTTCTATTTTTTTACACCGATGGAAAAAAGGCCCACACACGATCGGAATTTCCGATGAAACAAGTCCAGACTTTTTTCATCGGAAATTCCGATCATGTGTACAGGGCATCAGAATAATAGGGAGGTGAAGCCTCCATTAATCTACATGGAATATTCCACCCCCATTGTGTTTAGCTGGTTAGTGGACATGGAGGAAGGGGAAGGGAGTGGGCTGTCATTTACCACTGTGCATTCACCCACATATGTGACTCTATAGTTACATGGGCTGCTCAGATGTAATAGGGAGGAAATGCTCAGCATAGAAACTCACTGAAAACTGAGCATGTGCAAAGCTGCCAACACTGCTCTGCAAAATCCCTAGCTGAATTGGAGACATGAATTGAAGGTAGAGAAAGAAAGATCAACCAGGTTTTTTTGCAGAATAGAGAAAACGAGTCTCATAGTTACTTAGTATGAACAGCATGTAATATAGCATGTATTAATAGCTTTTTTATGATGTGGGTTTAGTGACACTTTAAAGATTCTTCACATTTCCAGGAGTGTTGCTCATACACTGTGGCTGCCACTGCTAACCAATTTATCACTACTGCATCCTATAGTGAAGTAGGGGCAAGCAAGAGCAAGTACAGAGTGCAGCAGGGGATCAGGCATGCCTTGCTTGGCAACAGAGCAAAGATCAGAGGAACGGGTGGTGCTACAGGTGTACATAAGGCCTCTTCTTTTGGTCCTGTTTTTTATAAATTTTTTCACTTAAAGTGGCAAAGTTGTTTTAAACGTCTTTAAGCAGGGGTGCCCAACCAGTGGACGGGGGGCCACATGTGGCCCGCGGAGCCCTCTGATGTGGCCCGCGATCTCTTGCTCTGGGATGGTATAGAATAGAATACTGTTATTAAAGGTACGTTTATTAATAAAATCACAGTGTATATATGGGCTTAGCTGTTCTGCAGTGGTTACTGGGCTGCTTTCAAACTGATCCGCAGGTGCAGAGCAGTGCACCTGCGGGTTATCTGCACTGAGCCATAGAATTCTATTACCTGCGAGTTTGGTGGGCTTTCTGAAAGTGCACCACACCTACAGAATATAACAGAAGTCTTTGGGAAAGTGCAGCTAACCTGAAGAAAAGCCACAGGTGAACTGTGCTGCACCCGCGGTGAGGGTAAACAATAGTGCAACAGTGTGAAAGCAGCCTTATGCCGCGTACACACGATCGGTGTATGCTCCATCTGACTTTTTCTGTTGGAGTTCCCGCCAGCAAGAGTTTGAGAGCAGGTTCTCAATTTTTCCGACGGGAAAAAATCCTATTGGAAAAAACGTTCGTCTGTATGCAATTCCGATGGGAAAAAAACCACGCATGCTCGGAAACAATTTGACGCATGCTCGGAAGCATTGAACTTCTTTTTCTCGCCTCGTTGTAGTGTTGTACGTTACCGCATTCTTGACGGTCGAAAGTTCAGAGAACTTTTGTGTGACCATGTGTATGCAAGACAAGCTTGAGTGGAATTATGTCGGAAAAACCATCCAAGGTTTTTCCAACAGGAAAACTGATCGTGTGTACGCGCCATTAGGCCCCTTTTACACGGTCAGTCCAACCCAATCGAACCCTCCATTCACCTCTAAGGAGTGGCAGATGTAAATATGTCTGTTTACAAATGCCTACCTCCAATCCGATACGCAAAAAAAAATAAAAAATAGAGTGGGCTCTATAGAGTAGAGTGGGCTGCCATCCACCCGCTTCGCTCATTGTGGCCCGCGACCGGTTACCAAGTCGCTTAAGTGGCCTTCGCTCTTCAAAAAGGTTGGGCACCCCTGTCTTAAAGCATACAGGTGATACTCAAAAAATGTGAATATCGTGAAAAAGTTAATTTATTTCACTAATGCAACTTAAAAGGTGAAACTAATATGTAAGATAGACTCATTACATGCAAAGCAAGATAGTTCAAGCCGTGATTTGTCATAATTGTGATGATTATGGCTTACAGCTCATGAAAACCCCAAATCCACAATCTCAGAAAATTAGAATATTACATGCAATCAATAAAACAAGGATTGTACATAGAACAATATCGGACCTCCGAAAAGTACAAGCATGCATATGTACTCAGTACTTGGTTTGGGCCCCTTTTGCAGCAATTACTGCCTCAATGCGGCGTGGCATGGAAGCCATCAGCCTGTGGCACTGCTGAGGTGTTATGGAAGACCGGGATGCTTCAATAGCGGCCTTCAGCTCTTCTGCATTGTTCGGTCTCATGTCTCTGATCTTTCTCTTGGCAATGCCCCATAGATTGTCTATGGGGTTCAGGTCAGGCGAGTTTGCTGGCCAATCAAGCACAGTAATCCCACGGTCATTGAACCAGGTTTTGGTGCTTTTGGCAGTGTGGGCAGGTGCCAAGTCCTGCTGGGAAATGAAGTCAGCATCCCCATAGAGCTAGTTTGCGGAAGGAAGCATGAAGTGCTCCAAAATCTCCTAGTAGCCGGCTGCATTGACCCTGGACTTAATGAAGCACAGTGGACCAACACCAGCAGATGACATGGCTCCCCAAATCAACACAGACTGTGGAAACTTCACACTGGACTTCAAGCATCTTGCAGTGTGTGCCTCTCCATTCTTCCTCCATACTCTGGGTCCTTGGTTACCAAATGAGATGCAAAATTTGCTCTCATCAGAAAAGAGGACTTTGGACCACTGAGCATCAGACCAGGTCTGTTTTTCTTTAGCCCAGGTAAGACACTGTACCCAATTTTTTTTTTTTTTTTTCTACAAATAGAGCTCTCTTTTGGTGGTATTTGATCATCACTGCGTTTTTTATTTTCTGCTCTATAAACAAAAAAGTCAGACAATTTTGAAAAAAAACTTTTTTTTTTTTAAATTTCTGCTATAAAACATATCCAATAAATAGAAATAAAAAAATCGAATTTCTTCATAATATTGGGCCAATACGTATTCTGCTACATGTTTTGGGGAAAAAAATCCCAATAAGCACATATTGATTGGTTTACGTAAACTTTATAGATTCTACAAACTATGGGATATACTTAAGGAACTTTTATTGTTTTTTTTTTTTTATACTAGTAATGGCGGCGATCACCGACTTATAGCAGGACTGCGATATTGCGGCAAACATTCTGACACTTTTGACCAGTGGCGGTGCGTCCATAGTGGGCGCAGGAGCGCCGCCCCCTCTGTCTCCTGCGCCCGTCACTCAAAACAACAATACATAGGTTCATGCATTGCATGAACCTAGGTATTGTCGCCGCCGCTGCCGCCCACTATTCAGATGGCCGACCCCCTGGCGAGCGCCGGCCATCTGAATAACAGCGGCTGGTTGGTTTTTGGAAGTGCCTATCAGAGCCAGCGGCTGTGATAGGCTTCCCGATTACAGCCTGAGGGCTGTAATCGGCTTCCAAATAGTTAACCAGGGGACACACGGGGGGTGCGTTCCTTGGTTAACACTGACAGGCGTCTCAGCCAATCAGGTTCACCGGGTCTGGTTACCGGTAACCTGATTGGCTGAAGCGACATCGAGGGCGGGAGAAGACATCAAGGATGGAAGAAGGACGGCGCTGACCCGAGGAAGGTAAGTGCAGGGCTGGGGGGAAACTGGCTGTATTTGGGGACAAACTGGCTGCATTTGGGGGGAAACTGGCTGCATTTGGGGGGAAACTGGCTGCATTTGGGGACAAACTGGCTGTATTTGGGCGGACACTGGCTGCATTTGGGGGGAAACTGGCTGCATTTGGGGGGAACTGACTGCATTTGGGGGGAAACTGGCTGCATTTGGGGGGAAACTGGCTGCATTTGGGGGGAAACTGGCTGCATTTGGGGGGAAACTGGCTGTATTTGGGACAAACTGGCTGCACTTGGGGACAAACTGGCTGTATTTGGGGACAAACTGGCTGCATTTGGGGGGAAACTGGCTGTATTTGGGGGGAAACTGGCTGTATTTGGGGGGAAACTGGCTGTAATTGGGGGGAAACTGGCTGCATTTGAGGGGGCAAACTGGTGGCGTTTGGGCACAGTGGCTGCGTTTAATGGGCACACTGGCAGCAATTGATGATTTTTTTTTTCAGTTTGTTTGCCCCCCCAAAAAATTTGGAGCACCAGCCGCCACTGCTTTTGACACCTTGCCTGGAACCAGTGACAATAATACAGTGATCAGTGCTAAAAATATGCACTGTCACTGTACTAATGACACTGGCTGGGAAGGTGTTAACATCTAGGGTGATCAAAGTGTTAACTATGTGCCTAGCCAGTGTTTGTGTGTTAACTGTGTGCTGCTTTTACTAGGGGAAGTAATCAATTCTAGTCCCTGTGTACTGCCGACGATCAGCGGGTGCTGGAGGACATCAAGTGCCCGGCACTCGCAGATCAGCTTTTGCGCACACGCCCCCTGCAGGCAGAAGTCCGGAATCACATTGTATGTATATATATATATATATATATATATATATATATATATATACACACACACAATGTGTAGCGCCCCCCCCCCCCAATATTTGGGGGCGCTATGTGTAAATTTAAGGGTAGTCTGAGCCAGTAGTTGGGCTCAGACCCATTTGATTGTTCTAAATTTGCTTCTGCTCTGGGTGTGATACTGCCTGGCAGTAATGTTCCCTGTTCGCCTGTAGGTGGCACTGTAACCACCGGCATAGGTTGAACTACAGGGGGTATCACGACACCTTGGGTGTCCTTTCTCGGCAGCCCTGCAGTGGGCGTGGTCTACCTGCTGCGCATGCTGGGAGAGGGTACATAAGGGGCAGACGCCATTAATTGGGGTCCGTTCTGGGGTTCCAGGAGTTGGTGGTGCGCTTCGTGGCCCGCATGGCACGAGGTGTGTGCGTTCTAGCCCTGGGTACCTTCAGCCCGAGGCTACATCGCTACCTGGTAGGCTCGGCTCTGCTGGCTGAGGCCTATACCTTCGGAAGGGATCCTGAGCTACCCACCTGCAGGAGGCACATGCTTAGGGAAGGAGTCCAGGGGAGGATCTGCCCCAGAGGAGACTAGCGATGGTACTGCTGTCTCGGGAGGAGGCCTGGAGCTCACCTAAGGAGGGATCCATTATTACAAGCCCTGCAATACGCCAATCCGGCATAAAGGTTCTCTCATTATTGCTTGGCTGGGAGGTTCGGGACTTTTGATGATCCTGTGGCAGAGGATTCCTGATTGTATCCCTAGTTCTCAGGAGAAAGATTGATTTGTGCTTCATCCCGGCTGCTAGGAACATTAAACGGGACTATTCGGGTGAGCAATACCCACTCAGGCTTGAGTGGCGACGATTGTGACTTTAGTGCTGCGCGCCTGAACCTTCCCCTGTTTTTCTCTCGTTTCCTACTTTCCTCTCAAGTTCCCTCAGCAAAGTAATATAAAGCCTTATTGTTGGGTTTTACATTGTGTGGACATTGGCCTTTCTGGAGACTTTCCATACCCTAAAAACAGAAGCCTTAAACCCCATACACACGGTCGGACTTCCATCGGACTTTTCCGTGGATTTTTGTCCGAACGGAGTTGGCCGGGCACATCCATAGCATACACACCACAGGACTTTTCTGCAAACTTTCTGCAACATCACGTGGTTTTTCAGCTCTTTTCTGCTCTTTACCGCCACCCTTTGGTCAACTTCTGCTATTGTTGGTTGATTTTAACATTAGTTGTTTTGTCCATCGGACGAAAGTCCGATGGTTTTCTGTACACATGGTCGGACTTTGCTCTATCGGACAATCACTAGCAATTCAAACAACGTATATAATGAAACAATGCATAAACAGAGGTTACAGTCCGACCGTGTGTACGGGGCTTTAGAGGTAGTTTGCAAGACCCAACAAAACCAGCAGCCCGATCTCAGAGAGTGGGGTAAGTGCTACATATATATATTATATATATATATATATATTTATATATATATATATATATATATATATATATGTAGCGGGTATATACTTTCCCGGGTGTAATTTGAACTTGACAGAGACATTGGTGATGTGAAATTCCCTACAGCCCATGGGGTGGCGCTGTCGCCCTGGGCTGGGGTTGAATCATTGCTGTGTGTTGTGCTTCCTTTTTGTCCTCCCTCGGCAGCGGTATGGTGGGGCGGGGAACCCGCCGTGCTTGCTGGGAGAGGGTATAAAGGGGCCGGCCATCTTTGTCACGGGGTCGAAGTCCCAGGCACCTTCAGCTTGTGGACGGTGGTTCGTGTCGGTCCTCTGGGTGGCCTAGGCCTAGAGGACAATCGGAGGTCGTGTTCCATCCCAGGCACCTTTAGCCTGGGGTGAGGTACTCGGATGGAGGTCCGGAGCTCAGTGCCCAACACTGATTTCCGCGAGGGAAGGAGATCCTAGGGAACCCCGGGAGTGGGTACCCGAAGGCGTAATGGACCGGGGGGAGCTCCTCACTTGAAGACCCGGTGCAGCATATTGCCGGTGACGGGTGAGCCTCTCATCGGAGACCGCCTGGAAGGAAATTCCCCCTCGCGCGGAGACCGTAACCCACTTTCAGGAAGGAAACTGGAGAACCACATTGTGTCTGGGCCTATTTGCATCCACACTTCCTTTTCTGTTCTGTTTCTACCAAGGGAGTTCAACTGATTGTGTTCATTCGAGAAGAATAAAGGAGTGTTGAACTTTTATGGTGTGGGGCTCATTTCCTGACAGACATTGTTCAAGGTGACTCTTGGAGGGAGGATCCAGGTGCACAGCACTGACCCGAAGGTAATACAAGAACGTTGCTTATACCGCACTGACACATGTGGTGGAAGCCAGGCGTAGTGTCCCCGCTCCCTCCCCTCTAAGATACCCCTAGACAAGAGACGAGACGAGCTGAAGAGAAAGAGGGGAGTGAGGAGGCCGCTACACGTGGGGGCTCGGGTCCGGTATAGTGTTTGTGCACCACAGTATTGAACGTGTCTGTTAGAAGAGTTAAGCGAATAGGCAGGCCTTCATTGGCCGAAGTGCATCCCTGCTCGAAGTCGTGGACATGACCCAATGAAGGGAAAAGCCCGCGCAGAAGAGTGGAAAGAGGGGGAAGTTCAGCCGTGTGAGGTACTACACGTGGGGGCTTCTATTGCACTGCGCCACCAGGCACACCCCTATCGTTTAGTTCGTGGGCGTGACTCAGAAACAGAAAAGAAGAAAAGCCCGCGAACTGGAGCAAAGGGGAGGAGTCCAATACGTGTGAAGGACTACACGTGGGACATTGGCGCAAAAACTCTGCAGTGTGCGATGGATCAGCAACAGGTCGCCATGTTCGGACATACATCGTGGATTCCAGTTCACCCTTCCACCACGACATTGACTGCTGCTGCTCCGGTAACAGATACAGGGATCCGGCTAAAGCCAAGGGGTCGATTCGCCCTGTACTCGTGCGTGGACGTTGAGGCCCTGGGTGTGATTTGTCCCGGCTGTTCGGGACTGGTGTGCCAGCTGAAGCCATTCGGGCGATGTGAGGCCTGTGGGGAGTTCCTGTTCGAAGTGGATCCGGCGGTTGAGAGGCCGAGAACCATTTACCCCGGCCGTGCTGCGGACAACACCACTCAGAGAGTAGGAATCACTGCTGTGAGAGCCATCCCTACGCACACTGCAACGACCGCGGAGGAGGTCGTAAAACTTCAACGGGAGAAATCCGAGGATGCTGACTTGGTCACCACTGTCTCGCAGCGTCCGCCACCGAAGAGAAAGACCGTCATGGTAGCCCCGACCAGCGGTTGTGGTGGACCGTCTCGCCCGCTTACGCCCGGCCAGGATCGATCCGTCTACAAGAGTTCCGGACGTCCCGCTTCAAGTAAAGGCCGAGGTAAACCAGGCGGAGAGATATGGTGTGTGGGCGGAGGTGTCGGGAAGTCATGGCCTAGCGAATCCGCAGGAGGTGGTGGCTCAGTTTCTACAACCGGCTACATACCCGCGGAGGAGTGTGACACCTCTGACCTGGAGTCGCTCTCGGACATGGGAGACGACGTTGCCATAGACGATTTGTTTGCCGAGAAGGGCTGGGACAAAGTACCTCTCGCTTCATCTCGGAGGGTCAGAGATCCACCCATGTCAACAGGGGAAAGTACACCCCAGGTGGAGGCACCAGCGCCTGAAGAGAGGTCCTGTCCCCAGCCTGCTTCTACATCCCCGGTGCCATCTGTATCGAAGGCCGGGGAGAAGAGACTGCTGTTGCGGGCACCAATGCCCAGATCAGATGTAATCAAGGTCCCTCGCCACCCGGATTCAATAGTTTTGCCTGGCGAAGGGGACAAAGCTACCATGCCTCCTTTGGCGAGATTGCAACGGCTATTTGGCCAGAAGGTTGCTGCCGACTACGGATGGGAGTATCCATACTTGTCGAAGGAACTGCTTTATGAGGTGGAAGTGTGCCGGGAGCGCTGGTACAATGACTTTGTTTGGACCCACCTTCAGGTTCCACGCGCTCGCCTGGCATGCTCTCCAAAGGCCTCTCAACGTTTTAAAGACTGCAAGGCAGAATGGATGTTGGGACGACACATCCATGCAGATAAAGTGTTGATCCGGCGCAAAGAAGGAGAAGATGTGGAGTATCATCTGGAAACCATGGATCAGCACTTGAAGCCACTTGTTCTGCCGCATCCCCGCTTTTACCTATAGGAGAAAAGAGACTCCGTTCTTATCATGCTGCTGAACTTTCTGGGGCCCGTTGCTTTTGTACCCAGAGGAATGAAGAACTGTTCCTGTTTGTTCTTCACTTTTCCTGAAAGAGATTATGGACTCTGGGGTAGATGGGGCCAAAGGAAAAGAGGAAAGTTCCACGAGTGCAGTTACCCCGGTGCTGTCACCAGGTGGCGGTGTTGCGCAACGTAAAAACACTTTTCATGCACTCACTCCTTGGAGAAAAGGGATTTCTTTCCGGAGAAGTTTCTTTTCCATTACACAAATACAGGTGTCAGGGTTATGTGTTAATCCTTTATTTTCCCTCTGCAGGAGAACATCCCATCAAGTCCACTGAGTATGGGGTGGGTCTTAGTCAGGATGGGGGGGGGGGAGTAAAATGTGAATATGTGATTCAAAGTTATGAATCAGTGCTGTTGTTTTTCTCTTGTCTTTATTCCCTTTTCTTTACAGGGCTCAGACACAATGTTTCAGTTGGATAGTTTTCCAAAAGTTTTACGTTTTTTTGTACAATTGTTAGTCGGTTTCTGGATTGGATTATGTCAGCCGTTGAGGGCATAATTTACTCCAGACACTGGGGACCAGTGTCAAATGACCAGGGGGAGAGTGTAGCGGGTATATACTTTCCCGGGTGTAATTTGAACTTGACAGAGACATTGGTGATGTGAAATTCCCTACAGCCCATGGGGTGGCGCTGTCGCCCTGGGCTGGGGTTGAATCATTGCTGTGTGTTGTGCTTCCTTGTTGTCCTCCCTCGGCAGCGGTATGGTGGGGCGGGGAACCCGCCGTGCTTGCTGGGAGAGGGTATAAAGGGGCCGGCCATCTTTGTCACGGGGTCGAAGTCCCAGGCACCTTCAGCTTGTGGACGGTGGTTCATGTCAGTCCTCTGGGTGGCCTAGGCCTGGGGTGAGGTACTCGGATGGAGGTCCGGAGCTCAGTGCCCAACACTGAGTTCCGCGAGGGAAGGAGATCCTAGGGAACCCCGAGAGTGGGTACCTGAATCCGGAAGGCGTAATGGACCGGGGGGAGCTCCTCACTTGAAGACCCGGTGCAGCATATTGCCGGTGACGGGTGAGCCTCTCGTCGGAGACCGCCTGGAAGGAAATTCCCCCTCGTGCGGAGACCGTAACCCACTTTCAGGAAGGAAAGTGGAGAACCACATTGTGTCTGGGCCTACTCGCATCCACACCTCCTTTTCTGTTCTGTTTCTACCAAGGGAGTTCAACTGATTGTTTCATTCAAGAAGAATAAAGGAGTGTTGAACTTTTATGGTGTGGGGCTCATTTCCTGACAGACATTGTTCAAGGTGACTCTTGGAGGGAGGATCCAGGTGCACAGCACTGACCCAAAGGTAATACAAGAATGTTGCTTATACCGCACTGACACATGTGGTGGAAGCCAGGCGTAGTGTCCCCGCTCCCTCCCCTCTAAGATACCCCTAGACAAGAGACGAGACGAGCTGAAGAGAAAGAGGGGAGTGAGGAGGCCGCTACATATATATATATACACACACACACATACATACATACACACACATACACACACATGTGACTTGGCGCACAGCAGCTGCCCTGTAGCAGTAAAACTGCTATGGGTTAGACGGCCAGTGGGTAATGCAGGAGCAATGTTGTCACTCAGGGCTGCCTGCTCCTGTTTTAGACTTCAGGCTGATGTGTTGACATCTTCACATTCAGGCTACATCCATAGACCAAACCACAAGAGGGTACCAGTACAGGGTGTGCTTTTCGGCCGCTAGCGGGGCGCTTTTAACCTAGCGGCCGAAAAAGGGCGGTTCGGCGGCGCTGCTCATTGATTTCAATGGGCAGGGGCGCTTTAGGAGTGGTGTATGCATCCGGCACCCTGCATGTAGATTAAGGGCTGGGCGTGTGGATTAGAGGGGGCGGCGCCCATGCGCCCCTAATGGACGAGCCGCCACTGAAGAGATCTAAGAAATGTCTTTTGCCTGTAGAAACCAAATTGTGTCTTGTATTCGGTGTACTTATGTTTGCAGCCTCTTAATGTTTTCCAAGTACTGCATTTAGCTAGTCCAGAGAGGATCCTGGTATTTTTAAAAGGCCATTTTCATAATTCTGCTATGGCAGGATCATAAAAATCATTTACAGATATGAAGTAGAAGTTATAAAACCAACAATACTAGTGTTATGGGACTCGCACAGTGGAAACAAGTCCCTGAGCAGGGATATTATTCTAAGTGAACACAAAAATAGAGTCTAAAGATGGATCAGTTATTGATACCAACGCGTACAATAACACCATATTTCAATCAACAAGGCAAACAATGAATTTGTTCCTGTCTTCTGCCTGGAAACAGTCAACCACTGCCGCTGCCCATTTCATGACAAGTGTATGCATTGTACATGTTCCTAGCTATCTATGTAATTACTTTCCACATTAGGAGATAAATTGCAAAACAGTAATTCCCCAACCCACAGACAGTAAACAATAATTAAAGTAACAACAGCGAAAGTTATAGAGGCACTCCAGAAAAAAAAAAAAGTAGTCAATAATGGAAATTTTAGATGAACACTGCAATTATACTAATTAAAAGCCACACAATTTAATGGGTATGTCAGGGAAAATAAAAACAAAATCAATTCTGCGTATCCCTTTAGCATATGTACATTTCCCCATGTTTTATTCCTTTAAAAATGCTACAAGTATCTCTATTATGTGCTATGTTTGGATAAAGCTTATTTAACAATTTTTTTTTGTACTGTTTTTTTCTCAGAAAACTTGCAATAAACATATTGAACGAGAAAAGTGCTACAAGTACAGAAAATACTTGTTGATCGGCCAGAAACCTGGTGTGCTTCTAACTTCCTGTTTAGACTGACAACAAAGAGCATTTTCTGCATTGAAACTCCAATCAGTACTGTTGACCCTGCCTGTTGGACTACAGAGGTCCGCCTAATCCCTACCACTCAGTCTAAAGCCGGGAACACACTACAGTTTATTTTTCGTTGTACAAGAAAAAATGTCGGGTCCAGTCGGAGACACTGTACTAACCATGAGAGGTTAGTTAAGCGATCTCCCCCGCTGAGCTGTTGTGTACTGACAGGGGGATGGCCCCCCTGCCAGAACACTCTGATCAGCGATCTCTGGCATTGGCTGAGAGCGCTAATAGGGAGGCGGTCGACTGCTGGTTTTCCAGCATGCTTGTTTGACATACACACAGGCCGAATGTCGCCCGTTTTTTTTTTTTTTAACCGGCAAATGTCTCCAGACATTCTGCCCATGGGTACGGGGCTTAACGCCACATGCATACATACTGTACGCGTATTTCTTTCCCAGCAAAACAAAGCTGCTTGTAAGCAGGTGCTTACAGGGTACCCTTGAATGTATTGCTGCTGCTGTAGTAATTGCACTGTGTAGTTATGCAGACAGTCCAGGATGCCCAGGGTGGGAAGGGGTTAACAGTGTTTAGGCTCTTTCCTGGGTTTTCCCTGCCCCTGTCATAGACCAATAAATATAGGGGAAGGGTTGAGGACAAGATGGGGCTTCATCCACATGTGAACTGAGAGGAGCGACTGCTGAGCGATGTAATACTGTCTGAGCGTGGGGTCCCCATTACTGGGTCACCTGCATGGGATCTCACCTGGAGACCAGAAACAATCAACAATGGACTTGCACTGAAGGACTTTTTTGTTACCTTGGGGGAGCATGTATTAGGTAGTTAGGGTAGAACTTTGTTTTATGTATATTGTGCCATTGGACTGTACTACTAAATGTTCAGTAAAGGTGCATTCGGTGTTCCATGCCTGGTCTAAAGTTTATCCAAAGGGGTGAATGAAGGTATAGAGCATATTCAAAAGAACAGGTCCTGTAACACACACACGTTGATGAACAGGAGAAGCTAGAGGGCTACCCATAAAGAGGAGATGGCGGGAAGTCTTTTCTAACATGCGGTTGCTATAGGTAACTAGGACTGGTGGGAATGCTGAAGCAGCCACCCAGCGAGAGAGAGGTACTGGGCATGGGTGACGGGTCCTCTGGTAGCGAGGGACGGTGCTCTAACTCCCTCTCTAACGGTTGGTGCCCCACAGCATTTGGCACTGAATCCATGACATGGAGACCTCATGGACCTAGCTGCAGGTATGGGAGAGTGAAGGAGTTACCTGTGTACCCATAAAGATCCACACTCAGTGCACTGTGGGATCTCTAATCTGCCACTGGGAGTGAGGTGGCAGGGAAACTGGCTGCTGGAATGGGACACGGGCTCCGCAGTATCTTCCTTTAAAATGCTGCATTCAGGAAGACGAGTGTACAGTATCGAGGGAGAAGAGTGACTCACAGTTAAGAACCTTAAGTTTAATGTCTATCTGTGCACAGTGATCAGCTTTTAAGGACGGGTGTCACCTTAATGCTGATCTTCGCATGACCGTGGCCCCACCTGGTCCCAGCACTAGTGAGCGCGTTCACGGAGAGGCCCTGTCCGCATGCTGACTTGACTCCCAAGATCCTGTCCATGTGTGTAGGAAAAAGGCTCTTGAAAGCTGTAGTTCTAGGGGTACGCTTGCATCAGTAGGAACTGAGCTTTCAGGTGCTGGCCCTGCAAGAATTTTACAAGCCTGTCGACGATGTTACAAGGAGTAGCAAAGCTGTTTCGCACAACAGAAACAAAGTAAGATAAATATAATGCTGGGACATGATTTAGAGGGGGAGATGGTGGTTTGTGGGAACATTTGGGTAATGCATGGACATACACATTGATACAATCTGAGTTTAATAAATTGCACCTGAATTCATCAGACTTCTTTTGCAGCTCCTGGTCATGATGAAGCTTTTCGTCATACAGTATATAGCTCTAAGTGACTCTAAAGGCTCATACACGATCGGATATTCCGAAAACAATTGTGTGATGGATGGGTTTTGACGGATAATCAGACCGTCTGTATGCTCCATAGGACAATTGTTGTCTGAATTTTCGACAACAAATGTTGGATAGCCATGCTCTCAAATTGTCCGACAACAAATGTGTTCCGTCTGATTATCCGATCGTATGTACACAAGTCTGTCGGATTAAAATCCAAAGTTCAAACACGCATGCTCTGAACTAATGCGAACCATCAGACAACATTAGCAGAAGTTGCCGAAAGGGTGGCGCTAAAGAGCAGAAAAACCACGTAGTTTCCTGAATGTTGGCTGAAAAAGTTCTGCCGTCTGTATGCAGAACAAGTTCACGGCCAACGCCCTTCAGACAAAAATCCAGGGATTTGTCCGATGGAAATCCGATCGTGTGTACGAGGCTTAAGCTTTCCATGAGTGTAGGAATCAGAAAACACAATAGTCAAAATTTGGTTTTGGCTTACAGATGGGGCATTTCAGAAGATAAGAGCTGAAGAGAATGAATGCTAGCAAAACAAAAAAAAAATTTTTGGCAAATATTTTCAGACCCTTGAATAAATTAACTGCAAAATGTTCATGTTTGACTGGAAAACCAGTCAAAATTGAAGCATGAAGTAAAATATAAGCTGTTAGCGGAGTCCACAGTGTTGGTTACTGTTGGCTACTTTTCATGATTTTCTTGGCACCCTACAACAGACACTTAGTACCCATCTGTTAAAACCTCTACAGCACTATACATCTCCCAAAGCGCTAAGCAACATTAAAATGTTTGTTATTGTTATTAACAAATGTATGTGATTTAATTAAAATGTTTAACACTATAAATAACGGGGGTTTTCAGGTGAAGTTTTATCCTTCATTCAC
This sequence comes from Rana muscosa, assembly GCA_029206835.1. NCBI lineage: Eukaryota > Metazoa > Chordata > Amphibia > Anura > Ranidae > Rana > Rana muscosa. The sequence continues at coordinate 857,131,156 of CM055117.1, forward strand.
ATGGGCCTCCAGCATTTGTTTTACATGAGGCACAGGAGGAATTGATCTGGAAAGTATAAACAAATCACAATTCCAAATCAAATTCCCCAGTGTTTAAAGTGATTGTAAAGGTTCTAATTAGGCCCCTTTCACACGGAGGTCCGTTCAGGTCCGCCTGTCAGTTTTTTAGGCGGACCCCTATGGAGGCACGGATGTCAGCGGTGACATGTCCGCTGACATCCGACCCGCTCCGCTCCGCCAAAGTGTGACGGAGGAAAACCCTATTTTTCCTTCCGTCGGCGGAGCGGATCGGATGACAACGGACTCTACGGTCCGTCGTCATCCGATTCCCCATAGGGGAGAGCGGCGCTCTGACAGGGCGGTCCCTGCACAGTGTGCGGGGACCGCCCAGTCATCCGTCGGCTCAGCGGGGATCAACGGAGCGATCCCCGCTGAGCAAGCGGAGCTTCACGGGGCGGATCTGCACGGATCCGTCCCGTGTGAAAGAGGCCTTTAAAGGAAAAGTAAAATAGCAAACATGTCACTTATTTGCTCTGTGTAGTGGTTTTGCACAGAGCGGGCCCAATCCTTCTCTTCTCAGGTCCACTGCTCCACTGCTGGCACGCCTAGTTCTCCCCCCTCTGAGTGCCCCCATAACAAGCCGATTGCCCTGGGGGCACGCCTGTGGGTTCACTCCCGCCAGCTCTGTGTGTCCATAGATACACAGAACGCAGCTTGGCACTGCCCTCTGCTCCCGCTGCTGTGTCAAAGCCTATGACAGAGCTGGGGGGGGGGGGCACAGCATTCTATCACAGTGTCTAAAAAACAGCTGATTTTAAACAAGGGAAATCGTTATGTCTTGCATTGGGACTGCGCTGGGCAAGGCTGCCCTAGCAGTCTCAATGCACTTGGGGATTGAAGGTCTGCCCTAAAAGAGATAGTACATAGCACAGAATTATGTCCCCTTCATTCACAGATAGTTTTTCATTCATAGAAGCTGTAGTATCAGCTTCTATGAATGGAGGACACAACAACAGAAGGGACACATCATACTGAAGTTAAGTAATGTCCCTTGTGCATATTCTTTCTTTATTTTATTTTTTCTAACTACAAGCCGCGTACACACAGGCCGAATGTCAGGAGACATTTGGTGGTTAGAGAAATAAATAAAACGTCTGACATTCGGCCTGTGTGTATGTCGGTCTGTCCGACAGAAGCTATTGTTGGATAAGCATGCTGGAAAACCAGCAGCCGACCGACCCCAATCAGCGCTCTCAGCCAATGGCGGAGAGTGCTGATCAGACTGTTCTGGCGGGGGGGCACCCCCCTGTCAGAACACAATAGCTCAGTGGAGGAGATCGCTGTACTAATGTCGTATGGTTAGTACAGCAGCTCCAACCGAAGCTGTTAGTTTGTACCAGGCTTTAATGCAAACAGAGAAAGTGTTGTCACCCTCTTGGTCTGACAGAGGAGTACAAATCCTCTATGATAGATAAGACGGTTTACCTATGTGTATTTTAGAAAAGTGTTTATTTGTCTAGATTTCAGCATTAACTTCTGTAAGCACGAGAAGTGGGTATTTTATCTCCAACTTGACTAGCTTCAGATACATTATACAATTTTCTTGTACAATTTGCCTTTAGATTTACCAAAACCACATAATATGATGTCAGACCTAAACACTTTAAATTTGTATGCAGTCAGGCAGGCCTTTGCACTAAACAGTTGAAGGTAAATCTAAATTGAACAAGAAAATTGTATAATTTATGGCCAGCTTAAAGCGACATTAAAGCTTCATTTAAAAAAAAAAATTATTATTAAAATAACAAACATGGTATATTTACCTTCTCTGTGCAATGGTTTTGCACAGAGCAGCCCCGATCCTCTTCTTCTGGGGTCCCCCGCCAGCACTCCAGACTCCTCCTCTTCGGCAAGTGCCCCATGCATGCTCGCTCCCAAGCTGCCCTGTCTGCATCTATTGACACAGAAAGGGAGGCTTGGCCCTTGGCACAGCATTTCATTGACAGCAGAGCGCAGCTATCAATTTGCTCAGGAAGGAGGGAGACCGCGGCAAGAGCCGCTGCTCTAGTGCACATCGCTGGATCAGATGGGGTTCAGGTGTATCAAATCGGGCTGATTGTAAAGTCTCCTTTAAAAAAATAACAAACATGTTATACTTACCTCCTCTGTGGATTTGTACAGGGCAGCCTGGATCCTCCTCTTCTCGGGTCTTTCTTTGCTGCTCCTGGCCCCTCCCTCTTGTTGATTGCCCCCACAGCAAGCAGCTTGTGGTGGGGGCACCCGAGCCGAGCTGCAGCTCTGTGTGTCAATTCAGACACGGAGCTGCCGTTCTGACATGCCCCCTCTCTCTCCTGATTGGCTAACTGACTTTGATTGACAGCCACAGGTGCCAATGGCATCACTGCTGTGACTCAGTCATTCAGGAGGAGAGTCCCGGATGGCCATGGCACTCATGGACATCCCTGGACAGAGATTGTTCTCAGGCAAGTATTAGGGGGTGCTGGGGAGGCTGCTACACACAGAAGGCGTTTTATCTTAATGCAAAGAATGCATTAAGATAAAAAACCTTCTGCCTTTACAACACCTTTAATGCATAGAATGTGTAGCACTACCCCGTAGGAGCTGCTGGTTTAGATTTGGGCCTTGCACTTTACCTCACCATTCGTTGTCTAGGGGGTGAGAGTCTATAGAAACTTCAATGTCCACACAAGTTATAAATCCATTTCGGTTTTATTTCACACAAACTTGCATAGGTAGAGGGATGGAGGGTCAGGGGAAGGTTCAGGTACATGATGCAGATCACTGGGGAAACTTATAAGCTTCAAAAGTCACACTCACCACTCTACTTCAAGTGGGTGTTGCTCACCCGGATAGGCCCCTCTCACTAGCCTAGCAGCCGGGATGATGCACAAACAAACTGAAGAAATAACAGTCTCTGCCACAGACTTTAGGATGATAAAGATGAACTATTCAATAATCCTCTGCCACAGGATTTTAGTACCAGGATATCCAGCCTTACAGTTTTAGAGCCTTTAAGCCGACCCGGCACACTGTAAAGGTAACATAAGCTACGGTGCATCCTCCAATAAGGTCACCAGGCCTTCCGCTTGGTCCTCTCCAGGACAGGTCCTCCCCTGGTTTCCTTCATTGAGTGGCTTCCTCCCGCAGGACAGACAGCACAGGATCACCTTCATAGTGCAGGCCCCAGTCAGGACAACTGGGCCTACCTGGCAGAGATGCAGCCTCGGGCCAACATGGCTTTGCGGCTGAAATTTCACTATCACATACCTCGAGCCTGGTGGGCATCGAGGCGAAGAGAGCCCCGAAAAATGGCGTCTGCCCCTTAAGTACCCTTCCCCAGCATGCCCAGCGGGGAGACCACTCCCACTGGGCTGTCCCCAGGGAAAAATACCCAATACACTCTGGCCTGCCTGTGTTCCAACATTGGCCTGTGGTGGTAACGCCACCTTCAGGCAAACAATGGGAAATCCCTCCAAGCACAGCCATAGCCGAAACAGAGACTGATTTAGCCTTAATCATCAAAGTTTGAGCTAACTACCAGCTCAGACACCCACTAAATTTAAAATTAGCACCTGGTCATCAGGAGCAGGGCGCTACAAATATATTAAGGGGAAAACCTTAAGGCTTTAGAACCACTTTAAAATAGTGGATGATAATGTTACTGTATGTGTATGTATAAACCAGTATATGTGTAAGGTCAATTGAAAATCTGTGTATTCACCAGCATTCAGAGATAATGGAGAGAATTCTGTTCCCAGATAGCCAGCAATTTTTTTTTTTGCAGTCAGTGTAAACATAAACACACCCAAACCTTTTTTCCCCAAGGGTCTTCTGGCCAGTCCAGTGATGGCACACATCTTTTAGGCCACAAGTAGCTTAAAGAGGTTGTAAAGGTTTGTTTTTTATTTTCTAAATAGGTTCCTTTAAGCTAGTGCATTGTTGGTTCACTTACATTTTCCTTAGATTTACCTTCTAAATGTTTTTTTTCTTTGTCTGAATTTCTCACTTCCTGTTTCTCCTCACTAAACTTCACCCCATCATCCGAGTGGTGTGGAGTCAGCCAGAACAGCTTACTGAGGAGGAACAGGAAGTGAGAAATCCAGACAAAGAAAACAAAGAAAAAAAATATTTAGAAGGGAAATCTAAGGAAAAGGTAAGTGAACCAACAATGCACTAGCTTAAAGGAACCTATTTAGAAAATAAAAAACAAACCTTTACAACCCCTTTAAAGCTGGATCATAACCACTTGCAACCACTGGAAATTGCAAATACCATCACGAGTAATCAACAGAAACCAAGCAATCTCCTACCCATGAGTTAAATCAACTACCAGAGTTTGGTGGATTCTGAAGTTCAATATGGTTCATTGGAAGATCTTTTCAGTCAAAACAAGAATAAACTATAGTAGAGTCTTTGATATTGGTTACGTTTTTCTGATGGGTTAATTCAGAGTAATCTCAATTCCATCTTTCTGCAACCAATAGAAAAACATTTTTTTTTGTCTTGGACTGTTTTGCATTTTGAAAATAAAATTGAATAAAAACATTGAACACTTCCTTAAACCTGGGCCAAAACTATCCAGATTGCGTTTTTTGAGACACAACAAAGGCTATAATGTGATGTTTATAGATAAATCCACAAAGGCTTTTACACCTGTGCACAAGGACGTTTCTATACAGAATGAGATGGAAACCTCGGCATTTGCAGAAATTAGATTACACAACATCCCTACCTCCAAGTTACATTACTAACAGAACATATTATCCTCTGAACCAAAAATTACTAAATGAATAGCAATTAATTATTCAGAGAAAAATGTATTGATAAACTACAACTGTGGTCTGTTATTAATCCTACATTTCAGTCAAACAAAAATAAAATCTGATCAAAGAATGACGTGTTTTGTGGTTCTTATTTTTGCCAACCATTTATCTTGTGTAGAGATGGATACCCAACAACCTACAGTATCTCACAAAAGTGAGTACACCCCTCACATTTTTGTAAATATTTTATTATATCTTTTCATGTGACAACACTGAAGAAATTGCACTTTGCTACAATGTAAAGTGGTGAGTGTACAGCTTGTATAACAGTGAAAATTTTCTGTCCCCTCAAAATAACTCAACACACACAGCCATTAATGTCTAAACCGCTGGCAACAATAGTGAGTACACCCCTAAATGAAAATGTCCAAATTGGGACCAAAGTGTCAATATTTTGTGTAGCCACCATTATTTTCCAGCAATGCCTTAACCCTCTTGGGCATGGAGTTCACCAGAGCTTCACAGGTTGCCACTGGAGTCCTCTTCCACTCCTCCATGACGACATCACGGAGCTGGTGGATGTTAGAGACCTTGCGCTCCTTCACCTTCCATTTGAGGATGCCCCACAGATGCTCAATAGGCTTTAGGTCTGGAGACATGCTTGGTCAGTCCATCAGCTTTATCCTCAGCTTCTTTATAAAGGCAGTGGTCATCTTGGAGTTGTGTTTGGGGTCGTTATGTTGGAAAACTGCCCTGCAGCCCAGTCTCTGAAGGGAGGGGATCATGCTCTCCTACAGTATGTCACAATACATGTTGGCATTCATGGTTCCCTCAATGAACTGTAGCTCCCCAGTGCCGGCAGCACTCATGCAGCCCCAGACCATGACACTCCCACCACCATGCTTGACTGTAAGCAAGACACACTTGTCTTTGTACTCCTCACCTGGTTGCTGCCACACACGCTTGACACCATCTGAACCATATAAGTTTATCTTGATCTCATCAGACCACAGGACATGGTTCCAGTAATCCATGTCCTTAGTCTGCTTCTTTTCAACAAACTGTTTTCCGGGATTTTTTTTTGTGCATCATCTTTAGAGGAGTCTTCCTTCTGGGATGACAGCCATGCAGACCAAATTTGATGCAGTGTGTGGCGTATGGTCTGAGCACTGACAGGTTGACACCCCACCCCTTTTAACCTCTGCAGCAATGCTGGCAGCACTCATACGTCTATTTCCCAAAGACAACCTCTGTATATGATGCTGTGCACTCAACTTCTTTGGTCGACCATGGCGAGTGAAATTTGTCCTGTTAAACTGCTTTATGGTCTCGGCCACTGTGCTGCCGCTCAGTTTCAGGGTCTTGGCAATCTTCTTATAGCCTAGTCCTACTTTATGTAGAGCAATAATTATTTTTTTCAGACTCTCAGAGAGTTCTTTGCCATGAGGTGCCATGTTGAACTTCCAGTCACCAGTATGAGAGAGTGAGAGCGATAAACACCAAATTTAACACACCTGCTCCCCATTCACACCTGAGACCTTGTAACACTAATGAATCACATGACACCAGGGAGGGAAAAAGGCTATTTGGTCCCAATTTGGACATTTTCACTTAGGGGTGTACTTACTGTGGTTTAGACAATAATGGCTGTGTGTTGAGTTATTTTGAGGAGACAGCAAATTTACACTGTTATACAAGCTGTACACTCACTACTTTACATTGAAGCAAAGTGTAATTTCTTCAGTGTTGTCACATGAAAAGATAGAATATTTTCAAAAATGTGAGGGGTGTACTCACTTTTGTGAGATACTGTAAATACATAAAGTTACCTATAGCCATATCATTTGAACTAGAGCAAGAAAAGATAGAACACAGCACAGAATTGTGCTACTAGAGTCTGCAGCTCAGTCAGGAACCAGTGTGAAAAACCCGATGATCCTGGCTGAAACAGATTATAGAAAACCCAGATTAACTCAAAATTAAGTAGGCTTCCTGATTTAGCAAAGTTGCAGTGTTTTCTGGATAAATTTAACAGCTCACTAACTGCTCGTATTTGCTTTTATTGATTTCTCCTTTTTTGAATAACACTGCCAAAATTATGCAACATTTTACAGAGTACACTTTACCCAATTAACTACTTAAGGACTGAGCCTCTTTCTGAGATTTGGGTTTTACAATTAAAAACATTTTTTTTTGCTAAAAAAATACTTAGAACCCCCAAACATTTTATTTCTTTATTTAATTATTTATATATATTTATATATATATATATACACCCTAGAGAATAAAATGGTGGTCAGTGCAATACTTTCTGTCACACCGTATTTGCGCAGCGGTCTTACAAGTGCACTTTTTTTGAAAAAAATACACTTTTTTGAATTAAAAAAATAAGACAACAATAAAGTTAGCCCAATTTTTTTTATATTGTGAAAGATAATGTTATGCCAAGTAAATTGATACCCAACATGTCACACTTCAAAGTTGCACCCGCTCGTGGAATGGCGACAAACTTTTACCCTCAATCATCTCCAAAGGTGACGTTTAAAAAATTCTACAGGTTGTTTTAAGTTACAGAAGAGGTCTAGGGCTAGAATTATTACTCTCGCTCTACCGATTTTGGCGATACCTCACACGTGTGGTTTGAACACCGTTTTTCAAAAAAAAGATTAAGTGTCATTTGAAAAAAATAGGATTTTTATAACAGCTTACCTGTAAAATCCTTTTCTTGGAGTACACCACGGGACACAGAGCTAGTCATTACATAATGGGTTAAGGGTCACCAGCGGTGATTGGACACTGGCACAACCAATGGAAGACAGTTCCCCTCCATATAACCCCTCCCATCAGGGAAGTACCTCAGTTTTGTAGCAAAGCAGTAAGGTTCCCATAAGAAGGGGGGGACCTCTGTGTCCCGTGGTGTACTCCAAGAAAAGGATTTTACAGGTAAGCTGTTATAAAAATCCTATTTTCTTTATCGTACACCACGGGACACAGAGCTAGTCATTACATAATGGGACGTCCCAGAGCAATGCTCATATGAAGGGGGGGAGACACAGATCAAAACAGGCCGCTTGCGGACCAGAAGCCCTATACTGCTGCCTGCAGCACACTTCGCCCAAAGGCGGAATCCTCATGTCCTTTCACATCTATTTGATAGAATTTGGAAAATGTATGGACTGAAGACCAAGTTGCAGCTTTACAGATCTGAGCCATCGAAGCCTGGTGGTGCACTGCCCATGAAGCACCTATCGCCCTGGTAGAGTGCGCCTTAACAGGAAAAGGAGGAGTCCTGTTCTTTAAACCATAAGCTTGAATAATTACTTGTCTAATCCACCTGGAAATGGTGGATTTTGATACCGCTTGGCCCTTCTTGGGCCCATCTGGTAAAATAAACAAAACATCTGTTTTACGTATCTGAGCGGTTGCTTGCAGATACACCTTTACCGCTCTCAGTAGATCTAGAGAGTGTAATAATTTTTCCCCCGCCGTCCGCGGGTTTGGAAAAAAGGAAGGCAGAACAATGTCTTGATTCAAGTGAAAAGCCGACACCACCTTAGGTAGAAAAGCCGGATGGAGTCGTAGTACGATTTTGTCCTTGTGACAAATTAGATAAGGCTCTTTACAAGAAAGAGCTGCTAGCTCTGATACTCTCCTAGCAGAAGCTATAGCAATCAGAAAGGCCAACTTCCTACTCAATATAATTAAAGGAATATGGCGAATAGGTTCAAAAGGTTGCTTTTGCAACACTGACAATACCAAATTCAAATCCCATGGACACAAGGGAGTCCTAACTGGAGGATTTATCCTCAGTACCCCCTTAATGAATGTCCGAACTAGGGAGTGAGATGCCAATGGTCTCTGAAAGAAGACTGATAGAGCCGATATTTGCCCTTTGATGGTGCTAAGGGCTAAATTCATATCCACTCCTAACTGGCAAAAAGCAAGAATCCTACTTATTTCATACTTCCGAGGATTCCAACATCTGGATTCACACCAGGAAACGTATGCTCTCCAGACTCTCTGATAGATGAGTCTGGAGGCTGGCTTTCTAGCATTAATGAGCGTAGAAAGAGCCGGACCAGAGACCCCTCTCTTTTTAAAAATGTGGGTCTCAGCAGCCAGGCCATCAACTTTAGCCTTTGTAAGGAAGGGTGGAATACTGGACCCTGTGACAGCAGGTCGTGTCGAAGTGGAAACTTCCAGGGCCTTCCTATCGCCATTTTTACCATCTCGGCGTACCAAGGCCTCCTGGGCCAGTTTGGGGCCACTAGGATTACTGGTATTCCCTCCTCCTTGATCCTGCGAAGCAGTCTTTGTAGAAGAGGGATCGGAGGGAATGCATAGATCAGTGAGAACTGATTCCATGGAGTTATTAGAGCGTCTGTATTATTAGAGCGTCTGTCCCGTAGGCTAGAGGATCTCTCGTTCTGGACACAAAGTTGTCCAATTTCTTGTTGAACCTGGCAGCTAGCAGGTCTACATCTGGGTTTCCCTATCTCAGACATATGGCCTGAAAGATCTCGGGGTGAAGAGACCACTCTCCTGGTAGCAGCTGCTGACGACTCAGGTAGTCTGCTTGCCAATTTTCTATCCCTGGAATGAAGATTGCAGAAAGGCAAGGTACATGCTCTTCTGCCCATGCCAGGATCCGGTTCACCTCTCTTTGGGCTGCCCGACTGCGGGTGCCTCCTTGGTGATTGATGTAAGCTACTGCAGTAGCATTGTCGGATTGAATCCGAACTGGGTAGCCCTGTAACCTGTATGTCCAGGTTTTGAGGGCTAGATATACTGCCCGGATCTCTAGCACATTGATGGGCAGGATCCCCTGAGTCTTGGCCCAGGTTCCCTGGGTAGAAGCCTCCTCGAATACTGCACCCCAGCCCGATAGGCTGGCATCCCTAGATACCACCTTCCAGGCCACTGGGAGGAAGGACTTTCCCTTCCGTAAATTCCTGGCTTCTAGCCACCAATCGAAGCTGTGGCGTACTTGTGAGGACAGGCGCATGGGTATATCCAGAGCTTGGCTCTTCCTGTTCCAGGAAGCTAAAATATTGCCTTGAAGTAGTCTCGAATGAAACTGGGCGTAAGGGACCGCCTCGAAGGAGGCTACCATCTTTCCCAATAGTCTCATGCAAAGGCGAAAAGACGGCCTCTTGTTTGCTTTGACCTTGTGGATCAGGTCTTTCAGAGACTGTATCTTCGGTTCTGGCAGGTATACCCCGTTTTGGGCTGTATCTATGATCATGCCCAGGTACACTATCCTTCTTTGGGCCTGGAGAGAGGATTTTTGTAAATTTATAATCCATCCTAAATGCTCCAGGTATCCTACTGTAGTGTGTACAGCGTGACCCAATCCCTCCTTTGACTGATCTATTACTAGTAGATCGTCCAGATAGGCTGTTACCGCAATGCCCCGTGTTCTTAGGTTTGCTAACAGAGGAGCTAGCACCTTTGTGAATACTATGGGCGCGGTGGCTACACCAAACGGCAGAGCCACAAATTGAAAGTGGCGATCTTCTACCGCAAACCTTAGGAATCTTTGGTGAGCGGGGAGGATGGGTATGTGTAAATGTGCGTCCTTGATATCTATGGGCGCCATGAATTTTCCGCCCTTTAAAGTGGCGGCCACGGATCGGATCGTTTCCATTCGAAAATGGCGATCGTTCAGGAACCGATTTAGGGATTTTAGATCCAGGATGGGTCTGACATCTCCATTTGGCTTTGGAATCACAAAGAGGTTTGAGTAAAAACCTGAACCTCGCTCTTTTTGGGGTACGTCTGTAACTACCCCTTGAGCCATTAAGTGATTCAAACCTTTGAAGAAGGATTCTCTTTTTGTGGATCCTTGGAGAGTCTTGAACCTCGGAATTGAGAAGGTGGGATCTCTCGAAATTCCAGTTTGTACCCTGAGGATATTGTGGATACTACCCAATTGTCCTGGATTTCTGACCACCAAGTCGCTCAGAACTGACAAAGCCTTCCTCCCACTCGGCCGAGCGGGGGCGCCCCTTCACTGAGAGGCTTTGGGGGCTTGCTTATTAGCTCTTGCACCCCACGGCTTCTTGTTCTTCTGAGCTTGCCCCTTGGCTTTTGTGGGCGGCTAAAACAGGCCGCCGCCACTGGTTGGAGTCAGATTTCCCGGGAGCTGGGGAGAGAGAGCGTTTAAAACAAGATCTCTTGTTTTTCTTTCTCTCAGGTAAAAGTCGTTTTACCACTTGATATCTTCTGTATATATTTTTCTAAATCTTCCCCAAATAGGCGTTCGCCATGGAACGGGAACTTGCCAACAGCTTTTTGCATGGGGTTTCCGCTGACCAATGCTTAAGCCAAAGTACTCTGCGCATCTGTACCAGCTGGAGTGTAAGGCGTGATGCCTGTATGATAGAATCTCTCATGGCATCCACTGTGAAGCATAAGGCTTTAGGCAAATTTTCCCAATTTCTAGCCTGCTCTGAAGGCAGTTCCTTCAGCCCCTGCTTTACCTGTTGGCTGATGACCTGACACATACCGACTGCTGCTACTGCAGGTTGGGTAATTGAGCCGGCCAAAAGGAAGGAGGATTTCAACTTCCTCTCAGAAGGATCTTTTAAACCCTTGTACATTATCCACCGGACATGTCAGGTTTTTATTTACACAAGAAATAGCCGCAACTACCGCAGGCAGGCTCCATTTCTTTAAAAAAAAATTTCCCCCATAGGATAAAGAATGTTAAACCTTTTTGGAGGTGAGAAACGCTTATCTGGATGTTGCCAGTTTGCGTATATTAGATCCTCTAGTAACGGATGAACCGGGAAGGAGCATGCACCTTGCAGGGATCTTAATGACCCTAGGGAGGAGACAGGTAATTCCGTTACCTCCGCAGAGGTTAACTTAAATGCACTGCTATAGCATTGTACCTGTGACCTTAAAATCTGGCTCCTCATCCTCTGCTGATGTAGCCTCCTCCTCCTCATCCTCCTCCCTCAGGTCCTTCTGAAGGGAGGTCCAATACTGGAAGAGACCTGCTTCGCTTATTGTCCCTTTTTAGAGGACTTAGCGATTAAGGTAGCAATTTTTTCCTCCAGATTATTTAGGGCAGCTGATAAAGTGTCCTCAGTGACATATACAGGCCCAGGCTTCACTCGGGAAGCCGCCATACCTGACAGAGGTAATGGCTCATCCTGAACAGGTGCATTTAGCAACACAGGAGAGAAAGGTACCGAGTCAGCACAGTTAGAGCCTCCTCTCAGGCGGTGGTGCTTTCTTATCTCTTTTTGTCCGTATTACTTCCCCTGGAAGGCTTACTGTTTAGACAAAATACAAGGTACCTAAATGCATATACTACCGTGTTCAGTTTAGCAAATACATTAAGTATGCAACTTTTAACACATAACTATGCATAACATGGATGTCTTCTAGGAAGTACCCAATCCAACCACATGGAGTCTTACGTCCCTGTATAGCTGCTGTGTTTCTCTGCCAGGAACAAGAGAACTAACGAGCTTGCTTGCTGCTGCAGTGCTTTCACACTGACAGTCTTTTAAATTTGGCGCCGTTTCTGTGCCTGCGCGCGCCACGTGCCCGCGCACGCCTTCGCCCCCCCCTCCGATAAAGCGCGCTCCCGCGCGCGCGCGCGCGGCCCTTAGCGCTATGGCGGTGGCCATAGTGAGAGAGGACTCTCATCAGCCCTTGTTCCCACTTACCTGCATCTGCAGGTGTCTGGTCGGCCACCGAAAGGAGGATCGGGGTGCCCCAGCAAGCTCAGCAGCGGAGGTGACGAGCAGTGTACTTCGCCGAAGCCGACACTGAACAGAGTGAGGTGAGTATATTCAGCTCTTTACTCCCCCCAGTGGTGGAAAAAAAAAAGACATCCATTTTTTGAAAAAGGTCCCAACCTAGTTATGGACCTTCTAATCTCACCTTATCCACGCCGCAGGTTTTTCTGCTGAAAGATTTCAGACAGATACCAAACTTCACCCTTCACGGTGGGCTATGTGTGCCAACCTTCAGGGATATGGGTTCCTATTTAAAGGATACCTCTCCCCTGGGCCTTGTACAAGACTCTTACCAGGACTTTATAGCGAAATAGCGAAAGTGCTGGATCTTAGAGCCCAGTCCTCCGAAGAGAGACATTACAGGCGACGCCTCATGGATGAGGCCCGGATCCCATCCAGATTCAGCTCATTTGTAGGCGTCTTGGATGGATCCGAAAGCATAGCTCTTTTACCCCCAGAGGGTCTCTTTGGTAGAGCTTTCCTTTAGCACCTCCTAACGCGTCCAACACCTTTCGACACTGGCGAAAAAACTGAGGTACTTCCCTGATGGGAGGGGTTATATGGAGGGGAACTGTCTTCCATTGGTTGTGCCAGTGTCCAATCACCGCTGGTGACCCTTAACCCATTATGTAATGACTAGCTCTGTGTCCCGTGGTGTACGATAAAGAAAATGTCTCTTTAAGAGCTATTGATGGAAGTGACGTTTTGACGTCGCTTCCGCCCTGCAATGGTATGGAGATGGGTGGGGGCCATCTTCCCCTCACTCGTCTCCATACCAAGCCAGGGAGAGGACCCGATTGCCTCCATTGCTACAGATGGCTCCGGTAAGCGGCAGAGGGCACCGGAGTGCAGCGGGAGGGGGCTCTCCTGCCGCCGATAAAATTATTTTGCAGCGAATGCGCCGCAGAGACCACTTTTATCTGAAAGCGGACCGCCCACTGAAGAGGATACCGGGGTTATCATAACAATGATATTCCTCTTCAAAGTACCTACGTATAATGACGGCGGGCGGTCCGGAAGTGGTTAAGGACCGAGCTTCTTTTTGAGATTTTTTTTTTTTTGCTAGAAAATTACTTAGAACCCCCAAACATGATATATCGTTTTTCTAACATCCTAGAGAATAAAATGGTGGTCTTTGCAACACTTTATGTCACACCTTATTTGCGCAGAAGTGTTACAAGCGCACTTTTTGGGAAAAAATACACTTTCTTGACTTAAAAAATAAGACAACAGTAAAGTTAGACAATTTTTTGTTTTATATTGTGAAAGATAATGTTACGCCGAGTAAATTGATACCCAACATGTCACGCTTCAAAATTTCGCTCGTGGAATGGTGACAAACTTTTACCCTTAAAAATCTCCATAGGCGGCGAAAGCAGACCACCCGCTGAAGAAGAGGATACTGGGGTCATGGTAGCTATCTTCTGCCATCACAACGGTATTCCTCTTCAAACAGCCGCCGTATAATGACGGCGGGCGGTCCGTAAGTGGTTACAGGAGCCTAAAATTTGTCCACACATACACAATTTGGGACCAGATTCGTCAGATGCCACATAGCCAACCAGTATGTTTGTGGGTTGTGGACAAAATCAAAAGGGAATTTTTTTTTATATAAGGCAAGGTGAATTTGATTTAAATCATGATTTAAATCACTTGTAAAATGACTTGATTTAAATCAACTCAATTTAAATCATAATTTTTAAAGTGTAACTGTCATCTCTGTCCTGCAGCAGCTCCTCCTCTGACACGCTGTTGACTCACTGACAGTCCCATTCACTTTAATGGGACGGCAGGTGATGCGGCAGTGACACAACAATTTGAGGGATGTGGCAGCAGCAGGTGAGTGGATCCCCGCTAACAGGAGCTGCCATGATGGACCTGAAATGACAGGTGCTCTTTAAATGTAAGGACTTATTCATGCTGGTAGTTAGAATCTTTAATATTTGCAAACAAAATGAAGGTTTCCTATTTAGAATAATAAGCAGTCAGGTTAGTAAAACAGCGATATCAGAACTGATTCAATCATACAGTTTGTAGTGTACATAGATTTGAAAAACAATGGGATAAAGGAATATTCCTGAACTTTGTTTTATCTCATGGTTACTGTGAAATTGTGTGAATGCATCAATGCAGTGCATGTTATCTCAGCTTGCAGAGCTTTTGATTTCATGGAATGAGTTTACTAAAAATGTAAATATTGCAGAATATACAGCCTCATCCTTCACAATTAAGCTCTATTTCATGCTGAATAAGCTAAATTATTAATCTATCTTAAATAGAAAACTATCTTTAGATAGATTTTTACTCCAAAGGCATTTTATTAAAATAAATTGGATGAAAATCAAAAAAATCTTTAACCACTTCCGGACCATCCGCCAACGTTTTACGTCGCTACTTTGAAGAGGAATACTGTTGTTATGGTAGCAGCTAGCTGCCAAAACCCCGGCATCCTCTTCAAGAGCGGGAGGTCCACTTTCAGATAAAAGTGGTCTGTGCCGCGGATTTGCTGCAAGATCACTTTTATCGGCGGTGGGAGGCGATCGGAGCCTCTCACGTCAGAGTGAGGGGAAAATGGCCCCCACCCGTCTCCATACCACTGCAGGGCGGAAGCGATGTAATTTTAGTGTAAATTTTAGTGTAAATATGAGATCTGAGGTCTTTTTGACCCCAGATCTCATATTTAAGAGGACTTGTCATGCTTTTTTTCTATTGTTTTACATTACATTTTACATTACATGTTTACATTCCTTGTAATAGGAATAAAAGTGACCCAAAATGTATTTATTTTTTAAAACGGTGTAAAAAAAAAAAAAAAGTAAAAGTAAAATAAATACGATTTTTTTTTTAAAGCATCCCGTCCCAATGAGCTTGCGCGCAGAAGCGAACGCATACGTGAGCAGCGCCGAAAACAGTGTTCAAACCACACGAGAGGTAGCGCCACGATCATTAGAGCGAGAGCAATAATTCTAGCCCTAGACCTCCTCTATAACTCAAAACATGCAACCTGTAGAATTTTTTAAACGTTGCCTATGGAGATTTTTAAGGGTAAAAATTTGTCGCAATTCCACGAGCGGGCACAACTTTAAAGCGTGACATGTTGGGTATCAATTTACTCGGCGTAACATTATCTTTCCCAATATAAAAAAAATTGGGCTAACTTTACTGTTGTCTTATTTTTTTATTAAAAAAAGTAAATTTTTCCCCAAAAAAGTGTGCTTGTAAGACCGCTGCATAAATACGGTGTGACAAGAAGTATTGCAACGACCGCCATTTTATTCTCTGGGGTGTTAGATTTTTTTTTTTAATGTTTGGGGGTTCCAAGTAATTTTCTAGCAAAAAAAGTTTTTTACTTGTAATTGCCAAATCTCAGAAAGAGGCTCGGTCCTTAACCACTTAAGGACCAGCCACTGTATATATACGTAGGCAGAATGGCTCGTACAGGCACAATCATGTACCTGTACGTCCCCGTTAACTGCCCTACGTCGGGGTTCGCGCGCGCCGCCGGCGGCACACTCGCGACCCCCCTGCTTTCCCCGTGAGTCGGACCGTGGGTCCCGCGGACTCAATTGCCGTGGGGATCCCCGCGATCATCTCACGGAGGCATGGAGCGGGGAGATGTTAGTGTAAACACAACATCTCCCCGCTCCCCTACTGACAATGTCACCGATCTCCGCTCTGTGTAATCAGAGCGGAGATCGGTCACGTGTCACTCGTAGCCACGCCCCCACACAGTAGTAATCACTCCCCTAGGCACACTTAACCCCTTCAGCGCCCCAAGTGGTTAACCCCTTTACTGCCAGTGTCATTTTTACAGTAACCAGTGCATTTTTATTGCACTGATCGCTGTAAAAATGACAATGGTCCCAAAAATGTGTCAAAAGTGTCCGATGTGTCCGCCATAATTTCGCAGTCACGAAAAAAATCGCTGATCGCCGCCATTACTAGTAAAAAAAAAAGTTAATAAAAATGCCATAAAACTACTCCCTATTTTGTAAACGCTATAACTTTTGAGCAAACCAATCAAACGGCAATTGCGATTTTTTTTACCAAAAATATGTAGAAGAATACGTATCGGCCTAAACTGAGGAAAAAAAAAAGGTTTTTTTATATATTTTTGGCGGATATTTATTATAGCAAAAAGTTAAAAATATTGCATTTTTTTCCAAATTGTCGCTCTATGTTTGTTTATAGCGCAAAGAATAAAAACCGCAGAGGTGGTCAAATACCACCAAAAGAAAGCTCTATTTGTGGGAAAAAAGGACGTCAATTTTGTTTGGGAACCACGACCGCGCAATTGTCAGTTAAAGCGACACAGTGCCGAATCGCAAAAAGGGGCCTGGTCTTTATGCTGCGTATTGGTCCGGGGCTTAAGTGGTTATATAAAAAAAATCAGATTTAAAAAAAATAATCATTGATTTTTATCCACCCTGCAAGAAGGCTAGTCAGGTAACACTTATCTGGTGTGAATTTTTTTTTGAAGACTGTATCATTCACATCTCCAAGAGCATACACTCTAGCAATCCACTCCAGATCCTAATAGCACCGATACCACAAGGGTATTGGAAGCAATCACTATCTGGTAAACTATACCTGTAACCCACATGGAAAATGTGAGGATAGATTCAAACGAATGTGATGAATATCATTCTCTTTTAGAAAAAAATGCAAATGCTGAGATGCAGTGTTTCCGAGGCTATAATGGTTTAGGAAACTAATAACGAAATAATACAGCTTTTTCTGCTAGCAATGGAACACATTCAAGCTCCGCTCAAGTGTGTGCCGTCTTGCATCATCAGGACAACCAGAAAAAAGATTCTGTAATCTGAATTTTGGTGTCTTCCCATGAGGATTAAAGGGTAGACAGAGCCACGTCTTATTTTAAAAACCGCTCATCTCAACTTTTGGGGTTGCAAAATTCTAGCATCCAACTACCCCAGAGGGTCCTTCAAGGAATTTTTATTGCTAAATGTCAACTTAAAGTCAGAATGCGGTTTCATCAATAAAAAAGCAGTTGTTTTTCTTTAGTTCCTGTGGAATTTCAAAATGATACACAGTACAACATTCTGTACTCTCATAGGTTGAGGACTGACAAAGACTGCGTTTTTTCCTTTACCTTGGCCAGCATACACTAGGCCAAAATATACAACTATCATCAAGGAAAAAAAACAGAAAGAATACCGCAAGACAACATTAACCCTGGCTCTATATCATTTTGTGTCACTTAACTCTGAACTATTCTGCTTTTTAATGTTTATGACCTGGAAGGTTTTCCTCTTAAAGTAGAACTAAAGGGCTAAACAAGTATCAAATCAAGTTACTATGTAATGCACAAGCCTCATAAAGTAAATGAAAATCTTCTTTTTTCTATTACTTTATATTGCACCAGAATCTTGACTGCCTGCCAGCCTTCTGATATAAACAAACAGCAGATGTTTCTCTCCTGCACACGAATGTTTGCAGGCGTCAAATGTGCCTAGTGTAAAATTCCTGGCGTTTTTGAGTGCCCGAGGTACTACAGGTGGAGCGTAGAACTGGCCATGAAAATGTACAACTGTACGCCCCTGTATTTGTGTAAATGCTGATGCACGGAAGTTTGGGAAATATGTCATATGCGCTTGGGCAGGTAAAACCAACACGAAGATACATTGGAGTTTACACAAATACAGGGGTGTACATCCATTCACTTTTATGGCAAACCCTACCTGCGGCACCTCGGGCATCAGAAAGCTAGCTCACGTCCAGCTGGTAGTTATCCTTTACAACAGCTGTAATTTGGTAGTCTGGTATTTTTAGGGAAATTCATAAAAAGCAAAAGAACGATGATACATAAAGCTTCACATAAATAAAAGATTGTCAGTGATGCCACCGAATCGTAACGGATTTGTAAATGTACAATTACTTCCTATTACGATGATAAATGTTGATCTTGTTTTTGTTAAAAAATTTCTGAATATAAATATTGGAAAAGAAAAAGCAAAATAAATCTGCAGTCAATGTGGAACTAATTATTTTCGTTTCCATTGACTTCAATGGGAAAACTCGCTTTGACATGCGAGTACTTTGGATTACGAGCATACTCCTGGAACGGATTATGCTCATAATCCGAGGTTCCACTGTAGTGTTAAAGACACGTTCTCACAGTACCTCCTATAAAACTCTGGGGTCTGTTATGCCTTAATCGGTTATTAATGTAAGTAAAACAAACAAGTGATTCTTATAAATCTTTTGTGTGTGTCATAGGTGCACGTCCTATGACTACAATGTCCTGGTAGGCCTTGCTCTTGCATTATGATGAGGTCTCATCTACATTCCTCTCTAAAGCCCTGACAGCAATCAGGTACTGAGCATGTATGTAAAACTCCCACATTTACATAGGAAATAGAAGTGTGTTCTTTATAAGTGGTTACTATTAACTACACTACATCTACTACCTATTCGCTCATACAGAATGCATGAGAAACTGAAAAAGTAAGGCTTGTAACTGGTGGGAAGGACCAGAGCACTGGCACTTGCACAAACATAGTATTAGAATAGGACAATTAAATCAGGCTGATAATAGGTAAAGCAAGGGTTGGAATAAATATTACTGCAAAAAGGGCAGCTAGAGTGGAACTTTTCATTGGAAATGTAACTTTATAAAAAGTTTTGCTCCACTTTCACAAAATACTCTACAGCAGCCTTTCTCAACTATGGTTCCTCCAGAGGTCACTAGGGGTTTCTTAAGATGTGGTTGATTGACCCTCCCCATCTAATGGTGCCTGCAAAGCTCCAGATCCAACACCACTTGGCAGAGTCAATGGCATGATCCGTAAGTGGGGCATTAATCCCACGGAACCCCGATGAACTAATGATAGCAGGAAGACCTGAAAATTAGTTCAAGGTTCCTCAAGGATAAAAAAATAAAAGAAACACAAACACACAATCGAGGAATAAAAAATACAGTTTAATCCATAAGCAATACAGTATTCTTGCAGATAGGAACCCAATATATAAGTAAGCTGCAGCTAGAAGGAAGGAACACTGGAGCAGAGGCTACAAAAGTACAGACTGAGATTGTGTGGAGTGAACTTAAAGCGGAGCTCCACCCAAAAGGAGAAGTTCTGCTTTATGCACTCCCCTCCCCTGACACATATGGCATGTCATTTATTTATTTAGTTTTGACAGGTACCCGCTCCCACTTGCACTTGGACCGCCTTCCGCTCCCACCCTGCAGTCTTCTGGTACACGTCACAGGTCCCAGGAGACTGACGGAGAATTCAGTAGGTGCAGTGCGCACCCAGCTGTGAAGCCGCAAGCTGTCACAGCCGGTTACCCACAGTTGAAATGCCATCGCTGGGGAGAGGAGGGGGAGAGAACTTAGTGACGGTTCGGGTGACCATATCATTGGATGCTGGGACAGGAGAGTACGTGTTTATTAAAAGTCAGCTGCTACACCAAAAAAGACTGGAGCTCCACTTTAATGACTGAAGGGGGGAGTGAAGCAGAGAGAAGAGGGATAGGAAATTTGTGTGAGCTGCTGCTGAAAAGAGTGGAGAAGAGATGGGTACGACTGATAGCAATGAGGAAGGAGTGTGAGTGTGTTGGTTAGAAGCAAAGGGGCAGAGAGGAGAGGGATATTATGATACAATTTTTTAACCAGCCTCCTTCTAATACTGTGTACTTACTTGTGATGGCAGTCCTCTAGGTAATGCTAATCAAGTAGAACCTTCTTCTGAAGCTGGGCCACTTCCTCCACCAAGTACCAATTATAATTTGGGGTGAAGGTCTTATTCACATGAGGCCAGTTGACCTGGTAAGAAATAACATACAAAAGTATGAAGTAATGACCTTGTAAAAAGTTTCCTACTCACAGCAGACATCCTGTCCAGCCTGTACCCCAGCCACATAGCATCAGCTCTTTCCTATTTAGCATACTTTGTTCAGCTAATTATCTGCTTAACCTAAACTGATAAAAGGTTTTCATAGTTGCTTTTCAGGTCTATGTACAGCTGCACCAGAAAGTGATACAAACAATACAAGAGGCCAGGATGGATTTATTGATTCAGTAAATGACCATAGAATGGACAAAAAACAACCAACGCACTTCAGGGGTCCATAGATCTCCCCCTTCCTCAGGGCTTGAATACAATGGCATGGTTTAGAGACTCAGAAGTGGTTTCTGACCAGGGACCAGGGTTTGGATGCTTACTGTGTGAAAAGTCATATATGATGAGGATCAGTGAATCAATGAATTAGCAATTAACTGTGATCAATGAATTGTTCATTGACCAGTCTTATCCTCTCAAGGCTTGTCCTTGTGGCCATCAGTCACCAGGACACAAAGATAAGAAAGAGCTACCTAATTGGGAAAGCAAAATTAAAAGATAAATAAAAAGGGTTTAGGCTGGTAAATCTCTTTAATATAAAGATAGACATCAAGTAATCATGTTAGTTTTAAATTGATTAAATTAACAACAATGTATTTTAGATTTTATATAAATGCATATATTTCAGCCTTAAAGGGTATGTAAGACTAAAAATAAAAATATAGTAGTTTATCCTGCACTCATGTATTGCTGGACTAATCTAAAATATTGATCTTTATATTAAGTTATTATAAGCTATTAAAGGGACACTAAAGGTACATGTTTTTTCACTATAATGCATCCTATGCATTAAGGTGAAAAAACATCTGACAATACCGCCCCCCCAGCCCCCGTTTTACCTACCTGAGCCTGTTCACCTGCGGCGCTCGCCCCCAACGTACTCTTCGTTGCTCAGCCTGGTCGTTGATTGGCTAGAGTGGATGGATTGAAAGCAGAGCTGCCATTGGCTCGTGCTGCTGTCAATCGCATCCAATGACGCGGTGCGCCGGGGGGCGGGGCCGAGTGATACAGCCGGCGGCTATAGCCGCTCACTGTATCACGGGAGAGCACCCGCAAGAACTTACTACCATGCTCGCTCGCTCGCATGAAGGTGTTCAGTTCTTGCGGGCAGGACCAGAGACAGCCACCGAGGGACCCCAGAAGACCAGGTTCGGGGCCACTCTGTGCAAAACGAGCTGCACAGTAGAGGTAAGTATAACATGTTTGTTTTAAAAAAATAAATAAAAAAAAAACCTCTTTATAACCCCTTTAAGTTACTATTATTTTACCTTGGATGACACTAAACCCAAGAATAGAATTCATAGAGCAACAGTCTTGCCAATTACAGAGAAATGAAATAAGCAGTAGCTGCTCTGACCAATCAGCTTAGTGATATCTTAAGCCTCGGGACATCAGTTTTTGTAGCATCTAACCAGTACACTTCCTACCTGGTTAGGAGGGCTATAAGACTACTGAAACTCATAAGGTCTACAGGTTTGGTCCTCTCTGAACCTAATGCTGGGTAACACACTAATGCGGCCGCAGGTCCCAGCAGGGGGTGTGGTGCATCCCTATATACCGATTCATGTGCGAATCAGGTCCGAATCTTGCCTGAATTTGCACCTGAAATGGAGCCAAAGACGCGCAGGACTCTTTTCCAATGTAGAGCACGGCTGCCCCGAAACTGTGAACCCAGCCTAAGAGTGAGATACAAACCTGCTATTTCTATAACCTGGTATCTTTTTTCCGTTAAGTAAAAGGTTATTTTTCATTATTAGGGTCCTTTCACAAAGGCAGACTGATTGGGTCCGCCTGTCAGTTTTTTAGTCGGACCCGATCGGACCATCCATTGCCCTCTATGGATCGGTGGGTGTCAATGGACATGTGTCCATTGACACCCGCCGACATCCAATCCTGTCCACTAAAAGCAGATGGATAAGGATAAATTCCCCATTCGTCTGGTGGATTGGATCAGATGGCAGTCTAGTGTAAACGGACAGGCGGTTCCTATACATCCGACTGCCCATAGAGGAGAGTGGGCTGTGCCTGTGTCCGTTCAGCATAAGCGGAGTTGACATGGACCAGCCATCCGCCTGCTCAGCGGGGAACAGCAGACAGATTCCCCGCTAAGCAGGTAGACTTCAACTGAGCCCACCCCATGTGGGGCAGCCTTAATTGTGTGTTACTTCACTGGTACATGTCAAGAGACCTAAATTGCATACTGTATATAATTTTCTTGGGGACACTGTAAATGAACTTAAAACAAGCAGTGGCACGTCCGTCATAAACAAGATGCTTTAGGCCCATACCAATTTACATTGTTTCCCTTTAAGGCGCTACCCGGGCATCCAGCCAGGAGAAACAGTTGCATTTTTTGCACATGGGCCTGAGATAGGGAGGTATGGTGCTTCAAATTCTTGACACAAGGTAAACTATGGACTCTAAGTTAGGAAATATCTATGGGGAATTTCCATCAGACCACTGGAGTCATGCACAATTGCTAGGTTTCTTCTGCAAACATATTTCTAACATAAGATCAGTAGCATCTTTAACCCCTTTTGAGTTGTGTAGTAACTATGGGAGGCTGAACGTTGGTCTCTCACCCAGAAGGACAAACATGGCCAATTTTATAGCTCATGGACCACTTGGATTCATGAGGTAAAACAAAATAACCCTTCCTAACTCGCAAATCTTTAATCGATACACTCTAATACAGTGGCAGCATATATGTTGGTAAATTATTTGTTGTAAATGTAAAGACATTTGTGTACTTTTTTTTACCTTCCTTATCTCAGATTATTGTATGCTACAAACTGTGCCATATGAGCCATTCCATGAAATTAGCTTGGTTCAGTAATCTCTGCCCTCTTGTAGTTCTCCCTCTCTCTTCCACTTTTTGTCCCTTTTCTCAGTTTCTTCCCTTCTCCAACTTTCCCCTGTCCATCTCTATTCCCCCCCCAGCTGTTGGATCTCGGATCCGTAACATGTTTTATCATATGACTATTTGACTTGTGGAACTAAGTGTTGTGCTTTATTGCACTGTTTCTGCAAACATATAATAAAGATTGTATAAAAAGATGAGCAGCAAGACGCAATTGTAGATCTCTTTAGGATCTGATCAATAAATTGAGAGATCAAGTGTCACAGCACCCCATTTTGTTTCAGTGTTATCATTCTTTACTTCTTCAGCTGAATTTCAAACTGTGTGTAGCCCTCTCTGTTCAACAGAAGCTGATTGGTTTGTTAGACCAACTTCTTTCGAACAGTCCTGCTGAAAAGCCAGCATTTGATCCGCCTAGTGCCGAACTAAACTCTATGGTAGGCCCTAGGCAGTCAAAACCTTGGTGCCCCCCTTGCAGGTTTCTGGGGGTTTCTTGTGTGTGTGCTCTAGAGGGATAATAGAAAGATAGACAGAAGAAGCTGAAAGAAGAGGAACTTTTAAGAGTCAAACTGTACTGTAAACCTGATGTCTATGGTTTATGTACTTGGTATTTTATCTTTAATGTAAAGTTTTTGCTTCTTTGAGTGAATACATTTTTTCCTATCTTTTGTAAACAATTTAACCGCTTCCCGTCCGGCCCATAGTCAAATGACAGCCGCAGGAACCTTTCATCCCTCGGGGCGGCTGTCATATGACGTCCTGGATTCCCGCAGTGATGAGCGCGCGCGCCGCCACATCACTGGGGACCCGATGGGCGTGCCCGGCGGCCGCGATGTCTGCTGGGCACCCGCAATTGCTCGTCACAGAGCCAGGGACGTGGATCTCTGTGTGTAAACGCAGAGATCCACGTCCTGTCAGGGAGAGGAGACCGATGGCGTGTCCCTTGTAGATAGGGACACACCATCGTTCACCTCCCCCAGTCGGAACACATTAACCCCTTGATCGCCCCCTAGTGTTAACCCCTTCCCTGTCAGTCACCTTTATACAGTAATCAGTGCATACTTATAGCACTGTTCGCTGTATAAATGTGAATGGTCCCAAAATAGTGTCAAAAGTGTTGGATCTGTCCGCCGCAATATCGCAGTCTTGACAAAAATCGCCGCCATTACTAGTAAAAAAAAATAATAAAAATAAATGTTATAAATATATATCCTATTTTGTAGGCGCTATAACTTTTGCGCAAACCAATCAATAAACGCTTATTGCAATTTTTTTTTACCAAAAATATGTAGAAGAATACGTATCGGCCTAAACTGAGAAAAAAAATTGTTGTTTTTTTTTAAATTGGGATATTTATTGTAGCAAAAAGTAAAAAATATTGTTTTTTTCAAAATTGTCAGTCTTTTTTTGTTTATAGCGCAAAAAATAAAAACCGCAGAGATGATCAAATACCACCAAAAGAAAGCTCTATTTGTGGGGAAAAAAGGACGTCAATTTTGTTTGGGAGCCACATCGCACGACCGCGCAATTGTCATTCAAAGCGCGACAGTGCTGAAAGCTGAAAATTGGCCTGGGCAGGAAGGGGGTGAAATGCCCTGTATGTAGTGGTTAAGAAAGTTTAATTTTACTTTTCTTTCAAGATCAAATCAATATTATTTTGATTAGTTGTCGCAGGGCCCTTAAATAGCGTGGAACCCATAGGCAGATGGGCCAAATTACCAGCCAGTGGCTGCAACATTGATCAGTGTATTCTGACAGGAAAAAGGAGTTGCCACTGTCAGATTACAATAACGCTGTGGGAGAGATTCTCATGTGTGGATGCAGGAACCTGAGTTTTTTTTTTTCTTCAGTCCGCTGGTTGAGCGAAAAAAAACCTCAGTGTGTACCCAGCTAGGGATGCCAGTTTAGCTTCAGCACGTAGTTGCAACTGTACACAACTAAAAAAAAGTAGTAGAGGCAATTTAGTTAACTTTTTAGCTGACTAGCGTGAAAGCGTGCTGGGGACCCCCTTTGTATTGTTTTGTATATTGCCCTGCCTATGTGCACCTTTCTCCTAGGGCTCCCATTGTCGCTAAATATATGCACATATTTTTTTGTGTATGTCTATATACTGTGTGTGTATACACACACACTATATATATGCAGCGGGTATCAATATTTAGGGGGAGTATTTGGGCGGTAGCATGGCCCAAATGCAGCAATTACGAGGGTTTTATGGTTGTTTTTGTTCGTGGAAGATATCAATGGTGTCCAATTCCCTGCGGCCCCTGGGTGGCACTGTCGCCTTGGGCTGGGGTTGAACCACCATTGTAGGGCCGTGCCCTTTTTGTCCTCTCGCAGTGGCAGTACGGCGGGGCGGGGAAGCCGCTGTGCTTGCTGGGAGAGGGTATAAAGGGGGCGGACATCTTGCACACGAGGAGTCCGAGCACCAGGCACCTTCAGCCTGGGGCTGCTGTCCGTTCGTCCGTGTCCAGGTGCCCTTGGCCTGGGCACGTGGAGTCGAGTTCCATCCCAGGCACCTTAAGCCTGGTATAAGGTACTTTGCAAGAAGGCCTGGGGCCCTGTACCTTCCACTGGGTCCCGCGAGGGATGAAGTATTCCTAGGGTGCCCCCGGAATTGGGTACCCGAATCCAGGGCGTAAGGGGCCAGAGATGTGACCCTCCCGAAGAGCTGGTACAGCATAATGCCAGTGTTGGTGTGGGCCTCTGGAGACCATCCGGATGGATGTCTTTTCCTGACAGGGGCCATTTATCCTAACGGAGGAATCCTATGTTCTTGTGGTCAGTGGCGGGGATCCAACTGAACCGGGTCGGTGGCAGAGACCTCTATTCAAGGTCTGTGGCAGAGGCCTCTATTTTCACCAGGGTTTGTGGCAGAAACCAAATTCACGGTCGGTGGCAGCGACTGTGCGCCAAGCCTGTTTGCACTATACGGAACAGGAGAGAACTTTAATTCTTTGATTGTGCCTGGACCTTCTCCTTCCCACACCTGTCTGTTCTTTAAGTTCAACCAGCCTACTATTTGTTGCTCTAACAGAATAAATAAGTGTTGGACTTTATTTGGTGTGGAACTCAAGTTACTGGAAGCTAAGTGTCCCTGCCTGTGACAGGGGCAATCATCCTCCACAAGAGAAGCTGAAGCTCCGGACGTAAACACAGACCCGAAGGTAAAAAGGTTTAGCTCACGCCTCTGTATAACACACATCAGAAGGCACGAGCTGGTGGTGCGTCCCCCCCCATTCTTCTCCCTGGTACCCCTAGACGAGTCAGCCAGCCGCAAAGAGAGAAAGAGGGAGAAGTGGGAAAAGGGGGTGCCGCTATATATATATATATATATACACATATACATACATATACACACACACACACATATAAATATATATATATATATATATATATATATATATACACACACAGTGCCTTGAAAAAGTATTCACAGCCCTTGAAAATTTTCCAAATTTTGTCATGTTACAACCAAAAACATAAATGTATTTTATTGGGATTTTATGTGATAGACCAGCACAAAGTGGCACATAATTGTGAAGTGGAAGGAAACTAATAAATTGTTCTCCAAGTTTTTTACAAATAAATATCTGAAAAGTGTGGTGTGCATTTAATACTTTGTAGACCACCTTTCACTGCAATTACAGCTGCAAGTCTTTTGGGGTATGTCTACACCAGCTTTGCACATCTAGAGAGTGAAATTTTTGTGCCCATCCCTCTTTGCAAAATAGCTCAAGCTCTGTCAGATTGGATGGAGAGTGTCTGTGAACATCAATTTTCAAGTCTTGCCACAGATTTTCAATTGGATTTAGGTCTTGACTTTGACTGGGCCATTCTAACACATGAATATGCTTTGATCTAAACCATTCCATTGTAGCTCTGGCTGTATGTTTAGCGTTGTTGTCCTGCTGGAAGGTGAACCTCTGCCCCAGTCTCAGGTCTTTTGCAGACTCTAATGCCCCATACACACGATAATTTTTCATGCCATTTTTTAAACCGACGTTTTTCTTGTCGTTTTTTTTTCATGTTTCCTTTCAAGCCTGTCTTGCGTACACACGATCATTAAAAAAAACGCTCGAGCAAAGCGCAGTGACGTACAGCACGTACGACGGCACTATAAAGGGGAAGTTCCGTTCGAATGGCGCCACCCTTCATGTTAGTAAAGTTTGTTGAGCGACGATTTGCGCTTTTCAGCCTCGTGCTTTTCAGTCCGTTACTGTGTGATGAATGTGCTATCTCCATTACGAACGAGCGCTCCCGTCTCATACTTGATTCTGAGCATGCGCGTTTTTTTTTCACGTCGTTAAAGCATACACACTATCGTTTTTCACGTCGTTAAAAAAAACGACATGAAAAACGACGTGAAAAAATAGAGCATGTTCGAAATTTTTAATGGCCGTTTTTCACGTTGTTAAAAATGCTCTGGAGCATACACACGATCGGTTTTAATGCCCATTTTAAAAATGGCATTTTTAACGGCATGAAAAACGATCGTGTGTATTGGGCATAACAGGTTTTCTTCTAAGATTGCCCTATATTTGGCTCCATCCATCTTCCCATCAACTCCGTTCAGCTTCCCTGTCCTTGCTAAAGAAAATCATCCACACAAAATGATGCTGCCACCACCATGTTTCACGGTGGGGATGGTGCGTTCAGGGTGATGTGCAGTGTTAGTTTTCTGCCACACATAGCGTTTTTCTTTTAGGCCAAAAAGTTTAATTTTGGTCTCATCTGACCAGAGCACCTTCTTCCACATGCTGTGTCCCCCACATGGCTTTTCGTGGACTACAAACGGGACTTCTTATGGCTTTCTTTCAACAATGGCTTTCTTCTTGCCCCTCTTCGATAAAGTCCAGATTTTTGGAGTGCATGACTAATAGTTGTCCTGTGGACAGATTCTCCCACCTGAGCTGTGGATCTCTGCACCTCCTCCAGAGTTACCATGGATCTCTTGGCTGCTTCTCTGACTAATGCTCTTCTTGTCTGGCCTGTCAGTTTAGGTGGACGGCCATGTCTTGGTAAGTTTGCAGTTGTGCCATACTCTTTCCATTTTCAAATGATGGATTAAACAGTGCTCAACTAGATGTTCAAAGCTTGGGATATTTTTTATAACCTAACCCTGCTTTGAACATCTACACAACTTTGTCCCTGACCTGTCTGGTGAGTTCCTTGGCCTTCATGATGCTGTTTGTTCACCAAGGTTCTCTAACCAACCTCCGAGGGCTTCACAGAACAGTGGATTTATACAGAGATTAAATTACACACAGGTGGACTCTATTTACTAATTAGGTGACTTCTGAAGGCAATTGGTTCCACTAGATTTTAGTTAGGGGTATCCCAGTAAAGGGGGCTAAATACAAATGCACGCCATACATTTCAGATATTTATTTGTAAAAGATTTTGAAAACCATTTATAATTTTCCTTTCACTTCACAATTATGTGCCACTTTGTGCTGGTCTATCACATAAAATCCCAATAAAATACATTTATGTTTTTGGTTGTAACATGACAAAATGTGGAAAATTTCAAGGGGTATGAATACTTCTTCAAGGCACTGTGTGTGTATATGTATATTCATATATATATATATATATATATATATATATATATATATATACATACATACATACACACACACACACACATGGAATCTGTAATAAATCTGGTATATTTACAGCTACCACACCTGATACACGTCACAATATAATGTTTAGTAAAAAAAAATCTTTAATGATAATTTACTAAAAATAGCAGAGTGCATAATTCCATTTAAAACATAACCCCATCAATTACAGGCCATGTAATCCAGTTGAACACAGATATGCTTTAATTTGTTAATTTTTCTCTTTTAATTAACATTTAATTAGCATGCATCCTGCAAAGTCAGTTTGGTGGAAATTGGTAGAATAAGATGGGATCATCAAACATACAGAAGCTTTTATTATAACCTTGAATATTTATTGGCAATAAAACTGACAACACACATGTCTGTGTAGGCTCATAATCTGGAGAAATGTAAGATCAAATAAAGCCAACAGGGCTGTGTACTTTTACAGTTACCATACATATGTGTATCAAAGGGGCTGTGACAAGCTGAATACACAAGGTTACGTTTTTATTATGTCTGTACACAAATATTTGTAGAATGCCTAAAGTGCATGAGGTGGATAGGGGAGTTCCACCTGAAACCATTCAAATTTTTTTTATTTTACCTTTCTTCTAATATGATGCATTTTAATAGTGTGTTAAGAGTTAAATTATTCATAAATTTATAAACTTACTTGCAGCATAGCTATGCATTATGACACAAATTGGGATGCATGGAAGACATCATCTTACTGAATAGTACTTGCTCAGATACACGCCGTGCATACACACCTTATTTAAAAAAAAAAAGTTGCATGTCCTTTGTTTTTATTATTTTATATGGCAACACGTCGAGAGGTCTATTGAAATCAATGGACGTGCATTAAAATGCACATTGACGTGCACAATAATGCACGTGCATAGCTGTTAATTGGCCCTTAGTTCTCTTTATGCACTTCAATCTCTGCCGCTTCCACATACAACCCTCCTCCCTTCCTGGTTGTGTTAGAATGTATTATTGCATACTTCAAGGCCATCAGGATGTGAAGCCAGTTAGTGACAGGTGGGAGATATCCATTCTAGCCAACCTTTTAGCAGAGTGAGGCCTCGTACACACGAACGAGTTTCTCGGCAAAAACCAGCAAGAAACTTGCTGGCAGAGATTTTTTGCCGAGAAACTCGTTCGTGTGTATGGTTTCTCGTCAAGAAAACCGACAAGTAATCTCAACGAGAAAATAGAGAACCTGCTCTCTATTTTCTCGTCAAGATTCTCGTCGGCATGTTTCTCGACGAGAAAAGTGAGTGTGTGTACACTTACCTGTCCTCCCGGAAGCCCGCGCATGTTCAAAATGAATTCGACGCATGCGCGGTAGCTTCCTAGGCATACGTAGGGTATACCAAGATGGCGGCGACGGCATCGAATGTGACGAGCGCATGCTCGTCGTAGTCGATGACGTCACCGCGTGCGTACGCTCCATTCAAAGAACCGCGGGTTCTTTGAATCGAGCGTGTGTACACTCGGCCGGGACAAGTTTCTTGTTCAAAAATCTCGTCGAAAAAAAACGACAGGTTTTTTTTGACGAGAATCTCGGCCGTGTGTACGAGGCCTCAATGTCTGCTGTCCTTCTGGAACCTGCTACTTTCCTGTAAATCTTTCACTAGCCTATAGTGTACATTTACACAACTGATGCTAGGGTGTTCACCTATAGCAACCTATCTTCCATACGGCTATGATAATATTGGGCAATTTGCATAAGAGATTCATTTATAAAATTGGTGCTAGAAAGACACTAGAGATCATATGGTCTTATTGTAATTTATGAGCAATCTTTTTGCCTGTTGCTAGAAGCAAGAATCAGAATGAGCACCAATGGAACTCATAGCTTGGGATTTACATAGGTGTTAATTTACTACAATTGTATATATAGAAGAATACCGCGCTCAAGTCTCAAAGTACCAAAAAGCTGCTAGCACCACAAAAGGACAAATACATTTGTGTTAAAGATCATATGGTAAAAGTGCAGCGCTAATAAAGTGACAAGGAGGACATATGGAGACCTCTTCTGATAGGGACCCCCATAGATCCTTTGCTAGTGTAACAAAGTGACTAGTGTAAAATCGGCAAACAAATGCTAAATTGAATAACAAAAAATTTGATAACCAAAAAATTGTATGAATAAAGTGTCAAGTGCAATTAAAGTGCAAATAAAGAAGCAATCAAAAAATATTATGTAAACAGCATATCATCATGCGCTCATATCATACCGCAAATAATTATCATTATATAAACAATAATAGAAAAAGAGTGTTGAAAAAAGTCCAAAGTAGTGTTGCCGAAAAGTCCCAATGTTAACAGACATGATAATCCAATGATAATGGCTGACAATCCCAATATTCTTAATAGGTCACCACTGTGAAGGACATCAACCACCTTTTAGAATTGGATATGCTTACCAAAGCTCGTGGACACAGTCAGCCTATGCTGTTGGGTCAAACAGGCAGGGGTGAATATACATCAGTAGAGGGACGTTTCCATGACACACTTTAAGGTGCCTTTAAAGGACCACCAACGCCACCATCAAGCACAGATCTTTTCCTCTTAGTGGCTCACAAATAATATTTTATCCAAAAAAGAAACAGAACACCTCCACATAGTGTAAAACCGTAATGTGGAGGATTTATTTAAAAAGTCAGAACACTTACATTCAGCTGATAGAAAATCGCTTATCAGTAGTATCACACACAGAAAACAGCATAACGGACGCAATGGCCTGGACAAGACTCGACCCAATGCGTTTTGCCTCATTTGGGGTGGGAGTCTGAAGTGGTCATTGTGTCTATATAGAGAGATGTGACCCCCAATAAACTTAAAGTGGAGCTCCAACCTAATTTTTCACTTTTGGTATTTGGAACCCTCCCCCCCTCCGGTGTCACAATTGACACCTTTCAGGGGGGAGGGGGGTGAAGATACCTGTCTAAGACAGGTATTTTCACCCACATCCGGGAGTCCTCTCTCCGGTAATCTGCGGGAGTGACGTCACTTCCCGCAGACTTCCCGTAGTGTTCTGGGAGACACTCGGCTCCCAGAACACAGAAGCACCAATCAGAACGGCGCAGCGCGACTCGCGCATGCGCCGTAGGGAACCGGGCATGAAGCCGCAGGGCTTCACTTCCTGGTTCCCTCAGCGAGGATGGCGGAGGGAGCAGCAGAGTGACGAGCGATCGCTCGTCCTCTGCTGCGGACGTCGCTGGACTCCAGGACAGGTAAGTGTCCAAATATTAAAAGCCAGCAGCTTCTGTAGCTGTAGCTGCTGGTTTTAATATTTTTTTTCCCGGCGGAGCTCCGCTTTAACAGCATGTAAAATCACCTCTTTGCCATTTCCGGGTAATTAGTCAAAATAGCGTGGGTGCGTGCGCATGGAGCCTCACTCAGGTTGATTTACTACAGGCAAAAAGACGTGCAATTGAATTTTCACCAGAGCCTAGAAATGTGGTGAAGCTTCACTTTGTAAAGAATACCCAATCGGGCGTAAGAAGAAAAAAAAAAAAAAGCATTTTTGCTTGCACATGATTGGACGATGGAAATAAGCAGAGCTTCACCACATTCACTAAGCTCCGAGAAAAACTAATGCAACTACACTTGCAAAGTGCACAATCTATTTGCAGATTTACTTAATAAATCAAACCCATAGTGTTTATTTATACACCAATCGTATGGAACCATGTGCTCCTGTTTAAAAGCAAAGATAAACATTTGATTACAATGTACAAGGTGTGTAGTTGATTTGCATACACATGATACTAACTAAAAATTACACATGCATACATGGATCGAATTCAGCAGACTCAACAGGCACAGGATGAATTTCGATCCATGTATGGCCCCTGTAAGTCTACCAATGTAAGTCCATGGAAGTATACCAATCAACTTGTGTACAACCACCCTGTCAGATTTTCCCTGCTTGCTCAGCGCTGCAGGCTATAGTGTGCAACACTGATCTATGTTTTTCTGACTGCAGGGAAATCTCCCCGCTGGCAGAATACAATAGCTCGAATGTGTGAATGATGGTATCGGGTCAGTTTTTATTTTTTTTTCATTTTATCCGCTGGTTGAACTAAACAAAAAAAAAAAAACTGAGCCATCCATGGCGTGCCCAAGTCTAGGTTCACATTTGTTTGTCTGCATTTGCATGCTTTTTTTTAATTAAACTTTCGGGGGCCCCTATTGAAGTCTATGCGGCCAAAACCATACTATGTTGCACCAAAAGAAGTAACTGCACCTTTTTACTCTTGTCATGCATAATCACTCAACAAATCAGCAATGTAAATGGGGCTTTCCACTACTAAGGTATCAGAAGCTATATAGTATATATTGTACATATCAGACACTGTAAACATACAGGTATTTCTTCTTTCTAAAAATATTTTCTAGATGTGGATTGCAGCAGAATAGTCCCCATGATTGCTATAACTGTACATCACATGGAATAATATACAATGCTCAATGGAGAGAATGCGAACTATGGAAAAAAAATTCTCCAGAAAATTCCGAACAGCACAGTGGCTCCGTAGTTACCATTCTGAGCAGCACAGGTGTAATTGGTTCAAAACCCAGCCAGAACATTATCTGCATGGAGTTTGCACGTTCTCCCTGCACTTGCATGGGTTTTCCTCCCAACTCTCCACGTTGGTATGTTAATTGGTTCCTGTCTAAATTGGCCCAATAAAGTGTGTACAGACTGGATATGTGTTATCACATTCTTGTCCCAACCTGTGCAAATGGGGAGGATTGCGGTAGTCCTGGCGAACTACCTCAAAAAAAATTTGCCAAGGAAATTCTGTGAATGGTGCTCAGCGAGCTGACCTATAGGATCGCTGACCATCGAATATGACTGAATAGGCATCACAGACAGGAAAATTTGAGTTGGAAAGAATGGTGAATACATTCCAAATGCAGCATTTCATAGTTTGGTATGAAAATATATAAACAAAATTGAACATGACATATTTCTTTGTTTAAAGTGGAATTCCAGCTCCCTCCTAACTAGCCCTCAAACGGTCTTAAAGCAGAGTTCCACCCAAAAATGGAACTTCCGCTTAACCGGTATCTCCCCCCCTCCGGTGTCACATTTGAGACCTTTCAGGGGGAGGGGGAGCAGATACCTGTTTAATGCAGGTATTTGCTCCCGCTTCCGGCAATAGATCGCCACAGAATCCGTGGCTATCTACGCCATGTCTGGCGCCTCCTCTGTCCACCCTGCTGTCTTCTAGGAGACACACATGTCCAAGTAGACAGCAGGGACTAGCCAGGACGCGCAGCGCGATTTGCGCATGTGCAGCAGGGAACCAGGCTCTGAAGCCGCAAGACTTCACTTCCTGATTCCCTTACTGAAGATGCCGGCACTTGCACCCGGGAGCCGAGGGACAGGTCGG
Organism: Rana muscosa; assembly: GCA_029206835.1. Classification (NCBI taxonomy): domain Eukaryota; kingdom Metazoa; phylum Chordata; class Amphibia; order Anura; family Ranidae; genus Rana; species Rana muscosa. The sequence continues at coordinate 857,165,442 of CM055117.1, forward strand.
CTTCGGGTGAGGACATCGCGGGCACCCAGGACAGGTAAGTGTCCTTATTTTAAAAGTCAGCAGCTGCAGTATTTGTAGCTGCTGACTTTTAAATAAATAAAAATTTGGTGGAACTCCGCTTTAACACTTAAGCTAACAAACCTGTGTAAGAAAGATGTAGATGCTTACCTATTTTCAGGCCACTCCGGTCCAGCCACATGATCTCCCCTGTGTCAGCCAGCAGTGGCTGCAGAAGAGAGGAGAGAGCTCTCTGACAATGGCTAGTAAAGCCTGGAGCAGTGATGTCACTCATAGGCTTCAATGGTCCATCGATTGTCAGCGCTCCCTCCTTTCCTCTGCAGCTGCGCTAGCTGACACAGGGAAGCCGGATCACGTGGCTGGATCGGATGGCCTAAAATAGGTAAGTATATACTGTTATATATATTGTTTGATGCTCATTTTTCAGACTCCTATGATGTATCAGCTATGGTTGTTGGCGTTACCCAAAAATCTCAGTGTGAAACATCAGTCCTTTTGAGTTCTTGTGAAAATCTAACTTCTGACATGCGAAAATAGTATAACATCCTGTGGTCTCTGAAGATGCGATACCAATATTTGCACTAATATAGAACACACATAGACTGTTGCAGATATATTTACTATGTGAAAAAACAAGAACATGTTTCTACAATTTTTTTTTTACCAAAAACTCCTGCATTCTTTGATTCCACCTGGCTTTGGAATAAAAGCTCTTCTTCAATAAAAACACATTTTTGCCCCTAAGAGCCGGTTCACACGGGGGAGACTCCGGACAGACTCCGGACAGACTTCAGGTTGCCCCGAGTTGCCCCAAGTCGTGCTATTTTTAAAACTAATTTAAGTGAATGGAGATGTTTTAATGTACACGACTGCAGTCGCTCAGACTTCAAAAAAGGTTCCTGTACTACTTCAATCAGACTTCTAGGCGACCTGTAGGCAACTTGTACCCATTGATTTCAATGGAAGTCGCTTAGAAGTCTGATCACTGTTCATTTTGAAGGCAACTTTACAGGAAGCAGAAAGGAATTTACCCAGAAGCCAAAAGAAATTTACTTCAAGTCGTGTTGTTAATGACCACAAGTCGCGCTGAAGTCTCCTCCAAGTCTCCTGAAGTCTCCTCCAAGTCTCGCTGTGATTCATGCTCAAGTCGTGTCTGAAGTTGCTTCTGGAAGTCGTGTTAAAGTCGTGATGCCCCTGTGTGAACCGGCTCTAACTGTGCATCCCCTTCTGGGATATGATGCCATTTGGAAGTCCGTTGTAAACTATTACATTCCCCATTTTCTAATCACTGATTTGGAACATCCCCCTTAATTGCCAGCAGGCACAATTTTGCTAGTACCCTTTAATTACCAGAAAGTCTCCAATAGGCATACCTCTTCTCACAGAAAGTGAAAATATTACAGCCAATATATCTGGCCTGGGCATTTTATTCCCATCTTTCCAGACAATTCATCCAGCTCCCAAGTCCCACTCTCAATTATCTTCATAGGAATGAATCTATTCAATTATTCCTAAGATACTTTGGCTTCGCCTCCAAGTGCTAGAAGATCAATAAATAGATGATGGGAAGTAATACAAGAGGGAGCAGGGGAGGAGAGAGGAAAGGAGCGCAAGACATAAAAATGAGAAGAAAAAATACATTTATGTTGTGTATATTTCTAAGTAGCTGTGGCATCACATCAGTTTCCTGGACTAAAAGTACAAAGAAATAATAAGGGCATTAGTCTCCCATTTCCTCTTTAGCTTCCAACTTCCTTATTAGCACAACTCATAATGGGCTGCTATCAGCACTAATTCAATGCACTGGATGTCTGCCTCTGTATCACGCAGCTGGATGGTCAATTCTGTATAATACATGCCAGAGCTATTACTTTTCTGGAATTACATTATTACACAATAAGCATTTTTCTAGCTGTCCAATTGCGCTGTCACCCGTTGTATTTCCATTTGCTTAGTCTGTGCATGTTCATTTTATTTTATTTGTATCAATAACAAATGCAGCCACTTCCAGCATTTTAAATAATGAAAATCATTCTTAAAGTATTGTCTATCTAAAGCAAACACTTTTAGAATTTTAGACTACAACCCCTGTCAGTTTTTTTTGTGTGCAATCTGTTCATCCAATAAATTTCCATTCACTTCCTGTCCTGTAGGCACAAGATGAGAGAGGAAATCTTCAAAGTGAGGTAAATCCCCTCTTAGGAGCCGGTGACCCCATTGAAAAATTTCTCTTTTATTCCTGTTCTAGAGAGAACTCAAAATTATAGGGTTTCCCTCACTTTTAGTTCAAGTGACAATGGCCACCAGAACAGAGAGTGAATCTTCCTAGTAGGGACCCAGACAGAAATACATTTTTGAAAGTGGTGCTATCAAAAAATAAAGGAAACAATATCCTTTAGGCCCCTTCTACAAGGGGTGGACTCTGCCAGGTGTCCGCATACTCAGCGGGGAATCTGTCCACTGATCCCTGCTGAGCAGATGGATGGCTAGTCTGTGTCCGCTCCGCTTATGCAGAGTGGACATAGACACAGCCCGCTCTCCTCTATGGGCGGTTGGATGTAAAAGGACCACCTGTCCATTTGCACCTGGTGGCCATCTGAACTGATAAGCTAGAAGGATGGGGAACGATCCCTATCAGTCTGTATTTAGCAGATAGGATAGGATCAGAACAGACACATATCCATTGACACCCGCAGCTCAATAGAGGCAAAGGATGGTCCGATTGGGTCCACCTAAAAGACTGAAAGGTGGACCCGACCGGTCTGTCCGTGTAAAAGAGGCCTTTGGCTAAGTTCACACTACTCCGGTTCCCTGCAGTCACGTTTGCACAGGCACAGCAGCCCATTCCTTTGAATTGGCTACTGTACCTACGGAAAACAAAGGGAAAAAGTCTTTGCACCTTTACCAAAATCACAGGGGCAGAGAAACCAAGTGTATAGTTCCCAGCAGGGGAAAGTATGCAGAGGTTTTCACTGTGTGGGGGTGCCATTAAGAATTAATGGCAACCCCACGTGTCTGCTAACAGCAGCGCATTTTTTCTGTGGGTATGAGAAAGTTTGAGATTTAGAAGCATTCTTGCATCCGCAGAAGTTTGAACCTAGCTTTAGATACACTTTAATCCAACTACTGTGGCAAAGAAATAAGTGTTCTTAATACAGACAGTCCCCGAGTTACGAACACAATAAGGATTGTGGGTGTGTTTGTAGTAAGTGGAATTTGTGTGTAAGTGGGAACTTCCGAATGTGCATGGATGTGCGATGTCCCGGGCGCTTCTGGGCATGCAGTTATGTTATCTGAGGCTCTTTTGGCCATGCAGTACATGTAGTACTCTTGTGTGGGATGTGTCCGGCGCTTCAAGATAGCTGCTCGGAGGTATCCAGGACCAGCGTGGAGCACAAGCGGCCGTCATTGAGGCCGTTCGTAAGTAGGAGTCGTTTGTAACTCAGAGCCTATTATCAGAAACCACAACTGTCCTAATTTTCAATGGGTACTATGTTATATACAATACTGTGCAAAACTTTTAAGCAGGTGTGAAGAAATGCTGTAAAGTAGGAATGCTTTCAAAAATATGTATTCTAATTGTTTATTTCTATCAATTTACAAATGTACAAAATGTAAAGTGGGGGAACAGAAGAAAAATCGAAATCAAATCAATAATTGATATCGCAGGATTCAGACCTACAATGCTGAGAAATACAAGCAGATACTTATTCATCATGCCATACCATTAGGGAGGCGTGTGATGGTCTTCAAATTTATTCTGCAGCAGGCCAACGATCTTCAGTGTAAAGAAGAACAAGGAGTCCTGGAAGTGATGGTTTGACCCCCACAGAGCCCTGATCTCAACATCATTGAGTCTGTCTGGGATTACATGAAGAGACAGGAGGATTTGAGGAAGCCTACAGGTTAGTTCTCCATGATGTTTTAAACAACCTACCTGCCGAGTTCCTTCAAAAAGGAACATGCAAAATATACCTAGAAGAATTGAATAATTGATGCTGTTTTGAAGGCAAAGGGTGTTCACGCCAAATATTGATTGAATTTGGATTTCTCTTTTGTTATTTTACTTTCCATTTTGTTAATTGATAATAATAAACTATTAACACTTCTATTTCTGAAAGCATTCTGAATTTACAGCACGTTTAAAGCGGTAGTAAGCTGTAAAGGTTGTTTTTTTTTAAAAAAAAACACCTGTAAGGCAATTGCATAATGTGCTAGTATGAATTGCATACTAGCACATTATGAAATACTTACCTTGGAATGAAGCCCTCCAGTGGCGCGCTGTCACCGCTGAGAGGGCTGACATCTTCCTCTGGTCTTTCTTCCAAGTTTGCACGCTCTGGCTATGTGATTGGCCTGAGACGCGAGGACTTCATACGCGTGGGAGCCCTCGGCTCTAGCACAAAGCTCTGAAGGTCCGGCAAGGTATGAGGGAACTTCAGAGCACATGCACCGGTGACGTAACTGGCTGCATCCAGGGTGCATCTAAACGGTGCATGTTTAGGAGATATTAATTTTACCTATTACCAAGCGGGCTTTACTACCGCTTTAACACCTGCCTAAAACTTTTGCACAGTACTGTATTTATGAGACAAAACTAGAGAATTTCACCCTTCTCTAGTGCATTTTTAGGGAAACTCATCTGATCATTTTTCTTCTAACTAAGACTACTTTCACACTGAGGCGCTTTGCAGGCGCTATAGAGCTAAAAATAGCACCTGCAAAGCACCCTGAAAGAGCCGCTCCTTTCACTCCAGTGTGAAAACCAGAGGGCTTTCACACTGGAGCGGTGCGCTGGCAGGACGCTCCAAAAAGTCCTGCCAGCCGCATCTTTGAGGCAGCGGCACTTTGCCGGTGGTTTTAACCCTTTTTCGGCCACTAGCGGGGTTAAAAGTGCCCTGCTAGCAGCTGAATAGCGACGCAAAAACTACGGTAAAGCGCCACTAAAAATAGCGGCACTTTACCGCCGACGCCGCAACGCCCCAGTGTGAAAGTAGTCTAAATCTTCCATTGGAATCTCCCATCTTGATACACTGTATAGTAGTAGGTACAAACCTAAGACTTAACAGAGGGTCTAACACAGGGGTGCCCAACCTTTTGAAGACACTTAAGCGACTTGGTAACCGGTCGCGGGCCACAATGAACAGAGCAGGCAGATGACAGGTCCATGTCCACTCTGCATATGCAGAGCAGACAGAGGCACAGCCCACTCTACTCTATTGGCCCTCCAATCCGATCTGCACAGATGGAAGGGGACGGATCCCCCTTCTTTTTTTTTTTGCGGATCGAATTAGAGGTATGTGGGTGTAAACAGCCACAAGTCCGAACAAAGGGTCCAATTGGGTCGGACTGATCTTGTCAAAGGGGCCTAAGGCTGCTTTCACACTGATGCGCTGCGGTTTATCCACACTGCGGGTGCAGTGCACCTGTGGCTTTCCTGCGGGTTAGCTGCACTTAGACTTCTATTATATCCTGCAGGTGTGGTGCACTTTCTGAAGTGCACCAACCCACAGGTAATAACAGAAGACTATGGCTCAGTGCAGGTCACCTGCAGGTGTTCTGCGCTGCACCTGCAGATCAGTTTGAAAGCAGCCCAGTAACCACTGCAGAACAGATATGCCCATATATACACTGATTTTAGTATTAAACTTACCTTTAATAACAGTCTTCCATTCAGGCATCACCAGCTGTTGCTGTCCCAGGCAGAGAGCATTTGGTATAACTCCACCTGTGACAGGAGTTGGCGCTATACATGAAACATCGGCTTATGCCAACCCGCCATCCCAGAGCAGGAGGTCGCGGGCCACATCAGAGGGCTCCTTGGGCCACATGTGGCCCCTGGGCCACTGGTTGGGCACCCCTGGGCTAACCCTTCCCTACTCGCTCCAAAACTAAGAAAAAAAAAATGTTAAGGGATACACTTTAAGTTGTGCCATCTGGTCTAATTTCTTAGGCTCCCTTTTCTTTCTAATAATGACTGCCACAGTGTCTCCACTACAATTAAGCCCCTTTCACACGGGACGGATCCGTGAAGATCCGCCTCGTGAACCTCCGCTTGCTCAGCGGGGATCACTCTGTGATCCCCGCTGAGCCGGCGGATGACAGGGCGGTCCCTGCACACTGTGCAGGGACCGCCCTGTCAGATCTCTGCTCTCCCCTATGGGGGGACCATCTGTCCGTGTTCATCCGATCTGCTCTGCAGACGGATAGAAAAATAGGATTTTCCTCCGTCTGCAGAATCGGAGGATTGCAGACCCGGATGAGATCGGGTGTCAGCGGATGTTCATCCGCTGACACCCGCAATCTCATAGGGACCAATGTATGTCCCTTTTTCATCCGTAAACAAATGGATGAAAAAGCGGACATGCGATCGCTGGTGTGAAAGGGGCCTAATGCAAGGACAGACAGCACTTCTGTCACACTGTTTATACAGGTGACGTTTTATATGTCCTTGGATTTATAAATTTACTACATACGGTATGTACTTGTTACTATTTTTACAATGTAGAAAAACATTTTTAATGTCTGCATTTTTATAGCAACTTCATTCAGTCTCATCATTTATTTGTGAGTGGACTGTAATTAGCTACAGAAAACATGACTTGCTGCCACATAAAGGCCCCACGGCAGATCTCCAGGCTGTCCCTGTCTTATTCTAAATATAAATACATGTGTAACCTGGGAGACAATCTGCAGAATTTTTAGACAGATGTAGCTATGCTGTTGTCAAACAGCTTCTATAAGCTCTTGTTTTCTGGGAACGATGTATAAAAAAAAATGCCCACACAATTGAGACAATTACTGTTTACTGGAGAAGTAACTGCTGATGCTCACTGACAGTTTGCTCATGACAGACTAAAAACTGTGTTGGTGCATGAACAGTGTGGTCTGCAGTTATTTGGAACACTCCATAGGTGGCTTTAGCACTATACCAAACAATAGTTGCTTAAAAGTAGGGGGGTGTTGTTTTTTTTGGGGTGGTGCGCTTCCGGGATGGTAGAAAAAGTCCTGCAAGCAGCATCTTTGGGGCATGTTTGGAGCGCTCCAAAAACACCCTTGCCCATTGAAGTGAATGCCTTTAAAGCGATTCGAAATCGCTGCAAAACTGGTATTTTTGGGGGGTTTTTAAGGTCCCGTTGTCACGGGATCTTAAAAAAACAAATGCTAGCGCCCAAAAACCACTGCAAAAGCGCCGCTAAAGCACAGCAAAAATGACCGACGCTTTAGCGGATGTTTTAGCAGCGCTTCAGTGTGAAAGGGCTCTTAACCGCTTCCCGACCGCCGCATGCCGATAAACGTCGGCAGAATGGCACGGGCAGGCAAATGGGTGTACCTGTACGTCCCTTTGAATTTGCCGCCCGCGGGTGTCGGGAACTCGATGTTCCCGGGCGGCCCGCGATTGTGGTCGGGAGAAAAAGAACGGGGAGATGCCGATGTAAACACGGCATTTCCCTGTTCTTCCTAGTGACAGGACAGTAATCTCTGCTCCCTGTGATCGGGATACAGAGAAAAGATTAATCCCAGATGTAATTTAGAAGGGGATTAAGAGAAAGTGGCTACTTTTAAACAACAATTTAGTCTAGGCCAAGGGGTGAGAAAATATAAACCATTTATTTTAAAGTATCAACAGGGGAAGGTTTAAACATGCATATTAAATCAAATATACAGGCAATTACAATAGAACTTCATATACTATTTTTCCGATAGACTCCTAAAAGAGGAGGTCTATTCGGAAAGTGTAACAATCAAACATTTAAAATGTGATCGGGAGCAGAGAAAACTGACGTGTCACTCGTAGCCACGCCCCCTCACAGTCAGAATCCCTCCCTAGGACACACGTAACCCCTTCAGCGTCCCCTAGTGGTTAACCCCCTCCTGGCCAGTGTCATTTTCACAGTAATCAGTGCATTTTTATAGCACTGATTGCTGTATAAATGACAATGGTCGCAAAAATGTGTCAAAAGTGTCCGATGTGTCCATCATAAAGTCGCAGTCACGATAAAAATCGCAGATCGCCGCCATTACTAGTAAAAAAAAAAAATTATAATAAAAATGCCATAAAACGACCCCCTATTTTGTAGACGCTATAACTTTTGCGCAAACCAATCAATATATGTATAGCGATATCCTCAGTTTAAGAGGTCTGCTTGTTTGTTTTGGGCCTTGTAATGCACCGCTGTCAACCCCTGGCAATCGGCTCTAACCTCTCGTGGTACAGTTAGGAAAGGGGGAAGGATGGTATAACTGTACTATATCTATACTGTTATATGGTACAACCCCTTTGTATCCCAGCACAGTAATTGACACTGACAGCCAAATTACTTAACTATAACTTTTTACTATTGGTAAAAGTATAAAAGGTAATTTGTATACAATATCTCATGCAGATCCCTGCAATATAGGTGTACACATTAAAAGGGTATAACATTCAGTAATACAATGACAAAATAATAACCCCGCTGCAGCTATCCTCCCTCGTGAGCTAAAAATGGCGCCCAGCAATGTCCTATACTACCCAGTCAGGCCTGACTATAACTTGGGGTATAGTTTGTGAAGAATCTTCGCTAGCAACTCTCGGTGGTGCACATAAAGAACAAACTGTAATCCAAAGGGACAGCGATGATCGCTAACTTGGTAAAGCTGGAGAGACTAATAAACTCAGTTCAGCAAACAGTCTCTCCACAATATAACTGTAATCACTGATGGGCCTAGGCAAAGTTAGTAGGCAACAAAGTTAGTCAAATGCGGTTCTGAGCTGGCGCTCTCTCACCTGACCGGACCGACTCCTGTCCGGTACCTCCGCTACTGTGAGTTGCTTCACAGTGCCCACGATGCGCTGGATCTTCGGTCCTCCAGAAGATGGTGGCACCTCAGGTGGATCGGATTCTCCACAAGCTTCTCGGTGGAGTGGAAGGCTCTCTGGAACAATCGCCAGGCCCATGCTTCAGGCCTTGCACGCGCAGCAGGTAAGTGCAGGGATCCTCTTGCAGAGAGGGCGGCGTCCAAAAAGAAAAAGAGAGAGGCCCTCCTCTCCCTTTTAAAGTCCACCCCAGCAGTCCTTGCGCGGGGAAATGCACCCTGGGTGCCTCAAAGCGTGCTGGGAACTGTAGTTTTGTGGGTGAAAACGATACCCCGCTACACACTCCCCCCACTTGAAATCTTTGGTCCCCAAAGACAGTATCAACAGTAGGAAAATACAAACTCATTAAGGGCTGCTAGAGAAGTTGGCAGAGGAAACTCCCACCAAAACGGGGAAGGGAGCTTGTCCTGCCCACTGGTTACATTAATGGGGTTGACCTGCTTAACTGTGCCAGAGAGTGAGCTGGGGTTGCCTTCCACCAAATGCACAGCAGAAGGACCAGGTGTTGGTAATGTCCTTCGAGCAGTGGTTACTGTATCCTCAGAACTTTCCCCCATCTGGGTATAGGTTAACTTCCGAGGAGGACGAATGGTCTCTTGGCTCTCTGTTCTCTTGGGGTGACTGTTTCATCCCTCACAGGCTTTTCTTCTGGAGTAGGTACACTAGGCTCCAATACTTCCGGTACATCCAGATCAGGTGCAGGAAGGTGTTGGGAGTAATCTTGATGATCAGCAGAAGGTGACTATGTGGCATCTTCCCACTCTTCAGACAAAGGGCTAGACGGAACAAACTCAGTGGCTTCCACATTCAATGTACCTTCCACAGTACCTTCAGAGGGTGGAAGATCTATAGACATGGGCTCTGGGGTCTGAGAGGGCCACAACCATCCAAGCTCTTCTTCTTCACTCTGATCAGAGACATCCATTTCTCCAGACTGAGATACCTGAGACCGAGTGTTTGGCCCAGGTGTCTCCAAGCTTGAGGATGGTCCAGGGGAATCTTCTACAGGAGGTATCCGAACCGCTTCTGAAAGTGGAAGTAAGTGGTTTCTGTGCCATGTCTTCAGCGGCCCTATCTTCCCTTCTGGCTTTAGCTGATATACCGGCAGGTCTGGTAACTTCTTACAGATCACATATGGTTCCGGTCTCCATCTGTCTGCTAATTTATGCTTCCCTGGAACTCCTAGGTTTCGCAACAGCACTCTGTCTCCTGGCTGGAGGTCCTGGATTCGAACTTTGAGCTCAAAGTTCCTCTTGTTGTATCGGGACCCTCTTTGCTCTGATGCCACTTGGGCCTGTTCAAAAGCTATCTTCAAACTCTTCCTCAGTCTATCTACATATCCCTTATGTGAGGTGGCTGAAGTGCGATCCGTTGATATGCCGAATGCCAGATCCACAGGCAGTCTTGCTTCCCTGCCAAACATAAGGCGATATGGAGAGTACCCTGTGGCATCGCTAGTGGTACTGTTGTAAGCATGCACGATGGCTGCTATGTGCTTGCTCCAATGCTGCTTCTGCTCGCTACTCAGAGTTCCCAACATATTTAACAGAGTCCTGTTGAATCTCTCTGGTTGAGCATCACCCTGGGGGTGATAAGGGGTAGTGCGGGTTTTCTTGAAACCCAAAGAGTCCAGCAATTTCTTGATTAATCGACTCTCAAAGTCTGTCCCTTGGTCTGAGTGCAGGCGTTGTGGCAGTCCATAGTGCACAAAGTATTTCTCCACTAAGATCTTAGCTACAGTGGATGCCTTCTGGTCTTTGGCTGGAAAGGCCTGAGCATAACGGGTGAAATGGTCGGTTATCACCAGAACATTTCCTTGTCCACTCAAGTCAGGTTCTAGACAGAGAAAGTCAATGCACACCAAGTCCAAGGGTCCCTGACTCTGCAGATGGCCCACTGGGGCAGCTTGACGTGGCAATGTCTTCCTCTGGATACAGCGAGCACAGGAGTGGCAGTACTCCTCCACTTCAGCCTGCATACAAGGCCAATAGAACCTACTCCTTACAAGCTGGAAAGTTCGTTTGGCCCCCAAGTGGCCATGATTATCATGTAAGGCAGCCAAAACAGTTCTTCTGTATTTCTCCGGCAGAAACAGCTGCCACTTCTCTTCTAGGTCATCAGAGGGGCCCCTTCGGTAGACCCCCCCTTGATGCACCTGCAACTTGTCCCATTCTTTGTGGACCAATCGGGCCACCTTTGAGGGGTCCTTCAGAAGTCTGCCCGGATCCTGGTCCTCCAATGTCTCCAATGCCAATCTTCCCCAAGAATCCTCCAGCTGGTCTCTCCTTAGGTCCTTTTTGGACAGTTTTGGCAGGTCATCCTCTCCAACTTGGGTCACATTGCAGTAACACTTAGGCACCCCCACCGCAGAAACACCGATCTCAGCCCTTGACCCACCACTAGCTTGAAGTTGTACTCCTTGACACAAGGCCCGTACCCCATCCGGGGTTACCTGGGTCCAATCTTCTGGATGGTGGGTGCGTGGGCTCTTCTGGACAAATCGTCTGCATCACGGTTTCCAGCTCCGGGCCTATACTTCAGGCTGAAGTTGAATCCGGCTTGGGCTGCAAACCAACGGTGACCAGTGGCATCCAGCTTGGCCGTGGTGAAGAGATAGGCGAGTGGATTATTGTCAGTCTTTACTGTGAAGTCAGCTCCATACTGATAATCTGATTTTGCCGACTTTAGGGCCAGGAACTCCAACTTGTGGGTGGGGTAGTTCTTTTCTGCAGGTGTCAGACTTCTACTAACGTAGGCAACTGGTTTGGCAATTTTTGCAAATCCTTCCACAAATCTACGGTAGTAGGAACAGAAGCCTGGGAAGGATCTGAGCTTGGTCACTGTAGTTGGTCTGGGCCAGGAGGTGACTGCATCCAGTTTATCCGGGTCTGTAGACACTCCTTCTGCAGATACTATGTGTCCCAGATAGTGGACCGAGGACTGGTAGAACTGGCATTTTTCTCTGGAGAGTTTTAATCCCTCTTCACTGAGTCTCTTCAGGACTTTCTCCAGTCTTTCTTCATGCTCCTCCAGAGTCTTCCCGAAGACAATGATGTCGTCTAGGTACACCAGGACTTCGATCAGATTCATGTCCCCAACGGTCTTCTCCATCAACCTCTGGAAAGTAGATGGGGCTCCCGACAGGCCTTGGGGCATCCTATTGAATTCATAGAATCCCACTGGGGTGATGAAGGCCGTCTTCTCCTTATCTTCAGGGTGCATTGGGATTTGGCAATACCCACTCTTCAGGTCCATGACACTGAATCACTTGGCCCCAGACAGACTCTGCAAAGCATCTTCTATCCTGGGGGTAGTGTACTGGTCGGGTATGGTCCTCCTGTTGAGAGTCCTGTAGTCTATGCAGAGTCTCAGCGACCCGTTTTTCTTCCTTACCACCACGATGGGGGAGGCATATGGACTTCTGGACTCTCGGATGACCCCTGTCCTCTTTAGCTCTGCCAACTGCTCACGCAAATCTTCCAAGTCAGCCAGTGGAACTCTTCGGACCCTCTCCCGAAAGGGTTTGTCTTCTTGAAGACGAATCTTATGGGTGGCACTTCTCGCACACCCTACGTCAAACTCATCTTCTGAGAATATTCTTCTCCACCTAGACAGCTGGGCCTTGTCTCTTTCCTTCCATTTCAGTGGCAAGGCGGTATCTTCAAGGCAGAGCTCCTCCAAGGTGGCTTCTCCTTCTTTGGACTTTAATTCAGACAGGGTCACTGGGGTAGCAGGATTCACTTTACCCAGTAGTACCTGGGCTGGGATCCTCACAGGAGAATTAGTGACATTTCTGACACTCACTGGAATCTGGCCCTTAGCTTTCTTCAGTGCCCTCAAAGGGACCACTTCAGGGAGTACTTCCAATCCTTGTTGAGTGTTGAAGGGGTCTGGCTCCACGACCACAAAGGGACCCGGCTGCTCCCAGGAGAGTTTTACCGTAGCCTAAAGACAGGTCACCTCACCAGGCTGCAGTATCTTCTCTCTTCTAGACAGTCTCCAGACTCTTCCCACCGCCTCTTCCGGGGCCTTTTGCTCCAGGATCAACTTCTGGTAGACCTGTTGCAGCATGGGGTGAATCTTCTGTTTGGGAGAACTCCACTCTTGCACTAACGGGGTCAGCAGTCTCCGAACCAAGTCAGTGTTGGTCCCTATCAACATGGACATCGTGTTGGCTCCTGGTGGGCGAGGGCAAACCACCGCCAGGGTGTCAAAAACTTCGGCCTTCCCAGTCACAGAGGGGTCAAAGGCCAGCCAGATTGAAACATAACCGTCGTAGGGGAAACTGCGAGTGCCAATCCCCCCTATCTTCAGGTCTTCCAGCTTCTGCAAAGGCACGTGACTCAAATGCTTCAGATAGTCTCTATATAAGAGAGTCACTTGGGCTCCTGTGTCTAGGAGTGCCTTTGTGTAAACTCCCTCCACTTGAAAGGAGACTAGAGGGGAGGGTCCAACTAATTAATCCGCGAACTTCTTAGGAGGTATTTTCTCCCTTGGACTCCTTGATTTTTCCAGTGGTATTTTCTTCTTTTTCCATTTTTCTCTGGACCTCAACCCTTTTTGGACCTGGTATGCATTGATCTCTTTCCGATTGTCAAATTTCAACTCCAGACAGGCAGTATGGGAGGTTTTAGGAGGGGCATTGTTTCTCTTCTCTTTTTACTCTGCTTGCTTTTGCATCTTCTTGGAGCTTTCTGTAGGTAGTAGGCGCCCGGCTGACTCCTTCACCGGGGCCCTCTGAAGTTTTCCGCCGGCTGGTATTGAGTGCCTCGGTTCTTCCTTGGACTGGGACACCTTCTATCAGGGTGGCCAACTCCTCCACAATTTAAGCAGACAATTTCCTTCCTTATTTTTGGGGATGCTGGAAAAGGGACATTCCGGTCTGGTTCCTTCCGGATCTCTTCTCTCTCCTTGGCTCCTGAGTTCTTGGCCAATAAAGAGGTCAACAAGTCCAGTACTTGGGCCATTTGAGACTTCAAGGTTTCTACTTCTGAGTCACGTTCGGTAACTACTGCCGTTCTGACTCCCACCGAAACAGGTGGGGTGGTCTTCTCAACCCCCTCTTGATCCTTCATCAAGGCCTCTTCGTCCCTTATGATCCGCACAAGGTCTGTATAATTCAGAGCCATGACTCCGTCAGAGGTCTTCAGGTGAAGCCAAACTGGATCCGACGCAAGGCTCCCCTTAGGATCTGCTTCATCCTGGTAGTGTCTATGACCTGTGGCTGCATTCCCTTTCTCAGTACAATCTGGCACAGCATTCTATTTAGTCTCCAGACATACTCGGACAACTTCTCCCTCGGCTGTTGGAAAGTATGTTCATATTGATACACCAGCTCCGACACCTTCTCCAGCTGGCCAAATTCCTCCTGCAACATAGACAGATAATCCATTGCAGTACACACAGTATTGCTGCACCTGAGATTTTTCACAGCCTCAGCAGCAGGACCCTTCAAGCTTTCACTGATGCGCTGCTTCTTCTGCGCTTCTGGAACTTCCCAACCTTCTACTGCCTGCATTGCCTGCTCAATCCAGGTATCGAAGTCTTCCTCCCCGGGTGGCACAGGTTGTGTTCCTGAAAACACCCGGAGTTTCCGGTACCCGGCTTCCACATGCACCGTGCTGTTTTTCTGGCACTTAACAACAAAGTCTCCCAGGGCAGTCAGCAGTCCCGGCCCTATGGCGGCCAGGGGTGAGTTTGGAGCTTTCGTTTCGCTACTGCCTCCCATATTGGAGAAGAGTGACGGAGATAACGGTGGGGAGGTTCGTGGAGACTCTTTCTTCACAGCCTGAGTATGCACTAAGCGATACATTTGGTCATCTGTGGCCTTTACACTCTGCTCTCTGAACTCTGCTAGGACTCCTCTTGTCCACTCCACTAGTGTGTATGTCCCTGAGGTATCTGATTTTACATCCACCGCTTATGCTTTCCATTGTGGCGATATTGACATTATAAACTGCTTTGCCTCTTCCTTTTCCTGGATCCCTTCTGGGAGTTCAACAGCCACCGCCCGGGCTGGATCCACACCCTGCTCTGCGCACCATTGTGTCACTGCCAGCGAGTCCATGCTGGTACTTCAGGCCGGCTTGATTGCAGCGTGCAATATACAAGGATCCCGGAACCGAGCCCCCACGTATAGCGATACCCTCAGTTTAAGAGGGCTGCTTGTTTGTTTTGGGCCTTGTAATGCACCGCTGTCAACCCCTGGCAATCGGCTCTAACCTCTCGTGGCACAGTTAGGAAAGGGGGAAGGATGGTATAACTGTATTATATCTATACTGTTATATGGTACAACCCCTTTGTATCCCAGCACAGTAATTGACACTGACAACCAAATTACTTAACTATAACTTTTTACTATTGGTAAAAGTATAAAAGGTAATTTGTATACAATATCTCATGCAGATCCCTGCAATATAGGTGTACACATTAAAAGGGTATAACATTCAGTAATGCAATGACAATATAATAACCCTGCTGCAGCTATCCTCCCTCGTGAGCTAAAAATGGCGCCCAGCAATGTCCTATACTACCCAGTCAGGCCTGACTATAACTTGGGGTATAGTTTGTGAAGAATCTTCGCTAGCAACTCTCGGTGGTGCACATAAAGAACAAACTGTTATTCAAAGGGATAGCGATGATCGCTAACTTGGTAAAGCTGGAGAGACTAATAAACTCAGTTCAGCAAACAGTCTCTCCAGAATATAACTGTAATCACTGATGTGCCTAGGCAAAGTTAGTAGGCAACAAAGTTAGTCAAATGCGGTTCTGAGCTGGCGCTCTCTCACCCGACCGGACCGACTCCTGTCCGGTACCTCCGCTACTGTGAGTTGCTTCACAGTGCCCACGATGCGCCGGATCTTCGGTCCTCCAGAAGATGGTGGCACCTCAGGTGGAAGGGATGCTCCGCAGGCTTCTCGGTGGAGCGGAAGGCTCTCTGGAACAAACGCCAGGCCCAGGCTTCAGGCCTTGCACGCGCAGCAGGTAAGTGCAGGGATCCTCTTGCAGGGAGGGCGGCGTCCAAAAAGAGAGAGGCCCCTCCTCTCCCTTTTAAAGTCCACCCCAGCAGTCCTTGCACCCTGGGTGCCTTAAAGCGTGCTGGGAACTGTAGTTTTGTGGGTGAAAACGATACCCCGCTACATACGCTTATTGCGATTTTTTTTACCAAAAATATGTAGAAGAATACATATCGGCCTGAGGAACTGAGGAAAAAATGTGTTTAAAAAAAAAATGGGATATGTATTAAAGCAAAAAGTAAAAGGTGTGTTTTTTTTTTTCAAAATTGTCGCTCCTCTTTTGTTTATAGCGCAAAAAAAATAAAATTGCAGAGATGATCAAATACCACCAAAAGAAAGCTCTATCTGTGGGAAAAAAAGGGCGTCAATATTGTTTGGGTACAACATCGCACGACCGCGCAATTGTCAGTTAAATCCACGCAGTGCCGAATCGCAAAAAGTGGCCCGCTCATTTGGCAGCCAAATGGTCCGGGGCTGAAGTGGTTAAACTATGAAAAGCTCTCACCTTATGCATGCCCCCTTACCCCTTCCCACAAAACAGAGACCTATCTATCAGCAAGCCCCAGCAATGATGAAATCAGGGGGTATGCTAATTCTAATGCAACTAGCAAATTTGAACAAGTTGCTATTTTAATATAAATGTTAAAGTTGCTTTGTGCAGAAAAAGGCATGCCCTGGCATGGTCCTGCTGCTGTTAGATTTGTTGTTGTAATTTCCCCACGGCTTGTGTTTAAAGAATTGATTCAAACAACAAGCTCAGGCAATGTGTATTCAATAAACATGGTAGCATGGGGAATCCAAAGCAGCAATACAGGCATTATGTTGTTGCTCTCCTATACCTATGAGCATTCACTATTTGAATACATTTAGCAAAAAAGATAAACTCCTGGCAAACAGTTATACACCTATACTCAAAAACTGCAGATTTGCCATCATGCAGGGAATGTCCAAAAAGGCTCTTAAAGTAGGGTGACCAGACATCCCCGGTTTCAGGGGACAGTCCACGGATTGAGGACACTGTCCCCGGACCAAGTCTGTCCCCAGTTTTGTCCCCGGATTGGATTTGAACAGGGGCTGGGGCAATTTCAAAGACAGTCACTGCAGAATAAAAAAAAAAAAATCGGAATTACACACTACCGCTCCGCCACTCCTACTAGCTTAGGGGGGTGTATTTTTTTCCCATTATCTGTGCCCCTTTCTGATGATCATGTGCTGGTCGGAGCGGAGGGAATATTTCTTGCGTTTCGGGTGAATGCCCATTCAGCTCTGCTTGCATGTTCTTCTGCCTTGGCTCAAGTCCTGGCCAGCCGCCTACCTGCTTATCTCCTTGCTTTCCCTGGTGGAGTGATCTTACCAGTAGTAGCCGGGCCCGGAGAGTAAGACTTGACAGGCTGCGAGGCAGGCGGCGACGGGCAAAGAGTCGCGGATTGCCGCCATTACTAGTAAAAAAAATGTCCCCGGATTTAATTTTAAAAATCTGGTCACCTTATCTTAAAGTGATATTTCAGCAGCTGATTTAATCACACGCTGAGTGTGCAACTTTTTTAAAATCTTTTAATTCTTGCATAAGTTCGAGTTTAAAGTGATCGTAAACGAAAAAAAACAAAAGCAAAAAACGTACCTGGCAATGGTTTTGCAAAGAGCAGCCCCAATCCTCCCCTTTGCGAGTCCAACACCGGTGCTCCTGGCTCCTCCCCCTTTCTTAGCGCCCCATAGCAATCTGCCTGCTATGGGGGACTCATGTGGGCTCAGTCCCGCCCATCGACACACACAGTGTGTCTCGGCTCCACCCCCTCCCTCCTCACTGGCTGTGATTGTCAGCAGCAGGAGGGCTCCTACTGCTGCATTTGAGCCAGTGAACGATGCTGCTCTCAGGCACAGTGCTAGATCAACATCGTGCTTAGGGAAGTATCACGGAGGGGGGCTGCACACAGAAGGTTCTTTACCTAATGCAACCCCTGTTTTAAAACGCATACTGTAATGCCCTGTACACACGAGCGGAATTTACGTCGGGAAAAAGTTGGATGGTTTTTCCGACGGAATTCCGCTCAAGCTTGCATACACACGGTCACACAAAAGTTCTCTGAACTTTTGAGCGTTAAGAACACGGTGACGTACAACACTACGACGAGGCGAGAAAAAGAAGTTCAATGCTTCCAAGCATGCGTCGAATTGTTTCCGAGCATGCGTGTTTTTTTTCCCTTCAGAAAAGCATATAGACGATCGGTTTTCCCGATAGGAATTTTGGTGGTCAAAGACCAGGCCACTTTTTGCGATTCGGCACTGCGTCGCTTTAACTGACAATTGCGCGGTCATGCGACGTGGCTCCCAAACAAAATTTACATCCTTTTTTTTCCACAAATAGAGCTTTCTTTTGGTGGTATTTGACCACCTCTGCGGTTTTTATTTTTTGCGCTTTAAACAAAAATAGAGCGACAATTTTGAAAAAAAATGCAAATATCCCCCAAAAAATATATATACATTTTTTTTTTCCTCAGTTTAGGTTGATACGTGTTCTTCTGCATATTTTTGGTAAAAAAACTGCAATAAGCGTTTATTGATTGGTTTGCGCAAAAGTTATAGCTTCTACAAAATAGGGGACTGTTTTATGGCATTTTTATTAAAGTTTTTTTTTTACTTGATATGGCGGCGATCAGCGTTTTTTATCGTGACTGCGACATTATGGCGGACACATCGGACACTTTTAACACCATTTTGGGACCATTGTCATTTTTACAGCGATCAGTGATATAAAAATTGACTGATTACTGTAAAAATGACACTGGCAGTGAACCGGTTAACCACTAGGTGGCGCTGAAAGGGTTAAGTGTATCCTAGGGAGTGATTCTTACTGTTAGGGGGCGTGGCTACACGTGACACGTCACTGATGACCGTTCCCGATCACGGGGAACGGTCATCAGTGACAGTGTCACTAGGCAGAAAACAAGGCATTCCCCTGTTCTGCCCTTACCGACCACAATCGCGGGCCGCCCGGGAACATCGAGGTCCGCATTCAGGAGGCACGTGGCAGCCGCTGGGGGCACATTTAAAGGGACGTACAGATACACCCATTTGCCTGCCCGTGCCATTCTGTCAACATAAATCGTCGTGCGGCGGTCCTTAAGCGGTTAAGGTAAAAAAAAAACTTCTGCCTTTAGAACCAGTTTAAGCTGGTGTCATGAACACTTTACCAGGCTACCTGTGCCGCCCTTGCATGCAGGGGGCTAGAGTTCGGTCTCCCTACACTGTATGTATCAATAGAAACACACAGCCCCAAAGACAAGGATGGAAAAGCACCCCCTGCTCCTCCCTTCACTAAGCTAACAGACTGCCTTCAACCTGCACTGTTCATGTTCATTCATTCTTATGAAGGCCATAAGTGAAAGAATATGTAAACTGAACATTTCATATTCCTGATATGTGGTTGTGCCTGTACCATGTATTTGAATGAAAAAGTATCCGGTTCTCTTTGTATTGCTTCCTTTGTGTGAAATCCCTGGTGTTCCTGTCAGTCCTTCTGCTTTCCTATCAAAAACTGACCATACTAAGCAGGAGAACACACTGTGGTCACTTCTCTACCTATGCTGAGAACTCTGCCTGCTCTCCACCAATGATTAGATTTGTCCTGGGATCATCTAGGCATATCTCTTCCATTTCTGCCTCTGATGACTGCTACTCTCACCAGATTCAGACTGAGATTTGGTCACCTCTGTGCTGTTCACGGTTCTTCTAATGGCTTGCTGTAGAGGACACAGTACCCGAGGACCTGCAGTGCAAGGATCTTCTTTCTACCTCATGAATTCTGTGGATCTGTGCTTCTTCCATCTTTCCTGCTGCTTCTTTATCATCATCCTACCAATAAAGAGGGGGGGGGGGGGGGGCCCTTGGCAAACCAATAGGCATCCACAGTGCTTTAAAGTGATACTCAACACACACGGTTTAATTTATATTGTCCCATCTATTTCTGCATATGGATGATGGCACTGTAATTATTTTAATAAAAAATATATAACTACCTTTTTTCCTAATAGATATACAGCTGTCACGTGACCCAGCTTTTTCCCAGCCTGTCTGTAGGAAAACAGTGGCGGCAGGAGCTTCTAGTCCTCTGCACCTGTTCACATGTTTAAAAAAAAAACAGCCTTTGGGATACAGAGTAAAAATTCTAAATTGTCATACAAATATATATTTGCAATAAAATCGTTATTATTTTTTGGCAATAACATGGTGTGGGTGAATTTCTGCCGATCACAGGCTGTATCATCTCTAGCCTGTGACTTAGAATTAGAGGGAGGTGAAGCCTCCATCAATCAAGATGTTATATCCCACCCCATTGCTTTTAGCTGGTTAATGGGCATGGAGAAGGAGGAAGGGAGAGAGTGGGCTGCGATTTACCAGAGTCACATGGGCTGCTGAGATGCCATAGGGAGGAAATGCTCAGGGTAGAAAATACACTGAAAACTGAGCATGTGCACTAGCTGCCAACACTGCTCTGCAAAATCCCCAACTGCAGTGAAGACATAGACAGTAGGAGGAGACAGAGAACAGCAGGATCAACCAGGTTTTTTTCTGAATATTAAAAAACGAATCCATAGTGAATGAGTGAGTATGAACAGCATGTAATAGAGCATTTATTGATAGCTTTTAATGATGTGGATTTAATGACACTTTAAGAGAGCTCTATTGATCTTTGCAGGATTACACTAGACATGTGCTTGATATTGGAGGTTTAAATATTATATCTTCCATCTGTATACTGCCTGAGGAGGTTGTAATCAGTGCCACTTTTTCCATACTACAAGTTTGCATTTTCAGTAATTTCGATAATGAAAGTAAATATACTAGGCCTCTGGAAATTAACTATTAATTCCTTGATTAATCGATTATTTTTTTTGATCGATACTCACCTCTCCGCCGGCTTCTGGGTCTTAAGGGAGTTCTGTTGAAGATCCGGTGACGTCACGGGGCTTGCCGTGTCCATCTGAAGGGCTCCTTTGCTGTGCCTTCATATCTGCATGCCGGCGGGACCTTACTATCTGCCACACGCAAGGGCTGTTACACTTCCCTCTATCAACCTGGGATTCTACAGCCATCCACTGGGAGTTGTGATAGTTCCCTTCACGGGACATCTACATGCCGATGGACTGATGTTAACCCCTCCTCATCTGGATTCAGCAGTGGTATCGTTGTACACATTTTTATACCAGTATCATACTTAGCTACATGTTTTTATGACTGCTTTTGCTACCGTTTGGTATTACTCGCACCATTTTACAGTTTATGTAGCTACATTGATTTTATCTCCAGTGCAATATTTATTTTGTTACCTACTTGAAGACTATAAAAGTTTTTTAATGCTATTCCCATCGAGCGCTGCCTTTGTGTGTTTTTTTGTCTCCTGCTATCCATTTTTCCAGTGGTTGGTAGCTGCACTGGGAATCAGCCTGCAAGGAGATCAGCTAAAAGTAGTTGGACCTGTATGTGCGTTATAATTAATTGAAATTAGTCGATTAATCGATTTTAAAAAAATCGATTAATCGAACACGAAAATTTTAATCAGTATCAGCCCTAAAATATACATCATATGTAATTTGTTCAAGTATATATATATTTGCCGCAAGTGTCAGCTCTCTCCTATGCCTACCCCTTTGGGGACTCCTATTCCACGTTGTGAATTCTTGTAAGCTGCAAGCTTTTCCTGCAGTGTTCCACGTGCGTGGGAAGCTCACACGGCCGGGAGGCCTGTCTGGGATTCTCTGGGGCTTTTCCTAGTGGAAACTTTGGTAAAGACTGTCCAATGTCTACACATAATAAATTGGTAACTATGTTATCTATATATACACTTTCATCGATTTTCTGTAAAATGTAGACATGTGCACACTGAAATATTTCGTTTCGGAATTTCGTTTTCGTCCGAAAAATAAATTTATTAAGTTACTCCCGAAATTCGTTTTTATTTATTTAGTTTTTCGTTAAAAAATGCATTCGTCCGAAAATCTGAATTAATTAAGGTCGAATCTGTCATTGAAGGCTTATGGTGTCTGTCGAATGTTCAAAGAAGATTTGACGGAGCAGCGAAACTGTATGACTCTGCAATCATGCATTTCCGGTCGAATGTTCCGCCCACAAGCAGTGATCTTTTCTCTCTATGTCGAATCTTTTCTCTCTATAATAACAAATCTTTTCTCTCTATAATGTCGAATCTTTTCTCTCCTATGTCGAATCTTTTCTCTCTATAATGTCAAATCTTTCCTCTCCTATGTCGAATCTTTTCTCTCCTATGTCGAATCTTTTCTCTCCTATGTCGAATCTTTCTCTCCTATGTCAAATCTTTTCTCTCTATAATGTCAAATCTTTTCCCTCCTATGTAGAATAATCTTGGACTAATAGAGTTAAGGTTAGGCACATTCGACCACAGGTTCGATAGACACAGATTGTTATTGTCAGCGTCACGTCGAATCTCCTATCTATATCGAACTGTTGTAGCAACGAAAACGAAAATAAAGCATTTGTTTATGTCGGATCTTTCGGTTTTCGGATTCTGTGCTTTCGTTTTCGTTTGTTAAAACGATAACGAAAATAGCTGAAATTCGGACGAAAATGCATTCGGACGAAAACGAATGCACATGTCTAGTAAAATGTAGGTGGAAATTTTTGAAAATTACTATGTATACTTTTTTATAGCAACACCAAAACCTCTGAAGAAGACCCCTGGATGGGGTTGAAACGCGTTAGAAATTGCTACATGCTTTCATATGTTATGTGCTAAGCTGTATGACAATTTTTAGTGTTTGCAATTGTGTAGAATTGTAATTGTATGTCACCAGAGCTCATATCTTAACTTGCACCACCTTCTTGAATTTTATTCAAATAAACTTTTTAAACATACATTGTTTTCAATCTTTGAATTTAGCTGCCCAAAAACCCCACTGGGGGAACTTCCCATTCTTTTTTTGTTCAAATATGTCACCTTTATCTGTAGGCAATAGTTGAATCAAGATCTAAGGTGTTGCCTGTTCAAATATTTTAAAAAAAGTCAACAATTTTCATGGAATGTGCTTACTTGTTCATAAGAGTGTGCCTGAAAAAGATATTCTTAAATGGGATATGTCCTAAAATTCCCACTTTACATAATAGGCAGACAGTTTATAGAGGAAAATTCACATTCCAAAGTCCCAGTTGAAAAAAAATAAAAAATCTGCATAAAAAGGTGGCTTGTGTGGCCTTCACTGAATTCACCAGTTCACATTTCCATATGCAGTGGACTTAATGCTGAGCTCCAGGCTTACATGGACGAAGGGGACATTTCCATGGTAACTTGTATATGGCACCATCTGCCTTGCTTATTGAATTACTAGAGCAGACGCTTTTCTGCAACAAGTGGAAGTAATTTTCAGGCATCATGTAATTTTAGCATCTGCCGCAGCTGTTTATCTTAAGCTGCTCAATGTGGTGTCTACATGTACAGTCTTGCGACCTGAAATCTAATTTTTGCAAATATAAAAAGGGCTCTAATCCTTCCTTCCATTGACGCAATGTTAAGGAATGTTAAAGCTTCACAACTTTTAAATAGGTTGTGGCTACGCCAATAAAAACCAGCATATGAATGCTTGGACACCCTCCAAATATCAGCCATCATGGTATCCAATGCACTGACACAATGTGTAGGAGCAAATCTTGACTTACAAAATTATTTGGGACCCACAATACTGTAGGTAGGGCTGGGCGATTTCCCCCCCCCAAAAAAATCTGCGATTTTTTTATAAAAAACTCGATTTACGATTCGATTTTTTTTTTAATTATATTAATTAAAGTGCATCAACAAACAAAATTGCAAAGGCAAACCCTTTCTCTAACTGCAAAGTCAGTGTGCAACAAACACACAATATAATCCAGCGCTCATGGAACATACATTATTAACTATTAAACTCTTGAAACTCTGTGTGTGATTCCTTCTGTCCCAGCCTTGCTGCGATCCTGGCTCTGCATCCTTTTGGGTTGGAGGGCCCTCCACACGCTGGTCTGCCTGTTGTCCATCATTCAAGGTACTGTGCTCACACGGAGATCATGCCACAGGCTTTGTTTTGACTTTTTTAACCCCTCCTTGCTCCACGGATGTCACTGCAAGTTTAACAAGTTTGTCACCACTGGCAACTGGAGAGTTAAGATTCATTTGCCCTCTGCACATTTGGGATTGGATCCCTCTCTTTATTGTGATTAATAAATGGACTAAGCTTTTTTATCAATTCTTCAAGAGTTTTCAATAGTTCCATGAGCGCTGGATTATATTGTGTGCATGTTGTGTATTTTGTACTTCTGGGTACGGTTTTTTTCTTGCTGCGCTGGATCCTGTTTTTTCCCCCTTTTGGATACTTTGTACTTCCCAAAATATTTGGGATTTTTTTCTTATTATTATTATCATCCATTATATTTTTTTCTATATCCACCAATTTACCGCTTGTGACCTTTTGTTGTTTTTTGCAGTGTGCAACAAAGATTGTTAAACATCCAAATTATTAATACTGTATTTGGATTTAGCTAATAAAACAACAAAAAATCCTGAGGTTACTCTTAGGCCCCTTTCACACTGGGTCGTTTTTCATGCGGTTTAGCGCTAATATTAGCGCTATTATACCGCATGAAAAAATCATGCCCTTTAGCCTTCAATGTGAAAGCCCGAAGGCTTTCACACTGAAGCGGTGCGCTAGCAGGACCGCTCCAAAAGTCCTGCTAGCCGCTTCTTTACAGCGGTGAAGGAGCGGTGTGTTCACCGCTCCTTTACCGTGGTCTCCCATTGAAATCAATGGGACAGCGCGGTAATACCGCCCGCAAACCGCGGCAATAGCCGCGGTTTGCGGGCGGTATTAACCCTTTTTCGGCCGCTAGCGGGGGTTAAATTCACCCCCCTAGCGACCGCATACCGCGGTAAGAACGACGGTATAGCAGCGCTAAAAATCACGCTGCTATAGCGCCACCGCTCCTGCCCGCCCCAGTGTGAAAAGGGCCTTAGTTGAATTGAACTGTGTCCATGCCTCACTGTGCCCGTGTCTCACTGTGCCCATGCTTCAATCACTGTGCCCGTACCTGATGCAGATTTTCATGGTATACGGATTTTACTGCTACACCGGTGGCCATTCCAGTATTCAAAAGCCGCGCCTCCTCCTCGTCTGTGATAGGCGGAACACTCAATTTCCCAGCATTCAGTGTTCCGCCTATCATGGTCATCCTCATAACACAGACGAGGATGAGAGGATGTCCGTGATAGGCTGAATACTGCCTGCTGTGAAATTCAGTGTTCCGCCTATCACAGACGACGAGGACTCGGGAGGCGCGGCTTTTGAACACTGCAATGGCCGCCGTCTGTCTGCATGACACGCTGATCAGGTAGGCAGACGGCGGCTGCAGCGAGTAGATGTAATTGGGGTAACACGCTGCCCAGTGCCATTCCGGATACACCCCCTGCAGTCCTGCTACAGAAACTTTGGAGGGAAAAAAAATATATATATATATTTTTTTTTTTTCTCCAAAAAAAAAAAAATCTAAAAAAATCGATTTTCTTCAAATCTGAATCGATTTGAGCTCAAAACTCGATTCAAGATTAAAATTGATTTTTTTCCCAGCCCTAACTGTAGGTATGTCAAATAGTTTAAAATGACTGCAAATGTAAGATTGTTTGGCTTTTTAGGGTTCAATGTTCAGACCAACAAGACCTTTGAGAAAGGAACCTGGATTTAAACTTGGTCTTGGAGGATTCAACTTTTAGTAGTTCCCTAAAGTTTCAAAACTTCAATTGAACGGACAATCATTGCTGGATCAATGTCAAAGGTTTAAGTCTAGGTTCACATCTATGTGGCTGCGCTTGATGCGTATTTTAGGCACATTTTTCAGTGCATTTTGCGTTTTTGCATGGAGTTTGCATTTTTTTTCTCTTTAAACGCACTGTAAAACACACTGTATATAGCTGGTTGCTAAGGAGGGGGCCGGGAAGCCGGCTGTTGCGTCTTTAGCAACCGATGATTTATCAGCTGTCAGTGGTGTTCCCCGCTGAAAGCTAAATGTAAAAATAAAAATATAAAAATGCCCCCCCCCCAGGTCCATACCAGGCCCTTCAGGTCTAGTATGGGTTCAGAGGGGACCCCCACGCCATTTTTTTTTTAAATGGCATGGGGTCCCCCCCAAAATCCATACCAGACCCTTATCTGAGCATGCCGCCCAGCAGGTCAGGAAAGGGAGGGGACGAGCGAGCCTTGTGACAGGGGGTGGGCTCTCCAGGTGATGTAATTAGATGGCCACCCCCAATTGATATATAATAGTCGGCAGAGCGTGCTCCACAACAAAACAAATGAAGACCTCAACAGAACAAGAGCGGCTTTTTAAAATTTTTTAGCTGGTAACCGGATGCAAGGAAGAAGACAGCAGCGGGAAGAGATGGTGGCAGCAGGAAGAGACAGCTCGAGGGAAAACGGCGAGAAGAAATGGCGGGAAGGAGAGGACAACGGGAAGAGACAGCTAAAGGAGAAAACGGCAGAAAGAAGAAGACGGCGGGAAGAGATGGCTAGAGAAGAGCTATTAATAAAGGAATTGTCAAAAGCCGGGTTGTGTTTTTTTTACATTTCACTGCTTTTTTGGTGAATGGGTAGGGGGCTTCCACATTCCGATAAGCCCCCTGCCCGCAGAAACCAACAACCACCGACTAGGGTTGTCGGAAAGAGGCCCTTGTCCTCATCAACATGGGAGCAAGGTGCTGTGGGTTGGGGGGGCAGAGCCCCCCCTGCTCCAAAGCACCCACCCCCCCATGTTGAGGCCTGCGGCCTGGTATGGTTCGGGGGGGGCTCGCTTGTCCCCTCCCTTTCCAGACCTACTGGGCGGCATGCTCGGATAAGGGTCTGGTATGGATTTTGGGGGGGACTCCACCCTGTTTTTTTTGGGCGTGGGGGTACCCTCCGAATGCATACTAGACCCGAAATAATTTTTTTTGCTGGCAATTTTTTGTTTTTGTTTTTACATTTAGCTTTCAGCGGGGCAAAGTGTGCTGACAGCTCATGATTCATCGGTTGCTAAGGACATGGCGGCCTGCTTCCCAGCTCCCTGCTTAGCAACCATCTTAATGCAGTGGTAAAATAAGGACCGCAAATCACATAAAAAAAAAATCACATCAAAAATGAACCACTTGCGCTTCTGGGTGCAGCTTTAGCTTTTAGCTGCAAATAGCGGGAAAAAAGCCCATGACCCTTTCCAAAAAGGCACCGGCCGCAAAATGCATAGATGTGAACTAGTTTAATAGAAAACCATGTTAAAGCAGAGGTCCGCCTAAAAAAAAAAAAAATATTAAAAGCCAGCAGCTACAAATACTGCAGCTGCTGACTTTTAATAAATGGACACTTACCTGTCCAGGGTGCCCGCGATGTCGGCAGCCGATGCCGATCAATCGCTCGGCTGCCCCCGCCGCCATCCTCTGTGAGGGAATCAGGAAGTGAAGCATTGCGGCTTCACTTCCCGGTTCCCTACTGTGCATGCGCGAGTCGCGCTGCGCGCCCTCACTGGTCCCCGCTATCCCAGAAGACAGCGGGGGGGGGGGGGAAGGGGCGTGACTCCCGTGGGAGTCTATGCCCGGAAGTGGGTGCAAATACCTGTATTATACAGGTATCTGCACCCCCTCCCCCCTGAAAGGTGCCAAATGTGCGGAGGTTCCATTTTTGTGTGGCCCTCCGCTTTAAATGGACTGTAGTGCGTTTCTGCAAACTGCAAAACGCACATAAAAAATGCATAGGTGTGAACGTAGGGTCAAAAAGAGGGTATCAGGAAATTCTTGTCAGTCAAGCTGGCTTGAAGACATGTGCATAGTTTTACTCATGGCTTTGCACATACAGTAAAATCATAGCTAGGTGTGCGCTTGCATGCAGAAGCGCATGTGTCTGTCCATGTACTTCACAGTGTGTTCACAAATGCATGTGCATGCCCACTGTTTGTATTGGTGCCAGACAGCCTATTTAAGGCTCTAACTTAGTGCTACTGCTGACTGGTCTTCAGCTTGTTCTTGGTGTCCCACATATGATTCCTATTACTGACCTGATTTTGCATACTGCTCAGTACTGCTCCCTACTAGTTCCTGACCTCAGCTTCATCCACCACTCTGATTCAGCTTGTGATTCTGTACTGTACTGCTCGCTTTTTACTGACCTTTGTGACCTTCCTTTGTGACTCTGCTACTGTCTCTGCTGTTCCACACATGTGCCATGCACTTTGTCACTAACAGTGTTCAGGTTGGTGGTAATTGTCAAAGTAACATCCACAAAAATGGTAGGACCAAGGTTTCCCAGCAGAACATTGCCCAAAGCATCACACTGCCTCTGCCGGCTTGTCTTCTTCCCATACTACATCCTGGTGCCATCTCTTCCCCAGATAAGTGATGCACACGCACCTGGCCATCCAAATGATGTAAAAGAAAACGTGATTTATTGGACCAGGCCACCTTCTTTCATTGCTCTGTGGTCCAGTTGTGATGCTCATGTGCCCATTTTAGGCGCTTTTGGATGTGGACACAGATCAGCATGGGTTACTCAGCCCCATAGACAACAAACTGCAATGTCCATTTTCTTCTGCTTTAAACACATCAACTTCATGGACAACATGCTTCCTTGCTGCTTAATATATCCCACTGGCTTTTAGATGCCATTGTACCAAGATCATTCATTGTAACAAGATCATTAATGATATTCCCTTTAACAGTCAGTGGACATAAAGTTATGTCTGATTGGTGTATATTTACAACTATAGATAGAAACCATAGAAAGGTTTTTAAAAATCAACACTCACCGATTCAATTATTTACATTAAGAGGATAATATTCATGTAGATCTAAAACTGAAAAGTTTCCCTTTATATGTCTCTAAGGGTTTGGGAAACTTTAAGAATTTATAGTAGGAGATAATTAGGCTACTTTCACACTGAAGCGATGGATGCGCTGGCGGTATAGCGGCGCTATTTTTAGCGGCGCTATACCGTTGTTTTTGGCGCGATTTGTGGGCGCTAGCGGGGTGATTTTAACCCCCGCTAGGGGCCGAAAAAGGGTTAAAAACACCCGCTAAAACGCCTCTTTGTGGCGTTTTGCAGGCGCTACCCCATTGATTTCAATGGGCAGGGGCGCTATATTTTTACCGCTCCTACCGCGCCTCAAAGATGCGGGCTTTCACACTGGATACAATGGAGCGGCTTTTTCGGGGCGCATTGCAGGCGCTATTTTTAGCGCAATAGCGCCTGCAAAGCGCCTCAGTGTGAAAGGGGCCTTATGCCGTGTACACACGATCGTTTTTCATGCCGTTAAAAATGCCATTTTTTAAAAAATGGCCATTAAAACCGATCGTGTGTAGGCTCCAGAGCATTTTTAACGGCGTGAAAAACGGCCATTAAAATTTTCGAACATGCTCTATTTTTTCACGACGTTTTTCATGTCGTTTTTTTTAACGACATGAAAAACGATAGTGTGTATGCTTTTACGAGGTGAAAAAAAACGCGCATGCTCAGAATCAAGTATGAGACGGGAGCGCTCGTTCTGGTAAAACTAGCGTTTGTAATGGAGATAGCACATTCGTCACGCTGTAACGGGCTGAAAAGCACAAGGCTGAAAAGCGCGAATCGTCTCTCACCAAACTTTACTAACATGAAGGGTGGCGCCATCCGAACGGAACTTCCCCTTTATAGTGCCGTCGTACGTGTTGTACGTCACTGCGCTTTGCTCAAGCGTTTTTTTTAATGATCGCGTGGATGCAAGACAGGCTTGAGAGGAAACAAGAAAAAAAACGGCGAGAAAAACGTTGGTTTAAAAAATGGCATGAAAAACGATCGTGTGTACGCCGCATTAGAGGCAGGAAGAAAAACCCACTGTCAGTACGTCCACAGCTGCAGAGTTTTAGCAGAAAAAAACGCTTGACGAGTTGTGAAACACCTTTTACCTCTACTATATTAAAAAACAAAATAGGATATAGAGCATCACAAACCACACAGGCATCTTTAATTAAGTGCAAAATCAATATTTAAAAAGGCATCCATCTATCTATCTTACCACAAAATATGCAACCACCGCCTAGAATCAACCTAAACAAACCCCCTACACAGCCACTAGAATGAGCCCTGACTACCAACCTTCCGTTTCTGAGTACAGTGCAGATAATAGTATTATCTCGTGAAGAAAATTTCTAAACTTGCAAGTACATGCATTATATAATGTTGGCATAGGGTCACATACTATGTTTAAATACCGTTAAAGGATACTTTCAATTTAGTCTATCAATCGTTTTTGCAGCAAAGTCTATTTATCTGTTTAGTCTGTTTATACACTGTGTGTTGTGGCAGCCTACTGTACATTTTTAGTATTGTTTATACACATTTTAAAGGCCGAGGTCACCTTTTGGAGCATGTTACATGTTACACATATATTTAGGGTGTCCCATGTAACATGCTCCAGCCCCCCCACACCCTCCGATCCTACCACATCAAACTTACCTCCCCCACATGGCAGTGGGTGCGGGTTCTTCTCTCCGCATCCGCTGTCACATTTCTGCCCGCTTAGCTGCATCATTCATTTATAGCAGGGGTGCCCAACCAGTGGCCCAGGGGCCACATGTGGCCCGCGGTGCCCTCTGATGTGGCCCGCGATTTCCTGCTCTGGGATGGAATAGAATAGAATACTGTTATTAGAGGTAAGTTTATTACTAAAATCACAGTGTATATACAGTATGGGCATATCTGTTCTGCAGTGGTTAAGTTACTGGGCTGCTTTCAAACTGATCCGCAGGTGCAGAGCAGTGCACCTGCGTGTTACCTGCACTGAGCCTTAGGCCCCTTTGACACGGTCAGTCCTACCCAATTGGACCCTCCATTCACCTCTAAGGAGTAGCAGATGTAAATGGACTTGTGTCCGTTTACAAATGCCTACCTCCAATCCGATCCACCAAAAAAAAAGAATAGAGTGGGCTCTATAGAATAGAGTGGGCTGCCATCCACCCGCTCCACTCGTTGTGGCCCGCGACCGGTTACCAAGTCGCTTAGGTGGCCCTCGCTCTTCAAAAGGTTGGGCACCCCTCATTTATAGAAATCATGTCTACTACCTTGGACACACTGACACTTCCTGCAGCTTTCAAACTGACAGCCCATACAGAGGTAGGAGCAAGAAAGCTGGAGGCAGTGTCTGCAGGAGCCTGACATTGCACCTGTGATCCACTGACTGCGGGTGCAATGCTCTGCAGGCTTCTCTGAAATAAAATAATAAATGCACTTTTTTCTGTAAAAATATGTGCATTTTTAATTTTTTTTCCAAAAAGTTGAACTTATTCTTTAACAAGCATTCACAACCTGAATTTGTTTCCATTATTTATTTCCCTAAAGCCCTGTACACACGATCGGATTTCCTATGGATTCTAATCCGATGGATTTTTCCATCAGAATTCCGATGAAGCTGACTTCCATCAGCCTTGCCTACACACCATCATTCAAAAATCCGACCGTTCCAAACGCCGTGACGTAAAACAATCCGACGAGCCGAGAAAAATTAAGTTCTATGCTTCTGAGCATGCGTCGACTTGATTCTGAGCATGTGTGGGTTTTTTATCCGATGGAGTTCCCCACAGACGATAGTAATTTGCTATCATTTTTTTTTCCATCGGATAAATTTAAAACATGTTCTATTTTCAATCACTGATGGAAAAAAGACCGATGGGGCCCATACACGATCGGTTTGTCTGATGAAAAAAAGTCCATCGGACTGTTTTCATCGGTAAAACCGATTGTGTGTACAGGGCTTAACTGATGCAAGTTTTTGTCACCTCATATTCAAAATGCAATCTTGAGTGCTGAGATAGGGAGCTGCACAGGTAAGGGTGCCTGCCGAATAACTTTTTTCCTTGTTGCACCATAGATACAGTATATAGCCACCGGCAGTGATTGGGCAAAAAAAAACTAAAAAAACTTTTAGGCTGGTTTTACTGAAGGCGGTCAATTTCAGTACAACCAGCCTGACAATAGACAGATCAAAATTTGACCAAAATCCGACAGGCTGGGTGAAAAAAACGGACAGGCTGGTCGCACTGAAGTCGACCAATGGAGTACAACCAGCCTGCCCATAGGATTGAAATGTGTCCGGTACTTGCTGAACCGACTGAATTTCGATCAGTTTATGGCCGGCCTAAGAGTTCATCTCTTGCAATTAACTTTCAGCATGATTTTTTTGTAAACCGACAGGGTCCCTTTCAAAGGATGGGAGGAAATCTCAAGCTTACATTTTGCATTTTCTACGTACAAACTTGAAATTATTACCTTTATGTTGATTTGCAATAGGGTGATATTTCGTTTATTATATTACTTTAATAGGATTGAATCAATAGAGCATTTTATTTGTCAGCTAGTGATTCCATAAACACTTTTAAGATGACAAGTGATACACTTATGAGCAACAGTTCCTGTAGCCGGTTATAGGACTTATGCATACGGGAGCTTAAAATACATTGCTAATATATGCTGCTGCAGTGCTATCTACTGCTGGACATGCCTTAAATTATGTTTTTTTAAAGTTTTGTGGCGATTTCTATTTTTGTGATCTCTTGGGTGAATCACTTCTCACCTGGCACTTCAAAAGTGACTGATCTTTTAAACCACTTAATTTCAATACTGCTTAGGCAGGCCATGCACGGTTCGAATCTCAGGCGGTTCAGCAGGAACCAGCCAATATTCGAACGGTAAAAGAACAAAAAGAAGGCGCATCAACCGTGAGCATTACCTAAGTTGTATTCATTGAAATCAAAGGGAAGGAAACATACTCATAAACAAGTGAATAATAAAAGCATATCAGAGTCCACAATGAACAGAGAGCAACCAGTTCACCAGGACCAAGTCCACCAAGCCGGAGGACCTTCCGGATGGCTGACGCGTTTCAAGGGGAGCTCCCCTCTTCTGCAGAACCCCTTTGAAGAAGAGGGGAGCTCACCTTGAAACGCGTCAGCCATCCGGAAGGTCCTCCGGCATGCTGGACATGGATCTGGTGAACTGGTTGCTCTGTGTCCATTGTAAACTCTGATATGCTTTTATTATCCACTTGTTTTTGAGTAGGTTTCCTTCCCTTTGATTTCAATAAATACCACTTGGGTAACGCGCAAGGTTGGTGTGCCCTCTTTTTGTTCTTTTACAGTGTTTCCATTGGGTGTCCCCTGACCCTTGGAGGGCAGCAAGGCCTGTGCTTTTGCCGGGAGCCATGGGAATTCTAGGCTATTTCCACTGCCATCGCACCACTGTTGAGGGCAGGAGATTTTGTCTGTGAAGATTCTAACTGTGTATGGGCAGGCTGAATGTATCAAGTTCATTGGTCAACTTGGGTACAAGCAGCATACCAGATTTTACCTGTGATTATTGCTAGCGGCTGCTATAGCTGCTAGCAATAATCACTGTCTTCTCCCGGTGGGGGCGGCTTCCCCCGCCGGGAGAAGACAATAGCCCGGCAGAAGGGATTTCCGCAGCAACACTGTCTGTGTTGATGGGGGAATTATGCAAATTTCTTTCCTGCAACCCATGGTTGTAGAAAAGAAATTCGCTGTGTATGGCAGGCCTAAGCCAGTGATTGCTCCACATGGTTAGGGAGGGTGGAACACTTTGAAACAACAGTGTTAATTATGTTACACAGTTCATAATTATGATGATAATGACGAATGGCCTACGTAGGTCATTTTCCTTGTCAACTGTTACTTTGTTGAAAGTAAACAATGTGGAAGAATTTAACTCCTGTAACTAAAATCAAAGTCTTGGCAATAGGGAAGAATTAAAGTCATGTAATTGAAAAAAAAAAATCTTGGCTTTGGCTGCATTGTACTTATTGTCCATGATGACAAACCGTGGCCAATGATTGATAATAACAAAATATCCTTCCACCATCCCAGAACGAATGAATGGAACCAGTGCACTTAGCATGCCTAGCAGTAAATTGCGCAGTAAAATGCTTGGGAAAAAAACATAGTGTGAACAGACCCTCAAGTCAAAAGGTAGTCAGGTAGGCTATAGAGCCCTGGCTATGGTTATGAGGCTACAGGCACAGGAGTGCACTGCCAGTATTTAATTCAGAACAAACTTTTATGTTTTCAGGGTACTGCTTAGGAGCGATTAACATTTCTAAATGTTCCTTCTAGCAAAATCACATTTTTGCATGCAGGGTACTTCAGAGGATTGTCACCCCAAACTGGATTTTTTTTTATGGGCACAACTGATCTCAAAACTGGATGCACTGCCTGCAAAGATGTTATTTAATTTTGGCCAGTGGCACCTGACCTGTAACATTTTACCAGAGATATTACATATTGAAACAATCATTTTGGCTTAGACGAGCAGTGCTTGGGATAGCTGGCAACATACTGTACCGTTATGTGTATAGGATATAGGAGACATATTTAAGATGCAACTTTCAAATATTGTACCTTTTCAACTATGCTTTAGTGTAGGAAACCACTGTATTTCATAGAAACAATAAAGCCTCGTACACACGGTCGGACTTCCATCGGACTTTTCCGTGGATTTTTGTCCGAACGGAGTTGGCCGGGCAACCCATAGCATACACACCACAGGACTTTTCTGCAAACTTTCCCAAAACTTTTTCCAACATCACGTGGTTTTTCTGCTCTTTTCTGCTCTTTACCGCCACCCTTTGGTCAACTTCTGCTATTGTTGGTTGATTTTAACATTATTTGTTTTGTCCATCGGACAAAAGTCCGATGGTTTTCTGTACACACGGTCGGACTTTGCTCCATTGGACTTTTGTTGGCGAAAAGTTTGTCCGTTTGCAGACTGAACATTTGTCCGATGAAATCCAAAACGTTTGTCTGATGGAGCGTACACACGGTCGGATTTTTTTGTCAAACTTGCTAAAAATTAAGTTTGTTGGCAAAAAGTCCGACCGTGTGTACGGGGCTTAAGGCTCTGCTTCCACTATTGCAACCCCAGAGTCACGCGATTTGCAATGTGATTTTTGATGCGATGTCACGCGACTGGTGAAAACCATGTGAGAACAAGTTGCACCAAAGTCGGAACCAAGTAGTGCAAAAACCTTTTTTGGTAGTCGCACCAATTAGAACAGGACCATTGAAATACATGGGTTTTGACTTGTCATGCGACTTCACATGTGTCAAGTCGCAGAACAACTCACAGTAGTGGAAACAGAGCCTTACATTTTCATGGATTTCGTTATCGTTTAGTATGATAGTCCATAACGCTTCTGGATGTTTGGCAATCCCAGCATTTTGTTTTCTGGGCTTCTGATGTTAAGCAAGCAACTCAAGCAGATGTGTCGTTACTGGAGAGTTCTTTTTCTCTGATGCTCTTTTGGGGCTGTACCTACCTCTATATTCAGAACACTTGTTTCAAATGAAAGTTGTCACATTACCATACATGAATATGTGCACAAGCTGTAGCCTCTCAGCTGAATGCATATACAGTATATGTAACTTGCCATTATACACACAGTATGTGTTGGTATAATGAGGAAAAGATAATCCGCACTCCGGTCGTTGCTCTTTAAAAAAATCTTTGTTTTTATTGACAAGCCACAGTGAACAAACGCAAATGTGAACAGTTGACGCGTTTCAGCCTATAAGGCCTTAGTCATAACCACAGGGTTATGACTAAGGCCTTATAGGCTGAAACACATCAACTGTTCTCATTTGCGTTTGTTCACTGTGGCTTGTCAATACAAATGAAGATTTGTTAAAGAGCAACGACCGGAGTATGGATTATCTTTTCCTCATTACTCTACTCAGCCAGCGACTGTGGATCAAGCACCCGGGAGCTCTGCTATCTATGTGGTGTATGGGTAGTAGCACTGACTTTTCTGTTTATAGTGTGGGTATAATGCCAACAGTTAATTTCTTATCTAACAACGCACAAAGAGATATACCACTTCTATCACCCATTGGTTGACAACAACAACAGGGTCAATTGATAATAACATTCAGTTTTCTAATCTGCGAAAACAGTATCTAATGTGTCCAAAACACGTTTAGCACAAATAATGTTATCACTACATGTTCAAATACTTGCAAATGAATTGCAGCTTTCATCACAAATTACTGGTAAGAAACAAAACTCCAGGCTAACCACTAAATAAATACACATTTGGAATAAATAGGGAGCCGCTTTAGTTGTCAAAGGATTTAGGTTTCTGTCCATCCTGCCATAAGATTTACACAGCCCTGCCAGACAACACAACAGCTTGTTATCTTACCTTTCTAGTAGCGGCATTTAAATACTGTACATACACAAGTTTTGTATAAATACATAACCACATTGATGTTGCATAACCACATTGTCATGTTGCAACCAAAAATATAAATTTATTTTATTGGAATTTTGTCTTGCAAGTTTTTTTGGGGGATTTTCTTTTTCTGAAGTTTATAACCTCTTTAACGGGGGGCTCACAGACCGCAATAAAAACTGACGGGTGTTCGAATCCCTCTCCACTCTACCCAAAATAAAAAAAAGTGTTGCCTTTAGTTATACTTTTATGTAAAATTCTGTGCTCCGTTTTGGCTTGACAAACGCCAGTCATTCAGCAATGCACTGATTCTCCATCTTGTGTTATAAATAATACATGCATACTATATGGCCTTGTCAAGGGGTAAACATTTTGTCTGTCACTTGAGCGCCTTTTTGTTAGCAGGTCCGTCTGTGCGTGGGTGTCACTGCTTATGTATTTGCAGGTAACAGATTGCCTGTGTGGGTGAAAACGATTACGTGTTTGCAGGTTGTCAGAGTTTGTGTACATACACTGTAGCAAAAACACTGATTTAAATATTTAAACAAGGAATTATTATTTTGTGTTTTCAGTAATGTTATTCCTTTGTCAGTACTGTACACAGATGATTTGTGTATGATAGTACCGGAAAAAGGCTTCAGTCACAAAGATAACACACCAGGATATGGATCCTTATTTTCAAAAAAAAGTGCGTTATTTTCAGCTTAGCCAATTAGATTTGAAAATAACAGTTACATGGATAAATGATCCTTATGCCGCGTACACACGACCGTTTTTAATGACGAGAAAAATGCAATTTTTTTAAATGGTCATTAAAAACGATCGTGTGTGGGCTTCAGAGCATTTTTCACGAAGTGAAAAATGGCCATGAAAAAATTGGAACATGCTCTATTTTCTCTCGTCGTTTTTCACGGGAGCGCCCGTTCTGGTAAAACTAGCGTTCATAATGGAGATAGCACATTCGTCACGCTGTAACGGACTGAAAAGCACAAGGCTTAAAAGCGCGAATCAGCTCTCACCAAACTTTACTAACACAAGGATCAGCAAAAGCAGCCCAAAGGGTGGCGCCATCCAAATGGAACTTCCCCTTTAGGCTGCATTTACACCTGAGCGTTTTGTAGCCTGAAGCCTGAAGCTACAAAACGCTAGAGGGGGAAAAAAACATTATTCTCTATGGAGATGGTTCACATCTCCACTCCAAAACGCCTGAAGCCAAACGCCTGAAGCTCAAACAAGTTCCGGACCCTTTTTTGTCGCACGAATCGGGCAGATTTGGGCGTTTTAGGAGTCATAGAATGTAATGGAAACGCTCGATTCAAGCGTTTAGCGCTACAACGAGCGTTTCGGCGGGCGCAAATTCGCGCAAAACGCCGGTAAAAACGTCGGTAAAAACGCTCGAAGCGCTACGCTCAGGTGTGAATGCAGTCTTATAGTGCCGTCGTACGTGTTGTCACATTTTTTCCACGATATTGTGTAGGCAAGGCAGGCTTGAGAAGAATCACGTCGATAAAAACGCCATTTTTCTCAATGACATTAAAAACGGTCGTGTGTACGCGGCATTATGCTCATGCAAAGCTTAGTAAATTGTCAGAAATATAATTTTTCAGGGTTAAATATACACAGCTTCATTGCCCCAGAACAGTTTTATTTAAATATACTCCTCAATAACTACACTAGATATAAATCGAATTTGCATGCACCAAATGCCTTTACCAACACAGGTGGGACATCATCACTGTGTTGCACATAACCTGTGAAGAGGCTCAGCCCACCCACTATAGGCTTCCTGTGTTCCGTCAGAATCAGCGACCCATCGGATTAGGTAACGGAAGTGACGTTCTGTCAGCTGCGCATGCGTACACCGCTACCAGGTTTGCTAAAATAACAGAACACCTGCAGTCAGAAGAAGGCAGGAGCGGACATCTTACTACACCCAGCTATGTCCTGAATTTCACAGTAATTTTAGCAATAAAGTCAGCATATATAAATAAATATAGTAATGTTGACCTCTGTGATGCTGTTTTAATGTTACATTTTGAAATAAGCTGCAGTAGGAAGGTGGCGGAGGCCATGTTGGTACACCCTGCACTGCTCAGCACTAAACCTTTAGGCTTTCAAAATGAAACATGCAAACAGCATTGCAGATGACAATATGCTATATTTATTTATATATTATTGCTAATGTAGGGCCCTGCACCTAATGAGTAGGCGCTATATGTAAATTTAGGTTTATCTGAGCTGCAGTTTAGCTCAGAGTGATTATGTTAAATTGCTGCTTTCTGTTCCAGTTCAGCTGGGTTGTGTATTTTCCACTTGGCCGTTGGTGTCGCTGTCACCACCGGTCAGTGTTGGAAATGCAAGGGGCTGGATGTATTGAGTACCTCTTTACCCAGAAACAGCCCAGTGGGAGTGGTTCCCCCGCTGTGCGTTCTGGGAGAGGGTACTTAAGGGAGAAACAGCATTTTCAGGTCTCTCTGACCTGATGGCCCTCCTGGCCTAAGGTGTGTCATAGCAGTTCTTCTGCCTTGGGGCCTGCTGGCCCGAGGCATCCTTACTGAAAGTAGGCCCAGGAGTTTCTGGGGTCTACTGGTCCAGGGGTGGTCCTGTGCTGTCTTGCCTGCGGGGTGAAGCCGAGCAATCGGAAACTCAATTGGAGGACGCATCCCGGCCAATCTACCTCACAGTATCACCAGATGGCTGAAAGAAACTGGTACTGTGTAACTGTTCTTTGACTTTGCAAAAGTTCTTGGTTATACAATCCTGCCCATATTGCTTAATGACCCCATCTATAATGAGATATTGTCTAAAGGTATAAAAACAATATCCCGACGAGCACCTACTTTGGGAAGCTTTCTTTCACCTAGCTTATTTTCCAGCAAAGCCGTAAATAAAAACTGGTTGACATTTAAAGGAACATTCAAATGTGGCATTAAAAGCTGTGACTATTGCAGGTATATTAAGAAAGGTGATAAGATTTTGTCTTGTACGAACGGAAAAACATCTAATATTACACAGTTCATCAACTGTAATACCAAATATGTAGTCTATGTCATCACATGTGAACTCTGCAATATACAATATGTCGGACGCACGATACGCCGACTTAGAGATCGCTTGAGAGATCACCTATATGATATTGAGATAAACAAAAAAACCAATGTGGCCCAACATTGGAACACTGTACATCTAAAAGACACTTCTCATCTTCGTTTGCAAGGTATAGAATATATAAAGGTTCCCATTAGAGGAGGAGACAAATTCCGGATGCTATGCAAACGTGAAGTATTTTGGATATTCTTTTTACATACGAGAATACCACTAGGTTTGAATTTTGAGTGGGATGTATCCCATTTTTATGAATAACCACTGGATTAATATAATAATCAATAATTTTATAATAATAATTTTGTTGGTCCACTAGCGAGTACAGTGTTCTATTCTTCACATTTTTACGAAGAAGCCGCATTAGATAGAAGGATACTCTCTTAAACACGCCCAGCTACATAATAAAATCTTTAATAATAATATCTTCAATATTATTTTCCTCATTTTATACATTCTATAATATGAGCTATGCAATATGATCTCTACTTACCCCTCATCATTTATATAGTGTAAGGTTTTCCTTCTTTTTTGATGTGCTTTCGCCCTCTACTTATGACGGAGTTCCAGCCACCTATACAGATTAACGTTATATAATGTGTAGTGTCTTACGGGTATATTATGGTCTTGAAGATTTAATAAACATACCAGATATCATATTCGTCTAGCTATATGCATGACACGGTCGTCTAACCCAGTGTTTCTCGACTCCAGTCCTCAAGGCGCCCCAACAGGTCATGTTTTTAGGCTTTCCATTATTTTGCACAGGTGATTTGATCAGTTTCATTGCCTTAGTAATTACCACAGCCGTTTCATCTGAGGGAAATCCTGAAAACATGACCAGTTGGGGCGCCTTGAGGACCGGAGTTGAGAAACACTGGTCTAACCGACAGTCAATTATCCTTTATTTTTGTACTTTTCCATCTTTACTATCTTTATCATTTTCCTTTATTTTCTATCTTGCTTTTATCCAGTTCCATACATATTTATATGTCCTTGCCAGAAATTGTGTCCCATTAAAACCGATTACTACTTTTAAAGTCCATTATATATTTTTGATTTCTTTATACATTTTACATTTTACTAATAGTATCAGTACCGCAGTCTATCCGCCTCACATGGCATTAATTTAATAGTTCTGCTTAAATTTTATAGCATCTCTTTCTTTTCCGTATTGTCCATACATACAACATTTTACCAGTATTAATGGATTGCACATAGATCCAGTCCAAGAATTTTCATTTTTACCTATGTATTTGGACATACTATTATATATTTTGAAGAGATACACATATTGCATATTGTCACACATTCGTTTGCATAAAAATGCTACGACCTAAACGGCCATAAGATCCTTATTGAATGCACATACATGGCCACAATCATACCCGATAAGGTTATAGAACCGACCAGATGAAACAAAAATTTTTTAAGAGAAGTTTTTTTTTTTTTTTTTTTTTCTTTCTCTTAATTTTTGTGTACATTTGCATACGTTTATAATACTCCCCTGCTTTTTCGGCTTTGAATACAGTTTACTAAGCTTAATAACAATAATGTCCGCACTATTACCTTTAATACATAGTTGAAAATTATTTTGGGATTGGAAGTCAGCGTTTGCTAATTGGGTGTATGCCATTCATTTACTTATGCACCATTGCATTTGCTTACGATTTTTTTCACCAATTGCCTGCTTGTGTCCTAATTATGTCATTCACATTATTTATATTTTTACTTGTCCATATTATATACACCAAAAACACTTTATTCTGTCTTACAATAATTTATTATTTTATTTATATCATTCAACACCCAAGCAAGACATCTTTTTTCACTTTTAAAAATCTTTTCACTCTTTTTTCACTTTATAATTTAATATATCTTGTTTTATGACACAAAAAGAATTTGAGAAGAGGAAGAAAAGTTTTTTATTTTTTGTTATATAATTAGGTGATTTATTCATATGTGTGTGTTTGTGTGACATATACACATGTATTCTGTAAGTCATATAGATATAAGTACACCAAGAATCACATTTAATTATGGTTTTCAATGAATTTGTGTATGTGTGATATTTGTATATTCTTGTTCACATGATGTTCCCTAAACGGCACTGATAGCATACACCTGTCAGTCCACTAATTAACTAATTGAAGTTTAATTACTTAATCACTTTTTTAATTGTTTTGCTTTTGTTTCAATACCATTTGGGAACATATATTAGAGGTGCATTTTAAATTGTTCAATAGCTATGATTAAGCACTGAGTCACAGTGCGAAACGCGTCAGCTCCTGTATGCTGCTTTCCATGCTGTGATATGTTTTTTAAATTTTTGTTATAATAAACCACCATTTTTGGAGTGCGGCTGTCCAAGCATTTTTTCCTGTTCTCTACATTGTGATATGCACTGCCTGCACCCACGGCTCTAGGACCTTGTGAAGCATTTTTCAGCTATACCTGAGCGGTTACTCCCTTTTATACAATCCTGTAGCAGAGGATTGTACAACGACTCTAGTATATTCATCAAGTCTGTGGCAGAGACTATGACCGAGCACCGCACCGGCTGCTTGGTCAGTGAGAGAGGCCTATCCGGTGGTTGCTAGATCCAGTTGTGGAAGCTGTTTGTCCTCTGGATCAAAGAAGTACCCGTGATCCGCAAAACAAGGTACCTGAATCTCCCCTAACCCTCCATCCCTCTAACTGACGTTGTTAATAAAATAATTGGAAAAAGAGACTAAATGTTTGGTGCGGACATCTGTGAACAACTCTCCAATGGGACCCCTATGGCGGATACGGTGAACAGTCAGGCAACGGCAGATCCAAAATTAAAACCAGCAGCTCCCTATGGGGGTAGTGCTACACTAAAATTACTGGTAAAATCCAAACGTAGCTGGATGTAGAAAGAGGTCCGCTGCCTTCTTCTGGTTCCGGCTACGATGTCACTTCTGGTCCAGGCCTAGACATCATATCCTGCACAACGATCTCAGGACTTTAAGGAGAGATTGTCTCTCCTATCAGTCATGACTCCACACAGCTGTGGATTTTAACCCCTTGGTGCCAATGGCTATATTTGTATTGGCCAAATGTTGTCATTTGACTAGTCTTTGCTGCCTTTATAGACCCACCGCCTCTGTCTCCCTCAGAGTTGATGCAAGCGTGGAGTCTCCTGGATTCACTGACTCATTTACCTATTACCACACTGGTAAGTTGAGCTTTTAAAATTGCGGACAAACAGGTTCAATTTCTCACTTCTATTCCCTTTTCCAACATAATTATATACATTATATATCTTTTTTTTTTTTCTTTTTCTCTTTTATAGATTTGTCTTTTTGACATTGGACTTTGGCCCACATATTTCTTTTACATTTTCGAAGAACTCATTTGCAGAGTCACGTAATTACCACTCCACATTGCCATGAAGGTGTGACCATTTTTTGTCGCATGCAGACATAACTTTTTCCTACATTTATTACATACATTTATTACATACTTTATATACATTTGTTGTTAGGTCTACTGCTTTTACTTTTTAGCTGTTATCCCTTGTTTCTGGGAAACATGGGCTGCTAGTGTTTTCCTTCCATCTTTCGCTTCTCTTCCATCTTGCGATCTTCCTATGCTCCACCTCGACTCGGGATGATCCCCGGCATCACCGATCAA
The DNA here is from genome assembly GCA_029206835.1 of Rana muscosa. Lineage (NCBI taxonomy): Eukaryota > Metazoa > Chordata > Amphibia > Anura > Ranidae > Rana > Rana muscosa. The sequence goes on from CM055117.1 coordinate 857,208,376, forward strand.
TTTGCAGTGAGTGCATTCTATCAGCAAGTCTACATGCATTCTTGTTATGGTATATGCTGTTTCCTCTAGATATTTGTACATTTGGTTATGTAGCATACTTATTGTGTGTGTTTACTTTAGAGAATCCTCCATTGTGCTATCCCATGGCAAGGCCCTGAAGAAGACCACACTGGCCGAAACGCGTCGGTGGCCCCTTGGCAAAACACATAATAGGGCAGGGTAGGCAGCATTGGCACTCCAGCTGTGGTGAAACTACAAGTCCCATGAGACAATCACAGGTATAACTCCTATGCCGCGTACACACGCTCGGAACTTCCGACAACAAATGTTCGACGGGAGCTTGTTGTCGGAAATTCCGACCGTGTGTAGGCTCCATCGGACATTTGCTGTTGGAATTTCCGACAACAAATATTTGAGAGCTGGATCTCAAATTTTCCGACAGCTGAATCCGTTCTCGTAAATTCCAAGCGTGTGTAGACAATTCTGACGCACAAAATTCCACGCATGCTCTAAATGAAGTACGAGACGGAAGCGCTCGTCTGGTAAAACTAGCGTTTGTAATGGAAAGAGCACATTCGTCACACTGCAAAGAGCAGTAACGGATTGAAAAGCATGAGGCTGAAAAGCGCGAATCGTTTCTCACCAAACTTCTACTAACACGAGAGTAGCAGAAGGAGCCCAAAGGGTGGCGCACTTGGTATTGAACTTCCCTTTTATAGTGCCGTCGTACGTGTTGTACGTGACCGCGTTCTTGACGATCGGAATTTCCGACAACATTTGTGCGACCGTGTGTATGTAAGACAAGTTTGAGCCAAAATCTGTTGGAAAAAAATCCACGGTTTTGTTGTCGGAATGTCCGATCGGGTGTATGCGGCGTTAGAGGCAGAGGCATGATGGGATTTGTAGTTTCACCACAGCTGGAGTGCCGAGGTTGCCTACCCCTGTAATAGAGTATCCATTTGGATTCACTGTATTGTATTACCTTGTACATGTTTAATGCCATTTGTATTTTTAATGTTCAGTGCTGCTCTCTACTCTGATAGAGGTGACATTTTAGCTTTTTCAATAAAGTTTTGTTTCATATTTTCATTACTGTATATGACTATTTAAAAAACGATCTGGGTGTCACAAAGCCCCGGTGCTCCTCTTCATTTCCCCTTTTCTTTGTGGACCATGTTGTACACGAATTGGGGCCGACAATCACCATTGGCTATTATTGGCTGTATATGGGCTATTGAACCACATGTTAATTGGACTGTAGCACACATTTTTGGCACTCTAGTAACGTCAAAGGACATTTGGTAATTATAGGCTTACAATTTTAGTACAAAAATGCCTGTGCTTTATACACTGTGCTCAGTCTTATGCCCCATACACACGATCGTTTTTCATGCCGTTAAAAATGCCATTTTAAAAAATGGCCATTAAAAATGATCGTGTGTAGGCTCCAGAGCATTTTTAACGACGTGAAAAACGGCCATTAAAAATTCAGGACATGCTCTCTTTTTTCACGTCGTTTTTCATGTCGTTTTTTTTAACGACGTGAAAAACGATAGTGTGTATGCTTTCACGACGTGAAAAAAAACGCGCATGCTCAGAATCAAGTATGAGACGGGAGCGCTCGTTCTGGTAAAACTAGCGTTCGTAATGGAGATAGCACATTCATTACACAGTAACGGACTGAAAAGCGCGAATCGTCGCTCAACAAACTTTACTAACATGTAGGGTGGCGCCATTCGAACGGAACTTCCCCTTTATAGTGCCGTCGTACGTGTTGAACGTCACTGCGCTTTGCTTGATCGTTTTTTTTAATGATGGTGTGTACGCAAGGCAGGCTTGAGAGGAAACATGAAAAAGAACGAGGAGAAAAACGTCGGTTTAAAAAATGACAGTAAAAATGATCGTGTGTACGGGGCATTAGACTGGATAATCATGCTTTAATTTTCTTTGTCTCCATTCCCCCCTCACTGCCCTGTTTTTCCCTCTATGAGCTTACTATGTCGTTTATCACTCATACAGTCCTCCCACATACCACTGGTGCGTCTATGAGGTTTGCTAGTTACTTATTGTTGCAACAACTTTTTATAAACCTCATCTTAAGAAAAATAATATCTTTGGTTGATAGAAAAACTGACAAATCACATTACCGGTCCACAGACTTGCTCTGAATCACTGGAGGACAGTCATGAACAGTCCCCGATGGGCATCTTCCTCCCACCTATATACTGTAAAAAAGTATGATAATAACATTCCTCCCACACATCCAAAATCAAGGACAGCCAAATGCTGTTATGTTCTATTCTCTAAGACCAAATTGCTCACAACAGATTGAATCAACCAGTTCATTTCCAAAGCTGGTTCTGAAAATAAGCTTGTAGCTAGTTCTATCTGTTCTATAGTCTGTAAGTTGCATAAGGAAGCAGTATATGCATTACTTCTGAATTATAAACATTTGAATTCAGGGAAAGTAAAAACAAATCAAAATACAGACCTTAATAGCATGGTGCGGCAGTGATGATGTGGTTAACCTCTAACAGCCAGATATTTGATTTTTGGCAATTTACTAAAGTCAGAGTTGTGATTGTTTGCCAGGAATTTTCGACCATCCCTCATTGCTCAGCAAAATCTTATACTGGAGGATAGACGTTTTAAATTTTTTTAAAACACCAGCCAAAGTAGACTTGTGTGCTTTTGGTTAATGTAGGAAATGGTACTAGTCTGTCTGATATCCATTGCTTTCTGTGTCCCTTGAAGAGATAGCAGATATTTCACCTTGTGACAGACCTAACCAGGACAGGGGCTTTTGGAGAGGACTGGGAGCAAGCCTCTTACCCACTTACTATGGGCCCTGCCATTTAAGGGAACACTACTCTTTGACTCTACTCTACAAACTCTGGGAGCCTAGGCCCAGGATCCATGTAAAGGGCCTAGATGTCAATTTCCAGCAATGACTGCTCACACTGTGGGAGTCATAGCAGATGTTAATCTCATCAGCTCAATCCACCTGTCTTTCACCCAATGTTAATTATGCTAATTAACTCTATTGTCTGCTAGCAAACTACTGTGGGGATGTTGAACTTATGAGAATGTGTAGTGTCGGGATGCGTCCTCTGTGGGGTCCGGCTGTCTCGTACATCCCTGCCACAGCCCCCGGACGGCGCTACCCAGGCCCCCTAGTGGGAGCCTGGTCGGGCTTCACCTTCACACCATTAACATAGGGCTACCTGGTAAGTACCACCGACCCTGACTAGTTCATGGCCCTTTGTTTGTTCAATGCTCCGGTTCAACCCCAAATGTGTCTCTTTTTTACAGATATAAATTGCATGCGTGCTCCTGAAGCGTGACCAAAGTCGTGAAACGCGTAGAGCCAACAGCTTCATGCTTCAGAAACTATGTATCACTGCAGTCTATTTTATTGTATTCCTTGTCTGTATATCCAGGTCCTTGGCTTATATTATCCTTTTTCAACCAAGTTTGTGAAACATTTACAATGTGTCCTTCAATAATGCAATTTAGTCATGTACGATGCATTATTTGAAAATAATAAATTATCTATTTATAAATGTATTCCAGTCCTACTTATTTCCCCCTACTTACTGTCATTTCTCCCGCACATGCTTCACACAAAGTCCCGCTCCTCCCCCCTTTTAACAATGTGTAGTGTACTTTGTGAGCTTGGTGTTGGCAAGTCTTACCTGAAATGGAGATATCTGTTTAACCACTTAACCACTTAAGGACCGCCGCCTGTACATATACGTTGGCAGAATGGTACGGCTGGGCACAAGCACGTACAGGTACGTCCTCTTTAAAATGCCCAGCCGTGGGTCGCGCACGCGGCGGCGCGCTCGCGATATGGGCCTGAGCTCCGTCACCGGACCCGATCGTCGCCGGTGTCCCGCGATCGGGTCACAGAGCTGAAGAACGGGGAGAGATAAGTGTTAACAAACCTCTCCCCGTGCTTCCTAGTGAGACTGTCACTGATCGTCTGTTCCCTGTCATGGGGAACGACGATCAGTGACGTCACACGCCAAGCCACGTCCCCACACAGTAAGAATCACACATTAGGTCACACTTAACCCCTTCACTGCCAGTGTCATTTTCACAGTAATCAGTGCATTTTTATAGCACTGATGGCTGTAAAAATGACAATGGTCCCAAAATAGTGTCAAAAGTGTCGGATGAGTCCGCCATAATGTCGCAGTCATGATAAAAATCGCTGATTGCCCCCATTACTAGTAAAAAAATAAAAAATTATTAATAAAAATGCCATAAAACTATCCCCTATTTTGTAGACGCTGTAAGTTTTGTGCAAACCAATCAATAAACACTTATTGCGATTTTTTTTACCAAAAATATGTAGAAGAATACGTATCGGCCTAAATTGGTGAAAAAAAATGTTTTTATATATTTTTTGGGGATATTTATTATAGCAAAAAGTAAAAAATATTGAATTTCTTTCAAAATTGTCGCTCTATTTTTGTTTATAGCGCAAAAAATAAAAACCGCAGAGGTGATCAATTACCACCAAAAGAAAGCTCTATTTGTGGGAAAAAAAGGACGCCAATTTTGTTTGGGAGCCACGTCGCACGACCGCGCAATTGTCAGTTAAATCAACGCAGTGCCGAATCGCAAAAAAGTGGCCTGGTCCTTTAGCTGCAAAATGGTCTGGGGCTTAAGTGGTTAAGGACAGAGCCTCTTTCTGAGATTTGGTGTTTACAAGTTAAAAACAGTTATTTTTTTGCTAGAAAATTACTTAGAACCCCAAACATTATATATATATTTTTTCTAACACCCTAGAGAATAATGGCGGTCGTTGCAATACTTTTTGTCACACTGTATTTGCGCAGCGGTCTTACAAGCACCGTTTTTTGGGGAAAAAATGTATATTTATGAATTAAAAAATAAGGCAACAGTAAAGTTAGCCCTTTTTTTTTTTTTTATATTGTGAAAGATAATGTTTTGCCAAGTAAATTGATACCCCAAATGTCACGCTTCGTGGAATGGAGACAAACTTTTACCCTTAAAAATCTCCATAGGCGACGTTTAAAAATTCTACAGGTATGTTTTGAGTTACAGAGGCTAGAATTATTGCTCTTGCTCTAACAATTGCGGTGATACCTCACATGTGTGGTTTGGAACACCATTTTCTTTTTTTTTTTTTTTTTTTTTATATCATTCTTTATTGAAAATTTTTTTTTTCCTTACATAAAGTACAAGAACATTTAACAATGTTCGTCGTGCAACGACGGTAGGATATGATAAAATATAGAAGAGTACAAGAAACGAGATTCATCACAGTGATAGTAAGAGTGAATGAGAAAACATCAGTACAGGGTCGTCTCTCCTCCGAGGCCACCCGGATTGGAGCACTTCTGTGTCCCAGGAGAAGAGACGGCCGCAGTCGCCCTAGTAATAGAGGATAAGTCCAAACATGTATATGTCCAAAAAAACTATATAGGTGATGTTGAACACCATTTTCATATGCGAGCGCTGCTCACATATGCGTTCGCTTCTGCGCGCGAGCTCGTCAGGATGGGGCGCTTTAAGCCCCGTACACACAGTCTGACTTTTTGCCAACAAACTTCATTTTGAGCAAGTTTGCCGAAAAATCCGACCGCGTGTACGCTCCATCGGACAAACTTTTTTGGTTTTCATCGGACAAAAGTTCGGTCTGCAAACGGACAAACTTTTGGTCAACAAAAGTCAGATGGAGCAAAGTCCGACCGTGTGTACAGAAAACCATCGGACAAAACAAATAATGTTAAAATCAACCAACAATGGCAGAAGTTGACCAAAGGGCGGCGGTAAATAGCTGAAAAACCACGTGATGTTGGAAAATGTTTTGGGAAAGTTTGCAGAAAAGTCCTGTGGTGTGTATGCTATGGGTGTGTCCGGCCAACTCCGTTCGGACAAAAATCCACGGAAAAGTCCGATGGAAGTCCGACCGTGTGTACAAGGCTTTAAAAAAAAAAATTCTTATTTATTTAAATTTTTATTTTTTAACACCGTTTTAAAAAAAATTATTTGTGGGTCACTTTTATTCTTATTACAGGGAATGTAAACATTCCTTGTAAAATGACCTCTTAAATATGAGATCTGGGGTCAAAAAAAAACCTCAGATCTCATATTTACACTAAAATGCAATAAAAAATAAATTAAAAAAAAGTCAGAGTCCCTTTAACAGCATTGGGCAGAAGTGACGATTTGACGTCGTTTTCGCCCTGCAATGATATGGAGATGGGTGGGGGCCACACAGAAGTGACAGCATCTGATCGCTACCGCCGCTACCGATGGCTCCGGTATGTGGCGGAGGGCATCGGAGAGCGGCGGGCCCTCTCCCACCGCCGATAAAAGTGATCTCGCAGTGAATCAGCCGCAGAAACCACTTTTATCTTGAAGCGGACCGTCCGCTGAAGAAGAGGATACCAGGGTTATGGTAGCTAGCTGCTATCATAACAACGGTATTCCTCTTCAAAGTAGCGAAGTATAATAACGGCGGGCGTTCCGTAAGTGGTTAATCACAACATTGTCTGGGTGGGCATTGAGTCACCTAGGCTGGTTTAAGTGACTAGTTAATTAGCACATGTTAACTATGTTTCTGGTTACAGTTTGTATTGTTAGGGTAATAGGATCGGGAGGGGGGTGTCCTCTTGTGGGGTATACCGTATCTGTGCGAGTTTCAATAAAAAGTCTTCCTTTTGGATTTTATCTCACATCTGGCCTGTGTACGATGCTTGGGGTAAAAAGGGCTGGTATTAGCTCTCGATCTGCTCCGAATGGTTTGGAGGGCAGAAAGCGCTGGTTGGCGGAAGGAAGCATCTAGTTGGGGTCCCCGAGCGGTTTCGTCACACACCACACTTTCAGGTACTTGATATCACTAAAAAGCCTCGCTTGAATAAAACTTATGGGGTTGACAAGCCTGCCTTCATTTCAGACTTTTGAATATACAGCCCTGGCCAAAGGTTTTGAGAATGACACAAATATTATTTTGACAAGGTCTGCTGCCTCAGTATTTATGATGGCAATTTGCATATACTCCAGAATGTTATGAAGAGTGATCAGATGAATTGCAATTAATTGCAAAGTCCCTCTTTTCCATGAAAATGAATTTAATCCCCAAAAAACATGTCCACTGCATTTCAGTCCTGCCACAAAAGGACCAGCTGACATCATGTCAGTGACTCGGTAACACAGGTGACAGTGTTGACGAGGACAAGGCTGGAAATCACTCTGTAATGCTGATTGAGTTACAATAACAGACTGGAAGCTTTAAAAGAAGTGTGGTGCTTGAAATCATTGCTTTTTCTCTGTATTCATCATTGCTTTGCACAAAAAGGATTCATGGCAAGGATATTACTACTACTGCTGCTGCTATCATCAAGAAGTTCAATTATTGTGAAGAAGGCTTCAGGGTGCCCAAGAAAGTCCAGCAAGCGCCAGGACCGTCTCCTACAGTTGATTCAGCTGTGGGATCACGGCACCACCAGTGCAGAGCTTGCTCAGGAACACCAGCAGACAGGTGTGAGTGCATCTGCATGCACAGTGAGGCAAAGACTTTTGGGGGATAGCCTGGTGTCAAGAAGGACAGCAAAAAAGCCACTTCATTTAGGGAAAAACATCAGGGACAGACTGATATTCTGCAAAAGGTACAGGAATTGGACTGCTGAGGACTGTATTAAAGTAATTTTTTCTGATGAATCCCCTTTCCGATTGTTTGGGGAATCTGGAAAAAACCTTGTCCAGAGAAGAAAAGGTGAGTGCAACCATCAGTCTTGTGTCATGCCAACAGTAAAGCATCCTGAGACCATTCATGTGTGAGGTTGCTTTTCAGCCAAGGGAGTGGGCTCACTCACAATTTTGCCTAAGAACTCAGCCACGAATAAAGAATGGTACAAAAACATCCTCTGAGAGCAACTTATCCCAACCATCCAAAAACAGTGTGGTGACGAACAATGCCTTTTCCAGCACATAGAGCACCTTGCCATAAGGCAAAAGTGATAACTAAGTGGCTTGGGGAACAAAACATCAAATTTTTGGGTCCATGGCCAGGAAACTCTCCAGACCTTAATCCCATTGGGAACAATCCTCAAGAGGCAGGTGAAACCCCTCCCCCCCCCCCCCCCACACACACACACACAAATTCTGCCAAACTCCAATGCCTCGTACACACGGCCGGTTTTCCAGACGAGAAAACTGCCATTTTTTAGATTGGTTCCCCAGACGACGCTATCTATAGCGAAACGTACGTCGGGAGGCTGACGCGCTGACGTCAATGCTGGACGAGAGACTGCAAGCCGGCCGGCTTTTTCCCATGCTTGTTTTATCTGCTTCGATGTAAGTAGCCATCTGTTTTTATCTAATAAAATTGCTGTTGGACGGTACACACTATGTGGTTTCCCCTCTTCATTTCCATGATTGGTGAATACTGAGTCCTATACAGCGCAGGAGTTCCATCCCTGGGGGTCCATAGTGGATTATTCACAGTTTGGCACTACTTAAGCTTGCCTCTGGTAAGCACAATATCCTGGTGGTGGTGCACGTGTGCAATTGGTGTGATTAGGAGTTCACTCTTCTTTTTGATACTTTGCATTGCAAGTTTCACCGATTAGGATTATGGACTTTTATATGGACTTTTATGTGGATATTCATTTTAACATTGGGGTTCATTTTCACTGATGTGTTTGATATATTACGTTAAATATTCATATATATATATATATATATAATTAGTCACATTTGATATATTGATTTGTTCATTATATTTAGGTTGCGCAAATCCTCTTTTTTCCTTGTTTGCATATTAGTGTTGGGTTCACACTTATGAGTTTGCTGCACATTTAGGGTTTATTTAATTTTTATTATTAATTCTTTTTAAGCACGGTTACCTTTCCATTTTCCCATTTTTTAGATTTGTCGGAAAAACCGGTCGTGTGTATGCTCCATAGCAGTTTTCCCAACGAGAAAACTGCCCGCAAAAAAATTAGAACCTGCTCTATTTTTTCCCGTCGTGTTTCCTGTCAGTCTTTTTCTCTTTTGCGAAAACCGCTCGTGTGTATGCTTTTCCGAGAAAAAAAAAAGCACATGCTCGTAAACAATTCAACGCATGCGCGGAAGCATAGAACGTCATTTTGTCGGCTCGTCGTTGTCTTTGACGTCACCGTGTTCTTGACATTCAAAAGTTCAGCGATCTTTTGTGTGACCGTGTGTATGCAAGACAGGCTTGACAGGAATCCCGTCAGGAAAAACTTCGTTTTTTTTCCTACTGGAAAAAATGGTCATGTGTACAAGGCATAAGCATTGATTATGCAAGAATGGGCTGCCATCAGTCAGGATGTGGCCCAGAAGTTGATTGACAGCATGCCAGGGCGAATTGCAGAGGTCTTGAAAAAGAAGGGTCGACGCTGCAAATATTTACTCTTTGCATAAACTTAATGTAATTGTCAATAAACGCCTTTGACACTTATGAAATGCTTGTAATTATACTTCAGTATACCATAGTAACATCTGACAAAAAGATCTAAAAACACTGAAGCAGCAGACTTTGTGAAAATTAGCATTTGTGTAATTCTCAAAACTTTTGGCCATGGCTGTAGCTAAGCACACTCATGCTTCTGCGTTAAGCTGCACCTTTTTTGATTAGAAGCTGAAGACCAAGTCTGTTTAGCCCCGTACACACGATCGGTTTGACTGATGAAAACCGTCCGATGGATGGTTTTCATCAGACCAACCGATCGTGTATGGTACCCATCGGTCTTTTTTCCATCGGTTGTAAAAAATAGAACTTGTTTTAAATTTTTCCGATGGATAAAAAACCGATGGGAATTTCCGATCGTCTATGGGCAAGTCCATCGGTTAAAAAACCCACGCATGCTTAGAATCAAGTCGACGCATGCTCAGAAGCATTAAACTTCATTTTTCTCGGCTCATCGGAGTGTTTTACGTCACCGCGTTTGGAACGGTCGGTTTTTAGACTGATGGTGTGTGGCCAAGACTGATGAAAAACAGTTTCATTGGATTTCCGATGGACAAATCCATCGGACGAAAATCCATAGGTTATCCGATCGTGTGTACGGGGCTTTTCTGTTTGCTGACAAATAAACAGATTTTAAGTATAGAATTGTCTGAGGAACGCTGGTTTCCCCCCTGATCCGATCACCTTGTTGGAAACATTTTGCTTTTGTTTTGGTGACCACAGAGGAAGTGATAGGAAGTCTACTCAATGGCAGGGATGTGTGGTGAGGTCAGTGGCTGGGTAGGCACTGGCTAGTATCAGAGACAGATACACACAGGTTACATACCCTGTGATCGTTAGAGCGAGGGCAATAATTCTAGCACTAGACATCCTCTGTAACTCTAAACATGTAACCTGTAAAAAATGTTAAAGCGTCTCCTATGAAGATTTATAAGTACTGAAGTTTGGCGCCATTCCACAAGTTACACATTTTATACTTACCTGCCCTGTGCCGTGGTTTTGCACAGAGCAGCCCGGATCCTCCTCTTCGGTGCTCCTGGCCCCTCCCTCCTGTAGAGTGCCCCCACAGCAAGCAGCTTGCTATGGGGGCACCCAAGCTGAGCCACAGCTCCCTGTATCTATTCAGACACAGAGCCGTGGCCCATCCCCACCCCCTTTCTCTCCTAATTGGCTGACTGACTTTCATTGACAGCAGCAGGAGCCAATGGCGCCACGCTGCTGTCTCAGCCAATGACGAGGGGAGTCCCGGGCAGCCGAGACACTCCTACAAATTGCTGGATCTACATGGGGCTCGGGTAAGTATTGGGGGGGTGAGGGGGGCTGCTTCACACAGAAGAGCCTGCACAAGTGCCCCCATGGGGGCACTCATTGAAGAGAAGGAGCCAGGAGTGCCGGGCAGAAGAGGAGGGTCGTAGATGTTCTTTGCAATACCAGTGCATACAGCATGTTTATTATAAAAAAAAAAAAAAAAACACAAAACAATCAAAGCTTTACTAATACACTATACTTTACATTTTTATAAAAATGATCATGAGCTATCCTCTGCGCAATACTCTCTTTGTGTTAAACTACCATTAACAATGTGAGAAAATCAAATAAACAAAAAAAATAAAAAGTTGCTGCTTACACTGTAATGTGTATTCCCACACCCTCAGTAAATATCAGATAAAAAAATAAAACTGTCGCTCCCCACAATACTCATTCAGATATTAACGCATATATTTACAGTGCCGTGAAAAAGAATTCATTCCCCTTGCAATTTTCCAAATTTTTTCATGTTACAACCAAAAACGCAAATGTATTTTATTGGGATTTTATGTGATAGACCAACACAAAGTGGCACATAATTGTGAAGTGGAAGGAAAGAGATAAGTGGTTTTCTATTTTTTTTACACATATCTGAAAAGTGTGGTGTGCATTTGTATTCAGCCCCCCTGAGTTAACCACTTAAGCCCCGGACCAATACGCAGTATAAAGACCAGAGCTGATTTTACAATTTGGCACTGCGCTGCTTTAACTGGAAATTGTGCGGACATGCAATGTTGTACCCAAACGAAATTTGCGTCCTTTTCTTCCCAAAAATAGAGCTTTCTTTTAATGGTATTTGATTGCCTCTGCGATTTTTTATTTTTTTTGCAATATAAACGGAAAAAGACCGAAAATGTTGAAAAAAAAATGATATTTTCTACTTTTTGTTATAAGAAAAATTTAATAAAAACTCAATTTTAGTCATTCATTTAGGCCAAAATGTATTCAGCCACATGTCTTTAGTAAAAAAAATTTCAATAAGCGTATATTTATTGGTTTGCGCAAAAGTTATAGCGTCTACAAACTAGAGTACATTTTCTGGAATTTACACAGCTTTTAATTTACGACTGCCTCATTTCTTGAGGTGCTAAAATGGCAGGGCAGTACAAAACCCCCCCAAATGACCCAATTTTGGAAAGTAGACACCCCAAGCTATTTGCTGAGAGGCATGGTGAGTATTTTACAGCTCTCATTTGTTTTTGAAAATGAAGAAAGAAAATACATATATATATATTTTTTTTTTTCTTTTTTAAATTTTCAAAACTTTGTGACAAAAAACGAGATCTGCAAAATACTCACAATACCTCTCAGAAAATAGCTTATGGTGTCTACTTTCCAAAATGGGGCCATTTGGGGGGGTTTGTGCCATCTGGGCATTCCATGGCCTCTGAAACTGTGATAGGCAGCGAGGAGTGAAATCAAAAATTTACACCTTTAGAAAGCCTGAAGGCGGTGCTTGGTTTTTGGGGTCCCGTACGCGGCTAGGCTCCCAAAAAGTCTCACACATGTGGTATCCCCGTACTCAGGAGAAGCAACAGAATGTATTTTGGGGTGTAATTCCACATATGCCCATGGCATGTTTGAGCAATATGTCATTTAGTGACAACTTTGTGCAAAAAAATAAATAATATATATATATTTTTTCCGCAACTTGTGTCAACATATAAAATATTCCATGGACTCGACATGCCTCTCAGCAAATAGCTTGGGGTGTCTACTTTCCAAAATGGGGTCATTTGGGGGGGGGGTTTGAACTGTCCTGGCATTTTATACACAACATTATGTCACACATCATCCACTCTTCTAACCACTTGAAGACAAAGCCCTTTCTGACGCTTTTTGTTTACATGAATACATTTTTTTTTTTTGCAAGAAAATTACATTGAACCCCCAAACATTATGTATTTTATTAAAGCAAAGGTCCTACAGATTAAAATGGTGGGTGTTGCATTTTTCCACACAGTATTTGCGCAGCGATTTTTCAAACGCATTTTTTGGGGAAAAAATACACTTTTTTTAATTTTAATGCACTAAAACACACTATATTGCCCAAATGTTTGATGAAATAAAAAAGATGATCTTAGGCCGAGTACATGGATACCAAACACGACATGCTTTAAAATTTCGCACAAACGCACAGTGGTGACAAACTACATACATTTTTCAAAGCCTTTACAGGTTACCACATTCGATTTACAGAGGAGGTCTACTGCTAACATTACTGCCCTCAATCTGACCTTCGCGGTTATACCTCACATGCATGGCGCAATTGCTGTTTACATATGACGCCAGACCGACGCTTGCGTTCGCCTTTGCGCAAGAGCAGGGCGGGACAAGGGTGCTTTTTTTTTAATTATTAATTTTGCTTTTTTATTTTATTTTTAAACTGTTCCTTCCATAATTTTTTTTTTTTTTTTATCATTTTTATTGTTATCTCAGGGAATGTAAATCTCCCCTATGATAGCAATAGGTAGTGACAGGTACTCTTTTTTTGAAAAACTGGGGCCTATTAGACCCTAGATCTTTCCTCTGCCCTCAAAGCATCTGACCACACCAAGATCGGTGTGATAAAATGCTTTCCCAATGGCGCTTTTTATATCCGGGGGGGGGACATTCCCTCCCACTGCTTGTAAAAGCAGTCCAGAGGCTAATTAGCCACTAGGATTGCTTTTACATGAAAGCCGGCCGCTGGCTGAAAATAATGATACCAAGATGATACCTAAACCCGCAGGCATCATTCTGGTATAACCATTCAAAGTCCAGCAACATACCAGTACGTTGCTGGTCCTTGTTGGACATGTATTGTAATCTTTTTTTTCATGCAGCCTGTTGGCTGAACGAAAAAAAGAGATTGATCGGTGGGTATGCCCACCATTAGAATACCTCCCTTCATCCACCCACTTCTAATGATGGGCATACATGCACCATTTATATTTGCCGAAGCATGGGGGCATCCTCCCGCAAAAGTTATGCCGCGTACACACGGTCGGACTTTTCCACGGGCAAGCCTCCGTCGGAATTTCAACCGTATGTACGCGGCATTAGGAGCAAAATCGCTCCTCCGCCCCTGCTGCCCCCATGCTTCGGCATATATGCTCTTTTTTTTAACTGTGGTGGTGAAATCACCTACAGCACTGGAGTGGTAGGGATCAGGCCTGCCTTTGCGAACGCTGCAGTTATGTGTGTTGTATCGATCGATACTGCACTTGGGTGGCCTTGGCTAGACGGAGGGGCAAAACAGGGTGCTAGCAGGTATCTGGGCTAAACACGCTAACACTGCTTTTTTGGGAACCCTAAACTGCTGGGGACGCTAGTATAGATCTGATCAAATCAGATATTGATCTGTTCAGATACTATACCACTAAGGGAGGTGTATGCTTCACGCGTGGGTGTTAGCGCTACTGGCACTAACCTGACGCTGCCTGGGGTGTGACGCAGACCCTCTCTGACGCTAAAACCTAATTGATATCACCCGCCGGGCGATCAGGGGGTAAACCTTTATTGGGTTATATACGGCCGGTGCCTTGACACTATCAAAAGCAAACTAACTAATCAGCGTCACCCGTAACACTTATACCGTGATCACTGGTGATCAGGGGCAATCAGGGGGTTAAAACCTTTATTAGGTAATATATGGGGGTACCTGACGCTATATAAAAACCTGACGGGGAGCCTAAATAACAAAATAACTAACTGGCTAACCAGCGTCACCAGTGACACTTATACGGTGATCACTGGTGAAAGGGTTAACTCTAGGGGCAATCAGGGGGTTAAAACCTTTATTAGATAATATATGGTGGTACCTGACACTATAAACACCTGGCGGCAAACATAAAAAAATAACGAACTACCTAGCGGCACCAGCATAACTAATACAGCAATCAGAAAAACGATCGCTTAGTGACACTGGCAAAAGGGGGTGAAAGGGTTACCTGGGGGGCGATCAAGGGGTTAAACCTTTATTAGGTAATATATGGGGGTACCTGACGCTATAAAAACCTGGCGGCGAACCTAAAAAAATAACTGACTACCTAGCGGCACCACCGACACTAAAACAGCGATCAGAAAAACGATCGCTTAGTGACAGTGGTGCTAGGGGGTGAAAGGGTTACCCGGGGGGCGATCAAGGGGTTAAACCTTTTTAAGTAATATATGGGGGTGCCCGACGCTATAAAAACATGGCGGCGAACCTAAAAAAAAAACTGACTACTGTGACAGCAGGAAGGTAAAGTCACCTGGTTGCATCCAGGGGGGTAGATATATTTCGCCCAGATTCAGGCTTTACGCCGACTTATACAACTAGGTGGAGAGTTGTATAAGGCTAGTGGGCTCATGGATGACTCATACCTCTAGGGAGAGTGTGGGGCGTCGTGCAGACAGAGATGAGGAGACCAGCTGAACCTTGTCAGCTCATTTAGGCCTCTATAAGAACTCCCAGCTTCATTAGATGTTAGCTCATGCCTGGAACCAGACCTGTGTGGACTGTCTAGGGAGAGTGAACCCCTGTGCGGTGAGGCAAAGCCTGTGTGGCTATTTGTTTGGACTTTTACTAAACCAGGGACTTAGGGACTAGGACAGCACTAGGCTGATCCCAGTTGTTAGTTAGGAAACCTGTATGTTTAGTCAGAGGTCAACTTGACCAGGATTTATTTTGGTTATGTTTCTTTTGCTTTGCTGTGTTTTGTCACTGTAAATAGAAAATAAACCACACCTTTTTTTGATTTTGAAAACCACAACCTCCGTTTGCTGGGCCTGTTTTGTGTGGGGAGCCCATCCCGGGGGTCACACACACCCGCTGCCGAGCTAACCCCCTCACAGATGGTGGAGAACCAGTGGCAGTTTTTTTTTAAGCCAGCATGGAGGAGATACTGAAGCAGCTGGCTCTAGCAAATGCCAATCAACAGCAGACAAATGCAGGTTTGCAAAAGAGCCTTGCAGCTCAACAACAGAGCCTTGCAGCCCAGCAGCAGACAAACGCAACTTTGCAACAGAGTCTGGAGGCTCAGCAACGAGCCCAGCAGCAATCTGAGGCCCGCTTCATAGACCTGTTGCAGAAGCAAGAGCAGAGACTACAACAACAGATGGAAGCAGTAATGCAGCAACGTCCGCAGACCAGTGAGGAAAGCCGTCCCACTAATACCGCGTCCTTTGGGGTGAGTCGTTTATTGACAAAAATGACTGGAGAGGATGATCCAGAGGTATTTTTGACCACATTTGAAAGGACCGCTGAAAGAGAAAAGTGGCCTGAGGAGCAGTGGGCTGGACTGGTGGCTCCTCTGTTAACTGGTGAATCGCAGAAAGCTTACTATGACCTAGAGCCTAACCAAGCAAAAGACTATGTGATGCTAAAAGCTGAAATATTGGCAAGGCTGGGTGTCACCCAGGCTGTCCGGGCTCAGCGTGTGCATAACTGGACTTTCCAGCTTGGAAAACCCCCCAGGTCTCAAATGTATGATCTCATTCACCTGAGCAGAAAGTGGCTACAGCCAGAGACTTTGTCCGCACCAAAGATTGTGGAACGTGTTGTAATGGATCGGTTTTTGAGAGCTCTTCCTACTGCCATCCAAAAGTGGGTAAGCCATGGAGACCCAGAGACGGCCGATGGTCTTGTGGATCGTGTGGAGAAATACTTGGCTACAGAGAACCTGACGGCCTCTTCCAGAGACACTCGGACTTTCCACCCTAAGACCAGACCATCCCCAGGGGCGGATAAGAGGATTCCAAGGGGTGAGGGTGGAGAGAGTGAGAGGGTGGGAGCTCTACCCCAAGTTTGGCGAGAACAGCCTGGGAAATCAGCGGCTCAAGAGGCGGCAAGAAGGATCGTTTGCTACCGCTGCCGGCAAGCGGGACATATTGCAGCCAATTGCCCGGTTGTGGAGGAACCCATGCAGTGTGACTTTCTGACGGGCAGACGTCAGTCGCTGTGTGCGACAGTCGCATGCACTGCCATTCGAGGAACTGAGAAACATTTATGCAAAATGTGTGTTAATGGTAGAAATGTTGTGGTATTGCTGGATTCAGGTAGCCTTGTGACCCTGATAAAGGCTGAGTTAGTTAAAACAGAGGTCTCTGGGAATAGCAAGGTAGCTGTTATTTGTGTGCATGGGGACACCCGAGAGTATCCAGTGACTACAGTGTGTTTCGAGACCCCCAAAGGTACCCTCTCTCATCCAGTGGGCTTAGTATCTCAGTTACCGCATGACGCCATTGTGGGAAGGGATTTTCCGAAGTTCTGGGAACTGTGGGATGATCCTGAGCCCCTCACTGGTGCCCCTATGTACCAGGAATGTGATAGCCAGAACTCCCCTGAGAGTGGTGAGGACTCTCCGGAATTTCCCTTATCAGTATTGGCAGGGGAGACTCAAGAAACTGGAGAGGAGCCCACCTCCTCAGACGAAAACCTACCGTCTGTGGAGTTTTCTGATCTTGAGGTTCACAGGGAAAACTTTGCCACAGAACAGTTGAAAGACCCCGCCCTAATAAAGGCACGGGAAAACGTAGTGAAAATAGATGGCGAGTTAGTGAACCCAGATAATACCTGCACTTACCCATACTTCAGCGTAGAGAAGGACCTACTGTATCGGGTGGCAAAAAGGGCAGAAGAAACCGTTGAGCAGCTTGTGGTGCCCAAACCTTACAGGAAGTTGGTGTTGGAGTTGGCCCATGGGCACATTCTTGGAGGTCATCTGGGGACAGAGAAAACCCGAGAGAGGGTATTACAGAGATTCTATTGGCCGGGGGTGATGAAGGACGTAGAAAATTATTGTTCCTCCTGCCCTGTGTGTCAGAGGTTGGCCCCGATGCCACATTTCCGTAGCCCGCTGGTCCCTCTACCCATCATTGAGGTCCCGTTTGAGAGGATCGCCATGGATTTGGTAGGTCCTATAATCAAGTCCGCTAGGGGGCACCAGTACATATTAGTTATAATGGACTATGCCACCCGTTATCCAGAAGCGATCCCTCTCCGAAATACCTCGGCCAAAACCATAGCCAAAGAGCTATCTCTTGTTTTTAGCCGGGTGGGTATTTGTAAAGAACTGCTTACGGACCAAGGTACACCCTTTATGTCCCGGGTTATGAAAGAGCTGTGTAAATTGTTCAAAGTGACGCAATTGCGTACGTCTGTGTATCACCCCCAAACCGATGGGCTGGTTGAAAGATTCAACAAAACCCTAAAACAAATGTTGAAGAAAGTGGTGGATAGAGATGGAAAGGATTGGGACTGTTTACTTCCTTATTTGATGTTTGCTATTAGGGAGGTGCCCCAATCCTCTACGGGATTCTCCCCCTTTGAGTTACTGTATGGGAGACACCCAAGAGGGCTGTTGGATATTGCCAAGGAAACTTGGGAAAGTGAGAGTTCTCCCCACAGGAGTGTGATTGAGCATGTCGCCCTGATGCAAGATCGAATTGCACAGGTAATGCCCATCGTGAAGGAACATTTGGCCCAAGCGCAGTTGGCACAGCAGAGAGTGTACAACCGTGGAGCCAAGACCCGTACCTTTTCCCCGGGGGATAGGATATTGGTACTTGTCCCTACGGTTGAAAGTAAATTCCTTGCCAAATGGCAAGGCCCCTACGAGATAATGGAAAAAGTGAGCGAAGTGAATTACAAGGTCAGACAACCAGGAAGGCGAAAGCCCGAACAGATCTATCACGTTAATCTGTTGAAAGCCTGGAGGGATAGAGAGTCCCTAGTCGCAGACACTTGGTCACCAGCTCAAACTGGTTGCGTGATTCCTGAGGTTGGAATAGCAGCCACCTTGTCACAACCCCAACAACAGGAGGTTAAGGAGTTTGTGCTTCGCAACAAGGAGGTATTCTCTGAGCTGCCGGGACAAACATCTGGGGTAGAGCATGACATCATTACCCCGCCCGGTGAAAGGGTGAAGTTAAAACCCTATCGGATCCCAGAGGCTCGACGGGAGGCAATACGGGAGGAAGTACAGAAAATGCTGAACTTAGGGGTGATAGAGGAGTCCCAAAGTGATTGGTCTAGTCCCATCGTGTTGGTGCCTAAACCGGATGGGAGCTGGCGATTTTGTAACGATTTTCGTCAGTTGAACAAAGTTACAAAATTTGACACCTACCCCATGCCACGTATAGATGAGTTGATCGACCGGCTGGGAACAGCCCGATACATGACGACTCTTGACCTCACAAAAGGGTATTGGCAAATCCCCCTGGCCAAGTCGGCCAAAGAGAAAACCGCATTTGTAACCCCAGACGGGGCGTTCCAATATAAAAGAATGCCGTTCGGGTTACAGAATGCGCCGGCCACATTCCAGCGGAAAATGGACCAGATGCTGAGGCCCCATCGGAAGTATGCTGCGGCTTACCTGGATGACGTAATTGTCCATAGCACAGATTGGGCCTCACATCTGCCAAAAGTGCAAGCAGTCCTGGACTCTGTTCGGGAAGCGGGGTTTACGGCTAACCCCAAGAAGTGTACCATTGGGCAGGAGGAGGCCAAATATCTTGGGTACACCATTGGGAGGGGAGTAATAAAACCCCAACTCAACAAAGTCGAGGCCATCCAGAGTTGGCCACGTCCCAACAGCAAGAAGCAGGTACGAGCCTTTCTGGGAATCGCTGGGTATTATCGGCGATTCATTCCCCACTTTGCTTCTAAGGCTGTGCCCCTAACCAACCTGACGAAGGGGAAAGGGTCGGTCATGATTAAATGGACCCCCGAGGCTGAGGCAGCATTCCGATTCTTGAAACAAGCCTTATGTAGCCAGCCAGTGTTGTACTCACCCGACTTCTCTAAAGACTTTGTCGTACAAAGTGATGCGTCAGATGTGGGGTTAGGAGCAGTATTGTCCCAGGTCTGGAACGGGGAAGAGCACCCAGTCATTTACCTCAGCAGGAAATTGAAGTCCCATGAGGTAAATTACGCCACCGTTGAAAAGGAGTGTTTAGCGGTGAAGTGGGCTCTAGATTCCCTTCGGTACTACCTGCTAGGTAGGCACTTTGACATGGTTACGGATCACGCTCCGTTAAAGTGGATGGCTCAAAACAAGGAAACAAATAGAAGAGTGAATAGGTGGTTCCTGGCCCTCCAGGAATTCAACTTCACAGTAAAGCATCGCCCTGGCGTTCAAATGGGGAATGTGGATGCTTTGTCTCGAGTACATGAATGCCTGATTGCTGGTGTTCCAACCCCGAGGTTAAAACAAGAGGGGGGGGTATGTGACAGCAGGAAGGTAAAGTCACCTGGTTGCATCCAGGGGGGTAGATATATTTCGCCCAGATTCAGGCTTTACGCTGACTTATACAACTAGGTGGAGAGTTGTATAGGCCCAGCTAAGGCTAGTGGGCTCATGGATGACTCATACCTCTAGGGAGAGTGTGGGGCGTCGTGCAGACAGAGATGAGGAGACCAGCTGAACCTTGTCAGCTCATTTAGGCCTCTATAAGAACTCCCAGCTTCATTAGATGTTAGCTCATGCCTGGAACCAGACCTGTGTGGACTGTCTAGGGAGAGTGAACCCCTGTGCGGTGAGGCAAAGCCTGTGTGGCTATTTGTTTGGACTTTTACTAAACCAGGGACTTAGGGACTAGGACAGCACTAGGCTGATCCCAGTTGTTAGTTAGGAAACCTGTATGTTTAGTCAGAGGTCAACTTGACCAGGATTTATTTTGGTTATGTTTCTTTTGCTTTGCTGTGTTTTGTCACTGTAAATAGAAAATAAACCGCACCTTTTTTTGATTTTGAAAACCACAACCTCCGTTTGCTGGGCCTGTTTTGTGTGGGGAGCCCATCCCGGGGGTCACACACACCCGCTGCCGAGCTAACCCCCTCACACTACCTAGCGGCACCACCGACACTAAAATAGCGATCAGAAAAACGATCGCTTAGTCACAGTGGTGCTAGGGGGTGAAAGGGTTACCTGGGGGGCGATCAAGGGGTTAAACCTTTATTACGGGGGGTTAGGGGGCCACCCTGGACCTAAAACTAACTGCCCTGACACTTTTACAGTTACAAATGTCACTGTTTGCAGTGATCAGTAAATAAATGATCACTGCAATCAGTGACACCGTGACTGGGGGCTGGGGGGTGATCTGGGGGTGATTGGGGGGGCGATCGTGTGCCTATGTGTGAGTGGGCTGTTGGTGCACTAACCTTGATGTCTTCTCTCCACGGCGCTCGGTATATGCAGGAGAGATGACATCACTTCCTCCTGCCTGTGTATACATTACACAGGCAGAGGAAGCATTTCATTCACCGGGAGCGATCGTGAGGGGGTGGTCCGATCGGACCCCCCACCCATACGAAGGCAGTCACGTACAGGTACGTGATTGTGCCTGTCCGTGCCATTTTGCCGACGTATATGTACAGTGAGCGGTTGTTAAGTGGTTAATACTTTTGCGTAAGTCTGTACCAGCTTTGCACATCTAGAGATTTGGTTGTAACATGACAAAATGTGGAAAGTTTCAGGGGGTCTGAATATTTTTAAGGCACTGTATTTTTTTTACTTCTTGGTTTTTGATTGTTCAGATACTGATTATTTAGCAAGAAGGCTAGTGGATTTCTAACAGTCATTTATTTGTCACACATCTTCATGCACCTAAACACATGAGTTTATACATGCGTTGTTGATATTGTTATTACTATAATACAGGATTTATATAGCGCCAACAGTTTGTGCACTTAACATCAGGGAAGACAGTACAGTCACAATACAATTCAATACAGGAGGGATCAGAGGGCCCTGCTCGTTAGAGCTTACAGTCTAGAAGGGAGGGTCACGTGGAACAAAGGGTGAGTATTGTGTTACGCGACACTTTTTTTTATCTGGCATTTAAGTCACACGTGTGTATTTAGGCTCCATGCACACTAGCAATTTTTCATACGCTCAAAAAAAAAAAAAAAATGCTGGATGAAAAATGCTTAAAGGCATTTTAATGCCAGCTTCTGGTAGCATTTTAGTAACTTTTAGAAGCATTTAGAAGCTTTTAGGAGCAGTTAGGAGCATTAGTATTTTATTAGCGTCTTTGCAGTACATGAAGAAAATAAAATAAAATAAAAAAAGCTAAAAAAAAAGCTGTTAGTAGTAGCATTTTAGGGCACATTCACACTGAGGCGCGGGGGGCATCGGCAGTAAAGCGCCGCTAGTTTTAGCGGAGCTTTACCGTCGTTGTAGCTGTGCTTTTTGGGCGCTATTAACCCTCGCTAGCAGCCAAATAAAGGGTTAAAAAGGTTAAAAGCACCGCAAAGCGCTGCTGCCGAGGCGCTGCCCATTGATTTCAATGGGCAGGGGTGCTTTAGGAGCTCCATGCACACTAGCGTTTTTTTAAGCTCCTAGACACTGTTATCAGCATTTTTGTTTTTGCTCCTAGAAGCTAAATAGTGTTATCCTATGTGTCCATGCACACTACATTAGGCTATTGGAGCCTAAATACACGTGTCACATAAATGTCGGATAAAAAAAAAGTGTTTAAATGTTATTAAAGCGGAGTTCCACCCAAAAATGGTGTCACATTTGGCACCTTTCAGAGGGGAGGAGGGAGCAGATACCTGTATAATCCAGGTATTTGCTCCCACATCCGGGCATAGGTCGCCTTGGCGACCTACACCACATCCGGCGCCTACTTCGCCCCCCCGCTGTCTTCTGGGAGACACACAGGTCCCAGAAGACAGCAGGGATCAGTGGGATCGTGCAGCGCGACTTGCGCATGCGCAGTAGCTTCACTTCCTGATTCCCTTACCGAAAGATGGCGGCGTCTCCACCCGAGAGCCGAGGGACAGATCGGCTTCGGGTGCAGACATTGTGGGTACCCAGGACAGGTAAGTGTCCTAATATTAAAAGTCAGCAGCTGCAGGATTTTTTTGGCAGAACTCCGCTTTAAACACCGCTATGCATAAATAGCATGCTTTCATAAGCTTTGTTTATTTGTAAGATGTTTTATTAATACACATGAACAGATATAGAAGGGCCTCAGGCAATGATTAAAACAAAATATTTATGGTACAATATTTTTTATTGAAATGAACAAAAAAAATATATAGTTATAATAATCCCGTGCAGGGGATATGAGCAGTGTGCAATATAAGATATACATATAAAACGAGTTTTAGAAGAGGAACTATCGAATCGCAACGACCCTCTGGTCTAAGCCAGGGGTCAACACAAGGTGTCAGGGATTTGGGTGTGGACAGTCCACAAAAATTGGGAGAAATTAATCCTAAATCGAACTCACACTAATAAAATAAAAAAAGATAAAAGGGGGGAGGGAAAGGGGAAAGGATTAGATTGCAGAGGGGGTAGCGGGACGTGAGAGGAGATCACAGAATAAGAAGAGAGAAAATAAGTAGAGTAGGAGAGGAGAGTTGAGTTGAGTGGCAACTTAATATAGCGCGGTCTTACCCCGAAGGGTTCCCCCCCTCCCCCCCCCCCCCGAGGGTTCCCCCAGGTCAGGGGGCAGAGGAGATCAAATTGGAAAGCCCAGGCTGGTCGAGTGCAAGGTCGAAAGAGTGTAAGACTACCATGGGCCCCATACCTTAAGAAATTTAGTGTGGGAGTCATGGAGGATACTAGTCATCTTCTCATTTAATCATGAGAGTTATTAAAGCGGAGCTCCGCCGAAAATAAAATATTAAAAGCCAGCAGCTACAGCTACAGCAGCTGCTGACTTTTATTAGGACACTTACCTGTCCTGGAGTCCAGCGATGTCGGCAGCAGAGGACGAGCAATCGCTCGTCACTCTGCTGCCCCCACCGCCATCCTCGGTGAGGGAACCAGGAAGTGAAGCCTTGTGGCTTCACTGCCCGGTTCCCTACGGCGCATGCGCGAGTTGCGCTGCGCCGTTCTGACTGGTCCCCGTGTGTTCTGGGAGCCGAGTGTCTCCCAGAACACAACGGGTATTCTGCGGGAAGTGATGTACTTCCCGCAGAGAGGACTCCCGAAAGTGGGTGCAAATACCTGTCTTAGACAGGTATCTGCACCCCCCTGAAAGGTATCAATTGTTACACCGGAGGGGGGGAGGGTTCCGATGAGCTGAAGTTCCACTTTAGGGTGGATCTCCGCTTTAAGATGCTCTTCACCTCTGAACGAGGCTTCCTCCAAGCCCTAGCTATTGTCTGTTTGGCTGCAATAAATAAATAGGTGGCCAATTTCTGTCGATAGGAGAAAAGGCCTGGGATTGGACAATGGAGTAAAGCCAATTTGGCGTTTTTGGGGGTGGGCACATGGAGGAGAGTAAACTGAAGTCCAAATACCATCGACCAGAAGCCCACTAGGCGGGGGCAGGACCACCATATATGAAGTTTGTCTCCCTGCTGACCACATGCCCGGAAGCACAAAAGCTGTTATATATTAACCGCTTAAGGACCCCTTCACGCCGATATACGTTTGCATAATGGCAAGGCTGGGCACAAGCACGTACCTGTAAGTCGCCTTTAAGAGCCCAGCCATGGGTCGCGAGCGCGCCGCCGGCGGCACACTCGCGACCTGGTCCTGTGACCCGATCACCGCCGGTGTCCCGCGATCGGGTCACAGAGCTGAACAACTGGAAGAAGTAAGTGTAAACAAACCTTTCCCCGTTCTTCCTAGTGTGACTGCCACTGATCGTCTGTTCCCTGTCATAGGGAACGATGATCAGTGATGTCACACAGCAAGCCACGCCCCCCAACAGTAGTAATCACTCCCTAGAAAACACGTAACCCCTTCAGCGCCCCCTGCAGGTTAACCCCTTCACTGCCAGTGTCATTTTCACAGTAATCAGTGCATTTTTATAGCACTTTTCGCTGTAAAAATGACAATGGCCCCAAAATAGTGTCAAAAGTGTCCGATGTGTCCGCCATAATGTCGCAGTCACGATAAAAATCGCTGATTACCGCCATAACTAGTAAAAAAATAAAAATATTAATAAAAATGCCATAAAACTATCCCCTATTTTGTAGGTGCTATAACTTTCGCGCAAACCAATCAATAAACGCTTATTGTGATTTTTTTTTCACCAAACATATGTAGAAGAATATGTATCGACCTAAACTGAGGAAAAAAAAAAATTTATATATTTTTGGGGGATATTTATTATAGCAAAAAGTAAAAAATATTGAATTTTTTAAAAAATTGTCGCTCTATTTTTGTTTATAGCGCAAAACATTTAAACCGCAGAGGTGATAAAATACCACCAAAAGAAAGCTCTATGTGTGGGAAAAAAAGGACGTCAATTTTGTTTGGGAGCCACGTCGCACGACCTCGCAATTGTCAGTTAAAGCGACGCAGTGCCGAATCGCAAAAAGTGGCCTGGTCCTTAACCAGCCAAAATGGTCCGGGGCTTAAGTGGTTAAACAGAAACTCCAGTCTGTACTATTTGCAAGTAAACTGTCCCCTTGGCAAAACACCAACCACCCTTTTAGTGTGAAACACTTTCTGTGTCTCTAACATTCTAACAGCAGAATCAAAAAATCTGGCATATACTGTAGGTGTTGCTCCCCATCCTGCTGTAGACACAATTTTTGCATGTATAGAGTCATATCACACAATTAAATATTGCATCCCCAGCATTTAATCCAGTGTGAATGGGCTGATCAGCCACTAGATGGTGATGTGCCTCAACCAAGTTTCGGCATAACAAGGAAGACATGTCCATATGGCAGAGATGTTGGGGATGCCACAATTCACATAACCCTAGTCCTCCCTCTCCCAGCTCTGTGATAAATCTGATAGTGTCGATAATGCACTAATCGGGCTGTTGGGTATTTCAGATTAAATAATTCACATTTCTAACCTGGAAAGAATTCAGCAGGAATTTATATATTTTCAGTAGAATATATTTGCATACTCTATATACTGTATTTATTGGCGTATAACACTCACTTTTTTACCCTGAAAATAGAGGGTAAACTGTGCCTGTGTGTTATACGCAGGGGGCGGTGGAAAGTTTTTTTCCTGAAACTTAAAGTTAGGGTGCGTGTTATACACCGATAAATACGGTATGCATATTCTGGTGGACGTCAAGATCTTCCAATAGGATTACATTTTCTGCATTAAAAATACTGAAATTAGACAAATCACTGGGCTTTAGTTTTCTATATGTTAAACCAATGCGTGGTATAAATATAGCTTAAAATTCACAGAATGTTAGTGATGAAACAAAAAAGGTCACGTGTTTATCTATTATGAAAGCGCAACATTTTTGTTGTATTAATAGCATAAAAGCACTTGCCCAGCAAGACTTTCCAGCATGTGTTCTAATAAGCATACGCTCGGTGTTAAAAGTAACAACTCCACAGCTCACACATCATAACCTGCCAGTCCATGCAATATAGGCAATTCATCATTTCTCTATTACCAACAAAGCCTCTTTATTGGCAGGCAGGCAGAGCCTTCTCAAGCAGCCAGCCTTGCCTAGCGTCTGTAACATTTGCCTAAAACCTACAGCAAGAGACTGTACTGAACACAAATTACATATAAAATGCATGTTAAGAGAGGAAACGCTATTATTTAATATACATTTCAGGCTCTAACTTTTGGGTTAAAGATAACTATAATCGGTTTGCACCCGTTTTTAAATGTTTTCAATTTAAATAGATTCTTTATATACACACACATGCACAAACATTTATTCCATGACAAAAGAATCCTAAGACACAAAGAGTTACTGTATTTATTGGCGTATAACACTCACTTTTTTACCCTGAAAATAATGGGGTAAACTGTGCCTGCCTGTTATACGCAGGGGGCTGTGGAAAGTTTTTTCCCTGAAACTTCCCTCTTAAAGTTATGGTGCGTGTTATACGCCTGTGCGTGTTATACGCCGATAAATACGGTATTTAAAGGAGACAGCACAGCAGTAGCTGCCTGCTTTGAGGTTTGCATTGTCTGACTGAAACATCAGATGCAAAGGGACAACTCATCTCTCTGATTTGACTTGTTTCAGCTTGCCCCTTTTCTCTCTTCCTATTCAAAACCCTCCGTTCTTACATAAACTTTCCTGCCCCACTACACCTTATCACTACTAACCACCTATATGATTTAGGCTTACCTTGACAAGGAAATATTTATATAGAAGCCAGTATATCGATTTTTAGACAAATCACCATCAACGTCCATTAAACATAATTCAGCTTATATTCTGACATGATTTGTCTTTAATGTCTTAATTACTTATTATTGTTCTAAACAGGCTGCTTTTTACTATTGCCAGCCAACGCTGTATCACTGAATTATACATCCCATTGAAACAATGTTTTGGTATCAATTGCACTGGTTGTCAGAATGATATATTCAGTGTTACTTCACCTTGTTAGATTTATAAACTGTAAATCCTTTAAAAAAGCCAATGAAAACATTTTCTGTAAATGTCAGCTTCAGCTATTGAACTCTGTAAACTGTCTTTTTAAAAAAATGGAAGCAACATGTTGTAGGCAGCCTAAAACTCTACCTGTTGATTAAATAATTAATTCTTAGAAAATGTCTTTTTTTTTGGTCCCGGTTATAATAAAGAAAGAATATTTATACAAAATCAATGTGTGTAGCCTTAAGGATCTGCTGCAAAATAGGTCTTGTTTTAACAACTCTGTATATGCCAGCCATCCAGGAAGTTCTAAGCATTTTATTTTTATATTATCTTTGTACACCTAGTTACACCTGTTCTCATTTTCACTCTACCACAACATAGTTGTTTCTACAACGTTGGGTGCTACTACTGCACTGCTCTCTCTGGATGCCGAAACAATAAAGGCATTGGAAAGAATGTTCAGAGGTTTTTTTTTCAGTTATGTTTTCCATCACTCATCATATAGCTGTAATTTTTGACAGGCATGGATGGCTATCAAGTGTTCTCTATGGTACAAACCATATCCCCTCAAAAGTACTTGTAGGTGACTGTCCCTGTTATATAGAGGTCCTGCATCAGTACACTTGTTTCTTTACAGTAAAGGAAGACCAGCAACAGTAATACAATTGTATCCACGGGACATCATTTTTTATTTCAGGTCATGTTGCAGTATTAGATTTCACCAGCATGTGGCCCTGTCAATTGCTCATCTCTGTCCCAAGAAATCCCAGACTTGCAGAGACCTGCAGAAGAACAGTCTTAGACTGACAAGAAATTTCCAGATTTTTATAGAAGTAAAGTTTCTGCAGCTGATTTAATCACTTACTGAGTATGCAGCCTCTTTATCTATTAATCTGTGCCTATGTTTCGGTTTAGGCTGGTGCCGTGCCACAGGTTTCCTTTTTCAGGGTAGCTCCTTGCTCCTTAAGCCACCCTTACATGCAGGGACTAAAATCATGTCTCCCTACACTGTGCGAATCAATAGAAACACAAAACTACATGTCTTCAGATGGCAAGGCACACAACTGCTCCTCCCTCCTTCAATCACGCACACTGGTTTCAGACTGCGCTATCCACTGTCAACACTTTGCTGTGAAGACCGGAAGTTTAGGGAAGCAGCAATGAGAGAGCAGGAGTCAGCAGCATTGAATTATTTTAACAAAACAGTTTTTATGGAGAATGTTTATTTTATTGCACTCAATGGGGTACATTTACTAAATCTTGTGCAGCTGTGCATGGTAGCCAATCAGCTTCTAACTTCAGCTTGCTCAATTAAGTTCTGACAAAGAGCCTGGAAGCTGATTGGCTTCTATGCAGAGCTGCATCAGATTTTGCCCTCCCCAGTTTTAGTAAATTAACCCCCAACGTGCTGGCCTCAATGTATGGGATCCCAGCCTTTTGGTGCTGAAAGCTACTGGGCACTGAATGGTACTAATGTTTAGGGCAGTATGCCTGGAATGCAAGCAGTCTGAGTTCTGGGCTTTTGTCCCTGGGCACATACTGCCTTAAATGTTACCATTTCTTAGTGCACAGTCCATCCCTCTCAATCTGCAATATCTTTCAGCCTCTTATAGATTTTTACAGGCTGCCAACAGCGGGGCTGGACAGTGTGCCTATGCCTTCTGCCCGCACCAAAATGCCAGAGACTCATGCATCAGGGCTAAATGCCCAGTGGGAAGCCTAAAGCCTAAAAGTTAACACTGGGGGTTAAAACACTGTGGGTTTAATACAGTTTTACGGGTCTTTGTTGGAGTATTTTTCACTGTGACATGTTTCAGGGACCAGCAGACAACTATTCAACATGTCTATTCTTGAAAGTACTTTCATTAAAAGAATGAGTTAAAACGATAGAAAATTGTTTGGCTTGCAGTCCACTGAGTGGGCTGCCAGAGAAGCAATTGTGCTGGGAATTATTCCTCAATTGGAACAGTTAAGCTCGAGGGAAGCGTGCATTTTCCTTAGAGGGAACAGTCTTAATGATAAAACACTTTGTACTTTTTCTCCAGCCCTATAAAAAGACCTGGAAAGCTTTGTATTTGCCTTATTTAGGAAGGGATAAAGTTTGCTGAATTTAATCAGACAATGCATTATTTATGGTACAGATAGGTAATTCTCGAGGCTCCCTCAAATAACTGATCCTATTACAGGTTTAAAAGAAGCAAATCAAAATAAAAAAAAGAATACCAGTAGTTTAGTGGAGTCACATGCTGATATGGCCAGTATGGGAAACTAATACTAACCTGGGACATTGCAAACACCACCAGTTACCAAGTATTACAAGTTTACCCAACATTTGAAAGAAAAAAAAGTTTTGTAACATTTGTGGCTTTAATGAGAAATTAAATGGTTCATCTGAATTGTTTTTTTTTTAATTCTGGATTACCTGGGGAAGGATTAGAACTCCTTTTAATGCTACCTGAGGGATGCATTTGATTACATATTTTTCCTTTAATATCCTAGTTACTGTGATTTTACTAGACCAGAGTAAGGGATTTTTTTTTAACAGTAACACATATAGAAATTATATATAAAAAAAAACTGGTCTGCCTCCTCTTACCCCATAGAACCAACTACCCTCTAAAAGTTTAGGCCCCACCCCAGCTGCCTGTATTATTTCCCTGTCTTTGCTGCTCCAGGGCAGGAAAAGGATCCAACATGAACCTTTTTTCTTTTTGCCCCTACCTAACTGATTTCCTGTGGTCTGCCACCCAAATTCTGTTCCTCTCGTGGTCAAAGTTCCCACTGTACAGCTTCCAAATGTCGATTTATGCCAGAAGCCCCATTTTGATAGTCTTGGATGTCCAGGATCCAGCACACGATTTGGAGGTTGTCAGTAATCTTTGGCCTAGAAGCTTTGATAGACCCTCTGTTTCATTCAATGGACTGCACTTTGTGTAATCTCACAATGAAGGTGGTGTTCCTGATGGTCTTAACTTCCAGCCAAAACGTTTTAGAACTGCAAACGCTATGTTCCAAAGAACTACACGATCAAGCAGTTTTGCGATCACAGGCCAAAAGCTTGTTCTACGTTCCACCTGCCTTAGGAAGTGGTGCTGCCATTATTTCAAGGCGTGGACTTTGGGCTTCCACACGTGCTAGAGGAGTCACGGTTCCCAGGGTGCATATTGAAGACAACAATATGAACACATGCTTATAGCCGATTCATGATTTAGCTTGGCACTTGAACAGGGAATCCAGCTTCTGTAATGATCACAGCAACTTGAGTCAGGAAGACAATCCAAAAAGCCTATGTCAACGAAAGGGTCAATCTTCCAGTGGACACTACAGCACACTCTACCAGAGTAGTTTTGTCATCAGGGTCAGCCCATAAAGGCGTTTTCCCAGAAATTCCCTACAGGACAGAAACATGGGTATCATACGGCACCATCTTGTCCCATTATTGGGTAAATTTTGTATCTCTGACAATGGTCCAGGTCAGGAGAGTGAATCTACAGTCTTAAGCTTTGTAAAATGACTAATCATTTTTTCTGCATCACGATCCCTTGTTTAATTGCTACATTTCACGTGTATGCTGCTTGTTGGTAATTTTCATTTCCTGGCACATTTCCTGGTATGGCAACATAGGAGTCCCACTGGTGGCTGGGTGGAGTGCTTACCCATGAGTATGCTGCCATGCAGCTTATGTGCCAGGAAAGGAAAAATCCCGCCAAGTACACAATTTTCCAGAGGAAGGCTAGAATCCATCTCAAGCTTTGTACTGCTGTCTGTATTCTTTGCATATTTACCCTTACTTCCTGTTCAGTAAGTTGCTGTCACCATGACAGAGAGGCTCCTTTCACATGGGGTGGACACAGTCAGGAGTCCACCTGCTTTGCAGGAAACTCTGTCCGCTGATTCCCACTGAGCAGGCGAATGGCTTGTCTGTGTTTGCTCTGCTTATGTAGAGCAGACACAGTCTGCTTTCTCCTATGGGCAGGCAAATGTTAACAGACCGCCTGTCTGTTTACCCCCGACTCCCGACTGACATCCGATCCGACTGGCCAGAATGTATCCCCATCTGTCTGTTTTTAGCGGACAGGATCGGATCAGATGTTGGCGGGTGTCAACAGACATATGTCCGTTGACACCCGTCGTTCCATAGAGGGAAATGGATGGTCCGATTATGTCTGCCTAAAAAAATGACCAGTCCACCCGTGTGAAAGGTGCCTAAGTGAAGGGAAATTTCTCTAATGAAGCCCCAGATAGCTGTAGAACTTGACAGAGAGGCTCAAAGCCTTCCTGATTCTACTTGAAACAAAAAACAGTTTTGGCTGGAGATACACTTTAATGTTAACCCTTCCACTCCCAAGCGCAATACATTAGCGTTTCTTCCTTTGGGAAAACATTTTTCAGTGTAGGTACTGCTGCTCAGTTAGAAAAAGTCAGTACATTAAAACCTATTAACAGAATAACCCATGGAAATGCATCTGTTGGCATAATTACTATAGGGTTTCTGGTCATGTGATTGATCTAAAGAGTTCTTGGAATAGTGTTTAATTCTGTATGTTCATAGGGACAGGTTTTCTTTGTCACTGCAGATACAGGCTCTGCTGTACAATGTGCTATAGAACAGATGTGCTTTATTGCTCATTCTCACAATGCAAGCCTTTGAGTCACATTGCAAACAATGCACTTGTGCGGCTGATATCCCAGATTAACAGCTAAATAGAAAAGAAACAGGCTAATGTCAGTGAAATACTCAGGTACCTCTAGTGACCATCCTACAAATCCCTATATTCAATACCAAGATGCAATATGTAGGAGTAAGCATCTACCCGTTTAGGGACTCATCCAGAACCACATTTCCCTCCCATCCAACACCTCTCTTCTCCTTTTTAGTCCTGTCTGGTCCACATTTCTCACCAACTGCGGTGGAGGAGCAACAGAATTGTGAATGCCTGATCCTTACTCCTCTTAAGCGTCGTACACACTACTAAAACTGACAGCTCACGTCAGAGCCACTGTACAAACAATCCAAAGTTAGTACAGCGATCTCTGCTGCTAAACGATTGTGTTCTGACAGGGGAACTGCCCCCCCCCCCGCTAGAACACTCTGGACAGCGCTCCAAGCCATCAGCTTCTGTCAGAACGGCTGCAGTACACACAGGCCAAATGTCGGCCGGTTTCTATTGAACCCGCCGATTCGGCCGTGTGTACTAGACTCAACAGCCAACCTTTCAGTATACACTCACTTACTTATCTATTTATCAGAGTCTTTGACTCTTATATTTTTATGTAGTCTTCGATGGGCAGTCTTCCTCCTGCGTATGTGCTTCTTTTTTTATTATATATAGTTATAAAAAAAAAAAAATCTTTAAAAAAGAGTAAGCATATAAATATGTAAACATCACATAAAGAAGTTGCTTTTGGGTCCAACCAATAATTTTTTTCGGATAAAGAAATGTAACGCTTAGAATATCTGTCCCCCCCACTGAGGGGATTTTCACTGCTCATATCTATTTTATAAGAACAAGGACTTTCCAGAACAGGGAGAAATGTCCTCAACAAGAAAAAAATAAAGCTATAAATTCAATTTAAAAGGGTAGGGATGAGTTGAAACCTGTCAGGTTAATTTCAGTCTGTGTCCCTATTGGGGGTGTTTTACCTCACTTACTGTTCTGTGATGGGTGTTAGGCAGAAGTAAACAGATTTCCCTACAGCAATTAAAACCTGACAGAGGCTATTATTGTGGCCTTACCTAAAAAAGAGAAGGATCTATTACACAGGTGTCAAACACAAGGACCGCAGGCCGAATCCGGCCCTCCAGGCCATTTCATGTGGCCCTCGCACCTCTCCTGCAGCTGCAGGAGAGCTCCAGCCCTCCTCTGGTCCTACTCCAGACCCTTACTTTCTGCTTTCAAGCAATGCATCCAGCTTCTTCCCAGCAGCAGCATAAGGAAAGGGGGGTGCACTGTGATGTAAGGGAGAGTGGGGGACTCAACTTCTGATGGTGGGGTGGCTCTTGACATCTAATGTAAGGGGATGCGCTGGACATCTAATCTTACAGATACAACCGACCCTTTTGAGGGCAATCATTATGCTGATGCGGCCCACAATGAAATTGAGTTTGACACCCCTGATCTATTATGTCCAGATTCCTACAGACCAATTTCATTGCTACATTTTCAGATTTTAAAAGATTGGTTAAAATTCTGGTCAATAGGTTGGAGTAGAATTAATACAGCTATTATTAATCCAAACCAGTGTTTCTCAATTCCAGTCCTCAAGGAACACCAACAGGTCATGTTTTCAGGCTTTCCATTATTTTTCACAGGTGATTTGATCAGTTTCACTGCCTTAGTAATTACCACAGCTGTTTCATCTGAGGAAAATCCTGAAAACATGACCTGTTAGTGTGCCTTGAGGACTGGAATTGAGAAACACTGATCCAGACCAAAACAGGGTTTATACCGAACTTTTAAACTGTCGTCAATATAAGGCGCACAATCTTGACTATTCAGATTCCTGTGGATAACTTGACAAATAGAGCCTTGCTGTCGTTAGATGTCGCTAAGGCATTTCATAGCATAGAATATTGTTTTATGTGGGAAGTGCTTAGGCGTTTTGGCTTTAGGGGTACTTTCTGTGGTACTTTCTTGGGTTAAGCCAAAGGTTTTGATCAGGGTCAATGGGAATCTGTCCAGCTCTTTTTCTCTGTTTCGTGGTACTAGATACCAATGATTGACTAACGTTATCCTATATAGGACTGCTGCTGTTAACCAAGAAACTCAAGAAACTATATAGTAGCTGCTTGTCACAAATTAACTAATAAGTCCACAGCGCTGTCCCAAAACAGTATCACTCCAATTTCCCTATCAGTACAACAAGATATGTATATAAGTGATCAAACAGTATACATAAACTGTAAGTAATCAAACAATATACATATAATCAATATACTGTATAATAAAAGTGCAAGTATGATTAGTCCCACAAAATAGTTCATATAAAACTGCTTCATAGAAAGTGCTTCTTAAAAGACAACAGTGCTCCAGTGCAGCTTCTGTGCTCTTTTTGTGCTTCATGCAACACTCTGTGTTTTCACTAACTCACCAGATATCATTGACCTTGTGCTTTTCAGCTACAAAGTCTCCATGGGCTTGTGGATATTACCCTCCCGGGTCTTGGCAGGAATGATCAGCTTCTTCTCTCCTTCACCGATATGCTCTCCCAGTGCTCTATTGTGCTGCACCATTCAGATCTGCATACCTCGGACACCATACAGGGGAACAAAAGGGGGAGCCCATCCAGGATGGTCACTTTCCTGTATCAGGTGGGATTTTCCAGGTGTGGTAAATGTCTGCAGATCGGAGTGGGATCCTAGGAGATGGAGCGTTCTATGGGTTCTCTCATCCTGTGCACTCCTCGCTTTCATTCATCTCCCCTCTGCTCGTCTATGGGGGGGGGGGGCTCAGCTCAGCACTGCATTCCCCTCTGCAGCTAGGGAGCATCTGGGGCTCTGCAGAGGCTTCCTGGCTGCAGAGGCTGTATACGGTTTGATCACTTATATACATATCTTGTACTGATGGGGAAATGGGAGTGATACTGTTTTGGGACAGCGCTGTGGACTTATTAGTTCATACTTATCCTACATTCTATTTGATTTATAAGGTCTGGCAATCCATTAAGAAAATACTGGGTATTATAGTGTATACCATTATGGTCACACAGAACACTCCCTGAAGTTTTCTGGCTGGAAGTTTTTTTTAGGTGGAAACGCTCTGGGATTAATACTTTAGTGCAGTTGTACTCTGACAGAGCGCTGAAAACCTATCAGCAGCTCTGTATGAACTTCGGGATCGGAAGTGGTTTTTCCATCACCTACAATGAAGACATGCTCTGAAATTCCACAATTTGGTCCTGAACGCCTCTTTTTTTGTAACTCCCATCTTGGACGGTGTACCTACACTGGACATCTACCATGTAGGCAGAAATGGGAGTTGGATGTTGATGTGGCTCCAGGAGACATGGTTACCTAGTTAGTAAAAAAAAAAACACAGTCCCATATAAATTATACAAACAGTTGATCCAGAGGAAGGCGAAAAAACCCCAGCAAAGCATGATCCAATTTGCTCCAGTATGGGGAAAAATCCTTCCTGATCCCCTGAGAGGCAACCGGATATTCCCTGGATCAACTTTACCTATAAATGTCAGTACCCAGTTATATTATGTACATTTTGGAAAGAATCTATGCCTTTATTTAAGCAAGCTACTAAGCTAGCCAGAACCAGCTCTTGGGAAAGTCTATTTCACATTTTCACAGCTCTTACTTTGAAGAACCGTTTCTGTATTTGGAGATTAAATCTCTTTTCCTCCAGATGTAAAGAGTGTTCAATTGTCCTCTGTGATGACCTTACAGTGAATAACTCAACACCAAATTCACTATATGGGATTAAACAATGAAGAAAGTTCAGTTGGTCTCTGTCTCCAACTCATAGAGTCACTCAACTCTTCATCTTGCATAGGTCCTATTGAACCCCAGAACTGCTGCATAGGATAGGTAGGAAAGAATCCTGAATGTTCAAGATGTGCCCAAATCTCCTGGCTCTTTTATTCACTTGTTTGGGAGATGTCCAAAATTACACTGGTATTGACAGGATGTAATAGATGTGATAAACTCGGTTTATAAAACTGCGTAAATTCCAGATCCCGTTCTATGCCTATTAGGTTATATAAATCCCAACAATCTAGAACATGAACAGGTAGTGGCTGTTATAAGATCACTTTTTATGGCCTGTATCCTTTTGTTGGGTCTTGCCCAACCCTCCTTCCCTGGGGGACCCTGGAATGGATAAACATGTTATGTTATACTTGATATTAAAATAAATGTGTTGTTGTTAACGTTTTATCAGCCTAACTAAGCATGAAGGAAAGGAGAGAGGGAGAGACAGAGAGAGGAAAGGTTATGAAAAAAAGGGAGTGAAAGGCAATTTCTTGTTCTCGGGGGTTTTTTGTTGATTGTTTTGTTTATTTGTATATGTTTGTTAAGTGAAAGGAAAAAAATGTAATCGGATTAAAAAAAAAAAAAACCTGACCGATTTATTGAAAATTAAAAATAACACTTAGGTTGGAGATGTTCGTTAAAGTGAACCTATCCTTATTTTAAAAGTGCCAACAGGAGTGCTAAAGAACAGCAGTACCTCTGTTTGACTCCCAATATCATTTAGGTGCCTTTACCTACATAAACCTGCTTTGGTTTTGGCATTGACTTGTATGGGGAGGGAAGAAGTTCTGACACAAACAAAAGCCTAGAATTTAAGGTCTATGCTGTACACAGGGGTTTGATTTTTGTCCCATTTTAAACTGACGTAAACTAAGCCTAAAATATTTCTTAAAGTGGAACTAAACCATCCTATCCTTTTCAGCCAAGGAAGATGCTATCTTAGCCTCTGTTTGATGTGCAACTGCCATGGTGCTGCACATGTGATCAGTTATGACACCAGCCATTTGATGGTTTTACAGTTTGGTTGACAGCACAAGCAAATGTGACAGTTAGTATTTCCAGCTACCAGGAATGTGGAACTTCCACTGATCTGCTTCCCCCCCCCTACGGTGCCCCTTTTGGCACCTTTAAGGAAGGAGAGGGGGACGGGTACCTGTTTTTGACAGGTACCCTACCCCACTTCCGGGAGTGGCAGCGCCATCCCTCGGGAAGTTCAGGCCCCCTCCTCCGGGCCAATTAGAAAGCGCAGCACGCTTCACGTACATTGGGAGCCGGCTGTGAAGCCAAAAGGCTTCACTGCCGGTTTCCCTTACAAAGAATGGCGGCGGCAGCCCATGACAACCGATCCGAAAATTGGCTGGGGTGCCGACATTGCGGGCTCCCTGGACAGGTAAGTGTCTATATATTAAAAGTCAGCAGCTACAGTATTTGTAGCTGCAGACTTTCAATTTTTCTTTCCCTAGACGGAACACCTCTTTAACCACTTGCCATCCACGATATAGCCGAATGACGGCTACAGTGCGGACCTGAAGGGCACGCGCTGTGATCACCAAGTCACTGAGACTCGGGTGATCACAGATCCGAGTAAGGGGCCGGTCCTGGCCCCTTACCATGTGATCAACTGTCAGCCAATGACAGCTGATCACGTGATGTGAGGAGAAAAAAAAGCCGATCACAGGCTTATGTGCAAGGGACATCGGTGCCCACAATTACCGCCTGCCAGTGCACACAGTGCCCACCATTGCCACCTATCAATGCCGAGTGCCACCTATCAATGCCCACGAGTGCCACCTATCAGTGCCCACCAGTGTGCCAGTGCCTCATCAGTGCCACCTAGCAGTGCTGCCTATCAGCGTAACCTACCAGTGCTGATCAGTGCCCATCATTGACACCCATCAGTGCCACCTATCAGTGCCACTTCTCAGTGCCACCTATCAATGTCCTTCAGTGCCACCCATCAGAGCCACCTCTGTGTCACACCTCAGTGCCTATCAGTGCCCACCATTGCCGCCTTATCAGTGCCCATCAGTGCAGTCTCATCAGCGTACATCAATGAAGGAGAAAAATTACCTGTTTGCAAAATTTTATAACAAAATTTAAAAAAATATAATTTTTTTTTTTAAATCATTTTTTATTTTTTTTTCAACAAAAAATAAAAATCACAGAGGTGATCAAATGCCACCAAAAGAAAGCTCGATTTGTAGGGAAAAAAATGATAAAAATTTCATTTGGGTGCAGTGTTGTATGACCGCGCAATTGTCATTCAAAGTGCGTCAGCGCTGAAAGCTGAAAACTGGTCTGGGCAGGAGGGGGTTTATGTGCCCAGTAAGCAAGTGGTTAAGTAACATGATTAAAGTAATCAGTGCTTAAAGCGAAATAAAATTCTCCCAATTAAGATTAAACGATTTGTAATCCTTATGCTTCCAGATAGGAAAGTGTATTTCTACTTGTTTTAACCTTTGTTTTATTTTTTGTTACATTTCCTTCCTGGGTAGTGGCCTAGGCCAAAATTAGGTAATACATTCAAGGAGTCTTACTAAGCATTTTGTTTTCTTTCTGGTTCAATAATTTTTATTCAATTAGGAAAAGTAACAATAAAGCACCCAATCTGCCCACGCAGGGGCTTGGAATGACAATATAAGTAAAAAATAGGATTTTTTACTCACCATAAAATCCTTTTCTCTGAGTCCATGGACCGACACAGCTTCTCTATTGACAAAGTGGGTATTATCCGTTAATTAGGAGTGACTAGGCAGAAAAACTTGTAAAAAGTGTTGCATCACACCTTCTACAGTACTGCCCAGGGGGCAGACCCTCTGGGTATAACCTCTCAGTCTGCATCTCGCAGATCAGTTCGTCAAAAAGCAGTACAAACTTAAAAGGAGGGGTGGGTGCTGTGTCGGTGAGTAAAAAATACTATTTACTCTTTCGTCCATGGACCGACACAGCTTCTCTATTGACAAAGTGGGACATCCCAAAGCAGTGTCAGAGAAAAAACGAAGGGTGGTAACAGCATAAAAACAAACTTCACCCCAAAACACAAAACCGTTGCAACTCTAAACAGCCGCTTGCAAAACCTTGCGGCCGAAAGAGGCATCCGAAGATGCACCTACATCAACTTTGTAGAATTTTGTGAAAGTGTGAGCGGACGACCAAGTCGCCGCTTTACATAGTTGGGAAACAGACGCTTGATGTCGGAAAGCCCAAGAGGCACCTATTGCCCTGGTCGAATGCGCCGTGACAGGAAAGGGGGGCGCCTGACCCTTTAAGGCGTAAGCCTGGATTACTATCTGTCGGATCCACCTAGAGATGGTGGCCGATGAGACTGCTTGGCCCTTCTTGGGACCAGCCACCGAAACAAACAGTGAGTCTGACTTCCGGAACAGGGAAGTAGCAGATAGGTATACTCTCAAAGCTCGGACAACGTCCAAGGAATGCAACGCCGACTCCTTAGGATTCGACGGCTGAGGACACAAGGATGGAAGTACAATGTCTTCGTTGAGATGAAAAGCCGAAACGACTTTCGGAAGAAAGGAAGGCTGCGGCCGCAAGCACCACCTTATCCTTGTGGAAAATCAAATAGGGAGCCTTGCAGGACAAGGCTGCCAGCTCAGAGACTCGTCTAACTGACGTAACAGCCACCAAAAAGACCACTTTCTGAGAAAGTGTCAACAGGGGAATATCTCTAATCTTCTCAAACGGTGCCTTCTGAAGCACCGAGAGGACCAGGTTCAAGTCCCACGGAGGTAACGGGGGACGGACCGGAGGGGCCACATGTCGAACCCCTTGCACAACTGTACTCACGAGAGAGTGAGTCGCCAGGGGTCGCTGAAAAAAGACAGCCAGGGCAGATATCTGTCCCTTAATCATACTTAGGGCAAGCCTTTGGTCCACCCCATGCTGTAAAAACAGCAGGATTCTGGAAACCAAATAGGTACGCGGATGCCATTTCATTTCCTCACACGTGGAGATGTAGGCCTTCCAAGTGCGGTGATAAACCTTCCTAGAGGACGGTTTTCGAGCACTTCTCATAGTAGAGATTACTGAGTCTGACAGGCCCCGGTCTCTCAGTACCTGGTTCTCAACAGCCATGCCGTTAAAGCCAATGACTGTAAAGCAGGATGGAATATGGGACCTTGCGATAGCAGGTCCTTCCGTAGTGGTAGGCGCCAGGGGACGTCTGCTACCAGACGTACTAGATCGGCGTACCAAGGACGCTGAGGCCAATCTGGAGCGATTAGGATCATTGGAATTCCCTCTGCCTCCACTCTGCGGAGCAGAAGAGGAAGAAGCCTTAAGGGAGGGAAGGCATAGATTAGCCGATACTGACCCCACGATGCTACCAACGCGTCCGTTGCGTCTGCCCATGGGTCTCTTGACCGGGCCACAAATCTCAATAACTTCCGATTGAGTCGGGAAGCCAGAAGATCTACGTCTGGTGTGCCCCATCTTTGGCAGAGGAGTTGGAACACCTCCGGGTGTAATGACCATTCTCCCTGGTCCAGCACTCGGTGGCTCAGGTAGTCCGCCTGCCAGTTTTCCACACCCGGAATGTACACGGCCGATAGTGCCGGTACGCTCTTCTCTGCCCACTTCAGGATGCGAGCAACCTCCGATGCTGCAGCTGAGCTTCTTGTACCTCCTTGATGATTGACATATGCCACCACTGTGGCGTTGTCTGACTGGATCCTGACTGGACGCCCTTGCAGCCTCTGAGACCATTTGAAGAGGCACAGCTTGATCGCCCGGATCTCCAGGACATTGATCGGCAGGAGGGCTTCCTCTGGGGTCCAGCGACCTTGCGCCGACTGGACACCCCAGACTCCCCCCCAACCTGTAAGGCTGGCGTCCGTCGTGATCACTATCCAGTAAACCGGAAGAAAAGACTTCCCGGCCATTAGAGCCGGTGCTGTCAGCCACCATACCAGGGATCTCCTGACTAGGTGGCTCACTCGGATTTGATAATCCAGAGATGATGGACATCTGTTCCATCTGGACAGAACTTCCTTCTGTAACACTCGAGTGTGGTATTGAGCATATGGGACCGCCTCGAAGGAGGCTACCATGAGGCCCAACACTCGCATGCAAAAACAGAGTGACGACCAATTCCTGGAAGTCAGCTGCCGTACTGCAGCCCGGAGGGTCTGCAACTTCTCCACAGGGAGGAATACCTTTGCCTCTGAGGAATCCAGAATCAACCCCAGGTACATTAGGCGTTGAGTGGGCACCAATACTGACTTTTGCGTGTTTAGTATCCAACCACAGTCTCGAAGAGTCTGACAGGTAATGGACACGCTTACCTCTAATTCTGAGCTTGAAGGGGCCTTCAGCAGAATGTCATCCAAGTCACCTGTGATAGCGATACCCCGCTGTCTTAGAAGTGGCAGAATCGGAGCGAGCACCTTGGTGAAAGTCCTGGGTGCTGAGGCAAGGCCAAACGGGAGGGCCACAAACTGGTAGTGGTTCTTCCCGATAGCAAATCGCAGAAACCTCTGGTGTCTGGAGTGTATGGGGACATGCAGGTATGCGTACTTGATGTCCAAGGAGGCCAGAAAGTCCCCCGGATGGAGAGCCGTGACTACAGATCGAACCGACTCCATCCGAAATCTTTGTACTTTCACAAAGCAATTGAGGGCTCTGAGATCCAAGATTGGCCGAACCCCCTCCTTCTTCGGCACAATGAACAGATTTGAGTAAAAACCCTGACCCGTTCCTGTTCTGGAACTGGAATAACTACCCCGCGTTCCAGTAGACCCTGGACCGCCTCATACAGGGCCTCCCGACGGGTCGGTAGTAGCTGGAGATTGGAGGTGATGAATCTGTCCGGTGGACAAGAGAGAAATTCTATCTTGTAGCCTGAGGAGATTACTTCGCAAACCCACCTGTCGGAGACTAGAGCAGTCCACTGAGTCGCGAATTTGCGAAGACGTCCCCCCACCCGAGAGCTGGGTGGGGGCGGACCTTCATGTGGACGCAGATTTGTCCGCAGGCTTGTTGGGTCTGCGGGACCAAGGACGCTTTTGTCCTTGGGCAGGCGCTTTATCGGCCTGGGGTCTTTTCCCTGTCGCCTTAAGGGGGCGAAAAAAACGCTTGCGTGCAGTAAAGGAGGGCCCTTGCCCTTGGTGTGGCCCCTTACCCTTGCTAGTTTGGGGAAGCAAAGTGCTTTTACCTCCTGTGGCATCCTTGATGATGTCATCCAGAGAAGCCCCAAAAAGTCTGTCGCCCTTAAAGGGCAGATCCAACAGGGCTTTCTTGGAAGTCTGGTCCGCAGACCAGCCCTTTAGCCAGATCAGG
The DNA here is from genome assembly GCA_029206835.1 of Rana muscosa. Classification (NCBI taxonomy): domain Eukaryota; kingdom Metazoa; phylum Chordata; class Amphibia; order Anura; family Ranidae; genus Rana; species Rana muscosa. The sequence goes on from CM055117.1 coordinate 857,250,183, forward strand.
AGGTGTATTGCTACTGCATAAACCGAAGCTCTTGACAGCAGGGGAATAGTATCCATGTCTGACTCGCAGACAAACTTAAGGCCCTGGACCAACTGGTCGGCCAAAGTTATCTCATTAGGAGGAGCATCTCGCTCCTTTAACCCCTGGAGTAGCAATTTTGCCCATTCAGTAAGTGTCTGAGACACTAGGGCCCCCGCCAATGCCGGGCGTACTGCCGAGCCTACCACTGAGTATAGGTAGCGAGCGAGTGCTTCAGCCTTCTTATCCACAGGGTCCTTGAAAACAGGAGCCCCTTCTACTGGAATAGTGGTGGCTCTATTAAGTCTGGACACCGAAGGGTCCACTATAGGGGGAGAGGTCCATATTTTCAGAAAACTCTCCTCAAAGGGGTACCGTACTGCAAACCTCTTTGGGGCTGTAAAGACCCTCAGTGGGTTCTCCCATTCCTTGTATAAGAGTTTGTCAAAATAAGACACACAAGGGAACACCTTAGCAGTGCGGGCAGGTTTACGAAAACCAAAGGGGACTGGAGTATCTGCTACTTCTGCAGTATTTTCCAACATTAGCGTATCCCGCACTGCAGTAATAAGGTCAGATACCAAAGCCGTCTCGCGTACTGACCTGGACTTGGCGTCCTCCTCACTGTCCAATTGGTCACGGTCTGCAGTCTCTGATGCATCAGAATCTGGGCCATGAGCCATAGCTGGACCTGGTTCTGCATCAGAAATATCCCCAGAAGATTGCAGGGGACGGGGGCGTTTATTACCCCCTGTATTCCCGTGTGCTGCTTCCACATTGGCAGCAAACGCCTCTAGGATTGCCGACATAGCGTCCATAGACACCTCAGGGACACCAGCTGCTAAATCTGGTGTTTCAGGGGGAAGACATCTGGCTCAGATGCCATGCTGACCACACGCTGACACCCACAGGGCTCCAGGCAAGATATCAATAGGCCACCCTCCTGTGCTGCAGAGAGGCTGGGTCACCCAGAGGACTCACCACCCTGGATAGGTATTTCTATGCTGCCATGTGCTGCGCCTGTGATGCTGTCCCGCTGCTGCTGTGTCAGTCTGCTTCTTTTATCAGCACTTCCTGTGTGAATTTTCGCGCCAGTGTAATGCACCCTAGAGGCCGGAGGCTCTCGCAAAATGGCTGCCAAAAACGTCTGTATGGAAGATAATGTGGGCTCCAAGAAAATGGCCGCGGAGCCGAAGATAGAGGTCAAGCAGCCGTAGCCCACAAAAAGATGGCCGCCGAATGGCAATCTATACATACAGGGTGGACAAACATGGCCGCCGATCACCTGATAGGGGCCAGTGGGTTTGGCCGAACCACAGGAAGATGGCCACCGGGCAGTCACAAGAGGCCAAACTTGGCATGGACCACCTCAAAATGGCCGCCGACAGCATGGAGGAGGAAGCACACACACAGGTACGCAGAAATGACATTTCTTTTAAATGTTAGTTACAGCCAGCCCCGCTCCAGTGGGACCCCTTAGGTGACCCCCAGCACCCAGCAACCTTTAGCTAGAAGCCCAGGGAGGAGGGAAAGGCAGGGAGAGAGGGAAGAAAGGGGCCACAACCACTTACTTGCTCTCTCCAGGAATGTCCAGCTAAATCACCCAGCCGAGGCAGGGGAGTTTTACTTACCTATCCTGCATGTATTATGCTGGAAGACATTCCAAACAGATCATCGTCCGCGCACGGAAGGTGACTGTTGGCCAGGCATGCTGTGATTGGACCCAAAAGGGACGATCATATGTATGCCCTGGAGCGTGACGCTCACCGGACAGGCTGCTGCGACTCGGCCGTAAGGTCAGCCGAAGCTGAGCGGTCCGATGCAGGCCCTGGAGCGTAGGCTCACCGGCCACCCGTGGAGCGACGGGCATGTCGTGGAAAACCCAGCGCGTAGCTAGGGTCGGCACACGCTCGATGGCCGAAACTGGGGAGACTACAAAGATCGAGGATCCAGCCTGTCACCCAGTCGGCAGTTGATCGAAGATCGCAGGAAACAACAAATGAAAAAAAAAAAATATATATATATATATATTTTTTCCACCGGACCAATGGGCCCGAAGGGAGCCATGTCCTACTCCTTGCTAGACAGAAAAAAACTGATCTGCGAGATGCAGACTGAGAGGTTATACCCAGAGGGTCCGCCCCCTGGGCGGTAGTGTAGAAGGTGTGATGCAACACTTTTTACAAGTTTTTCTGCCTAGTCGCTCCTAATTAACGGATAATACCCACTTTGTCAATAGAGAAGCTGCGTCGGTCCATGGATGAAAGAGTAATAAAGCTTTATACAATGCCAAAGAAATAAGAGATAACAACAATGGTTAAGTCTTAAGGCCCGTCCGTACACACGATCGGATATTCCGACAACAATTGTCCGATGGACGTGTTTTGTCGGATAATCCGACCGTCTGTATGCTCCATCGGACAATTGTTGTCGGAATTTCCGACAACAAATGTTGGCTGTGCATGCTCTAAAATTGTCCGACAACAAATGTGTTCCATCGGATTATCCGATCGCGTGTACACAAATCCGTCGGACTAAAATCCAAAGTACAAACACGCATGCTCTGCACCAATGCTAAACATTAGACAACAATAGCAGAAGTTGCCCAAAAGGTGGCGGTAAAGAGCTGAAAAACCACAAAGTTTGGTGTATGTTGGCTGAAAATGTTCTGCAGTCTGTATGCAGAACAAGTTCACGGACAACGCCCTTCGGACAAAAATCCACGGATTTGTCCGATGGAAGTCCGATCGTGTGTATGAGGCTTAAGAAGTAAAAAAAAATGAGAGACAAGTTCCAGGTAAGATCCACATGGATAGCAACGTCAAACCTGGACAAGCCAACTCCCTAATAATGGCACAGTATAGCCTGTGCACCTAAAAGATACAAACCAAGAAAAAAGGAAGAGGGGGCGGGAGCCCTGAAAGAGAAAATAGAAAAAAGGTAGGAAAAATGGGAAAGTAGAGGAAAGGAGAGACATTTTTTTTTTCATCTGTTGGGGGGAAGAGAGGCTCTCAGCTAAGCACACCCTCTTGCCTGAATGCCTGGGCTAAGGGCAGATTTATTTCAGGAAGTAAATGCTACATGAATTATCTCCCCTTACTCAAAATCACCACAACCAGAAACGCTAGAGGGGTGTTTTTCAAAAGTGATTTCTCAACAAAATAAAAGCATGGACACATGGATGGATGGGTGAGCTTTCTTTGATTATGTATTATTTGATTAGATATTAATGTAGCGGGTGGTCATATTTAGGGGAGGCATCTGAGTGGTATCAGGCTCAGATGCAACAATTGTTAGGATTCCTGGACCAATTTATGTCAGTGGAGGATATCAATGGTGTCTAGTTCCCTGCGGCCTATAGGTGGCACTGTTGCCATAGGCTGGGGTTGAACCACCATTGGAGGGCTGTGCCCTTTGTGTCCTCTCGCGGCAGTAGTACAGCGGGGCGGGGAACCGCTGTGCATGCTGGGAGAGGGGATAAAGGGGGCAGACATCTTCCGCACGAGGTCCGCGCCCAGGCACCTTCAGCCTGGGTGCATGTGCGTGGGGTCCCCGGGTGCCCTAGACCCGGGGACGGAGTTGCGGTTCCACCCCAGACACCTTCAGTCTGGGGTGAGGTACTCTCTGGAGGCCTGGGGCCCAGTACCTTTGACTGGGTCCCATAAGGGATCGAGGGCTCCTAGGGTGTCCTCCGGGGTTGGACACCCGAATCTAGGACGAGGAGGATAGGGAGGTGACCCTTCCGAAGACCCAGTGCAGCATTTGCTGGTGACGGCGGGGCCTCTGGTAACTGTCCGGATGGATGTTCTCTCTCTGATTGTGGCCATTTCCTATAGAAGGTAGTCCACGTTCTCATGGTCTGTGGCAGGGACCCATCGTGAATCAGGTCAGTGGCAGAGACCCAACAACCAGGTCTGTGGCAGAGGCCTTATTCATCTGGTCTGTGGTCGGTGGCAGCGACTGTGCGCCAAGCCTGTTCGCGCTATAACGGAACAGGAGAAAACCCAAGTTTGTGCCTGGACCTCCTCCCCACTTTGTTCTGTTCTATGTCTAACCAGTCGCTCATAATGGACTATTTATTGCTCTGAAGAATAAATAAGTGTTTGACTTTCAGTGGTGTGGAACTTGACTTTCTGGGAGTTAAAGGGTCATTCTCAAGGGAAGTTTTGGCTCTGGACAAGGGCACAGGCCCGAAGGTAAAAGGTTATAGCTCACACCTCTGCACATAAGAGGATACGAGCTGGTGGTGCGTCACACTCTCCTCCCTGGTCCCCTAGACGAGAGCCATTGACCGAGAAGAGAAGGAGGGAGTGAGAGGTGAGGTCACTACATTAAAATGAATTAAAGCGGAGCTCCACAATAAAGTGGAACTTCCGCTCATCGGAACCCTTCCCCCCTCCGGTGCCACAATTGGCACCTTTCAGGGGGGAGGGGGGTGCAGATACCTGTCTAAGACAGGTATTTGCACCCACTTCCGTGCATACAGTCTGTGGGTAGACTGCGGGTAGTGCGTCACTTCCCAGTCCCCCCCGTTGTGTTCTGGGAAACACACGGCTCCCAGAACACAACGGTGACCAGTAAAAGACACGCAGCGCTGCTCGCGTATGCGCAATAGGGAACCGGGAAGTGAAGCCGCAACGCTTCACTTCCTGATTCCCTCACCCATGATGGCGGTGGGGCAGCCAAAAGACGAGCAATCGCTCGTCTTCTGCTGCCGACGTCACTGGACTCCAGGACAGGTAAGTGTCCTAATATTAAAAGTCAGCAGCTGCAGTATTTGTAGCTGCTGGCTTTTAATATTTTTTTTTACGGCGGAGCTCCGCTTTAAACTGTGGTTTCCGTTTTTTGTATGCACAGTTTAGTTCCACTTTAAGTGTAAAACTGGCCATGCACATAAAGTTCTTTGTGAGTAGCCCTGATAGCACCCTCGTGCCTGACATTCTTCATTTGAAATATCAAAGGAGGCAGAACAAAAAAAAAATGTGTCAAGCTGAACAGCGCTTGCATTCAATCAGATCCAGACACTGTCCAGGTATTTTGACAGTCAGGCCCCTTTCACACTGGGGCGGTTTGCAGGTGCTATTTTTCTAAAAATAGCGCCTGCAAACCGAGCCTAAACAGCGGCTCCTGTCTCTCCAATGTGAAAGCCTCGAGGGCTTTCACACTGGAGCGGTGCGCTAACAGGACTTAAAAAAAAGTCCTGCTAGCCACATCTTTGGAGCGGTGAGAGGAGCGGTGTGTTTACCGCTCCTACACCGCTCCTTCCCATTGAAATGAATGGGATACTGCGGTAATACCGCCCACAAACCGCGGCTGTAGCCGCGGTTTGCGGGTGGTATTAACCCTTTTTCGGCCGCTAGCGGGGGTTAAAACCGCACCGCGAGCGGCCCGAATACCTCCGAATACCTCTGCAATCCCGACGGTATAGCGCCGCTAAAAATAGCGGCGCTATACCGCCACCGCCCCCACCGCCCCAGTGTGAAACCGGCCTCAGCGCCTCCAGCAGTCAGAATACAAAAGCTGCAGCATCAGATTTGTCAACGCTTTTCACATACATAATCGATAACTATATTTTGTACTAGACATTATGCAAAACATTTCAGTGGTAATGTGACAGATTATCTATTTGCAAATTATAGAAGGAAATATTGCATGCTCAATGAAATCAACTGCCTGAATTTGAGATGTATGTGACATTCCTAAAGACAAGCAGGTCTGGACCTCTCTGGAATTATTTAGCAATGAAGTGTTAACTGAACATGAGCACAGCTCACTTTGAGAAGAAAACTGCAAGCACCAACTGGTTACTTCTTGGAAGTAGGTGAGTGAATGAGTCACAGCTCTGCTGTGTACAAGCTGTATTGCTGCTTCAAGACTGCAAACAAAGCCAGTAAGATTATTAATGGAGACGGTTGAGAAAGTATCCTGGCAATTCAAACCATATGCTTGTACTACTTATATGCACCAAAGGGTGCAATCAGCATGAGTTCTTGATGCAACACAATCACGCAGTAAGTACAACAGCATAACAATCTGTCAGTGCTTGAGTGATAAAAGAATATAATCTTGCTAGTAGATTTCTTTCAAGGTTCCTTGTGACGATGTTCCCATAGAAATACATAAAATGATATCCATGGCCTTGCAGCTCTCTCTAGAATGGGGAATCTTTGAATCAAACTAGAAAACAAAAAGAAAGCACACCAGCCTCGTGCAATATCTCAAACTTTATTAAAAATTTCCTCTTTTACTCACAAAAGATGCTTTGCAAAAAATAGTATAAACCAGCACATCCATTCAGATGATAGCTCACTCTACACACTGGATACAAGTGACCCACTGTCAACTTTATCTCACACACAGTTAGTGCTGTTTACAGAAGGTTAGCTACCGTCCCATGCAGCCCTCGACCATACTGGAGGCCATTGCTTAACATGCGAGATGCCGAATAACATCATACAGCTCTGGCGAAATGGGGTTACCCTCAAAATACATCAGCACTATGCACCAGTATGGTATTGACTAAAGCCCTGTACACACGATCGGATTTCCTATGGATTTTAAACCAATGGAATTTTCCATTGGAAATCCGATGAAGCTGACTTCCATCAGTCTTGCCTACACACCATCAGTCAAAAAACTGATCGTCCCAAAATCCGTGACGTAAAACACTCAGACGAGCCAGGAAAAATTAAGTTCTATGCTTCTGAGCATGCGTCGACTTGATTCTGAGCATGCGTGGGTTTTTTATCAGATGGAGTTCCCCACAGACGATAGTAATTCGGATAAATTTAAAACATGTTCTATTTTTTAACACCGATGGAAAAAAGACCGATGGGGCCCATACACGATCGGTTTGTCCGATGAAAAAAGTCCATCGGACTGTTTTCATCTGTAAAACCGATCGTGTGTACAGGGCTTAAGTGTCAGAGAATTACTATCAGATGTTTGACTCACAGAAATGCTCATTATTGGTAGAATAGGGAATAGGCACGCGCACACGCAGTGCATGTTGGCGCTAGATGGGCTATTTAAGGATGCTTATCCTTATTTAAGTGCTGACTGGCCCTTCAGCTATTCCCTGCATCCTTCTACTACTCTGCTTGTTCCTTTGTTGCTGACCAGGCTTGCCTCTGACCTGAACTTGGATCCTGATTCTGCCTTGTTGTCAGTTCCTGACCTTGCCTTATGATTCTGTACCTCGCCGCCCGCCTGATGCTGACCACAGTTATCACTGTGAAGACACTTCTGTTCCTGGCTGTGTTTCCACATCCTGGTCGAGTGCCTACCTGGTTGTCATCTGTATCAGCTCTGCTCAACACAGTGCGTTCTTGTCTCAATTCTGCTGGGAGCTCAGACAAGCCTTGCTTCTGAAACTTGAAGCCCATGCAGAGTGCCCCTTTAACTTTGGCTGGATCTCCATGCGCAGTTAATGTTCCTGACCTGATGTTCTGCCAGCCTGCCTGGAACCGCATTACCTGCTGCAAGTACTTCTATCAACACGTGCCGCAACTCGTGTTCTCCTATGCCTCGGTACCCTCTGTTCCATCTTCAGTGGGACCTGGGCTGGAGATGCAAGAGAGGCCTACCTCATTATTTCAGTCTCCAATTAGGTACGTGACACTAAGTGACAGTAGACACACTCCTCAGTGGGTCAATTGTATCTTTCACCTGGATGGATGTGCTGGTGAATACATTTTTTGCAAGCAACTTTGAGTAAATGAGAACATTTTTAATAAAGATTTTTAATAACGTTTGATTAAAGTAAGAGGCTGATGCACCTTCTTTTTGTTTTCTAGTATACTGCAAAACTAAATGATGGCTTTATTTCTCTCCACTTTAACATAACTGTAGGAAATTAAAACAATGGCACTACAGTGTATGTACATTTGAATTTCTCCCAGGATGTAATAAAGCCTGACACCAATCTCTTCACTGAAGTATTGGATGCCTTTTGTAAATGCAACACTTGTGTGGGCAGACTGATATTCCCTGTTATAATTGCCCTAGGTCTTTGGACCCAGACCTCATTATAAAAAAAACTATCTTGCCAGCACACAGGTACAAATGTTTATCTGCAGCCGCATTGCTCTACTGCAGAAGCTAAAGCAGAAGTAGTAAAGTCTGACATATTTGCAGGTAGGTCATGTGTCATTTTATATGTGATCCAGAACTGGGGTGCGGTCCCACCACTTCCAATAGGACCACATACTTTTTTATTCCAGATCAATGTGTTCCAAAAGCCATTACAGACAGATTTTAGAATCAGGTTCAATAATTGCCCATCAGTAGGAATGCCAGTAAATACCAATGTCCCCTAGTGTATGGGTAATAGGAGATATTTTTTTTGAATGCCAAGGGACAGTTTGACATCTATTACATCAGTGATTTTCACCAGTCATAATGTTGTAAGCCCAATATCGGGCCAAGTGTCAGCTTTAAAGCCCTATTCTAGTTTGGCCATAAAAAAAATTGATTCTGCGGTCCCAGTTGCTATACTTACCTGGTTTCCTGTGCTGTCCAATGCTGTGCGAAGTGTTATTTAAAAGCGGAGTTCTATCCAGAAATGGAACTTCCGCTGTCCGGATTTCACTCTCCCCCCCCCCCTCCGGTGTCACATTTGCCACCTTTCAGGGGGGAGCAGATACCTGTCTAATTCAGGTATTTGAACAAGGGGGGGAGGTAGGAAAAGGTTCCTTCCAAAAGAAATTCTTCAATGAGGAATTGTGAAAAAATATATTTTCTTTATTATATAAACCGCAATATACTATAATGATTTAACAAACACTTAATATACACACCCTCCACCTATATGTTAAAAATAGACTAGTCTAAAACCTATGAACATGGATGGCCACCCGACCCACCATACACACCACAATCAGATTGTTTGCAATTCATCCACCAATTCACCTATAATTATCCGGATAGTTTAGGATGTCTGATAAGGGAGAGGGGGGGGGGGGGAGGGGGGATTTTCCCAGTTCAGACAACCAGTCTATGTTGGAATGGGGATGAATACAATAAATGTATTCAATCGGTTTATAAAAATAAAGTTCATTGAAGAAACAGAAAGTCAATGCTGTAATTGGGCTTAACTGAATGGGAACCCACGTTATTGATTGTCTGTATAGTGGAAGCTGTTCACATATTCACAGGCTTGGATAGCCATATATGAGATCTGGTGTTCATAATCGCTGGTTTGCTGGCATGGCATATATAAACATGAATAAGTTGGATGGATCTCACCATTAGAAGTCTTTCACAGGTGAATTTATCCTTATTCGTGTAGCCGCTGTCTTCCAGGTATCTCCTAGTAGCAATAAACACTCAGTCTCTTTGCAATTGTGAATGGGTTGGTTCCAGTAAATCATCCAGCACGGGTTGCACACATTCAGCACAGATTTTCTAGCATTCTCCCCTTCTGTACATGTCTGTACTGTCCCCTTCCAGCTTACATGTTTCGGTTCTACAGAACCTTCATCGGAGCATGCTCCGATGAAGGTTCTGTAGAACCGAAACATGTAAGCTACGTGCAGTCATACTGGCTGTATTAGGAACATGGGTGTGTGACCCATAAAGCCCACTACCTGATCGCCTCTTAAAACTGCGCATCCTACCCTCTTTTTCACCCCCGTGGAATGGACTATATTCACTCATAAACAGAAGGGGAGAATGTTAGAAAATCAGTGCTGAATGTGTGCAACCCGTGCTGGATGATTTACTGGAACCAACCCATTCACAATTGCAAAGAGACTGAGTGTTTATCGCTACTAGGAGATACCTGGAAGACAGCATTCCAGTAAACGGTAACAGAATATAAACATATTGAGTGCTGTCTTATTACTCAAAGGTGTTGCAAGGATGTCTGAACCCAGAGTGTCAGGTGGGTTGGAATGGTCACAAAGTCATGGCGATGCAGATGAGCAGGCAAATCCAAGCAGTCCCCAAGGGGGCCATGCTACACTGATGGGTGTGGGGGCCTTCCAAAGGTTTCTTAACGGGAGAACCCTAGCTCAGAGTTTGGGTTTAATGTACTGTAGTCAGACTATGGAAATTCAAATAATTACAATTTCTTTACATTCAGTAAATAAGCTTTAAAAAAAGCCCTCATTGACCTCTTTTGTTACATCAGCCACAGCACAATTTATCCTCAAAATTCACAACAAGCACTAAAATCATTCAGCTTGGGTCTCTTGTGCCCAGCTCACCAACCAGCCTGCAACAAACCGAATTGTCCTGTCTAACAGTTCAGGTTAAAACTGTGGGATTTAGTTTGCACACATTTGCAAATATATGCGTAAGCTGCAGGGCCACTTGACAGTAAGGGAGCTATGAATTTTTCTTTGTTGTTTTTTGACGTGTTGCTCTTCCATGTTCTCCTTGCTGCAAAGGCTAGTTTTAGGTTTGCAGTGGTTGCCATTTGTTGTTATGGTTGGTAAATTAGTGAGAGGACGCACTGGATACCTTTGCTGCCATTGTGCTGTTGCTGTGTGCCCAGTGCGTTCCTATACCTAAAGGAGGGGTGGGCTCCCTTTAGGCATACCTGCCCTTAATCTATCCATTATTATATACAGTATGTGCTCCAACTTTTTTTTTTATAAATTGTTTTTATTGAATTTTCTAACACGTACAAAACATACAGCTTAAGCACCTACAGTCATAAAAAAGAACATGTACAGATGAGAATACAATTGCAATGTGAACCCAACGATACAATGCACAGCCATGGAAGGGTACAGCAGCACCGCCCAAATAGATCAAGTAGGGCACCCAATATGGTAAGACCCACTAGTCAATGAACACATATCAGAGGTCATCGGAGGAAGAGGGAGGTAGAAGAGCAAGGCAAAACCTTGACACGATGATCTGGTTCACCCCCAACTCCCTAGGCTGTTTCGGGCTCATCTAACCAATTGCGCCAGACCTTGTCATATTTCAGTGGGCATGTGCTCCAACTTTGGAGGCTCTCAAAATGTATAGTTAGGACTGCAGTACAGCAGGGTGCTGTGAAGTGGCCCTGTAGCTTTTGCATATATTTGCAAACTAATCAGATTCTTGCAGGCTGGCTGGTTAGGGAATTATACCTTGTTATTTTTTGACATACATTGCCCTTCCATGTGCTCCTTGCTGCAAAGGCCAGTTAAAGGTTTGGGTGGTTACCATTTGTTTGCACTATTGGGCCTTTTGTGCACCTACTGTAAACTTTAAAGAGATTGTAAAGTCTTTTTTTTATATATATTAAAATATCAAACATGTAATACTTACTTGCTCTGTGCAGTGGTTTTGTACAGAGCAGCCCAGATCCTCCTCTTCTCGGGTCCCTGGCTGGAGCTCCTGGCCCCTCGCCACTGCTTTGTCTCAGCCAATCAGGAGGGAGAGTCCAGGACGGCCGAGTCTCTCATGGACATCACTGGATAGAGATGGGGCTCAGGTAAGGATTAGGGGTGCTGCTGCACACAGAAGGCCTTTTATCCTAATGCATAGAATGCATTAAGATAAAAAACCTTCTGACTTTACAACCACTTTAAGTGTATGTATGTGTAAACCCTTCAAGTGTATGTCCAGTTAAAAAACGTATTTTTTTTATTATTTTAGAAAGTGTGAGGAAAGGTTAGAGCACCTGTCATTTGTAATTGCATCCAGGACTCCATTAGAAAGATTTACCCTCACTTCCAGTTCTGTTGACAACATATTACCAGACAAGAAGTTTTGGTAACTCTCAACACAAGTTACACAGAAAATGCCAGGCGGTACGGATCTCCATATATGGTGGTCCTGCCCCAAAATTAAGCCGTATTGGGTGGTCACATTTCAGTTGAGCTGCCACATTACAGGAAGGGCATAGCCAGAGAAAACGGAAGCAGCTCTTCTCTCCATGATGCCAGGCTCCATCAAAACGGGCTTCTTCCTAGGCACTGGAAATCCCCCATGACACCTACCGTCTGGGAATAGGTCACAGAACTAGATCATATCATGCGCATGGAGGAGCTTTTGGCCATGGCCAATGAAGACTACTCCAATTTTTCGGACTTGTGGATTCCATGGCTTGAATTTTCAGATTCCCCAAACTTCCGCTATTTTTCAGCTGATAGGTGCTAACAACTTGTATCTTTTGTCTTCCCTCCATTTCATCCTTTCTAACTCTGGTCCCTCTTTTTTACCCCCTCTTTAAGCTGAAAAAATGGCACGTATTGGAACTGTCATGGATATGCATTAATGTCTGTCTGCCATCTTACCTTCCTCCTCATGTGTTCATCTAGAGACCAGACCTCCTTCACCTGGCTTCCTTTATAATCTCCTCCCAGCCTGACTCCACCCCAGGCCCTATCACTGAACACTATATTAACCTGTGCACTGCAAGCCTGCTTTGCTGATCAACGTGTTTGTTAGGCATTGTGTGTTTGGGTTCCTGCCTGCCGTGTGCTACGTCTGTCTCTCTGTTACGTTATTGGCTTGTCCCCGACCATCCCTGTCTGCTCGTGACCCTTGACCTTCGGCTCGTTCTTCGTTATCCTTGTCTGCTTGTGGCCCCTGACCTTCGGCTTGTTATTCGGTTCTCTCTATCGTGTGCTGCTGCTTCCCCTTATCCTACGGGGCGTGAGCTAGGAAACTCCAGGGGCCGCGACCTGGTCCCAGCCTGCAGCGTAACATCCTCACCACTAGAGGCCCTGGAGAAGACCAGCTGGGTCTTAGACTCCGCGCCCTGGGGAATCTTGGCTCTCGCTTCCGTTGGGATCCCGGTTGTGCTCCTCTGGTCCCGCTTTCCACAACCACCCAGTTTCCTATCCACAGAAGCCATAGGGTTCACTACCTCGCGGTGCACTCCTGTCCCCCTACGGTGTGCATCTGTCACCTGGCCACAGGTGACCCTGACAGTTTGATCAGCCATGAACCCGGCTGACATCCCGCTTCCCGCGGATGATCCATTGCAGGGCATAGTTCGCAGACTTGAGACCCAGGAATCAAATCAGACCCAGGTGATGCGATTCCTCCAGGATCTGGCTTCTCGATTCGAGCAGCTTCAGGTCTCCTTGGGAACCCCGAATCCGCAACCCCAAGTACAACCAGCGGCTGTACCTATCGCACCAGTCGCAGCCTCACACTCACTAAGATTGCCAGCTCCGTTCCGTTTCTCTGGGGACTCCAAGGCCTGCAGGGGGTTTCTCAGCCAATGCACTATTCATTTTGAGCTTCAGCCTCAAAGCTTCCTATCTGACCGGGCTAAGGTAGCCTATATCATTTCCCTCCTCTCCGGTGAAGCTTTGGCCTGGGCTGCCCCCCTGTGGGAGAGGAACGATCCGGTGGTTTCCAGTCTGTCCGAATTCTTGAAGCTCTTTCGTAATATCTTCGAAGAGCCGGCTCGGGCTTCTTCAGCGGCTAGTGCTGTCTTACGTCTTCGTCAAGAATCTAGTTCAGTGGGGCAATATGCTCTTCAGTTCCGTATCCACACAGCTGAATTGAGCTGGAATAATGAGGCCCTGGTCGCTACCTTTTTACATGGCCTCTCTGACCGAGTGAAAGACGAATTAGCGGGAAGAGCCATTCCCGTCGGTCTGGACGATGTAATTTCATTATGCAACCAGATCGACATTCGTTTTCAAGAGAGGTCCTTAGAAAAAAGACGCCAGCACTCTCTGGGTCCTAGCCAGTCTGAGCTCCCCTCCCTTCATTCCGTGGAGCATCCTCTACCTGCTGAAGAACCTATGCAGCTGGGCCGGACCAGACTAACCCCCGAAGAACGTGCTAGGCGCAGAACTCTGGGCTTGTGCCTCTATTGTGGGGGCAAGGGTCATTTTCGTGACTCCTGCTCGCTTCGTCCGGGAAACGCTCGGGTCTAATACATTTGGAAGGTGGAGTATTGGACCCAGAAACATCACCTTCTCGCCTGCTCTTGCCGGTGTCCCTTCATGTAGGCACTTCTCCTCAGTCAACCCTTGCATACCTGGATTCCGGGGCTGCCGGCAATTTCATGGATTGGAGAACTGCTTCTTCTATGAAGCTTACCCTTTCACCTCTCACTACCCCATTGGTAGTCTCGGCAATTGATGGCACTGTTCTCCCAGGGGGCCCTATTCGCTTCCAGACGCTACCCATTAGGATGTCGGTAGGGATTCTCCACCAGGAGTGGATATCCTTTCTTATTCTACCCAAGGCCTCTACCCCAGTTGTATTGGGCCTCCCTTGGCTACAGCTCCACTCTCCACATGTGGACTGGGTCTCTGGGCAGATCCTGGCCTGGGGTTCCTCATGTTTCTCGTCGTGTCTTCTCAAGGTGACCCCCAAGGAGAGTCTTCCGGTTGCTGCCACTTCTGTTTCTTCTGATCTTCCCGCCGCATACAGCGATTACCGGGATGTGTTCTGTAAAAAATCAGCTGAGGTGCTTCCTCCCCACAGGTCTTTTGACTGTGCTATTGATCTTGTCCCCGGAGCAACTCTACCCAGGGGTCGTACCTACCCTCTGTCCATCCCAGAGACCCAGGCCATGTCGGAGTATGTAGCAGAGAATCTGGAGAGAGGGTTCATCCGGAAATCCTCATCGCCTGCAGGGGCAGGGTTCTTTTTTGTTGCCAAAAAGGATGGTACCTTAAGACCCTGCATCGATTATCGGGGTTTAAATGCGGTTACTATTAAAAATCGATACCCCTTACCCTTAATATCTGAGCTATTCGATAGGTTGAAGGGTGCCTCCATTTTCACCAAGTTGGATCTCAGAGGCGCGTACAATCTCATTCGAATACGGGAGGGTGACGAATGGAAGACTGCATTTAACACTAGAGACGGGCATTACGAATATCTGGTGATGCCTTTTGGTCTGTGTAATGCTCCAGCCGTGTTTCAAAACTTTGTCAATGAAATCTTCAGAGATCTGCTGTACCAGTTTGTTGTCATCTATCTGGATGACATTCTGATCTTTTCTGAAAATCTGCTCGTCCACAGAAACCATGTCCGCACTGTACTTCAACGTCTTAGAGAGAACAATCTCTATGCCAAGCTGGAGAAATGTTCCTTTGAATGTTCTGAGGTCCTGTTTTTGGGGTGCTTTGTCTCATGTTCGGGGCTTCGTATGGACCCTGGGAAGGTCTTGGCTATCACCAACTGGCCTCTTCCTGCTAGCCTCAAGGCCACACAGCGCTTTCTTGGCTTCACTAATTATTATAGGCAGTTCATAAGGAATTACTCTTCCATTGCCGCGCCTATTATCGCTTTGACCAAGAAGGGTGTGAATGCCAGAGACTGGCCTCCCGAAGCTGTCTCTGCATTTCACAACCTGAAACAGGCCTTTGTTTCTGGCCCCCTCTTGAGGAGACCAAATCCTGGGAATGCATTTTTTATTGAAGTGGACGCTTCCTCAATGGGGGTGGGAGCTGTGCTTCTTCAAATCTTTGAGAAGAGACGCCAACCATGTGCGTTCTTCTCCAAAAAAATTTCTCAGGCAGAGAGGAATTATGCCATCGGTGATCGGGAACTTCTCGCAATTAAATTGGCGTTAGAGGAGTGGCGTCATCTCTTGGAGGGTTCCCCTCACTCCATAACGATCTTTACCGATCACAAGAATTTACAGTATCTACAGAATGCTAAACGTCTGAATCCTAGACAGGCCAGGTGGAGTCTCTTCTTTGCCCGTTTTAATTTCACGATTACCTACAAACCTGGTTCCTGCAACGGTCGGGCTGATGCGCTCTCTAGGTCATTTGACACTTTGGACGAGGAGTCCGCCCCTGAACCTGAGCCGATCATTCCCACCTCATGCATTGTTGCCCACTCTACCACCCTGAAGTCTAAAATTCCGCCTGGTAAGACCTTTGTCCCCACTGAGCTAAGAGCTAAGATCCTTCGTTGGGGACATGATTCCAAGGTGGCAGGGCATTCTGGATTCCTCCGATCCTTCCTACTCATCAGTCGTCACTACTGGTGGCCTAATCTCCGCTCAGACGTCAAAGACTACGTTAAAGCTTGTCATGTCTGTGCTCAGTCCAAATCCTCCACACAAGCTCCTGCTGGTCTCCTCATGCCCTTGCCTATTCCTAAGGAACCCTGGGCCCATATTGCCATGGATTTTATCACCGATCTCCCACTGTCTGAGAATAATACAGTCATTTGGGTGGTAATCGATCGATTCTCCAAGATGGCTCATTTTGTTCCTCTTCCTGGTCTTCCTTCTGCCCCTGCCTTGGTTCCCATTTTCATTCGAGAAATTCTCCGCCTACATGGGGTCCCTTCTCATATTGTTTCCGACAGGGGAGTCCAATTCACGTCTCGTTTTTGGAGAGCCTTTTGCAAATCCCTCAATATTGTCTTGGATTTTTCTTCTTCTTACCATCCCCAATCCAATGGACAGACTGAGAGGGTTAATCAGGAGTTAGAGGTCTTTCTTCGCACCTTTGTGTCTTCTCACCATGACGATTGGTCCTCTCTACTCCCGTGGGCAGAATTCTCCCATAACAATCATGTGAATACCAGTTCGCAGAAGACACCCTTTTTCACAGTTTATGGAAAACACCCTCAACTTCCTCTTCCTATGATCTGTTCTCCAGACATTCCAGCTTTGGCTTCGGTTCAGGAGTCTCTCAATTCCGTTTGGGGTCACGTTCATGATTCCCTCCGGGCAGCTGCTGAAAAATTCAAAGGCTTTGCCGACCGCCGCAGGCGTAAACCGCCTTCTCTTCAGCCAGGGGACAAAGTCTGGCTCTCTACCAGGAACATCAAGCTCCGAGTTCCTTCTCTGAAGTTTGCTCCACGATTCATCGGTCCATACACGGTAACTGCTAAACTGAATCCGGTTTGTTTCAAACTCCAGATTCCTAAGAGCCTTAAAATCACTAACTCCTTTCATGTTGCTCTTCTAAAGCCTTTAGTCCTCAATAAATTCTCTCGTCCTCTTCCTACCGTGGCGCCTGTCTCGGAGGATAATCAGGAGTACGAGATCAGTCAAATTCTGGACTCCCGACTCTGTAAAGGCGTTCTTCAGTACCTCGTTCATTGGAAAGGGTTTGGTCCTGAGGAGAGGTCTTGGATCACTGCATCTGAGGTCTTTGCACCTCGTCTGTTAAAGGAGTTTCATCTGAAGTTTCCCTCTAAACCTGGGCCCAGGCGGGGAAGGGGGAGGCCTCGTAAGAGGGAGGGTACTGTCATGGATATGCATTAATGTCTGTCTGCCATCTTACCTTCCTCCTCATGTGTTCATCTAGAGACCAGACCTCCTTCACCTGGCTTCCTTTATAATCTCCTCCCAGCCTGACTCCACCCCAGGCCCTATCACTGAACACTATATTAACCTGTGCACTGCAAGCCTGCTTTGCTGATCAACGTGTTTGTTAGGCATTGTGTGTTTGGGTTCCTGCCTGCCGTGTGCTACGTCTGTCTCTCTGTTACGTTATTGGCTTGTCCCCGACCATCCCTGTCTGCTCGTGACCCTTGACCTTCGGCTCGTTCTTCGTTATCCTTGTCTGCTTGTGGCCCCTGACCTTCGGCTTGTTATTCGGTTCTCTCTATCGTGTGCTGCTGCTTCCCCTTATCCTACGGGGCGTGAGCTAGGAAACTCCAGGGGCCGCGACCTGGTCCCAGCCTGCAGCGTAACATCCTCACCACTAGAGGCCCTGGAGAAGACCAGCTGGGTCTTAGACTCCGCGCCCTGGGGAATCTTGGCTCTCGCTTCCGTTGGGATCCCGGTTGTGCTCCTCTGGTCCCGCTTTCCACAACCACCCAGTTTCCTATCCACAGAAGCCAGCCATAGGGTTCACTACCTCGCGGTGCACTCCTGTCCCCCTACGGTGTGCATCTGTCACCTGGCCACAGGTGACCCTGACAGGAACGTTTATTTGGATTCCTGCGGATAGTCTCATCTCCTGGAACAATTTCCTTACACACGCCAGCTCACTAGGGCACCTGATTCAATTTACAGTGAAGCTGTTCAAGTAGACGCCAGAGCTCACATCTGCTGTTAAATTATCAATAGCCATGCGCTTTATTAGCGTTAATTGTTACACTTTATGGATGACATTTTACATTACTGATCATATCATCGCTGTTACAGTGTTATGTTCATGTTCGCTTACCTTTTGGAATATTAATGTGCCAAATCTCATAATAAAACTTTTATTCTTTAAAAAAAGATACACATAAAATTATTTCATTTACTAAAGTAGGGGCATACTTTTTTAACAAGAAAAGTAGGGGCATACTTAAACCTCAGATTGTTTATGGTGTACATGCCCAGCTGCAAATTTTCCTTTGCTTCCTATCTGGTGAAATTGCTGTCATGCAGAAGGGATTTTAAATCGATCTAACAAAGCCCCAGATAGCAGTAAAAACCTGGCAGGGGTTCTTACTCTATCCAAAACTAGGAAAAACCTTTTTGGCTTTACAATTGACACTTTAACAAGTAAAATAGCCGTGGAGAAAGTAATATTTACATTTTAGGTCAGAGACACTGGACATTTTTAAGCTCCTCTCAATTTTTTCTGACAACAGGGACAGCAAGTCCAGCAGGTCAGCCTTCTAACGTAAACAAACAGCAGGTGCCTGCAAGCTGTTAGTGGCGTTACTCCATGCATGGTAATATGTATAATGCTGCATGTTAAAATGCATTGCATTAAGGCAGCTCTTTAATTTCAAACGGGCCACCAGTGCACTAGGCCTAGCCCACCAAAAACCGGACCTGAGCCTTTTTTGGCAACACAGCATTCCACGGTGCACAGACATGCATAACCGGCAATTTGCAGTGTACTGCAACACAAATCCACTGCCTTAATGTGGCAAACCACAAAATGAAAAGCACCACTTTGCACTAGCGTCTGCATGCTGCAGTACCGTGCCTGCAGCACCGTGCCTGCAGCTACAGAGGCTTGGGTTAAAACCTATGTTTAGTCAAATCAGCAAAAGGGATGTTACTTACAATCAACCTGAAGTGGCCCTTGTGTGGATGGCTGAAGTAATATGAAATATTCAGTCCTCTGATCCCTCTCTACAGCTGCAATCTTCCAATGCCTTGCGGGTTACTACAAACCAAGTGACCTGTGACAGGCACTATTCATGTGGGTGGACTATACCTGCCCCTTTTGTCCCCCACCTCCATTCATAGAAGCTGTCTTACAGATCCCATGAATGAAAAGCGCTTTATGAATGGAGAAAGCTGACCTTTCATTCATCCACCCACACATTGATGGAAGCTATATGGTTTGGGGGCGGGGGGGGGGGGGGGGCAGAAGGAGCAGGCATAGTCAGTACTCTTGACAAAAGATTATGGCTGCGGGAGTGGGGTGGGGGAAATCAGAGCACCGATTACAACTAAAACCTCAGTTAGCCTGAAGCAGCTTATATAGATTATGAGAATTTCTTTCCTTCCACCACGGCGAATGACTCCCACAGCACTATGCTGGCTGAGTGCCTGTAGGAAATCTACCTGGCCAGCAGAACACAATGATTACTGCTAGCGGCTTTAACCACCACAGGTAATCGCATTCAGGCTGGTTGCATTCAAGTTGATCAATGGATTGACTTGAGTACAATCGGCCTGCCCATAGATGGATCGAATCCCGGCCAGACCCCGTTGAACCGGTCGAGATTTGATACATCTATGGCCAGCTTATGTAACGTCACTTTCCTGATTTTTTATTTTTTTTACTTTTTGACAAAAGGCTTTATAGCTTATTTACTGGTTGTACAACCCCAATTCTAAAACAAAGTTGGGATGCTGTGTAAAATCTACATAAAAACCGAATGCAATGATTTGTAAATTTCATAAACATGTATTTTATTCACAATATAAGATAGAAAACATGTAAAATTTGTTGTAATTTTCCTTTTAAGATGTGCCAAAATATTTTCAGTTGGTGAAAGTTCTGGACTGCAGGCAGGTCATTTAATCACCTGGACTCCTCTACTATGAAGCCATGCGGTTGTCACAGATGCTGCATACGGTTTAGCATTATTCTGCCGATATGCAAGGCCTTCTCTGAAAATAAATTTGTCTGGATGGAAGTATATGCTGCTCTAAAACCTGATATAGATCTTTTAACGTTGATGGTGCCTTTCCTGATGTGCAAACTGCCCATTCTATATGCACAATGCACCCCCATACCATCAGAGATGCAGGCTTTTGAACTGAGAGCCGATAACAAGCCAGAAGATCTTGATCCTCTTTATTCCAGAGGACCCATGGTTGGCAAAAAGTTTGTCAAATTTCAATTTATCTGACCACAGAACAGTTTTCCACTTTGCAAAAGACCATTTTAAATGAGCTTTGCCCCAGAGAAGATGGCAGTGTTTCTGGACCGAGTTCAGATATGACTTCTTCTTTGCATTATAAAGCTTTACCTTGCATTTTTGGATGGCATGCCAAACTGTGTTCACAGACAATGATTTTTGGAAGTATTCCTGAGCCCATGGTTGCCAAAAAGAATGTCAAATTTTGATTCGTCTGACCACAGAATTTTTTTTTTGCACTTTGCAACAGACCATTTTGAATGAACTTTGCCCCAGTGATTCCTGAGTCCATGCAGTGATGTCCATCACAGAATCATGCCCATTTTAAATTCAGCATTGGCCCGACAATCATGGGCATCCAATATTTTGTTTCAGCCTTGTCACATGCACACAGAGATTTCGCCAGATACTTGAAATCTTTTGATGATATTATGTACTGTAGTTGATATTATATATATATACATATATAAAGTCTTTGCAATTTTACATTGAGGAACATTATTCTGCCCATCTTTACTTCTAAGATACTCTCAAGCCTCGTACACACGAATGAGTTTCTCGGCAAAAACCAGCAAGAAACTTGCTGGCAGAGATTTTTTGCCGAGAAATTTGTTCGTGTGTATGGTTTTTCGTCAAGAAAGCGACAAGAATCTCGACGAGAAAATAGAGAACCTGCTCTCTATTTTCTCATCGAGATTCTCGTCAGCCTGTTTCTCGACGAGAAAATTGTGTGTGTGTACACTTACCTTTTCGCCGGGAAGCCTGCGCATGCTCGAAATGACTTTGACGCATGCGCGGTAGCTTCCTAGGCATAGATAGTGTATACCAAGATGGCGGCGACGGCATCGAATGTGACGAGCGCATGCTCGTCGTAGTCGATGACGTCACCGCGTACGCTCCATTCAAAGAACCGCGGGTTCTTTGAATCGAGCGTGTGTACACTCGGCCGGGACAATTTTCTTGTCCAAGAATCTCGTCGAAAAAAAAAACATGTTTTTTTCGACGAGAATCTCGGCCGTGTGTACGAGGCCTGACTCTCTATGGTGCCCTTTTTAGCCCCATTCATTTTACTGAATTGTTGGCAATTAATCTAATTGGTTGCAAAATGTTCTTCTAGCTCTTCCTTGTTAGTACCACTTATTTTGCCAGCTTTTTGTTGCCCTGTCCCAACTTTTTGGAGACATGTCCTGCCATCAAGGTGACCATATTTTTTCCTAAAATTATACTATTTTCTATTGTGAATAAAATATGGGTGTATGAGATTTGCAAATCATTGCATTCTGTTATTTTCTTTCGATTTTACACAGCATCCCAACTTTTTTGAATTGGGGTTGTATGTGTATATAACTGAGAGCCCATTGCATTGAGTCCACAGCTCTACTTTAAACGGTTCTATAGCCCTGGTTCACACTGGAGCGTCTTGACATGCGATTTGACATGTCAAATCGGCGGCATTTGCCGTCAAGGGCATTGTCCTAAATTGGTGTGACGCCGCATATGCGGCGCTGCACCGATTTCAAAAAGTAGTTTCTATACTACTTTTTGCAATTTTGGGCTGCGATTTACATTGACATCTGTGCAGAAGCCTGCACAGATGTCTCTGAAATCGCGGCCGAAATCAGGACTGACATGCGGGAGCGAAATCGTGCAAGTTCAGCTGAACTCCCACGGCTTCATTCTCACAGCTCGGTGTGAACCTGGGCTTATTGAGGCTTCGCCAAAAATCAAGTTAGCCACTTGGAATTCCATATCTGAGCTTGGGCAAACCTTAACAAAAGGAGTTTTTTTTTTACAATTTTCCAAAACTTTTCCCATAAAGCAAGTAAAACAGATCTTAATAAAACAACACATGGAACAGCCAACATATTGCATCTCCTTCTTTACCTTAGGACAGGGGTGCCCAACCGCTGGTGCGCCACATCTTGCTCTGAGATGGCGGGTCGACAAGCCCAGATCACGGGTTCCCGACCCCCCATCTCCGAGCATCAGCGATAAGAACAGAGCCGCCGCTAAAGGAAGCAGAGCCGATGCTTCCTGTATAGCGCCGGCTCCTTCACAGGCGGAGTGATACAATGTACTCTGCCTGTGACAAGGAAACATCGGCTCTGCTCTCTACTGCAGATCCGATGCCATGGAGAAAACCAATCACTGGCAGGGTCAGAGGTCAGGATTTGGGACGATGGGGACACCGTCTGTTATACACTGCACAGCCCTCTCATACTCCCCAGGGGGGGCAATCTCGGACAGCAGCCAGCAGTGCCAGTACCAGCCACCAGTACCAGTCATCAGTACCAGTCACTAGTACCCGCCAGCAGTACCAGCCAGCAGTACCCGCCAGCAGTATCAGTACCCACCAGCAGTACCAGCCAGCAGTACCAGTACCCGCCAGCAGTGCCAATACCCACCAGTAGTACCAGCCAACAGTACCAGTACCCGCCAGCAGTACCAGTACCCGCCAGCAGTATCAGTATCCACCAGCAGTACCAGTACCAGCCAGCAGTACCAATACCAACCAGCAGTAACCGCCAGCAGTACCAGTACCCGCCAGCAGTACCAGTACCCACCAGCAGTACCAGTACCAGCCAGCAGTACCAGTACCCACCAGCAGTACCAGTACCCACCAGCAGTACCAACCAGAAGTACCAGTACCCACCAGCAGTACCAGTACCCACCAGCAGTACCAGTACCCGCCAGCAGTACCAGCCAGCAGTACCAGTACCCGCCAGCAGTACCAGCAGGCAGAACCCAACAGCAGTATCAGCCAGCAGTACCAGCCCTGGAGGACAGCCAGCAGCAGCCATCAGTTATAACCGCCTGGGGGACAGCAGTAACCAGCTGCAGGAATCCTGAGGAAGAAGTGAAGATCAAGGTCAGTTGAGGTGCAGGTAAACCGCTATGCATCAGTGTGAAAGCAGCCTTAGGCCCCTTTCACAGGATCGGTCCGATCGGGTCTGTCTGTCTGTTTTTCAGGCAGACCCAATCGGACCCTCCATTCACCTCTATAGAGTGGCAGATGTAAACAGACTCGTGTCTGCTTACACCCGCCTATCTGCAATCCGATCTGCTTAAAAAAACAGAAGGGGATCTGTCCCCTTCTGTCTGGGCAGATCGGAGGGCCCTTAGGGTAGAGCGGACTGCATCTGTGTCTGCTCTACATATGCAGAGTGGACACAGACCTGCCATCCGCCCGCTACGCTCATTGTGGGCCGCAACCGGTTACCAAGTCGCTAAAGTGGCTCTCGCTCCTCAAAAAGTTGGGCACCCCTGCCTTAGGATGAAGCACAATATTATTCGCTTTCTATGTCACTTTAATCTTGAATGATGGATTAACTTGCTTTTCCATGCAGATGTCAGCAGAAGTATCTATGGCACTTAACAAAGATGAAGCAAATAATAATTACGTTAATTACCACACAGATTTTGACATCAGCATATGTTTCATTATGTGTGGGCAGACCTGTTTGAAAAGAAGCACTGTGCCGTTTGTGCTATAAATAGTGAAAATAATAAAAATAGTAACAGACTAAGCTTTAGTATTTAAATTGTTTGACTGATTTACTTCAGAAACGCTGTTGGAATGAAATACGCCCACTAAACGGCTGACATTTAAAAAGGAGTAGCAATCTTTATCAGACCATATTAAGCAGTAAATTCTATGATGAGGAACAACTGTGCACCTGATGCAGAGAACCTATTAAGCTACTGCAAAGGCCTCTATAGAACATTTCCTGACTGATACAGCGGCTGCTCACAAGGACGCTTGATTAGAAACGGCCACTACAACGAAACATCCTCATTTTAGGAGTTACCCTCCACTTCGTCATCATCCTCACTGACACATAAATAACCCACGCAAGGCACAGGCAGCCACAGAATCACATAGACAGCCAGTCTTAAAGTAACAGAGTTTCCCCTTGTTTATGTATATGAATCACTTAGCATCCTTTGCAGTAAACTGAAAAGCATTGGGTATCTTTGTACTTCATTTGGTTACTGTTTTGTATGCATATATTTTACGCTACACTTTTCTTGTATAAATATAATGTACAGATTGGGCTTGTGAGATGGATAGGATAGAAACACCTGGACCGCATGATAGCCTGGGAGAATAATAAGACTAATGGCTCGTACACACGATCCAAATATCGTACGAAAACTGTAGTCCAAGGAAGAATCGTACGATAATCGGATCGTTAGTACAGAGCTTTCGAGAGCCGATCACGACAATTCATCCGATATTATTCGATCAGACAAGCACGACAATTTTCCTCCTACGATTTTTGTTTAGTCAGTATAATTGTCATCCGAAAATACAATGCAAATACATTACAACACATGACATCACTTCCGATTTTTTTTTCTGTCGTACAAGAATTTTCGTGACTTTAGTAACCTATACAATTTCTACTTGCGACTATTAAGCGAAAAAAGTCGGACGATCTGTCGCCCGATTTTCGGATCGTGTGTACGGGGCATAAGGTTGGCCATACACGGGTTGAATTTCGAAAGAATTTTCTTTTGAAAATCTTATCTGAGAATTTTCGTTCGAATTTCGCACCATTGGTGGGCTGCAGCAATAGCCGATTTTCGTGCGGCAATCAAATTTGAGTAATCGGGCATGTTGGAAATTTTTTGAAAAACAAACGATTTTCTAATCAATGATGGGAGAATTGTGCAAGAAATGTAATAGAAAAAGGAATGCACATGAGTGCAAGAAAAGAAAATTCCCAGAAATAAAAGATTCCCAGCCATGAAAATTATTTTCTGTAGCAACATGAGTTGAAATTGAAGGCTTGGTTGGTTGAATTTAGAAAATCAATGGTGGTACCATCGGATCACAAAACGCTCAAAATTTCTGATTTTGAAAAGAAAATTTGCTCGGAATTCAACCATGTATGGCCTGCCTAAGACCCCATACACACTATTCGATTTTCTGAAGATTTTTGTCTTCAGATTTATCAAAACCGTATAATATGAGGTCAAACCTTAAGAGCCGGTTCACCCTGGGGCAACACGACTTCCAGCGCGACTTCCAGAAGCAACTCAGACACGACTTGAGCATGAATCACAGCGAGACTTGAAGGAGACTTTAGCGGGACTTGTGGTCATTAACAACACGACTTGAAGTAAATTCCTTGTGGCTTCTGGGTAAATTCCTTTCTGCTTCCTGTAAAGTTGCCTTCAAAATGAACAGTGATCAGACTTCTAAGCGACTTCAATTGAAATCAATGGGAACAAGTTGCCTACAGGTCGCCTAGAAGTCGGATTGAAGTAGTACAGGAACCTTTTTTGAAGTCGGAGCGACTGCAGTCGTGTACATTAAAACATCTCCATTCACTTCAATTAGTTTTAAAAATAGCACGACTTGGGGCAAACTCGGGCCGACCTGAAGTCGCGTCCGGAGTCGCCCCTGTGTGAACCTGGTCTAAGAGTTTCAATTTGTATGCAATCAGGCAGGCCCTTGCACTACATGGTTTTGGTAAATCTAAAGAAAAAAATCTGCAGAAAATCTAATAGTGTGTATGGGGCTTTATTCTCACAAAAATATGTGGACAGTCTGGTCACACTTTCGGTTTTCTTCCAATCTTGAGACCTTTGCAAATGCGCCTTCTGAGTCCTTTCAGGTATAGGTAACATTCTTCCCTGCCCCATCCTCTTTCCTTGTCCCTATTCTTCTTCTCCCCCCCCCCTTTTTCCCCCCTCTCTTTATTTCTCTTTTTCTTGGTTTCCTACTTCTATATGGAATTATTTGCTTTTCTTACCAGTTTCTCGTAAACGTGGTGCTCTATTTTTTTTTATGGGCGGTAGCACCGGTGTATGTTTGCACCATTTTTATAGTGATCAACAAATATGTGTCCACTGACACCCGTCTGGCATCCGATCCGACAAAATCCACTGAAACAGACGTATGGCAATACATTCGCCATCCATCCAGCAGGTTGGATCGGATGAAAATGGACAGGCTGTCAGTTTTCATCAGATCTACCCATAGTGGAGCGTGGGACTCTGACAGGTCAGTCCCTGCACAGTGAGCAGAGATGGACCTGTCATCTGCCTGCTCAGCGGGGATCAATGGGGTGATCCC
Organism: Rana muscosa; assembly: GCA_029206835.1. Taxonomy (NCBI): domain Eukaryota; kingdom Metazoa; phylum Chordata; class Amphibia; order Anura; family Ranidae; genus Rana; species Rana muscosa. Next base: position 857,276,491 of record CM055117.1, read on the forward strand.
CGCTGAGCAAGCGGAGACCCTCAAAACGGATCCGCCCTGTGTGAAAGGGGCCTAATTATACACAAATTGTTTTGTTTTTATAATCGTTACAGTTGTAAAATATACACAGACTCTCCTTTGCATAAGCCTTTACCATTGCTGCAATGCTTACTTACAGTGCTGGGCCAGGATGACTAGCATGAGCAGCAGTGATGTCATCCCCCACAGGCCAATAAAGAGGCCCAAAGACCAGCACTTAGAAGAAGATGCTGGCGTCGGTGAGGGACCACATGGTGCTGGAAAGTCCAGTCTATACAATGTACACATAACACCAGAGACAATGAACCTAGAAAAGCCTTATACACTGAATGGAATCAGAGGGACAGAAATAAGCTCTATGGATTCTTATTTGCAAACCCCCAGAGCCCTTTCTTTAATAAAACGTAGCTCCAAGTATGCTGAACGCTTAGAGGTGAATGTAAGCAGGCATACATTGATCTATTTAGTGTGTTGCGAGTGAAGATATGTTATTATCCTCAATTTAACCAGTACTGCTACATCACACAGCAGTTTGCAGAAATGTTGAAATATTAATATTAGTACCTGCTGCACTGCAATTAACAGTTTGACATAAATGCACATATAAGACATCTGCACTATAAAATAGCATTGGAAAATTAAAAAAAAACGCTTCATGAAAAAGAATTCATGGTGTCCCCATGTGAAGGCAGTTAAAGTGTCCCCCTTGTCTTCACCACTCACCTCAAAGATGAAACCCGGGGGAAGAAAAATTGCACATTTGCTGTTTAAAATGAATTAACCCTAATGACTTGTATCCCATTGGATGGATAATGTTGCGTTATATTTTTTTAACCTAACTTTCATTCTGACACCATTGTAGGGTGGGTACTGAGTAAGCCCTGGTTCATATTGATGCTACTTTGAAATCGCGCTATTTCACTTGAAGTAGCGCGATTTCAAAGTAGCAAGGTCAGCGCGATTTCAGGTGCTACTTGATAGACATCTGTGTGGCTTCATACACAGATGTATATTGAAGTCGCACCTGAGATCGGCAAAAGTAGTGCAGGAACTACTTTTGCAAATCGGTGCAGCGCCGCAAAATCGGTGTCGCACCGATTGGAACAGTGCCATTGCCGCCAATAGGCTGCGACTTGTCATGTGATTTTATCTCTCAAATCGCATGACAAATCGCTCCAATGTGAACCTAGGCTTAACCTGATTTAAGATTAGGTGTCAGTGAGCATCATTCATTCTAGTAACAATAACTATTGTAGAGTTTACTTTTCCATACCTGATCAGAAACTGAGCAAATTTATCAAAACATTTATCAGAACATAGCAGTTTTACTTATAGAACTGGCTGATGAAATGGTTAAATTACAGATCAGATTTACCCCCTTCACCATGTAGAAGGAATCTGAGGTAACTGGTGATAATTCTTTTATCACGTCAGTGAGATCATTCTTGTTGTCATGTAATCTGCTTGCCATTTAAAAAATAAATTACAGCAGATCATTAATCAGACTGAGGCCACTACAACCATAAAGCTGTGACAAAATGTTATGCTCTGAAAATATTTACAACGCTTAGTTAGATATATTCAACACAGTTTACATAGTTAGTCAGGTTGAAAAAAAGACAAGTCTATCTAGTTCAACCAATAAAAAGAATATATCATCATCATATAATCCTATATACACAATTCTATACCCACAGTTGATCCAGAGGAAAGCCAAAAAAATCAAAACAACCCAAGCAAAGCATGATCCAATATGCTACAGCAGGGGGGGGGGGGGGGGGAACAGATATTCCCTGGATCAACTTTACCTATAAGGCCTCATGCCCATGGACGTTTTTACAGCCGCGTTTTTTACAGCTTAAAAACGCCTGTCCATGTTATATTGTATAATTTTTTTTTAATTTTTTTTTTCGAAAAAAAAAAAAACTTCGGAGCTCAAAAAACGCAATTGCGGCGTTTTTTGACGCTTCGCGTTTCTTTATGCCCAACGCCGACGCTGAGGAACGCACTGGTCCTGTTTTTTTTTTTTACAGCTTAAAAACGTCTATGCTATTTGCAGCTCAAAAACGTCTAGGTGGGCATGAAGCTATAGACTAACATGGACAGGCGTTTTTAAGCTGTAAAAAACGCTCAAAAACACGGCTGTAAAAACGTCCGTGGGCATGAGGCCTAAATGTTAGTATCCAGTTATATTATGTACATTTAGGAAAGAACCCAGGCCTTTATTTAAAGCTAACTACTGAGCTGGCAAGAACCAGTTCATATGCAAACCATGACTGACTCTCCCAATCTATTTACAATAATTTTTGTGCAGTGTCTATATTCAACATCCATGTAATATCCCCTTCAACATCCCAATAAAAATAAAACAACAAATAATTTAAAAAATATATATTAAAAATACAATTTGCTCTTGCTGGACCCACATACAATGACATCTGCAGCTAGCATACTGAGGTCGCCAGGGACACAGTTTTATGTGACAATGGAGTTGGGCGGCCTTTTAAACCCAGTGACAAGTATGACCCCTGTCACCCCTGTTTCCCTCGTATAGAGTCATAAAACACTTACTTGAGTGAAAGGCCCCAGTATACTGCAAGAAAATCCCTTTTCAGAAAGTAAACTCTGAATTTCATGCCTGTGGGGTAAAAAGATAATTTTATTATGAGAAAATAACATTGGTCCAATAGCTACACTCTTGCCAAACTATAAATGAAACCTTGAGAGGAGTACAGAGAACAGAACTTACCTGCTGTGTGCTCAGATTATCGTCAGGCATTGTTACATCTTCCAACAATCTGAAATGGAAAAGAGGGACACCTGTTAGCACAAAGTATTTAGGCAAAGGACACACCCTGTCCATGCCTTAGTTACATGGAGAATAAAATATTATTCAGTAAACAATGATTAAATCTACAAGTACATTATTTCACCATTACTGTTCCCTTATACAAGATTTTTAAAATAACAAATGCAGTAATTTAAAGTATGATTGAGGGCCAATTAACACCAGCCCTGTCCGCTGCAGTGCATTCATGTCCATTGTGTCACAGCATTAATGTGCCTTGCCTAGCACAAACCATCTATGAAGATGTACTGGGTTCTATGTAGTACAATGGTGCAAATGGGCCCTGAAAGGTTAGTGTGGAATAACCCTTTAGGAAGTTAAACATTACATTTTTTTATAGGTTTATACATTAAGACAAAAAGGGGCCAGCTGGGGCGGAAAGAGGTACACGTGGGTTAGGTTCCAAAAGAGAACAGTTGGAAGCTAATATTGCTGTAAGTAGGGTTGCCACATGTTCGGGATTTAACCGGACAGTTCGAGTTTTGAATCAGAATCATGCATCCAGGTTTCAGACTGTCCGAGACCAGGACACATTATTCAGACTGGACTAAGTCTCCCCCCTTTCCCTCTCCTGCCTCTACGTAAGTATGCTAAGGTAAATCAGGGTTCTCAAAGCACTCATTACATCAGAGCTCCCCTTTACACCAGAGGCCACAGTGCTCCACCTTACATCAGAGTCCTCGCCGTACACCAGAGTATCCCTTATGTTAGAGTCCCCAGAGTTCTCCCTTACATCAGAGTCTGCAGAGACCCCCTTAAAAAGTAAAAGGGAACTTTGTGGACTCTGATGTAAAGGGGGAACTCAGTGGACTCTGATGTAAGGGGCTCTTGTGATTAACTTCATATGATTAGAAATGTTATTTAATAGCAACATCTATGCATAGTTTATGCATACTATGAAAAAAAAATTGCTGTGCGACGCTGAAGTGTTCGGGTTTGGCTTGAAGAAAGGGTGGCAACCCTAGCTGTAAGGCACCAATCTATCATACTCTCTTTTACTGGCAACCGGGTGATCTTACAGGAACCTTCCTTGTGATTAGAAACACGTTCACTACAGGCCCCTTGATGTATCTCGCATCCAGAAAAATGGTTGTAAAAAATAAACACTAGAGGTTACTGACATCTGCCAACTAGACTTAGGCCTTGTTCACACTTACTCAAAACACTGACGCGCCTATAGCATTAATGTGCGTTGTTGGTAGCGTTTGATGCACGGTGCGTTAAAACGCTCTCCAAGCACCCTACACCCTAGATGTCTTTTTCTTTGGATTTTGTGAACAAGACCTAAATGGCATGTTTATGGTGCATTACCACATACTTGAATGGAAGGAGTTAAAGTGGTTCTAAAGCCTTATATTTTTTCACCTTGGCCGAGTCCCACTGTCTGTGTCAATGGATGCAGCAACAGCCCTCGGGAGCGAGTACGCACGGGTGTCCCCATGGATAGCAGCTTTCCGTGGGGGCACCCGCTGAAGAGGAGGGGCCTGGAGCGCTGGCAGGGGACCCCAGAAGAGGAGGATCGGGGCTGCTCTCTGCAAAACAATTGCACAGAGCAGGTAAGTATTACATGTTTGTTATTTTAATAAAAGAAAACCAGAGGCTAAAGCCCTGGTTCACATTGATGCTACTTTGAAATCACGCTACCTCTCATGAAGTAGCGCGATTTCAAAGTAGCAAGGTCAGTGCGATTTCAGGTGCTACTTGATAGACATCTGTGTGGCTTAATACACAGATGTCTATTGAAGTCGCACCTGAAATCGGCAAAAGTAGTGCAGGAACTACTTTTGTAAATCGGTGCAGTGCCGCAAAATCGGTAAAGCAACGATTGGAACAGTGGCATTGCCGCCAATAGGCTGCGACTTGTCATGCGATTTGACCTCTCAAATCGCATGACAAATCGCTCCAATGTGAACCTAGGCTTAATGTCACTTTAAGATTTTTCAACTCCTTCCAAACTCCGCATGAGGCTTCATTTTTTGAACGTATTCGATAGTACCATTATTTACTCGACAAAGTTTGAGAAGACCCTAAAAAATTTGCACAATGCCAATTTTTCAAACTCTACATTTTTGTTTTCAGATTTCACACGTGCATTACAATAAGTATGATTTTTTAGGAACTAAAACAGAGTTTACAGTTAGATTTTCTTTTGTTCAGGAGAACCATTTTCTTTGTTACTATTGTTGAAAACAATTGCTAATTCAACCCTATTAACTATTAGATATCAAAGGAATGTTCCAAAAAATAGGATTTTTTGTATTCACCGTAAAATTATTTTCTCTGTCGTCCATGGACGGACACAGCTCCTTAATTCTTGACAGTTGGGTTATGTTCCGTCTATTAGGAGAGGACTAGGCAGAACATGTTAGATATTGAATACATGTTACTTTAACAGAGTTGAAAAGCCCCACTCAGGGGGCGGTCCCTCCGTACATAACCCTCCACCCTGCAGTAGCAGCCTCAGTTCGTAACAAAGCAGTACAAACTAAACAAGGAGGGGTGGGTGCTGTGTCCGTCCATGGACGACAGAGAAAATGATTTTACGGTGAGTACAAAAAATCCTATTTTCTCGTTTCGTCCATGGACGGACACAGCTCCTTAATTCTTGACAGTTGGGACGTCCCAAAGCAGTGTCAAAAAAAGAGGGGTGGACACAGCAATAAAAAAAAATATATATTTCACCCCAAACAAGCAGAGCTCCTCAATGGAGAAGTTGCAACCTCAAAACAGTCACCTGCAAAACTTTGCGGCCGAAGCTAGCATCCAAAGATGCACTCACATCAACCTTGTAAAATTTTGAAAAAAATTTCAATGGACAACCAGGTCGCCGCCTTACACACTTGAGATACAGATGCTTGAAGTCAGAAAGCCCAAGAGGCACCAATAGCCCTGGTCGAATGCGCCGTGACAGGAAAGGAGGCACCCGCCCTTTAAGGGCATAGACCTGGATGACAGTCTGCCTGATCCACTGAGAAATGGTGGCCGACGAGACCGCCAGACCCTTCTGCGGACCAGACACTGACACAAACAGTGAGTCAGACCTCCGGAACGGAGCCGTAGCAGACAGGTACACCCGCAAGGCACGTACCACGTCTAAAGAATGCAGCGCAACCTCCTAGGAATGCGATGGCCAAGGACACAAGGATGGAAGTACAATGTCCTCATTCAGGTGAAAGACAGAAACTACCTTCGGGAGGAAGGAAGGCTGTGGGCGTAGCACCGCTTTGTCCTTATGGAGGACCAAATATGGGGACTTGCAAGATAAGGCCGCCAATTCAGAAACCCTCCCGACTGATGTTATGGCTATTAGGAAGGGAACCTTCTGAGAGAACGTCAAAAGAGGAATTTCCCTGATGTCCTCAAAATGGAGGTTTCTGAAGTACCAAGAGTACCAGAATTAAATCCCACTGAGGTAGTGGTGGTCGGACCGGAGGGGCCACATGCCGGACCCCTTGCACAAAAGTGCTCACCAATGAATGAGCCGCCAGGGGTCGGTGAAAGAAAACAGCCAAGGCTGAAATCTGGCCTTTAATGGTGCTTAAGGCAAGTTTCTGATCCACTCCGCGCTGTAAAAACAGCAGGATCCTGGAACCCGAATAAGTCCGTGGACGCCATTCTATCTCCTCACACATAGAGATGTAGGTTCTCCATGTACGATGGTAGATCTTCCTAGAAGAAGATATCTGTGCCCTCAACATGGTTGAAATCACCGAATCTGACAGGCATCGGTCCCTTAGTACCTGGCGTGTAATAGCCATGCCGTTAAAGCCAGCGACTGTAAAGCAGGATGAAGAATGGGACCTTGCGAGAGAAGGTCCTCCCTCAGTGGCAGTCGCCAGGGCACATCCGCCACCAGCCACACGAGGTCGGTGTACCAGGGACGCCTGGGCCAATCTGGGGCGATTAGAATCACCGGAATTCCCTCGGTCTCTACTCTGCGGAGTAGACGAGGAAGCAACTTCAGTGGGGGAAAAGCATAAATTAGTCGATACTGACCCCACGGGGCCACCAACGCGTCTGCCCAGGGATCTCTGGACCTGGCCAGGAACCTCGACACTTTGCGATTGAGTCGAGAAGCCAGGAGATCCACGTCTGGCGTGCCCCATCTCCGGCAAAGGAGTTGAAAAACCTCCTGATGTAACAACCATTCCCCCTGGTCCAGCATCTGGTGACTCAGGTGGTCAGCCTGCCAGTTTTCCACGCCCGGAATGTAAACTGACGATAGGGCCGGCACGCTCCTTTCCGCCCACCGTAGGAGCCAAGCTTCTTGTTCCTCCTTGATGGTTGACGTATGCCACAGCCGTGGTGTAGTCTGACTGGATCCTGACTGGATGCCCTCTTAGTCTCTGAGACCACCTGGAGAGGCACATCCTGATCGCCCCGGAGTTCCAGAACATTGATCGACAGTTGGGATTCGGTCGGGGACCATCGGCCCTGAGCCGCCTGAACCCCCCAGACTCCCCCCCAACCAGTCAGACTGGCGTCCGTCGTGATCACAGTCCAATTAAAGGGGAGGAACGACTTTCCGGACCGAAGAGCCGGGGATCTCAGCCACCAACTCAGAGAGGACCTGACAAGATGACTTATCTGAATCTGACGATCCAGAGACAACCGAGATCTGTTCCATTTGGAGAGAATCTCCTTCTGCAAGACCCGAGTGTGAAATTGGGCATATGGTACTGCCTCTAGAGAGGATACCATGAGGCCCAGGACTCGCATGCAAAAACGGAGAGACGACCATTTGAGGGACGTCAACAACCTCACCGCAGTCTGGAGTGTCTGCAACTTCTCCAAGGGAAGAAAGACTCTGGCCTCCAAGGAGTCCAGAATCAACCCCAGGTACTCTAGGCGCTGGGTCGGTACTAACACTGACTTCTGGAGGTTCAGAATCCAACCAAACTCCCAGAGGGTCTGACTGGCTATAGACACGTCCTCCTCTAATTCTGAGCTTGAAGCAGCTCTCAGAAGGAGGTCGTCCAAGTAGCCTACGATAACAATGCCGCGCTGTCTCAGCAAAGCTAGAACGGGGTGAGCACCTTGGTGAAAACTCTTGGTGCCGATGCTAGGCCAAAGGGAAGAGCCACAAATTGATAGTGGTCTTCGGCGATCGCAAAGCGCAGGAACCTCTGATGCCTGACGCAGATGGGGACATGCAAGTATGCGTCCTTGACATCCAAGGATGCCAGGAAGTCCCCCGAATGGAGCGCAGCCACCACCGAACGAATAGATTCCCTCCGGAATTTTTGAATCTTTTTAAAAGCATTGAGGGCCTTGAGGTCCAAGATTGGATGGACTCCGTCCCTCTTTGGGACCACAAACAGATTCAAGTAGAATCCCTGAAACCTGTCCTGCGGTGGTACGGGTATGATCACCCCCGCACCTCAACAAGTTCTGCACTGCCCCCTGCAGGGCTGTCCGACGAGCCGGAAGGAGAGGCAGATTTGAGGGAAGAACCTGTTTGGTGGACAAGAAAGAAACTCGATCTTGTACCCCAAGGTGACTGCCTCGCAGACCCACTGGTCGGAAAGTAGGGAGGTCCACCGAGCTGCAACCCCGCGAAGCCGTCCCCCACCCAGGAGTCGGGCGGGAACAAAACTTCATGCGGTAGCAGGTTTGTTTGCTGGCTTGGTGGGCTAGCGCACCCAGGGATGCTTCCTTCCCCCAGCTGGACCTTTGTCCGCTTGGGAGGGTCTGTCAGCAGGTCCTGACTGACGAAAATACCGCTTCCATGTGGCAAAGGAGGACCACCGGCTTATGGCACGGCTCCTTCGCTTTAGTGGACTGAGGGAGAAGTATGCTCTTACCTCCAGTGACACCCTTAATGATGTCGTCCAGTGAGTCACCAAAAAGCCACCACCTTATAAAGGCAAATCTGCCAGAATTTTCTTGGAAGCTTGATCAGCGGACCAACATTTCAGCCATATCAGGCGGCGCAATACCACCATAGATGCGGAGGCCCTGGAGATTAAAGGGGCCGCATCCAGGGTTGCAACACAGACGTACACAAGTCCCTGTAAAAATAAAATAATAAAAAGTAAAAATTTCTTCAGGACTCCAGGCCCAAAAGGGAGCCAGGTCCTTCTCCTCTACTAGGCAGAAAAAAACTGAGGCTGCTACTGCAGGGTGGAGGGTTATGTACGGAGGGATCGCCCCCTGGGCGGGGCTGTTCAACTGTGTTAAAGTAACACGTATTAAATATCTAACATGGTTCTGCCTAGTCCTCTCCTAATAGACGGAACATAACCCAACTGTCAAGAATTAAGGAGCTGTGTCCATCCATGGACGAAAAGAGAAACCTTTTTTTTAACAAAATTCTACAGGTGTTTGGTCAACTCCACATGTATTGCAAGTTAAATGGGTAGTAAACTTTTGGATTAAAAAAAAAAATCTAGCGGCCTCCACTCTCTCCTCTCTACTCTTCTTGCTCTGGCTTTTGTCTAGGAGTACTCTGAAGGAGAGAGTGCGGGGTCACCACGCCAAGTCCCCCTGCAGAGTGTGTGCAGTGAGAGACGATCCTCTTTTACCTTTGGGTCGGTGTTCTGCATCTGGAGACCTCCTCCTGGTTTTCTCGAACAGTGTCTGCCAGTAAATGAGCCCCACACCACTAAAGTCCAACACTCCTTTATTCTTCCGATAACAGAGTAATGCACAGACAGTTGGACTCCCTCAACGAACAGAACAGACGGGGGGGGGGGGGTGTGGATGCGAGTAGGCCCTGGCACAATGAACTCTCCACTTTCCTTCCTGAAAGTGGGTTGCGGTCTCCGATCGAAGTGGGATTTCCTTCCAGGTGGTCTCCGATGGAAGGGCTCACCTGTCACTGGCAATATGCTGCACCAGGTCTTCAAGCAAGTATCTCCCACCGGTCCATTACGCCCTCCGGATTTGGGTACCCACTCCCGGGGCCCCCTAGGATCTCCTTCCCTCGCGGAACTCAGTGTTGGGCACTGAGCTCCAGACCTCCATCCGAGTACCTCACCCCAGGCTAAAGGTGCCTGGGATGGAACACGACCTCCTGACGTCCTCTAGGCCTAGGCCGCCTAGAGGACCGACACGAACCACCGCCCACAGGCTGAAGGTGCCCGAGACTCGACCCCGTGACAAAGATGGCCGGCCCCTTTATACCCTCTCCCAGCAAGCACGGCGGGTTCCCCGCCCCACCATACCGATGCCGAGGGAGGACAAAAAAGGAGCACGGCACACAGCAATGGTTCAACCCCAGCCCAAGGCGACAGCGCCACCCGCTGGGCTGCAGGGAACTGCACATCACTGGTGTCTCTGCCAGTTTTAAATACACAGAAAAGTGTATACCTGCTACACTAACAAAAAAAAAACACACACACACAACATAGGCCCTGGGTGGTTTAAGCAATAATGTGCTAGTATGCATCGTATACTAGCATAGTTTGGCATACTACCCTTAAAATGTAGCCCTCCAGCGGGGCACTGTCACCGCCGACAGAGTTTCCATATTCACCTGGTCTTCCTTCTGGGTTTCCGTGCTCCGGTCCTATGAATGGCTGAGCCACGATGATGTCACTCCCATGCATGCACATGGGAGTCACGGCCACGGCACAGAGCAACAGACTACACTGGTATGTCATCCCTTCAGAGGGCATGCGCCAGTGAAGTCACCAGCTGCATCCCGTGTGAACACTGCAATTTTAGGAGATTTTCACTGTACCTACAGATAAGTCGCATTATAAGTTCCTCTGATGACGTCACATATGACAAAGTGTGTAGGGCAGAGCCACGCACACACGCTACCACGAATGCGCAGTCGGTTGTCAGCCATCTTTGTTACAGGAGGAAGACCTCTCTTTTGGCATTCCAGAGACACGATTTTACTTTATGATCTAATGTAAGTGCATCCTCTTTTATTAAATCCAAAATGGTTTACAGCATTACGCTATGTGGAGTATATTTACTTTATTATTCCACGGCACATCTCGAGTTAACTGGCCAAGCTGGTTGTCTGAGGAGCCTCTGTTAAATAGCAAAGGATCTTGTACTTGAATCGCTCCTATATATCTATGGGCTGCATATGAAGATTACCGTATATACTCGAGTATAAGCCATCCCGAATATAAGCAGAGGCACCTAATTTTACCACAAAAAATGGGAAAACTTATTGACTCGAGTATAAGCCTAGGGTGTCCATCTGCATGCCTCACTGTGTCCATGCCTCACTGTGTCCATGCCTCACTGTGCCCATGCCTCACTGTGCCCATGCCTCACTCTGCCCATGCCTCACTCTGCCCATACCTCACTCTGCCCATGACTAGACTGACGTTTAACGTGGGAGTCTATGGAAGGGGTTCCCGGCTTTGAAAAATCGGTGCTCCCCGGCCGTAGGCCCCCAGACAACAAACTATGCACACTAGTAGAGGAAGAGTGGGGCTACATGTGTGCCAAGTTTGGGGTCCAGAGGACATATGGCCGGCCAGTACCGGGTCCCCAAAATCCGGGAGATCAGGCGCAAAAAGGTGACTTGAGTATAAGCCGAGGGGGGCATTTTCAGCACAAAAAAAGTGCTGGAAAACTCGGCCTATACTCGAGTATATACGGTACATCCTTTTTAATGAAATTGTCTTTTCTGTTTAATTGAGCGTTTGCTGACCACTCTTATTAGGGGGTCACAGGCATTCCAGTAATCCTCATGTGAGAATGACTGGTGTTACTTTGACTATCCTAGGAGACTTTCCATTTCCATCACGGCATGTGGGACTTCATTTTGACTGTTTATATTGGTCACTTCTCTTTCTGTCTTAGGACAATTTATGAACACTTCTTTTGTTTGTTTATAGTCACTATTCTTCACTGTACATAAGATTTTATTGGCCATTATATATTAAAGATCGTGTCACAATTATTATTTTGTATAACTTTAGTATACTGTAATTTTTGATGCCTTAAAGAACACAGTTGACAGTAGATGCACTGCACTGATTGGTTTACACATATTACAGGCTTAACTGTTGGTATTTTTTTTTGATCAAATCATCTTTTTATTATTATTTCTTACATACATACAAAAAACAAAAACAACCAAAAACATACAGCACAACATACAACCCATGCCCGCGTTATGAGGGTGAATGGAGAGAAAGAAGAAAAAAAAAAGAAAAAATTTAAAAACAAAACAAAAAAAAAAAAAATGTAACTGTTGGTATTAGTGCAAAAGCTGCTTTTTCTATCATTTTAAATGAGAAGTATAGCCAAAGGTATTTTGAGACGTTTTTTTACCCTAATGCAGGGAATGCATTAAAGGTAAATAAATAAAAAATAAAAGGTTGAACTTTAGAACCACGTTAAACAATTAGCATAGAAGGTACAATAAAATGTAGGATTCCTTCAAGGCAGTGTAATCTGGATAGGCGGTGGTCCTTTTCTGCATTATCACCTGGAATTTATTGCACAGCATGAAGACAAGTTAGACTAATCAAACAAATGTGTTTACACAAACTTAGACCTGTAAGAGAATAAGTACCGCACATTGTATAATTTGGAAACAACATGAATCTTTGCCCAGTCTATATTTGGACTTACATTTGGCAGCCTACCCAATACATGCAAGGGATAGAAGAGAGTGCTTAACAGATGTTCCAGAATCAAAATACACAGAAACTACTGCTTAGTTACTCTATTTCCTTCCAAATTTAAAACATATATTCCCTTAGGTAACATTATATTTTCATTATAACTCGGAAAGCTTTGAGGCAGCTATTTTCTAAATAAGGCCTCCCTCATGCACGTGGGCTTATTAAAATAAGCAGCATTTTTTCGGCCAGAATTTGATAGAAAATTGCCCCTGTTACGATATGTATGTGCGTTTATGCGTATATTTACGTGCGTTTATGTGTGGCTGTACTCTGCAGCTACGAGTCCCAGTAGACTGCTTATTCAGGCTCTGCACCTCGTATGGGCATGTGCCCAAGTACCAATATCATACTTGAGCTGGCCACATTTTTCATGGAGTAGGCTGTATGTGCGTTGATGCTTCTACTCTGCAGCCTGCCACCCAGCTGCCCCCTGCCCTTCTTGACTTTTTTTTGCCTTGCAACAAACACACCACCCCCTCTGCTCCCATTGACTGGCGTCAGTGATGTCCTCAGAATGGTCCTCATTGCTAGGCATTGGGTGAGCTCTGTCTGCCAAGCCTCCCCTGTATTAATTGGTCTACAGCCACACACCCCCTGCCTAGCTTCTAACCCTCACCTTGCCTTGGTACCTGACTGCCTTAGAGCCCTTTCACACTGCCAGCGCCTGGAAAACGCTGGTAAAGCGCCGCTAAAACTAGCAGCACTTTACCGTGTTTTTCGAGCGCTAGCGGGGTGCTTTTAACCCCCGCTAGTGGCCAAATAAAGGGTGAAAAGCGCCCACAAAGCGCCGCTGGCAAGGCGCTTAGCAGGCGCTTCCTATTGATTTCAATGGGAAGGGGCGCTTTAAGAGTGGTGTATTCACCTTTTTTAAAGCGCTGCAAAGAAGCTGCTTGCAGGACTTTTTTTTGACGCCCTGCCAGCGCGGCACCTCAGTGTGAAAGCACTCAGGTTTTCACATTGGGATTTTAGATAAGGCTTTTTTCAGGCGCTTTACAGGCACTATTTTTAGCACTAAAGCGCCTGAAAAACGCCCCAGTGTGAAAGGGGTCTTAAACTTGAACTAAACCCTCCTGTCCTTTACAGCCAAATAAGCTGCCATCTTAGCCTCTGTTTGATCCGCAGTTGCCATAGTGATGCACATGAGCACAGTTATGACACCAGCCGTTTGATGGCTTGACAATTCTGTGACAGTTAACATCCACAGCATTCCTTGAATGTAATGGTTTTGGGAAACAAGTTAAATCCATGGGCTTAGTTCTGCTTTACCAGTAAAAATTCCTGTTACTGGCCCCTTGTTGCCTAGAATACAGACTGCTCTTTGGACTGCTGCCTGCCTTTGACCACAGATTTTATTTTTTAATTACACTTGACTGTGACTTCAGGCTATTTCTGAATTTTGCTGTGCCTATTCTGCTGCTTGTCTTGACCTTGGATTGTGTCTGGATAATGCTATGGTCTATCGCCCACCCAGACCAATATTAGCCTCTTGACTTTCATACAGATGCTCAGCTTCAGTGCTATGGCTTCACACCCGACCATCCTGTAGACCACAGTTACTCTTTTCTCTTATCTTCGCCCAATCCTTGTGCCATCAGTCCTTATTTGTTATGCCGCGTACACACGTCCATTTTTCTCGTCGGGAAAAATGAAATTTTTTCTCTTTGACAAGAAAAACGACTGTGTGTGGGCTTTTGATCATTTTTCCTGACGAGAAAAACTGCATTTATCACAACGAGAAAAATTAGAACATGCTCAAATTTTTCTCGTCGTAATTCACGGCATTTTTTTCCGCGGTAGTTTTCCCATAGGGAAACACTGCCGGGGAGCCTACACACGGTCGTTTTTCTCGAGAAAATCGATCGTGTGTACGCGGCATAAGATTTGGATAGTGTGGAAAGGGATTAGCACACCGGTAGTCAGGTTTTAATTGCTTTCTGTGCCCGTTAAGGAGATTAACCCTCTCTATATGATTTGTTTACCATTATCACAGAGAGTGAAAAGTGGGTTGTCACTTGGACAGGAATTGAGACACAAATTCTGGTGACAGCAAGGAATTCCCTTACTTTGGAGAGATTTCCTTTTACGCCCTGTTTGGCTAAGAGACAGGAAGTGAAGGGAAATTGACCCAATGGGGTGGCAGATGGCAAAAATGCCTAGAAGCCATAGGTTTCCAAAAGCTGAAATTTCGCCTGGGCAGGAAGGGGGTATATGTGCCCAGTAAGCAAGTGGTTAATAGGACAGCAGAACTAGGATAAGAGAGCAAGAAGAGTAAAGATAAAAAGAGAGAAGGGAAAGTAAAAAAAAAAAAGAAGGGGGCAGTAGGGTTTGAGGTATTGAATTAGCCAGAGTATATACTTGTTCTCATTGTGTATCCATATATCAGCCAGCAGCTCTTGGTATTCCTGAGAATGTGTGAAGTCAAACCAGTAGAACCAGATTAGCAGTCCTCTTTATTTTTAAGGGCGGCTGTTAATTCCTACAGTGCCTTTAACTCATTATTTTGGTACACCAGAGACTCAAGCGGAGAGAAACTGTAGTCTTCTATGTTTTTTTATAAAAAATAATATAAAAAAACATTCTTTAGTTCCCTGCAGGCAGGAATCGCCCCTTTAGCCAACGATTCTGGAGATTGGGTCTGTAAATTTATACTTAAAGTGGAAGTAAACCCTCCTATTATTTTCAGGCAAGGAAGCTGCCATCTTGGCCTCTGTATAATCTTCAACTACCATGTGATCAGTTATGACACCAGCCATTGGATGGTTTGACAGTTTGGTTGAGAGCACAACCAATGTGACAGTTGGCATTCCCGGCATGCCGGGAATGTAACTGCTTTTTGAAACTGTTAAATCGATGGGTTTACTTCCGCTTTAAAGTGGAGTTTCCACCAAAAATACAAAATAGCATTATTGTGCATATAATAGGCTAAAAAAAAACATTTGAAAAAATGTTTTTATTTATTTTTTACTCACCTGGAAGTACCTGTTGCTATGCGGACCCATGAAATCTGCCTTCTGAATCACCTCAGATTCTGACATCATCTCCCTCAGCTCCCTACTGCTCCTGGGAAATGTATGTCATTTCCCAGGATGCAGTGCGCTTCCCCTATGGCTAGAATCACTTGTCAATACAATCCAGGAAGTAAATGCTTGTGGGCTTCACATGCCCACAAGCAAAATGAAAACTTCAGCAAAGATTTTTTTAATGTCTCTTTATGCAGTAACTCGGCAGATCGGCGGCGGTTTTTAAAATAGTAAGTCATCTTATATGTACCACTGTATTGAATGCTGAAATAACATACTTTAAAAAAAATGAAAAATGTGATTGGAACCCCACTTTAAGCAGGTCTAAGCAGCACGTCGTTTTGTTTTTTTCTGCAATTTTTATTTTACATTCAGCTGTCAGCGGGGAACTCCACTGACAGCTGATGATTCATTGGTTGTTAAAGCCAGCTTCCCAGCCCGCTCCTCAGCAACAATTAAAGTACAGTGTGTTTAACCACTTAAGAACCGGAAATGACTAGGCCATTTTTTGCGATACGGCACTGCGTCGCTTTAACTGACAATTGCGCGGCCGTGCGATGTACCCAAACAAATTTGATGTCCTTTTTTCACACAAATAGAGCTTTCTTTTGGATGTGTTTGATCACCTCTACGGTTTTTATTTTTTGCACTGTAAACAAAAAAATAGCGATAATTTTGAAAAAAAAAGATTTATTTTTTACTTTTTGCTATAATAAATATCCCCCCAAAAATATAAAAAAAAAAAAAAATTCTTCCTCAGTTTAGGCCGATATATATTCTTCTACATATTGTTTGTAAAAAGAAAAACGCAATAAGCGTATATTGATTGGTATGCGTAAAATTTACCGCGTCTACAAAATAAGGAATAGATTTATGGATTTTTTTTTTTACTAGTAATGGCGGTGATCTGCGTTTTTTTGCGGGACTGCGACATTTCGGCGGACAGATCGGACACCTAACTGACATTTTTGACACTTTTTTGGGAACCAGTGACATTATTACAGTAATCAGTGCTAAAAAATATGCACTGTTTTTGTGCTAATGACACTGGCATGGAAGGGGTTAACATCAGGGGCGATCAGGGGGATAAATGTGTTCCCTGCTAATGTATGGGGGATGGGCTGCCTGGGGAAACACACAGATCCATCTTTCTGCATAGCAGAAAGACAGGATCTGTGTGATTTCCCTGAGTCGACGTACAATGACAGCGATTCGCGGGAACAAGCCGACCTGCTGCAGTACAATGACGGCGGATGGTTGGCAAGTGGTTAAGGAGAAATAAAAAAAACGCAAAATGCATGAAAACTGCATGCAAATATGCATAAAAAAAAAAAAGAGGGTTTAAAAAGGCAAAATGTGCCTGAAAAATGCATCAAGCACAGCCACATAGATGTGAACCTAGAAGACTAATACAGCACACGTTCCATGGCTTGCAACACAACAGATTATGATCATAGTACTCCCATGCACAAAAAGGAAGAAATATAATTAGGACCTAATACAGGAGGTGTGTTACTGGCCAGATCACCAAGTAAAAACAGAGGTGAAAAAGCCACCACATCTAATTATTGGTAAGCTGCAATATATAAAATTTTTGGTTTTAATTCCGCTTTAATCCCTTCTACTGTAATTGAGTCTAGTAGATTGAGAAGGCCCCCAATTACCTACTGAATAAGTATGTTACGCAAATACAACACAGAATAGGTTTGCAGATAACATCAGCAGCATAGGCGTGAGCACAGGGTGTTCCAGGTGTGCCTGGGCACACCCTAATCACCCTGTGTGGTGCAGATTCCCACTGTTTAAACCCGATATTTCACAAAAGCCTCCTAACAGGGATCCTAGGAATATATATATATATATATATATATATATATATATATATATATATATTATTGTAAAAAATAATAAAATAATTATAACAAAATAAAAAAATAATATAATATTGTAAAAAATAATAAATAAAATAATAATAAAAAAAAAAGTACTGGCACCATCCACTGCCCTAGTGACACTGTCCACTGCTCTACTGACACCATCAGTATATATACACATGCACCCACACACACAGCTGTATATGTTTATATGTTTGAGCTTTGAGGTGCACACCCTAATGCAATAGTCTGTGCACATCTATGATCAGCAGACTCAAATCTCTGCAGTCTTGAATTGATAAAAAATGCTTTGCAGCTCTAACTTGCGCCGAGTGTATATGACAGCTGCGTTCAATTTAGAGATTACCGTAAATCAGAAATCCAACATCTCTTTGACACACTTCTTCACCCACGTGAACAAGGCTTAAAAGAACACTTGTCAGGATAGGAATATGTGGGCTGCCATAGTAGCTGACTTTCTTTTGAATGCAAGCTTCTTGCCTGTCTCTGGCTTTAAGGGCCCTTTCACACGTACGGATCCCGTGAGAATCTGTTCTTTTAACATCCGATTGCTCAGCGGGGATCGCTCCGTTGATCCCAGCTGAGCCGGCAGATGACAGGGCGGTCCCTGCACACTGTGCAGGGACCGCCCTGTCAGATCTCCGCTCTCCTCTATGGGGGGATCGGATGAACACGGACCGTCTGTCCGTGTTCACCCGATCCGATGACGGATGGAAAAATAGAATTTTCCTCCGTCTGCAGAAACGGACCATAGCGGGGACTGATGAGATCGGATGTCAGTGGATGTCCATCCGCTATCCCATAGGGATACACGTATGTCTGCTTTTCATCCAAAAACAGATGGATGAATAACGGACATACGGTCTGCATGTGTGAAAGGGCCCTAAATAAGGGAAAACACCTCTAATGCGGACACAGACAGCGAAAATAGACTTCCCTCTTATTTAGAGAGATTTCCTTCATTTCCAGTGTGCCAATAAATTGATCAACCTGCTGTGAGCTGCGGATAGGTAGCAGGCACAAAAGCTCCCTGGGGTGAGCACACTTTCAGGCACAGATACCAGATCAATGGAGTAGAATCAAACAGTGGTGTCCATTCACAAGTCTATTTACAGGGGTAGGGATGAGCCAACCACACCCCGGTTCGGTTCGCACCAGAACATGCGAACAGGCAAAAAATTTGTTCGAACACGCAAAACACCATTAACGTCTATACGAATACGAAAAATTAAAAGTGCTAATTTTAAAGGTTAATATGCAAGTTATTGTCGAAAAAAGTGTTTGGGGACCCGGCTCCTGCCCCAGGGGACATGTATCAATGCAAAAAAAAGGTTTTAGAAACGGCTGTTTTTTCGGGAGCAGTGATTTTAATAATGCTTAAAGTAAAACAATAAAAGTGAAATATTCCTTTAAATTTCGTACCTGGGGGGTATGTATAGTATGCCTGTAAAGCAGCACGTTTCCTGTGCTTAGAACTGTCCCTGCACAAAATGTCATTTCTAAAAGGAAAAAAGTTAATTTAAAACTACTCGCGGCTATTCATGAATTGTCGGGTCCCGGCAATACAGATCAAAGTCATTGAAAAAAAACATCAGAGGTCCCCCCCCACAGTCCATTACCAGGCCCTTTGGGTCTGGTATGAATATTAAGGAGAAAACCCAAACCAAAAAAAAAAACCTTGGGTCCCCCCCAAATTCCATATCAGGCCCTCCAGGTCTGGTATGGATATTAAGGGGAACCCCGCACCAAAATGAAAAAAAAAATGGCGTGAGGTCCCCCCACAAAAATCCATATCAGGCCCTCCAGGTCTGGTATGGATTTTAAGGGGAACCCCTCACTAAAATAAAAATAAAAATGTCCCCCCAAAAATCCATAATAGACCCTTATCCGAGCGCGCAACCTGGCAGGCCGCAGGAAAAGAGGGGGGGGACAAGAGAGCGCCCCTCCTGAACCGTACCAGGCCACATGCCCTCAACATGGGGAGGATGTCCCCATGTTGATGGGGACAAGGGCCTCATTCCCACAACCCTTGCCCGGTGGCTGTGGGGGTCTGCGGGCAGGGGGGCTTATCGGAATTCCGGCCACCCCTATGCGAATTGGTAACGGGGTACATTGTACCCCCACCATTTCACAAAGAAAGTGTAAAAAATTAAAATAAAAACACACAGACACAGTTGGGATAAGTCCTTTATTAACAATAAAAAAATCGAAAAACCATTTCAGCGATGTAATCCAGTATGTCCCGCGGTGATCCGATGTCCAGAGATGCAGCAGTCTCCACTCCACACAAAACCCCCATGATGTAAGAGGGGGCGGGATCACCGGTCCACATCATAGGGTAGAGACTGTAGTTTTAAATTACTTTTTTTCCTTTAGAAATTACATTTTGTGCAGGGACAATTCTAAGCACGAGAAACATGCGCTGCTTTACAGGCATACTATACATGCCCCCAGGTACGAAATTTAAAGGAATATTTCACTTTTATTTTCACTTTAAGCATTATTAAAATCACTACTCCCGAAAAAACTGCAGTTTTTAAAACTTTTTTTGCATTGATACATGTCCCCTGGGGCAGGACCCGGGTCCCCAAACACTTTTTATGCCAATAACTTGCATATTAACCTTTAACCACTTAAGGACCGCTCACGGGATATATACGTCGGCAGAATGGCACGTACAGGCACAATCACGTACCTGTACGTCCCCTTTAACTGCCTGCCGCGTGGTCACGCGCGGGTCCCGCGGACTCGATCGCCGCGGGTATCCCCGCAATCGTTTTACGGAGGGATGGAGCGTGGAGATGTTAGTGTAAAACACAACATCTCCCCGCTCGCCTACTGACACTGTCACCGATCTACGCTCTGTGTAATCAGAGCAGAGATCGGTGACGTGTCACTCGTAGCCACGCCCCCTCAGTTAAAAACACGCCCCTAGGCACACTTAACCCCTTCAGCGCCCCTAGTGGTTAACTCCTTCACTGCCAGTGTAATTTTTACAGTAATCAGTGCATTTTTATTGCACTGATCACTGTAAAAATGACAATGGTCCCAAAAATGTGTCAAAAGTGTCCGATGTGTCCGCCATAATGTCGCAGTCACAAAAAAAAAAATCGCTGATCGCCGCCATTACTAGTAAAAAATTTTTTTATAAAAATGCCATAAAACTATCCCCTATTTTTTAAACGCTATAATTTTTGCGCAAACCAATCAGTAAACGCTGATTGCGATTTCTTTTACCAAAAATATGTAGAAGAATACGTATCGGCCTAAACTGAGGAAAAAAACGTTTTTTTATATATTTTTGGGGGATATTTATTATAGCAAAAAGTTAAAAATATTGCATTTTTTTCAAAATTATCGCTCTATTTTTGTTTATAGCGCAAGAAATAAAAACCGCAGAGGTGATCAAATACCACCAAAAGAAAGCTCTATTTGTGGGAAATAAAGGATGTCAATTTTGTTTGGGAGCCACTTCGCACGACCGCGCAATTGTCAGTTAAAGCGACGCAGTGCCGAATCGCTTGGTCTTTATGCTGCGTATTGATCCGGGGCTTAAGTGGTTAAAATTAGCACTTTAGATTTCTCCCATAGACTTTTAAAGGGTGTTCCGCGGCTTTTCAAATTTGCCGCGAACACCCCAAATTGTTCGCTGTTCGTCAAACGGGCAAACAGCCAATGTTCGAGTCGAACTCATGTTCGACTCGAACATAAAGCTCATCCCTATACAGGGGCTGCTTTAGTGTTCTAGAAAATAAACATGGCACACACACACACACACACACACACACACAACAAAACAAAATCCTAGCCGTGTCCCATGGTGAACTAGACAAAATCACAACTCTGTCTCTCAGGCTGAGCAAGCCTAAAGCCTCGTACACACAATCGGATTTTCCAACGGGAATTGTGTGATGACAGGCTGTTGTTGGAAAATCCGACCATTTGTATGCTTCATCTGACAACTGTTGTCGGATTTTCCATCAACAAATGTTGGATAGCATGCTTTAAAATTTTCCGACAACAAATGTGTGTTGTCGGAATTATTCGATCGTGTGTACAGAAACATCGGACAAAACTCCAAAGTACAAACACGCATGCTCAGAAGCAATGCTCACCATAACACAACATTAGCAGAAGTTACCCAAAGGGTGGCGCTAAAGAGCAGAAAAATCACGTAGTTTCGTGTTTGTTGGCTGACAATTATTTGCTGTTTGTATGCAAGACAAGTTCACGGTCAATGCCCTTTGAACAAAAGACCTACGTTTTGTCCGCAGAAAATCCAATCATGTGTATGAGGCTTTACGCTTGTCAGCCTCCACATACACAGCATGCTTGCTTTTCACCACCCTTGCAGCTCTCCCAGACAGGACTTGTCTGTTCCACAGGTATGAGAGCGCTGCCTGTATGTCTAAGGGGAGTATAAATTGCCCTGAGGGAGAGGAATAAAACCTGAGCTGGACCAAGGATCACAGATCCCAAAAAGCGTATGAAGAGCCTGGGAGATGTGTAAACTCCAAACAGAACTTTTCCAAGCTCCCTCTGAGACAATCTGCTACACTAGTCAGCTCAGAATTCCATGTTTTAACCACTTGCCTACTGGGCATTTTTACCTCCTTCCTGCCCGTGCCAATTTTCAACTTTTAGCGCCCTTTGAATGACAATTGTTCGGTCATGCAACACAGTACCCAAACTAAATTTTCATTATTTTTTTTTCTCACAAATAGAGCTTTCTTTTGGTGGTATTTAATCACCACTAGGTTTTTTACTTTTTGATAAACAAAGATCGCCAATTTTGAAAAAAAAAAAAACTTTCATAGTTTGTTATAGAATTTTGCAAACAGGTAATTTTTCTCCGGATGTGTGCTGTTGAGGCTATGTTGAGGCTATGTCGGTGTGCACTGATGAGGCGACACTGTTGAGGCCGCACTGATGATGAGGTACTGATTGGCAGCACTGATGGGCACTTATTGGCAGCAAAGGTGGGCACTGTTGGGACTACGCTGATAATCAGTGCCCAGATAATAAGTGAACATAAAGAGGAGATGGTTATCGGCTTTCTTCTCCTCTCCCCATGCTGTCAACATGAGGAAAGGACCTGAGGAAAGGACCAACGGATAACCGGCTTCTATTGACATTGGAAGTAACTAATGATCAGATTGGAGCTGCTTATTGGCTCTTTACCTCAATCTGTTATCAGCATTGTCCTCTGGACATATGATGGTGTCCCAGAACTAGCCGGCTGCACTGTAGCTGTCATTCGACCTAATCAAACACAATTAATGTAGTAAATATGCTTTTTTTTGGTCTTGGGTTTTAATACGCTAAAATGTTCTTGTCCCAGAAACATAAGTTATCTTACTATGTATTTTAAAAGAGAGGTATGGGAATTTTTTTTTTTAAATCATACTTACCTAGGTGGATGCAGCATTGGTCTGATGCTGCATCTGTCCCCCGCTGGCTCGAAGGCTAAGAACCGAGTGATCAAACACTGCTGATTGCTTGGTTCTCAGAGCCTCCTGAGCAGAGAGCTGGTGACTTTGTCATTCACCATCTCTGGGCTCTGCCCCCTCCTTGTTCATAGGAGCGCAGGGCTGTGGAGGGAGCAGGAGAATCTGGCTCAGGCTCTCAGCGGCTCACCGAGAGCCTGAGCCGGGTAATGATCCAGGCATGTGGACGGATCCCGACCATATGGTCGCAATCTTTCACAAACTTGGTCCAGCTAGCGGGTATCAGCCCACTGTCTGCTGAAAATGGGTCACAGGAGTGCAGAACAATCTGCATTCCTGTGATCCTCAGGAGAAGCCCAGCCAAACAATCTTTGGCTTTACTCCTCCTTTAAGTCTAAGCAACTTAGGGGGGTTTTAATTACCTTTGAGGTTTAAGTGTATGTCCAGCCACAACCTTTTTTCTTAGGTTAGTAGAGAAGGTTTGGAACCCCTGTCAGGTTTTTACTGCCATCTTGAGTGCCGTTAGCCAAATTTCTCCTCACTTCCTATCCTGTTGACAACATTTCTCCAGACAAGCAGTAGGGGGAACTATCCAACAGCAACACAGACAGAACTAAAAATGCTTTTTATTGGTAGAAAAAAGGAAGGCTAGAACCCGTAAAAGATTTAAATTTCTGTCTCTTTTGCAGACTTTTCCTCACCTCCTGTCTGGTTAAACAGTTATCGGCAGGACAGGATGTGAGGGGAAATCTCTCTATTGGAGCCGCAGATAGCAGTAAACACAGACGGAAGTCCTTTCGCTTCTCCAATCTATTAAAAAAAATTTGGCATGACATAAAACAGACAGAAGTCCCATCCATGGTTGCCAACTTTCAGTAAATTTACGAACAGTTTGTAAAATCCATAATTGTTGCATCTGTCCATGAATGTCAGTTATGGACACGCAGCCTACATGTCCGTAATGGACATTCAAGGACAGATGCAAAAAGTACGGATTTTACAAACTGTTCGTAAATTTACTGAAAGTTGGCAACCCTGGTCCCATCCATTCTCCACCCTACCAAAACTTTTTGACTTGACATACACATCAAGGCGTCAGGCTTTGCACGTGCAGCTAAGGGACAGAAAAAACCAGGGGGTTTAGCCATGGTTTTACTGCCCCCCCAAACCAGCCATCTAAACCTGGGCATGCAGCCGTTCATGGCTGTACAGTTGCTGTGGCTTTGCAGCCTCGGCATGTCGCATTTGTGTTATCTTGATCGAATGCCATCAATGCAAGTCTTTGGGGGAACAGTAGGGTGGCATTTACAGGGTTAAATAAAGCAGTGAGGAGATGACATCACGCCTCCTCACTGCCTGTCAAATGTCTTCTAAAGAGAGCTCCAACATAGATTGCTCTTTAGAGGGTACTGCAAGTGTGCACCACTACTAAGATAAAGACACAACATGTAATACACCATAGGGTTGCTTTGCTAAAACTGAAGTGTGCAAAATTTGGCAGCTGTGCATAGTAGTCAATCTGCATCTAACTTTAGCTTGTTCAACTAAGCTTTGGTAAAAAACCCTGGAAGCCGATTGGCTTCTATGCACAGCTGCACCAGATTTTGCACTCTTCAGTTTTAGTAAATCAACTCCACTGTGTACCCAAGCGAAACCTGTGCGTTTCCTGCACTGCACTGAAATCGCACTCCGTTCACGTGATCTGCCACCGGTGTGTCGATGCTAAATTAATGACACCCCAAAACAGATTGCAAAACGCAGTGCGATTGCAAGAATCGGATGGCATACGTGTGAATACCCGCACCTTTTCCAAGCAAATTGAGCCCATACAAAATAAATGGGCTCAAATCGTACTGCAAAGAATTGCATGCGATTTGAATAGGAATGCAGTGCGATTCCAACCCGATTCACAAGCGGTGACCCCAGTCACAAGAGTGAACCCAGGCTAAAGCTAAACTTCAGGTAAACAGCTAAATACACAGATGAAATACATATATAAGAGCGGTTTTGTTTTCTAAAAGGATTTATATATTTTGTCCTGAGAGTTGCACGGTTTTGCCAATCAAAACAGTCCTGCCCAGCAGGGAGGGGAGCTGATATTTCTCTGCTGCAATTTCATCTTTGCTTGCAGGTCCCCTTCCAACTCTTAAGCCTCGTACACACGGCCGAAAATCTCGTCAAGAAAAAAAACATCGTTTTTCTTGACGAGATTCTTGGACAAGAAACTTGTCCCGGCCGAGTGTACACACGCTCGATTCAAAGAACCCGCGGTTCTTTGAATGGAGCGAACGCGGTGACGTCATTGACACATTTGATGCCGTCGCCGCCATCTTGCTACACCCTATCTATGCCTAGGAAGCTACCGCGTATGCCTCAAAGTCATTTCGAGCATGCGTGGGCTTCCCGGCGAACAGGTAAGTGTACACACACACAATTTTCTCGTCGAGAAACAGGCTGACGAGAATCTCGACGAGAAAATAGAGCACAGGTTCTCTATAGTTCTCGTCGAGATTCTTGTCGGTTTTCTCGACGAGAAACCATACACACGAACGAATTTCTCGACAAGACAGCTATCTTGGCAATTTTCTTGTCGCTTCTTGCCGAGAAACTCGTTCGTGTGTACGAGGCTTGACTGTTAAAGCAGAAGCAGCACACTGATGAGATTATCTATATGCTCTTTCCTCCTATCAGCGTGCTTCTTGCAATGTAGTATACCTGACTGGCTCTCTGTTTTGCTTCTCCCAGTTCTAGAAGAGAACCAAGTGCGTGCCCCTGGCACTCTTCAACCGGGCATTGCATCTCACTGCCACCCAGCACACCTACAATTGAACCCGTAACTCAGAAACTGTTGCCTCCCAACACCCCAGACACTGTGCCTCTATGCCAGCTTTGTTACTGCATACTTCACCACTGCTCTCTCTGTCCCTGCCTACCCTTGTCACCTTTGCAGGTAAATGCTGAATGGAGGAGAGGCTGAGCCTGGGATTTCTTGGATTTCTGCCCACTTCCTTCTCCTGGTGACACTACCTTCTCTCCATTGCAATCCGTAGAGGCCAATCAGTCCTCCAGTCTTTGGGGGAGCCATGTTCATTGTGAATGATCCCAGGGCAAGTGGGAAGACGAGCACACTTCTGGGCTGGGAGAAAGAGGAAAGCCAAACACTGAGATGTTACTATAAATCTGCCCACAGCCCCCATTACTACAGAACCTTTCCAACATGGTAAACATTTTCTAGAAGTCCAAAAATATATTCTGTATTTCTTTTATTTTCAAAATAAGCGGTTTATTCGAAATACAACACCACTCTTTATCAGTCCTCCCTTCCCAAACTATCGAACCTTCTACTACACATACAGTGCCTTGAAAAAGTATTCATACCCCTTGAAATTGTCCACATTTTTGTCATGTTACAACCAAACACGTAAATGTATTTTATTGGGATTTTATGTGATAGACCAACAAGAAGTGGCACATAATTGTGAAGTGGAAAGAAAATGATAAATGGCTTTCAACATTTTTACAAATAAGTATCTGAAAAGTGTGGTGTGCATTTGTATTCAGCCCCCCTGAGTCATACTTTGTAGAACACTTTTCACTGCAATTACAGCTGCAAGTCTTTTTGGGGATGTCTCTACCAGCTTTGTACATCTAGAGAGTGAAATTTTTTCCCATTCTTCTTTGCAAAATAGCTCAAGCTCTGTCAGATTGGATGGAGAGTGTCTGTGAACAGCAATTTTCAAGTCTTGCCACAGATTCTCATTTGGATTTAGGTCTGGACTTTGACTGGGCCATTCTAACACATGAATATGCTTTGATCTAAACCAGGGGTAGGGAACCTTGGCTCTCCAGCTGTTTCGAAACTACAAGTCCCATGAGACATTGCAAGACCCTGACAATCACAGGCATGACTCCTAGAGGCAGAGGCATGATGGGATTTGTAATTTCGAAACAGCTGGAGAGCCGGGGTTCCCTACCCCTGAATTCTAAACCATTCCATTGTAGCTCTGACTGTATGTTTAGGGTCATTGTCCTGCTGGAAGGTAAACCTCCAACCCAGTCTCAAGTCTTTTGCAGACTCCAACAGGTTTTCTTCTAAGATTGCCCTGTATTTGGCTCCATCCATCTTCCCATCAACTCTGACCAGCTTCCCTGTCCCTGCTAAAGAAAAGCATCTCCACAACATGATGCTGCCACCACCATGTGTTCACAGTGGGGATGGTGTGTTCAGGGTGATGTGCAGTGTTTGTTTTCTGCTAACACATAGCGTTTTGTTTTTAGGCTAAAAAGTTCGATTTTGGTCCCATCTGACCAGAGCACCTTCTTCCACAAGTTTGCTGTGTCCCCCACATGACTTCTCACCAGCTGAAAACAGGACTTCTTATGGCTTTCTTTCAACAATGGCTTTCTTCTTGCCACTCTTCCATAAAGGCTAGATTTGTGGACTGCACTACTAATAGTTGTCATAGGCGTGCACACGGGGTGTGCCGGCTGTGCCTAATTGCCATGCTGTCTCCCATTCGCTGTCAAATGTTCCATCCAAGCAGTGTGTGGCCCGCGCTGCCTGTGAATCACTTTCACATACAAAAGATCTGATCGTGGGGAGAGAGCCGCTCACTGTGTGTAAAACTGCTTGCAGGGGGAGAGAAGAGCAGTCAAAACTCCGAAGTGATGTCGGAGGTGGGCGGGACTGAACAGCCATCAAACACCAGCCAATGGGATGTGGTCTGGGCGGGCCTCTACATGTATGCTGCCCGCCCCCTTTCTTAGGCAGCCTGATCATTGGCTGTTTCTGTTTGATAGCTGCTCGGTCCCGCCCCTCTCCCCGACATCACCCCTGAGTTGTGACAGAAGGGCTGCTGGGTGTGGGCTGTCTGTGCTCTTTACTGGGACACGCGGCTCCCAGCCCCACCGCTGCCTCTTCAAAACTCTGCCAGAGCCTCTCCGGGGCATGTTGCTAGGTATTTAGAGGCGGGGTTCGGTGACTCACCAGTTAGGTGGGGCTGTGAGTGATGGGGCGGAGAGCTGGTAGAGGTGATCCGAGTTCCGGGCTGTGCTGTCAGCGCCAGACAGAGTGGAGAAGTCGCCGGGATCCAGCCTCCTCCACGGTAAGTGAGTGGGACCCGTCTGGGGGAGAAGGCTGGAGGGGAGGTGATGGGAGCAGAGGGGAGAAGTATCTGGGCTCTGTACTGGGGGTCATAGGGCTGAGGGCACCTGATTGGTGGAAGAAGTCACCTGGCTGTCTGGTGTGACAGTCCCACATGTGACTGCGTGCAGATACATTACATCATGACAGTTTCACACACCGAGCAGGTCTTGCCACGATCTACTGCATGTAAAACTCTCCTCTGTCAGTGTCAATGAGTGCTGCTACCCATTAGTTGCAATTACTGCTGCCTATCAGTGCCAATCACTGCTGCGCACGCTCGTCGTAGTCAATGACGTCTCCGCGTTCGTGCCATTCAAAAGAACGGCGGTTCTTTTGAAAGGTACGTGTGTACACTCAGCCAGGACAAGATTCTTGTCCAAGAATCTCGTCAGGAAAAACGACAAGTTTTTTCCTGACGAGATTCTCGACCGTGTGTACGAGGCTTAAGGTTCTCTAAGAAATCTCTGAGGGTTTCACAGAACAGCTGTATTTATACTGAGATTAAATTACACACAGGTGGACTCTATTTACCAATTAGGTGACTTCTGAAGGCAATCGGTTCCAATAGATTTTAGTAAGGCCCCTTTCACACTGGGGCGGGCAGGTGCGGTGGCAGTATAGCGGCGCTATTTTCAGCCGTTATCACGGCGGTAAGCGGCCGCTAGCGGGGTGAATTTAACCCCCGCTAGTGGCCGAAAAAGGGTTAATACCGCCCGCAAACCGCGGCTATTGCCGCGGTTTGCGGGCGGTATTACCGCGGTGTCCCATTGATTTCAATGGGCAGCCGCGGTAAAGGAGCCGTGAACACACCGCTCCTTCACTGCTGTAAAGATGTGGCTAGCAGGACTTTTGGAGCGGTCCTGCTAGCGCACCGCTTCAGTGTGAAAGCCTTCGGGCTTTCACATTGAAGAATACAGGGCACGATTTTTCAGGCGGTATAACAGCGCTAAACCGCCTGAAAAACGTGCCAGTGTGAAAGGGGCCTCAGGAGTATCCCAGTAAAGGGGGCTGAATACAAATGCATGCCACATTTTTCAGATATTTATTTGTAAAAAAAATTGAAACCACTTATGATTTTCCTTCCACTTCACATTTGTGTGTCACTTCGTGATGGTCTATCACATAAAATTCCAATAAAATACATTTACATTTTTGGTTGTAACATAACAAAATGTGGAAAATTTCAAGGGGTGTGAATACTTTTTCAAGGCACTGTATGTCAAACACAAGGCCCGCAGGCTGAATCCGGCCCACCAGGCCTTTTCATATGGCAGTCACACCCAGTTTTGCAGCTAGAACGTGGTGGAATTCCATTCCGCCACCTCCAGCTCTCACCCTCCGCTCCCTGCTGTCACTTGTAAACACAGAAGCCTTTTGTGTTTACAAGGGCAGCTTTGTTCTCAGCGGCTCCCAGATCTAACAGATCCCTGCATGCACTCATGGTGGGGACAGATCTCCACGATCTGAGGAGAGAACGATCTCCCTGTAAAGCCCAGCTACAGCCGCTTACACAGGGACATACTAGTGCCGAATACACAGGTAGTAGAGCCGTATACACAGTGAGGTACTAGAGCCGGGCCAGGTAGGAGTGAGTAGAGATGCAAGGAAGCTTTGGTGGGGAGGGGGGGAAGCTGGGGTGGTTGGTTTTGCACTCTGTACGTAGCATACCACTGAACTCTGCACTCTGTACGTAGCGCACCCCTGAACTCTGCACTCTGTACGTAGCGCACCCCTGAACTCTGCACTCTGTACGTAGCGCATCCCTGAACTCTGCACGTAGCGCACCCCTGAACTCTGCACTCTGTATGTAGCGCACTCCTGAACTCTGCACGTAGCGCACCCCTGAACTCTGCACGTAGCGCACCCCTGAACTCTGCACGTAGCGCACCCCTGAACTCTGCACTCTGTACGTAGCCTGTTCTACTGCATATGATTTTCAGCAAGAAACTTTTTTCTTGTATTCTTCTTTTACAATACATTACAATTTTATACAATGGTCTTCTGAAAAACATTAAAATTTATATCACAATGTTTCTGGAAGTTTTAAAAAACATTATTGTTAAAATGAGGCCATTGTCAGTCCAACTAATAAAGAGCAAATCATTATTACACAAGGTGTTCTCTTCATTGCCTGACAGCTGGGCCCACTGCCATTTCCATGTGTAAATGAATAAACCTTATCTGCTGAGCCAGCAGTCTCATGTACATATACAGATTAATGCTGTTCAGCCGCAGCACTGCTAAATGCTGGGAAAATTACTCTGCTGACAAAACTGTGCCTGCAGGCCAGTTTTCACTATAACAATCTATGCCAAAAAATCCCCAAGTAAGATGACAGTTCCTAAAATATTAATTGAATTTATTTTCCTTTTGCCAAAATAGCATATGAATTTGGACAATAAGCAGTAAAGCAATCCTTCAGCAGTCTCTGTAATGAGGCAAAGTCATGGAAAAATAATGAAAAAAGGGGGCACAATATGGGGCCACTTTCTTGAGATTGTGGCCTCCCCATCCTAGGATTTGATATAAATTATTAAACAGCATAGGTTTATTTAGTCAGGTTACTGCCTCTTTAAGAGTCTAGAGGGAAGCTTTCAGGTGCAGCCAATAAGGTTTCAGGGATTCTCTGGAAGCAAGGGGTTAGGCTATATAATGGTCAGCAGGTGTGGGGCTCATCCTCTTGCCTGCGGACAGCTGAAGAAGTTTGGAGCTGTGCACTTTGCAGTTTACTTTGAAGATGGAAGCCCTGGTGATGCAGTTGCTGGAGAAGGCTGGCAGTGCAGGCAGAGAAGCTTGATAAATAGAGTGATGATGGGGGCGTGGTTTCGGCATGCTGTAGAGCGGTCGCACTTCTCCTGGGCTCCGGCGCCGACCCAGCTAAAAGCACCTGAACCGACACTGCGACATCGTTTACACCCGAAACAAGGATGCGGAGGAAGCTGGGCAAGCCCACACCCAAAAAAGGCACCTCGGCGGGCTCGATAAAGCGCTATTTAGCATCCGAACCGGACGCCATGGAAGACCTGGATGGCCTGGGCCGATCACTGCTTGGCGCGCACTCGGGGGCAGGCTCCGCCTCCCGCAACAGGCCTGGACTCAGGCGTTGTTCCCCTGACTCGCTGGCCGGATCGGAGGGTGAAGAGGGCTCCCCCAGACACTCTGGAGTTGCCGCTCTGGTAAGCGATCTCCCCACTAAGACGGACCTGGCCTCCCTGCTACTGAGCATAGAGAAGGTCATTAAAAAGGAGGTCTCCGCTGTGCGCGCGGACCTCTCCCATGTACTTGAACGGGTGGAGGAGACTGAGCAGCGCTTAGACCGCCACGCGACCGCCATTAGGGCCTTGCAGGCTTCCTCCCGCCAACTCGCCATAGCCCACAGACTGGCTCTATATAAGATGGAGGACCAGGAAAACCGCAGCAGACGCCATAACATTAGAATCAGAGGTCTCCCCGAGGCTACCGGGGATGATGACCTTCTGCCCTCCGTCCGCGGCATCTTTAATAGTCTCCTGGGCCTACCGCCGGATAACCCGCTGAACATCGATAGAGTGCACAGGGCCTTGAGGCCTCGCAACTTATCCACCGACACCCCACGGGACGTAATCTGCAGGGTCCACCACTACCCGGAAAAAGAGCTGATTATGAAAAAGGCTAGAGATGCCACCCCAATAGACTTTGATGGCGCCATGCTCTCCCTCTACCCGGACCTTGCCAGGGAAACACTGGAGAGGCGCAGGGCCCTCCGGCCACTAACGGAAATCCTCAGGGCTGCAAACATCAAATATAGATGGGGCTTTCCTGCTGCTCTAATAGCCAACAAGGAAGGTAAAACGGCGGTGCTTCGTTTCCCAGAGGATCTGGAAAAGTTTTGTGCGGACATGACCATTCCTCCCCCAGAGCTTCCTGGATGGCAGGATGTCATTCCCCCTTTAACTGGCAACGTGGGGCCAATGTGGCAGAAGGCGGACCGCAAGCTTCGCTCGTCTGTTCCGGGCTCCTCGCCACACACTGGCTGAGCCCTGTGCTTCTCGATCGTGTCCACACTCTCGTATGAGAATGGTTTGCCTCGTTTTGGCTGTTCACCCACCTGTTTGTTTTTACCTTCAAAAAAAAAAAGAGGAACAGTTCGTTCAGGCCTACCTAACGTATAGCCTCTGGATGGACGGGCAGGGTGAGGCAATGAGGGGACCTGGTTCTCTCTTCTCGGGCTATGGCCTGATGGTGCAGTTCGGTTCTATTTTATTTTATTGTACTTTATACTACTTTTTGATTTTTCTTTTTCATTAGGATATATTGGATATTTTACATGTTTGCTGGGGTTGGCGCCGGGGCATCGGGACACTGCTAAGACCTCTGTTGGGACCGGTGTCCGGATGCCCGGGCCTCTCCGCCCCCTCCTTGGCGGGAGCTGTGGTGCCCTGCGCCTCCCCCCTTGTGGGGCGGGTGTGTTGGGCCTCATGCGCGGCCTGCTTGAGCACGGCAGTTCTATGCGTGCATCTTTAACCAGCCTGATGGGTTGGTCTTTCTTATGTCTGTTTTGTGTTACTAACTTCTCTTCTTTTCTTCCTTTTTCGTTTCTCGCCTTCTCTCATACCTATCTATCCCCACCCCTCCCCTGTACTCGATATCTCCTGCCTCGGATCCGAACACCTGTGAGGAATGTGATCGCGGCTCCCCTCTTCGGCTCTCCATGGCTACGGTAAACCTACTCTCATTTAATGTACGGGGCTTACATTCCCCCGGTAAGAGACACAACCTTTATAGGGAGCTTGGTCGCCTGCGGGGGGACGTGATCTTCCTGCAGGAGACCCACCTTACTCATACGACCTCGGTAAAGTTATTTTCACAACAATACCCCACGTGGTATTATAGCCTCTCGGATATACACAAAGCCAAGGGGGTGGCCATTGGGTTCCGCAGGGGAGCCGCGTTTACATTAGATTCCATGTTAAGTGACCCGTTGGGACGTTTTCTGTTTCTGAGGGGCACCCTGGACAGTATGCCATGCACTCTGGCGACCCTATATGCTCCTAATCGCGACCAGGCGAGCTTTATTGCTTCCACACTCGGGAAATTACAAGACTTCTCGCGGGGCTGCATCCTCCTAGCGGGTGATTTCAATATTCCCCTGGAACCAGTCATTGACACTTCCAGGGGGAGCTCTAGTATTCCACATAAACAATTGCATTATGTTCGCAAGAAGCTTCACGAAGCGCAACTTATTGACACCTGGAGGACCATGCACCCGCGAGAAAGGGACTTTACCCACTTTTCACAGGTTCACCTAACCTATTCTAGAATTGACCTTTGGTTTATTGATCATCGACACCTACCGTTACTGGTGAGGTCGTCCATTGAGTCTTCACCTATCTCCGACCATATGCCCATTACACTTACTATCAAGGTCTTATCCCTCCCCCTCAAATCCACCAACTGGAAGTTGAACGAGGAACTCATTGCAGATGAGATTGATAGAAAAGCGATAGAGGAGGCTATCTCCTTATATTTTAAAGAAAACTCTCACCCAGACATTTCCCCGGGTACATTGTGGGAAGCCCATAAGGCTTACATACGTGGCAGGCTGATGGAATTAGGATCCAGAAAGAAAAGGGAACGCACATTCCAGCAAACTAAATTGCTCACTGAAATTAAACACCTCGAACAGAGCCACAAAATCAGACACTCACAAGACTTATTCCATGCCTTAACGGAAAAAAGAGAGGAGTTGAAGTCCGTTATGCACTTAGAGCAAAAACAACAGGCTCGTTTAGTTGCCCGAGGTTACTATGAATGGGGAAACAAACCGAGTAAATTATTAGCCCGCTCCTTGCAGCAGAGGAAATCTGCTTCCTTTATTGCAAAAATCAAAACCCCTTCAAATATTATGATACACGATACTCCCTCCATTGCCAAAGAGTTTCGGGAGTTTTACCAGCAATTATATAATGTACCACATTCTATTACAGACTTGGATAGGAAAAGGGACCTTATCAAGGAGTATCTGGGGCGGGCAAACCTCCCCAAGTTAGCGCCTGAGGTCTTGACTTCCTTGGAGGGTGAGCTTACCACCGGAGAGCTGCACTCAGCTTTAAAAAGCATGACAGGTGGCAAGGCTCCGGGACCGGACGGATTCACGGTAGCATATTACCGCGCCTATGCAGGTTTACTTATGCCTCGCTTAGCCGCCTATGCCAATGTGACCTCTACCGGTGGTGAGCTCCGACCCGAGACTATCCATGCCCACATTACAGTTATCCCAAAGCCTGAAAAGGACCCTAGTTTATGTGGTAGCTACCGCCCCATTTCCCTGTTGAATATCGACGCGAAAATTTATGCCAAAGCCATTGCGAACAGACTTCTTCCCCTGATCCCGAAGTGGATATCCAGAGACCAGACGGGCTTTATCCCCGGTAGGGAGGCGAGGGATAACTCCCTTCGCACCCTCTCTCTGATCGCGCACGCACGGGGATCCTCCTGGCCCACCCTTCTGCTGTCCACGGATGCTGAGAAGGCGTTTGATAGGGTGGACTGGGAGTTTCTAATGGCAACTTTGGCCTATTTGGGTATTAACACTCCCCTTTTGTCTCAAATTTCGGCGCTGTACAACAACCCCACGGCTCAATTACGCATTAATGGCACATTGGGCGACCCTTTCACCTTACACAATGGCACACGCCAGGGCTGCCCCCTTTCTCCTATTCTATTTGCCCTTTCCTTGGAGCCATTCCTCTCTATTGTAAGACATAACCCGAACATACATGGAATAGTCACAGGTCCCGTAGAACATAAATACGCTGCCTATGCGGATGATATCTTATTTTATATTCAGCAACCCCTGATTTCCCTCCCGAACCTTTTGTCGGAGTTCTCCCAATATAGTGTTATCTCCAATTTCAAGATTAACATGACAAAGTCTGAAATACTGAATATATCCGTCCCGATACACACAGCCTCGCACCTCTCACAAGCGTTCCCCTTTACCTGGCAACTGAAGAAAATTAAATATTTAGGTATCTATCTAACGCCAAATCTGACAGCCTTATTCAGAGTAAACTACATCCCATTGCTAAACACCATTAGAACTGACATACAGAGATGGTCACAACTCGCTCATTCCTGGATGGGGAGAATAGGGGTGATCAAGATGAATATACTGCCCAGGGTGCTATTCATGTTTCAGATGATTCCATTTGGTGTCCCGGTCGGCTTCTTCGCTAAACTTACCTCCATTGTCGGTAGATATGTGTGGAACAGGAGGCGGCCCAGACTTGCTAGATCTCTTATGATTAGGCAAAAGGGAAGGGGTGGTTTAGCCCTACCAGACTTCAGATTATATTTCCGTGCGACAATCCTGACCAGGCTCTCGGATCTGAAATACCACAAATCTACTAAACTTTGGGCAGCCCTGGAGACAGAGCTCAGTGGCTCGGATATCTCCTCACAAATGTGGATCCCGAGGAAGTTTAGAAGCCTCTCGGCTACTACATCTCCACTGACTCACTCTTCTTTAATGGCTTGGGACTATATATGTAAAGCTCACAAATGGGAATACAACTCACCCTTACTTCCTTTGAGCGGACACAATTATTTTCCCCCTGGAAACATTACACCGGGGGTTTACCCCTGGAACCTGGGAACTGGGACTCTCCTACACCAGGTCACTTTCTCCGGGAACATCTTACCCTTGTCTACACTTCTCCCTAATACACTGGTTACCAACATGGATCATTGGAGGTATCGTCAACTAACAGCATTTGTTCATTCTCTACCGAAACCCCTGAGAGCATTTACTGAGCTGACCCCACTGGAATTAGCATTCTCCGAGGACCGGCCGGTGGAGAAACCTACTTCCTACTTTTACCGCACTCTAGTGGATCTGTCCTCCACCAAAGACCCTTCGTTTATCCATAACTGGGAGCTAGACCTACAAAAAGACTTAACCAGCTCCCAAAAGAGCGACATCCTAGCACTAGCCCACATCTCCTCTGGAGCTTCACATATGGCAGAGGTGAATTACAAGCTCCTTACGAGATGGCATTACTCACCCGTAATTTTACACAAGACCTTCTCTCACATGTCCTCCCTGTGTTGGAGGGACTGCGGGGAGAGGGCGACTCATGCCCATATCTGGTGGCTATGCCCACGCATACGCCCATTCTGGTTGACGGTACTTCACTGGATCGGAGAGATCCAGGGGTGGGAGACCCCTAATGATCCTTGGGTTGTTTTGTTTCACTGTACAGGCGGGCCAGTAGGACCATATAAAAGATCAATAACGCCACACCTTCTTAACGCTGCAAAGGCTCTTATTCCACGCTTTTGGAAGAAAAAAAACATCCCCTCACTACGCCTCTGGCTGGTGAAAGTAGACGAAATCTATCACATGGAGGACATGACCCTCTCTCTCAGGGGTAAATCTGATCTCGCAAAAAAGATATGGTCCTGCTGGATTGCTTTTAAATATACCGCCGCATATGCGGAAATTATGTCTCAGCCGGTATAACGGCGCTTGGTACATTGTACTAACTGTATCAGATACTATATTTGTTCGGATGTGATTGGACCGTGGCGGGTCCCCCCCCCTATCCCCACCCCTCCCTCTTTTCCTTCCACACCTTTCATTTCTTTTACCCCCCCTGTGTTCTTTCTTTCTCTGTTCTTCCTTCATCTTATTATGTTATATTGTTAAGGTGATACGCTTTGACCGTTGAATTTTATGATGAAGAAGCCACTCTCTTCCAATCCGCGATGTAGCATCCCTACACAGGAATGTGGGGGTTTGTGATTTGTATGTATGTCAATGCCCAACGATGTTACTGGAGGCGAGTGGCTGTATTGTATAATGATGTACCGCCTTTTCTCAATAAAAACGAATTAAACAAATAGAGTGATGATAGATAAGAGAGTGATGATGATAGATTAATAATAGTAATAGTAGATTAATAATAATAATACAAAAATGATTGCAACAAGCGGTTGGGCAGGCACTACAAGTCCCAGACCCCAGGGTATTGCTGGAGCATGAAGTTCACCACCCTGTATCGCAGCCTCCAGCAGTGGGTGAGTTGACTCAATTAACTATGTTAACTGGGCTAGTAGGTTCTCTGTCCTCTTTGGTTCAGTCTTTATTTAAAGTGTCAGTTCCTGCTGTTTCTCCATCGCTGGTTTCTATGCCAGTTGTTCCTTCTGCTGTCTCTGCTACTCCTGTGCTGTCTGCTCCTTTTGCTAGTTTAGCAACACAACACAGTAATTTAACTGTTGGTATGCCTCATGATATGTTAGCACCTGAGCCACAAATACACACACCAAATAAAAGTAATGTCCCTGAGACATATATGAAGGATGTCATGCCCTGTGAAATATCCCCTTTAGGATATCATTGGGGGTGGTGCCCAAGCGTGAGCCTAACAAATTTAGGCTCATACACTATTTATCGTATCCAAAAGGTGATTCACTGAATGATGATATCAATAGTGACTTATGCTCAGTTTCTTAAGCCACTTTTGAGGAGGCCATTAGTAAGATTAGGTTATTCGGCCCTGGTGCATTGCTAGCAAAGGCTGACATAAAATCGGCATTTCGGCTCCTGCCTGTTTCCCCATTGGCTTTTTAATTCTTTAGGTTTTTCTTTTGAAGGTCAGTACTTTTTTGACATGTGTCTTCCTTTGGGATGTTCACTGTCTTGCTCATGTTTTGAGACGTTTTCTACATTTCTCCATTGGGTCTTTGTGTTCAGTCCGGTTCAGATAGCATAGTTCACTATTTCGACGACTTTTTATATGTCAGTCCATCAAGTTCTAGGATCTGTTCGGATTTGTTGCTATCATTTCAAGCGCTAGCTCTGGAATTTGGTGTCCCTCTGTCGGAGGAGAAAACTTGTTTCCCTAGCACAACTTTGGAATTTTTGGGAATTGAAATAGATACCTGTAAGATGGAATTTCGTTTGCCCGTGGCAAAATTGGAGAAATTGAAATGGTTGATTGCGAGGGTGCTGCACAAGAAAAAGTTACAGTGGAAGGAGATGCAATCACTCTTGGGTATCCTGGCCTTTGCATGTAGAATCATGCCAGTTGGCAGGATTTTTTCTCGGCGTCTATACATGGCAATATCAGGTCTGAAATCGCCTCGGATGCAAATCAGACTGACTAGTCTGCTTAAAGAGGATTTGAAGGTTTGGTCCGGTTTTCTTGACTGTTATAATGGGAAGTCCTTTTTTCAGTATGATTTTGTAGTAGCGCGAGATTTCTGTTTATTCACGGATGCTGCTGACTCTAGAGGCTTCGGCGCCATCTGGAGAACGCACTGGTGCTGTGCGGCTTGGCCAGAGTCCTGGGTAAGGTCAGGGGCCACCAAGAATGTGGTTCTCCTGGAATTGTTTCCGATTTTGGTGGCTTTGAAGTTGTGGGGTTCAGAATTTGCGAACAGGCGCATGTTAGTGGAATCTGATAACAAAGGAGTGCTGTATGCGGTTACCTGTCTTTCGTCTAGTTCTTGGTTAGTGATAAAATTATTGCGTCAGGTGGTTTTTAGATGCCTCAAGTTTAACATCTGGTTGAAAGCTAAGTATACTCCCGGAATATTGAATAACATCGCCGATTCTCTATCTTGCTTCCAGATGGACCGTTTTCGGATTCTGCTGCCAGAGGCGGACGCAGAGGGCACACCATGCCCAGACCATTTGTGGGGGATGATTTGATGTCGGTGACGGATGCTATTAAAGGTTCTTAGCTCCCAAACCTTGGTCGAGCTACGCCGCTGCATGGAGCAGTTTGTTGTCTTTTGCTAGCACTGCAGGTTTTCGTTTCAATAGGCCATCTGAGGGTAATGTTCTGGCCTTTTTGTTAATGCGGCAGCGTTTTTCCAGTAGTCATGTGACAAAGGCGCTAGCCGGCATTTCATTTTTCTTCAGATTATTGGGTTTAAGGGCTTGTACTTCATATTTTTCTGTTAAACAGGCACTGAAGGGGTACAAGAGATTGACTTTTGTCTCGGATCACAGGAGGCCGATCTCTCTGGGCATCCTCAGGGGCCTTTGCGAAATTTTGGCAGTAGTTTGTTTTTCCCCTTATAGTTCTTACATAGTTAGTCAGGTTGAAAAAAGACACAAGTCCATCCAGTTCAACCATAAAAAAAAAAAAAAAAGCTTTACTATTTAAGACAGCCTTTGTGTTAGCTTTTTTCGGTGCGTTCCGCATCTCGGAGCTGGTACCGGCAAATAAGCATGGTAATTCTGGGATTCTTTTTGATCAGGTGTTGATGGATCAGTCGGGTGTTCACCTTTGGCTACAACATTAAAAAACTGATCAATGTGGAAAAGGCCATTGGGTCAATCTACAGGAGCACGATGAGTCCTTCATGTGCCCAGTAGCCATGGTTAGTCAATTTATGGGGCTTAGGCCTTCCGGAGGGTTTTTATTTTTTTTATTTTTTATTTTTTTTTCTAGTTCACATTAATTTACACCCCTGACAAAATACCAATTTGATGTTGTCTTAAAGAAATGTTTGGTTAGAATGGGATTAAGTAATTTCAGGTTTTCCTCCCACTCATTTCGGATAGGCACAGCCTCTGAGGCGGCCCGGTTAGGGTTCCCGGATTCTGTTATTAAAGCAATGGGGAGGTGGAAGTCTCAATGTTTTCAGTTATATGTTCGTCCTAATTTATTTGTTTGAATTCTAGGTACCCAGCTCACTCATTTATCTACTGGGCTCAAAAACGAGCAGCTCAACGCAGTTATACAACTAATTTATCTCTGCATCCGGACTCTTTTAGGTTGTTTTGGAAGGGTATCAGAGGCCTTCAGTGGTTCCAACTGTACTTCCATTTGAACAGGTTGTATCAAGTATGGCCGTCGCCATCTATTTTGGTTATGCATTTGGGAGGAAATGATTTGGGAAATGTAAAAACGTTGGATTTGTTGTTTATGATCAAGCGTGACTTGCATCGTTTTATGGTAACTTCCCCAGGTACAACGCTAGTTTTTTCCGAGGTGGTTCCTCGTCTTTCCTGGCTCTCCTCTGACCAGAGGAGGGTTATGGAAAAGATGAGAAAGAGTCAATAGGGCTCTGGAAAAGTTCATGCCTCAGATTGGTGGACTATCCTATCGGCATGTTGTGGACCTGGAGGGCGGTTTTCCAGGTCTATACAGGTCGGATGGTGTTCACTTGTCGGAAGTGGGTATGGATATCTTTAATTTGGGCTTGCAGAACAGCATTGAGGTGGCCGCGACGGTTGGGGTGGGACGGTC
The DNA here is from genome assembly GCA_029206835.1 of Rana muscosa. NCBI lineage: Eukaryota > Metazoa > Chordata > Amphibia > Anura > Ranidae > Rana > Rana muscosa. The sequence continues at coordinate 857,316,712 of CM055117.1, forward strand.
TTGATGCTCAAGACCGTCGTGTGGGGACTGTTATTGATATTTGAAGTTTGAGCTACTGCTCGAGTTCTAATAACTGAGCAGGTAGAAATCTGTTATGTGATTATATATCTAAGTTATGAGTGATAATAAATATGAGTAATAATAAAGAGTTATTGGAAATTAATTATTTAAACCAATAAAGGTGTCGCGGCCAATATATTTTGCCAAATAAGAAGGTTTTTGAGTGTTCATTTTAATTTGTATCTGGGGAAGTTGGGTCTGGGTGGGTGTGGCCTACAATCTCATGAAAAAAGGGGGCACAATATGGGGCCACTTTCTTGAGATTGTGGCCTCCCCATCCTAGGATTTGATATAAATTATTAAACAGCATAGGTTTATTTAGTCAGGTTACTGCCTCTTTAAGAGTCTAGAGGGAAGCTTTCAGGTGCAGCCAATAAGGTTTCAGGGATTCTCTGGAAGCAAGGGGTTAGGCTATATAATGGTCAGCAGGTGTGGGGCTCATCCTCTTGCCTGCGGACAGCTGAAGAAGTTTGGAGCTCCCTCCCTCCCGCCCCAGTCGCGTACACCTCTTATGTGGTTGGGTCACCCCGGATTCTGGGGGGGACTGTTATTGATATTTGAAGTTTGAGCTACTGCTCGAGTTCTAATAACTGAGCAGGTAGAAATCTGTTATGTGATTATATATCTAAGTTATGAGTGATAATAAATATGAGTAATAATAAAGAGTTATTGGAAATTAATTATTTAAACCAATAAAGGTGTCGCGGCCAATATATTTTGCCAAATAAGAAGGTTTTTGAGTGTTCATTTTAATTTGTATCTGGGGAAGTTGGGTCTGGGTGGGTGTGGCCTACAATCTCATGATTCTTGCGGACATCACAAGCTCTTAAAGGGGACCTGTGCTCACACGATTGACAAAGTACTGGCATAAGGCCAAAGTATTTATATATTCTTAGCAAGCTGTAAAAGATTTTTAATGCCCCTTTCATCTTTCAGGTTCATGGGAATGAATGCAATAAGTTCTGATTTTTTTCCTTCCAGGAAAAATTTAAATGGGCACATAAGTGACCTCCATTTTTATTCTGATACTACTCAACAAGGAAAGCCCATGTAAAAGAAGCCTAAAACAAGCAATCCCTGTAACTGTAGGCACTATGGAGAGATTCATCTTGAAATTTCAGACGTTGAAATTGCAAAATTGCAGCTCTTCTCCCCTTCATTCTTGTTCACACATGTGGCACGTTTGTATATGCTCGCCAATCATCTCTAAATTGCTTCTGAAAAGGAATCCACTATAAATCGCTTTTCAGAGGCTGTTTACAACCACCACTGTAGACATTCAGGAGTTGATAAGTCACCTTTTGAATGTTTTTTTTTTTCCCATTCCCCTGGGATTTAAACACTAAAATTCCACCAGACTGCACAGCATCCCCATCATAACCACATCTATGGCATGTGATTGCAGCATGGTCTGGAAGGATAATCAAAAAAATCAATCAAATTTTTTTTTACTTTTTTGTATACCATGTCACTGTCCCATTGTCTTCAATTATGCATGGGTGGCAAGCGGCACGGTCTACCAATTGTGGCATGCTATTTTAAATTTGATGTACCACATATGACCGCAGCAAAGTAAATAAAACTGCAGCAGAGAGACTTGTATTTCTCAATGGAACACAAATGTGGTGACCTTGTAGCACTTGGAGTCAATCGATACTTCCTTCAGCCCTGTAACCAAAAATTTGAACCTCGTAACCGACCTACAGCCGGAAAAATCAGCAGAAGCAAAAAAAATTATAAAAGCATGTTTTTTTTAAATCAATATGGGTGTATTTAAATTTTTTTTGCAAAAGGTAAAATAGGTCTTAAAGCTGTTATTCGACAGTGCCTGCAGCTACAGAAGTTACATAGTTAGTCCGGTTCAAAAAAAAGACACAAGTCTGTCCAATTCAAAACATTATAAAAAAAATAAATAAAGTATAAAATCTCCATATACACAATCTATGACAGCAGGCAGGTTAAATTCCCTGGTTGCATCCAGGACGCAGTATATATATATATATATATATATATGTCCTAGGTTCAGGCTTTATGCCAGTTTGTACCTCTAGGGGGAGTGCTGGGAGTCCTGCTGGGAGGACTTGATGAGCCCAGCTGAATTAGGTGGGCTCATTAGGTCCTCTACAAAAACTCCCAGCAGGCTAAGGCCCCTTTCACACTAGCGGACCGTATGTCCGCTTTTTCATCCATCCGTTTACGGATGAAAAAGGGACATACATTGGTCCCTATGAGATTGCGGGTGTCAGCGGATGAACATCCCAAGCCCCTGATTCTACAGACGGAGGAAAATCCTATTTTTCTATCCGTCTGCAGAGCAGATCGGATGAACACTGACAGACGGTCCGTGTTCATCCGATCCCTCCATAGGGGAGAGCGGAGATCTGACAGGGCGGTCCCTGCACAGTGTGCGGGGACCGCCCTGTCATCCGCCGGCTCAGCGGGGATCAGCGGAGCGAGCGGAGGTTCACGGGCGGATCCTCACGGATCCGTCCCGTGTGAAAGGGGCCTTAGGGAGTTGCTCCAACCTGGAACCAGATCTATGTGGATAGTCTGGGGAGTGTGATCTCTCTGTGGTGAGACAAAGCCTGTGTGGCTATTCCTAAGAACTTTAAAAAAAACAGGGAGTTAGGGACACCAATGTGTATAGTGAGCGGTCAAGTTGACCAGGTTTTCTTTTTGTGTTTCTTTTGTTTTCTGTTATATTTTTTGTATATAGTTCAAATAAAACCGCACCCTTTTTGTTCTTCCTCCTACCATTGTCTACTGTGCCTAATTTTTGTGTGGTAAACCCATCCAGGGGGTCACACACCCACTGCCGAGTTAACCCCCTCACAGTTGGTGGAGAACCAGTGGCAGATTTTTTTAAAGGCCAGCATGGAGGAGATACTGAAACAGCTGGCTCTAGCAAATGCCAATCAGCAGCAGACAAATGCAGGTTTGCAAAAGAGCCTTGCAGCTCAACAACAGAGCCTCGCAGCCCAGCAGCAAGCTCATCAACAGAGTCTCACAGCCCAGCAGCAAGCTCATCAACAGAGTCTGGAAGCTCAGCAACAAGCCCAACAGCAATCTGAAGCCCGCTTCATAGACCTGCTGCAGAAGCAAGAGCAGAGACTACAACAACAAATGGAGACATTAATGCAGCAACGTCCGCAGACCAGTGAGGCAAGTAGTTCCTCTAATACCGCATCCTTTGGGGTGAGCCGTTTACTGACAAAAATGACTGGAGAGGATGATCTAGAGGTGTTTTTGACCACATTTGAAAGGACTGCTGAAAGGGAAAAGTGGGCTGGACTGGTGGCCCCTCTGTTAACTGGGGAATCGCAGAAAGCTTATTATGACCTAGAGCCTGACCAAGCAAAAGACTATGTGATGCTAAAAACTGAAATATTGGCACGGCTGGGTGTCACCCTGGCTGTCCGGGCTCAGCGTGTGCATAACTTAACTTTCCGGCTTGGTAAACCCCCCAGATCTCAAATGTATGATCTCATTCACCTGAGCAGGAAGTGGCTACAGCCAGAGACTTTGTCCGCACCAATGATTGTGAAACGTGTTGTGATGGATCGCTTCCTGAGAGCTCTTCCTACTGCCATCCAAAAGTGGGTAAGCCATGGAGACCCGGAAACGGCCGATAAGCTTGTGGATCTTGTAGAGAAGTACTTGGCTACAGAGAACCTGACTGCCTCTTCCAGAGACTCACAGACTTTCCACCCTAGGACCAGACCATCCCCAGTGGCGGGTAAGATGATTCCAAGGGGTGCGGGTGGAGAGAGTGAGAGGGTGGGAGTTCTACCTAATGTCTGGCGAGAACAGCGCGGGAAGTCAAGGGTTCAAGAGGCAGCAAAAAGGATTGTTTGCTACTGCTGCCGGCAGGAGAGACATATTGCGGCAAATTGCCCGGTTGTGGCTGAACCCATGCAATGTGACTTTCTAAGGGACAGACGTCAGTCGCTGTTTGCGACAGTCGCATGCACTGCCATTCGGGGAACTGAGAAACATTTATGCAAAATGTGTATTAATGGTAGAAATGTTGTTGTGTTGCTGGATTCAGGTAGCCTGGTGACACTGATAAAGGCTGAATTACTTACTACAGAGGTCTCTGTTTATAACAAGGTAGCTGTTATTTGTGTGCATGGGGACACCCGAGAGTATCATGTGACTACAGTATATTTTGAGACCTCCAAAGGAACCCTCTCTCATCAGGTGGGGTTAGTGTCTCACTTACCACATGATGACATTGTGGGAAGGGATTTTCCAAAGTTCTGGGAACTATGGGATTATCCTGAGCCCCCCACTGGTGCCCCTATATACCAGGAATGTGGTGATCAGAATTCCTCTGAGAGTGGTGAGGTCTCTCCAGAATTTCTCTTGTCGGTATTGGCAGGGGAGACTCGAGAAACTGGGGAGGAGCCCACATCCTCAGACGAAAACATGCCAAATGTAGAGTTTTCTGATCTCGAGGTTCACAAGGAAAATTTTGCCACAGAACAGTTAAAAGACCTTACCCTGATGAAGGCACTGGAAAACGTAGTGAAAATAGATGGCGAGTTAGTGAACCCAGATAAGACCTGCACTTACCCGTACTTCATCATGGAAAGGGACCTACTGTATTGGGTGGCTCAAAGGGCAGAAGAAACCATTGAGCAACTTGTGGTGCCCAAACCTTACAGGAAGTTGGTATTAGAGTTGGCCCATGGGCACATTCTTGGAGGTCATCTGGGGACAGAGAAAACCCGAGAGAGAGTATTGCAGAGATTCTATTGGCCTGGGGTCATGAAGGAAACAGAAAATGATTGTTCCTCCTGCCCTGTGTGTCAGAAGTCGGCACCTATCCCACATTTTCGTAGCCCGCTGGTACCCCTTCCCATCATTGAGGTTCCCTTAGAGCGGATCGCAATGGATTTGGTAGGTCCGATAGTGAAGTCCGCTAGGGGGCATCAGTACATTTTGGTTATATTAGACTATGCCACCCGTTATCCGGAGGCGATTCCTCTCCGAAATACCTCGGCCAAAACCATAGCCAAAGAGCTATCGCTTGTTTTTAGCCACGTGGGTATTTGTAAGGAACTGCTTACGGACCAAGGTACACCCTTTATGTCCCGGGTTATGAAAGAGCTGTGCAAGTTATTCAAAGTGACACAATTGCGTACATCAGTGTATCACCCCCAAACAGATGGGTTGGTTGAAAGATTCAACAAAACCCTTAAACAAATGTTAAAGAAGGTGGTAGATAGAGATGGAAAGGATTGGGACTGTCTTATTCCCTATTTAAAGTGGAGCTCCACCCTAAATAGCAACTTTTGCTATTTGGAACCCTCCCCCCCTCCGGTGTCACAATTGACACCTTTCAGGGGGGAGGGGGGTGAAGATACCTGTCTAAGACAGGTATTTTCAACCACACCCGGGAGTCCTGTCTCCGGGAATCTGCGGGAGTTACGTCACTTCCCGCAGACTTCCCTTGGTGTTCTGGGAGACACTCGGCTCCCAGAACACAGGAGCACCAATCAGAACGGCGCAGCGCGACTCGCGCATGCGCCGTAGGGAACCGGGCATGAAGCCGCAGGGCTTCACTTCCTGGTTCCCTCAGCGAGGATGGCGGAGGGAGCAGCAGAGCGATGAGCGGTCGCTCGTCCTCTGCTGTGGACGTCGCTGGACTCCAGGACAAGTAAGTGTCCAAATATTAAAAGCCAGCAGCTGCTGTAGCTGTAGCTGCTGGCTTTTAATATTTTATTTTCCGGCGGAGCTCCGCTTTAATGTTTGCCATTAGGGAGGTACCCCAATTCTCTACGGGTTTCTCACCCTTCGAGTTGCTCTATGGGAGACACCCAAGAGGATTGTTGGATATCACCAGGGAAACTTGGGAAAGTGAGAGTTCTCCCCACAGGAGTGTGATTGAGCATGTCGCCCTGATGCAAGATAGAATTGCACAGGTAATGGCACTTGTAAGGGAACATCTGGCCCAAGCACAGTTAGCACAACAGAGAGTGTATAACCGTGGGGCCAAGACCCGTACCTTCTCCACGGGGGATAGGGTATTGGTACTTGTCCCTACAGTTGAAAGCAAATTCCTCGCCAAATGGCAAGGCCCTTACGAGATAATGGAAAAAGTGAGCGAAGTGAATTACAAGGTCCGACAACAGGAAGGCGAAAGCCCGAACAGATCTATCACATCAATCTGTTGAAAGCCTGGAGGGATCGAGAATCCCTAGTCGCAGAAACTTTGTCACCAGCTCAGTCTTATTGCGTGATTCCTGAGGTTGGAATAGCAGTCACCTTGTCAAAGCCCCAACAACAGGAGGTTAAGGTGTTTGTGCTTCGCAACCAAGAGGTTTTCTCTGAGCTGCTGGGACAAACGTCTGGGGTAGAGCATGATATTATTACCCCGCCCGGTGAAAGGGTGAAGCTAAAACCCTATCGCATCCCAGAGGCCCGATGGGAGGCAATACGTGAAGAAGTACAGAAAATGCTTAAGTTGGGGTGATAGAGGAATCCCAAAGTGACTGGTCCAGTCCCATAGTGTTAGTACTTAAACCGGATGGGAGCTGGCGTTTTTGTAACGATTTTCGACAACTGAGCAAAATTTGACACCTACCCCATGCCACGTATAGATGAGTTAACAGCCAGGAACAGCACGGTACATGACAACTCTCGATCTCACAAATGGGTATTGGCAAATTCCCCTGGCTAAATCGACCAAGGAGAAAACCGCGTTTGTAACCCCAGACAGGGCATTCCAGTATAAAAGAATGCCGTTTGGGTTACAGAATGCACCGGCAACCTTCCAGCGGAAAATGGACCAGATTCTGAGGCCCCATCAGAAGTATGCTGAAGCTTACCTGGATGATGTAATTATCCATAGCACAGATTGGGCCTCACATCTGCCAAAAGTGCAAGCAGTCCTAGACTCTATCCGGGAAGCTGGGTTTATGGCCAACCCAAAGAAGTGTACCATTGGACAGGAAGAGGCCAAATATCTTGGGTACACCATTGGGAGGGGAGTGATAAAACCCCAAGTCAATAAAGTCGAGGCCATACAGAATTGGCCACGTCCTAACAGCAAGAAGCAGGTACGAGCCTTTCTGGGAATCGCTGGTTATTATCGGCGATTTATCCCCCACTTTGATTCTCAGGCTGTGCCCTTAACCAACATGACCAAAGGGAAAGACTTGGTAATGGTTAAGTGGACCCCAGATGAGCGGCTTATAACGGGACTGTGATACTGCGGCGGTCAATCTGACACTAACAGACGGGGGGATTAACTGCCACTGACCTTACCAGTGACATTAATACAGTGATCAGTGATAAAACTATACACTGTAACCGTAAATGACACTAGCTGAGAAGGGTTAACATCTAGGGCGATCAAGGGGTTAAATATGTGCCTAAGTATGTGTAATGTGTGTAAAGTGTGCTGCTTTCACTAACTGATCTCTCAGTTTCTCATCCCTGCTTTGAAGCTTTTCAGTTTCTACAGACTGAGCTGGCTTCAGATTCTAAGAGGAAAGACTTCAGCTTCCAGCGACACTGTGGTGAGAAGAAGGGGAAGTATTGTAAATTGCCCAGGCTGAGGAGAGGAAGGAAAAAAGACTGGCAGAGAAACTGAGGCTGGGAGCAAACCGCGACACTTTAGTGAGAGAGCGAGACGCAGTGGCCGCCATTCCAGAACATCAAAGGACACCCTGGATGCTGGTTGAAAATACTGCCTAATTGAGGAGCTGGACTCCAAGGACACTGACCCGGGTATACTTAGAGGCCACTGGCCTACCCTGCACTACACCTTGATAAAAAAAAAAGGGGCAGACGTGTCTGAGAGAAATACAGTGTGTGTGTCTGTAAAAGTTCCTAAAGGGATACTACCTCAAGCACTCCAAAATAGTGAGTGGGCCCTAACAAGCTGGCCAGGAGAATAGCATATTGCTGACTACCAAACTTTTATTGTGATGTATCGATTTGGGCTTTTCCAGTTTAGAATTTAGAAGGGGTTGTCTTTGAGCCAATTATTATTTCTGCAGTATATTTCTCCATTGCAGAATACCCTTGCTATTTTTTATCCAGTACAGTATATTTCTTCTATGGTTTACCTTGTTACAATCTACTTCTTGCTATTGCTCAACCATTTGCTGTGTTTTTATAGCGTCCATACACTTAAAGCCATTTGGCTGTGTATACAGATATCTGCAATAAACATTCCACATTCAGCAGGTGTATCAGAGATTGCGGGGCTACTTATAGAGTCGTGGGCACGGGAACAGGGAGACCCTAGAAACAGCGGCTCTTTGGTGGTATGAAGTACACCTGTTACTGTTAATTCCATAAAAAAATAATAACCAAAAATAATGTAAGTATAGAAAAGAAGAATCTCCACACAAGATGACTGCACCAGTACTTAAAGCGGAGCTCCACCCAAAAAGGGGAAGTTCCACCCCCCCTCCACTGCCACATTTGGCACCGGGTACCTGGTTTTGAAATTCGGCCCTCCCCCTTCTTCTCCTACAGTTTTCACAGGTCCCAGAAGACTACGGGACCATTCAGAAGGCACATCACGGCTTGCGCATGCGCAGTAGAAGCCGGTTGTGAAGCCGCAAGGCTTCACTTTCTGTTTCTCTTACTTGCTATGCCGGCGCCTGTACCCGCTGACCTAAGAATCTTTTTTGGGTGAAGACTAGAGATGCACCAAAAATTTTCCGGCCAAAAATTGTGTTATCAGCATTTTGCCATTAGGAGAAAACGGTGCCCATAATGGCACTGAAAACGCATGTGATTTTGCCGCGATTTTACTATGCTTATGGTGTGTCTTTTATAGATCATGGAACTCAAAAACTGCATCAAAAATGTAACAGGGATGCGTCCTTGCTGCATTTTCAATGCATTTTAATGAGGAAGTGCGTTTTTTTTAACTGACCAAAAATGCAGCAAGCAGCATTTTTAACACCACCCCAGTGTGAAGACCTATATAGAATTTAAAAGGGATGCATTTTTCTTGAGCTTTTCTTGCGCTAAAGGTGCTGATAATGGCCAACAATAAATTCATATTCATTTAAATTTATGATACTAAATTAAAAAGTCGAATATAACACAATTATATATAAACATATATTTTTAAAAAACCAATTTTCAGTTTCAGTTTTGGTTTTCGGCCAAGTGCATCCTGCATTTTGGGGAGCAAAATCTCAATTTGGTGCACCTTTAATGAGGACATCACTGGATCCCCAGATAGGTAATTGTCCTATTAAAAGTCAGCAGCTACAGTATTTATAGCTTCTCATTTTTAATTTTTTAGGGGGAGCCTGGAGCTCCTTTTTAATTATTTAACGATTGTTTTGCAATCAAAAACAATCAAAAGTTCTGAAGTGGTTATTAGTGTGTTTTAGGGAGCTTTCATACTGCCCCCACCCTGTAGTTTTACTGTGGATTAGCTGCGCTTTGCCATAGACTTCCATTATTCCTTCAGTTTTGGTGTGCTTTCAGAAAACTCACCAAAATTGCCACAGTGCAGCGCGGTAGTGTGAAGCCGCCCTTAACCCCTTGAAGCCATCGTCTCCCAGCCCTTTAGGGGTTTAGGACATTGAGAGTCGGAGCAGGGTTTATGATCATGTGACCGCTGTGATTGGCTGTCACGGCGGTCACATAATGCTTGCGATCGAGAGCTTTCCGTTAGCCACCGGGAAGCAGCGGTTGGGAGCTTTACATAGTTAGTCAGGTTGAAAAAAAAAGACACAAGTCCATCTAGGTCAACCATAAAAATAAATAAAAAATAATATCATACACTCCCATATACACAATCCTTTACCCACAGTTGATCCAATTTGCTACAACAGGGGAAAAAAATCCTTCCTGATCCCCAGAGAGGCAATCAGATTTTCCCTGGATCAACTTTACCTATAAATGTTAGTACCCAGTTATATTATGTACATTTAGGAAAGTATCCAGGCCTTTCTTAAAGCAATCTACTGAGCTGGCCAGAACCACCTCTGCAGGGAGTCTATTCCACATTTTCACAGCTCCTACTGTGAAGAAACCTTTCCGTGTTTGGAGGTGAAATCTCTTTTCCTCTAGACGTAAGGAGTGCCCCCTTGTCCTTTGTGTTGACCGGAAAGTGAATAACTCAACACCAAGTTCACTATATGGACCCCTTATATATTTGTACATGTTAATCATATCCCCCCTTAATCTCCTTCTCAAGAGAGAATAAATTCAGTTCCTCTAATCTTTCCTCATAGCGGAGTTCCTCTATGCCTCTTATCAGTTTGGTTGCCCTTCTCTGCACGTTCTCCAGTTCCCCGATATCCTTTTTGTGAACTGGTCCCCAAAACTGAACAGAACTGCATATTCCAGATGAGGTCTTACTAATGATTTGTACAGGGGCAAAATGATATCTCTCTCTCTCCCTCTCTCTGGAGTCCATACCTCTCAAGACAAGAAATCACATTGCTTGCTTTGGAAACCGCAGCTTGGCATTGCATGCTATTATTGAGCTTATGAACTGCCAAAACCCCCAGATCCTTCTCCACTACAGATCCCCCCAGTTGTACTCCCCCTAGTATGTATGATGCATGCATATTCTTAGCCCCCAAAAGCATAACTTTACATTTATCAACATTAAACCTCATCTGCCACATAGTCGCCCAATTAGACAGAGCATGGAGGTCGGCTTGTAAATTGGAGACATCCTGTAAGGACGTTATTCCACTGCATAGCTTGGTGTCATCTGCAAAGACTGAAATGGTACTTTTAATCCCAGATCCAATATCATTTATAAATATATTAAAAAGTAAGGGTCGCAACACTGAACCTTGGGGTACACCACTGATAACCTTAGACCTTTCCGAGTAAAGCCCCATACACGCGGTCGGACTGCCCAACAAACTTCGTTTTGAGCAAGTTGGACCAACAATCCGACCGTGTGTACGCTCCATCGGACAAACTTTTTTCGTTTGGTTTTGGATTTCATCGGACAAAAGTTGGGTCTGCAAACTGACAAACTTTTGCCCAACAAAAGTCTGATGGAGCAAAGTCCGACCGTGTGTACAGATAACCATCGGACTTTAGTCAGATGGACAAAACAACTAATGTTAAAATCAACCAACAATAGCAGAAGTTGACCAAAGGGTGGCAGTAAAGATCAGAAAAGAGTAGAAAAAACACGTGATGTTGTAAGAAGTTTTAAGAAAGTTTGCAGAAAAGTCAGAGCGTGTGTATGCTATGGGTGTTCCCAACCAACTCCATTCGGACAAAAAAAAACACGGAAAAGTCCGATGGAAGTCCGACCTAGTGTACGAGGCTTTAGAATCATTAACCACTACTCTCTGAATTCTGTCCTTTAGCCAATTTTCTATCCATTTACAAACTGATCTTTCCAAGCCTGTAGACTTTACCTTACACATTAGCCGTGTGTGGGGAACTGTCAAACTCTTTTGCAAAATCCAAGTATACCACATCCACCGCCACCCCTCTGTCCAAGGTTTCACTTACCTCTTTATAAAAAGAGATTTGTTTGACAACTTCTGTCTTTCATGAATCCATGCTGTCTGTTGCTTAAATGTTTTTTTTTCCAGCAAGAACTCATCTACATGATCTTTTATTAAAAACTCTCCAGTATCTTCCCGACTATAGAAGTTAAACTAACAGGTCTATAGTTACTTGGTAAACACTTTGCTCCCTTTTTAAATATAGGCACCACATTGGCCCTGCGCCAATCCAGTGGTACTATTCCAGTCATTAATGAGTCCCTAAAAATATGATACAATGGCTTTGAAAGGACAGAGCTCATTTCTTTTTAGGATCCGTGGGTGTATGTCATCTGGTCCAGGTGCTTTATCCTTTTTTTTTTCTGTCCAAATGTTTCTGGACCATGTCATTTGGGGCTGTGTCAATACTATCCTCATTATGGACATGCGCTCCCCCATGCTCCTTTGTATACACTGAAGAAAGTATTTAATACATTTGCCTTCTCTTTGTCTCCAGTCACCCACTTAGATTATTTTGTAAAGGCAAAAAAAAAAAAAAAAAAGATAAAAGAATCCTAGAATCCACTCTCACCAAGGGAATATATTAATTAATGAAGTACCAGCCGATTCGTCAGTAGTGGACGGGATACCTGCCCTAGGCCCTATTTTGTAAAGGGCCTACATGCTCAGACTTCACCTTTTTACTATTAATATATTTGAAGAATTTTTCGGGGTTTGTCCTACTATCTTTTTCAATCTGTCGTTCGTTTTGAATTTTTGCGTCCTTGATTTCCTCTTTATATATTCTGTTATATTCTTTGTAAAATTTAAACAATATTAGTGTTCCTTCATTTTTATATTTTTTAAAAGCTCTTTTCTTATTGTTTATAGCTTTTTTTTTTTTTACTTTGGCCGTGAACCATATAGGTTTTATTTTTAGCCTTTTAAACTTATTGCCCGTGGGAATATACTTTGCAGTGAGTTCACATACAGTCTTTATTGAAGAATTCCCATTTCTGTTCTGTGTTCATCAATGCCAATATTCCCTCCCAGTCTCAAGCCCTGTACACACGGCCGAGATTCTCGTCAGGAAAAAAATGTTGTTTTCCTGACGAGAATCTTGACAAGAAACTTGTCCCGGCCGAGTGTACACACGTACGATTCAAAAGAACCGCCGTTCTTTTGAATGGCACGCAAGCGGTGACGTCATCGATTACGACGAGCGTGCGCTCCTCACATTCGATGCCTTCGCCGCCATCTTGCTACACCCTATGCCTAGGAAGCTACCGCGCATGCGTCAACGTCATTTCGAACATGCGCGGGTTTCCACAGCGACAGGTAAGTGTACACACGCTCGGGTTTCTCGTCGAGAAACAGGCCGACTAGATTCTCGACGAGAAAAAAATACGCAGGTCGTCTTTTTTCTCATCTGGGAATCTGGGCAGTTTTCTCGATGAGAAAACTGAAACCCACGTACACACAGCCGTTTTTCTCGGCAAGAAAACTCTCCCGGCAATTTTCTTGTCGTTTTTTGCCGAGAAAACCGGTCATGTGTACGCGGCCTCAATCTTGGAGCAGCCCTCATCCTTGGAAAATTTGCTCTCTTAAAGTTAAGTGTTTTTAATCTTTCCCGTATGTGTTTTTTGCTTACAGCCAACATCAAATGAAATCATCTTAGTTAGCCACTGGCAAGCAGCGGTCGGGGGATTTCGGTTAGCCACCGTCAAGCAGCGGTTGGGAGATTTCCGTTAGCCACCATCAAGCAGCGGTTGGGAGATTTCTGTTAGCCACCGGCAAGCAGCGGTTGGGAGATTTCTGTTAGCCACCGGCAAGCAGCGGTTGGGAGATTTCTGTTAGCCACCGGCAAGCAGCGGTTGGGAGATTTCTGTTAGCCACCGGCAAGCAGCGGTTGGGAGATTTCTGTTAGCCACCGGCAAGCAGCGGTTGGGAGCTTTCCGTTAGCCACTGGGAACTGTGCTGGGAGCGGGCTCTCGGCACAGCTGTATTTGCACTAATGCATGCAAATATGCGGCCGCTTTGCACCAAGGCCCACCCACTGAGAGACCGCATATTTGTATTTGGATGGCGCCAAGAGGTTAAGGTGTTCTGTTTGATCAAGAAAGTGTCCATTCATGTGAGCAGGCTTATTTATACATTGTTGGTTCTATGTGATCATTTATATTGGTGTACCATTTGTAACTTTTCTCCTAAATCCAATTTGTTTCTTCCCAATTCCTAATGACCTGCAACTTTAAGCCCAGGTTCACACTGGGCTGCGGGAGTGAAGCCGTGCGAGTTCAGCTGAACTCGCATGATTTCACTCTCGCTGGCAGTCCCGATTTCAGCCGCGATTACAAAGACATCTGTGCAGGTTTCTGCACAGATGTCAATGTAAATCACGGCCCGAAATCGCAAAAAGTAGTACAGAAACTACTTTTTGAAATCGGTGCAGCGCCGCAGATGCAGCGTCGCGCCGATTAGGAAGGTGCCATTGCCGGCAATTTGCGGCAAATACCGCTGTTTTGACATGCAATTTGACATGCCAAATCGCATGTCAAAATGCACCAGTGTGAACCAGGGCTAAGGCAGCAATATAAGCTTCTTTTTGGCTTAGTGGATGGCTCTGTTGGCCGAATCATATGCAGCCACTATTTGGACATTTCATAGAACAATTTTCAATATATACTTGAGAGTATATATATATATATATATAAAAATAAAAAAGTCATACTCCCGTGTAAAGCTCCTTTACATCTTCACCAGCTCAGCTTATTGTACTTCCAAATGTCTCAATAGACTCCTGTACTTCTGGGCCTAAATGCAGGTGATCTTTTTTTTTTTTTATGTTCCTGAGCCAAGAAGCACCTATGAAAAGGACATAGTCAGGACAAGTCAGCTAATACTGGTCATGGAGGGGATACCAAAACTTTTCCTAAACAGAACCTTGGTAATCTTTGTCTGTCACTGGCTCTGGAAGTCAGAGTATTTTTGGACTGATAAAAGCTACTGGAACCTAGGGAACGTGTAACTAAAGCTGGCCATACATTGAGCGAATTTCATCTGGTTCCAAATGAACCAGCCAGCAGAGCCCGCTGTCAGGATACAATACCCAGGGGAATTTGTCCATCTGTGCTATATTGCGGGCTGACCAAAAACATTGAATAGTTTATGCCCAGCTATTAAAGACAAGTCAGCTATGGCAACTCTATTATTTCTATCCTGACATTTTCCATCAAAAGCTAGATTTGGCTGGTCCTTTTGTACGTGTAATAATTTGTTTGATTATGTTAATATTAAAATATTTATTTTTGATTTCCCAAAATTCTAAAAAGTGTTGCAAACCATGCAGGCATATACAAACAGTAGTAATCGTGGCAATTACAATAATAATAATAATAATATTATAATGCATGGCTTTGTCACATGTAAATTGAATTCTCCATCTGGTTCTTTAATGCCCATCATTTCCTGTAATATATATTTAACAAGTATTATCCTGAGGGTAATTGCTTATTATTGGAGATAATAATTTCTTGGTACATCTCTATTAACTAACATGTAAAAAGGACTGTAGTGCTCATCTTCTACTGTGCTACAACTAAAGTCACACATCTACAAGAGCCTATCTGTCAACGACAAAAATAAGTTGCCTTGTCTTCAACAGCAGGAAATGACTATGTGGTGATGAGTATTGGCCGAGTAACTGCGATCATCTGACATTGACACGCTCGTATACACCAATACTAATATTTTCTTTTGCTTGAAGTTATTGTTATAATATATAGTTATATACATAGTTGTTAGTGACGTTCTTGCAGTTAAAGTTAAACAATTTGTCACATCATCCACATTTTTTTGTTTTTGTTTCAAATATATCAAATACATTTTAGCAAAAAGCCTTTTTATGATATCAACCCGATGACACAACTTCGTGACCTACTTGTATACCTTTAAATTTTTCACTTGCTATGAATGTTACCCAGTGAACCACCAGCTTTTTTTTTTTTAGGTTGCTTACATTTTTTAAAATTGTACTTAAAGTGCACCCCCCTCCAATGCCACATTTGCCCCTTTTTGTTTTGACATGTACCCGCTCCCACTACCAGGTAAGATTGTCGCAGCGATCTACGAGTATGTCGAGTCCCTACTCCTCCTTCCCCCACCCACTGCCTTCTAGGACACACGCATGTCCTAGAAGATGGCGGGACCATTCACAAAGTTCAGCTCGACTCGCACATGTACAATAGAAAACTGTCTGTGAAGTCTTAAGGCTTCAATGCCAGTTTCCCTTAGTGAAGATTGAAGAATCGTCTCGGGTGTCAACATCGCTGGATCCCCGGACAGGTAAGTGTCCTTATAATAAAAGTCAGCAGCTACAGTATTGGGGGGGGGGGGGGGCAGACTGGAGCTCTTCTTAGAAGTATAACTAAAGGCAAATTTAATTTTTTATTTTATTTTTAAGTTTTGGATGGAGTGGAGAGGGATTAGAGCACCCATCAGGCCTTTATTGCTGCCTGTGACCCTGTTTACCAATATCACAGAGTGTAAAAGTAAAAGAAAATCCCAAATATTAAATTGCCACCAGAACGGAAATCGAGGGGAAATCTTTCAATAGGGACAATGAAGTGCACAAAATTACCTTAACCTCTTCATGACCGAGGCCCAACAAACCTTAACCACTTTTCACCCACGCTATAGCCGAAAGAAGGCTACAGCGCGTGCTTAAAATTCCAGGAGGGCGTACATGGGCGTCCTCCCGTTCTCGCGCTCAGCTAATAACAGAGCAGGGTAAAGGGTCAATCACAGTGGGCCCTTTACCACGTGATCAGCTGTCAGCCAATGACAGCTGATCACAGAAGTGAACAGAAGACGGTTTCCGGCTTTTTTTTCTTCACATTGTCAGCGTGAAAAAAGGAGAAAGCCATTAACAGTCTGCTGTTAGAGTGGCATTGGTTCCCTTAGTGATCGCCAGTACCCTCTAGTGTCGTTGATCAGTGCCCACCAGTGCCACCTATCAGTACCCACCAGTGCCACCTATCAGTGCTGCTAATCAGTGCCCATCAGTGCCACCTATCAGTGCTGTCAATCAGTGCCTCCTGATTAGTGCCGCTTATCAGTGGCACCTATCGGGACCCATCAGTGCCGCCTAATCCGTGCCTCCTGATCAGTGTCCACCAGTGGTGCCTCATTAGCGCCTATCAGTACTGCCTATCAGTGCCATCTCATCAGTGTCCATCAGTGAAGGAGAAAAATATGAAAAGCTTTTTTTTTTTTTCTTTCTGTATTTTTTTGGGGGGAAAAAAATGAAAAACCCAGTGGTGATTAAATACCACCAAAAGAAAGCTCCATTTGTGTGAAAAGAATGATAAAAATGTCATGTGTACAGTGTTGCATGACCACACAATAGTCATTTAAAGTGTGAGAGTGCTGAAAGCTGAAAATTGGCCTGGTCAGGAAGGGGGTATAAGTTCCCAGTAAGCAAGTGGTTAATGGCCTTTGTTTTCTTACCAAAAACATACTGCATCTGACACTTACACCGCCACTGACTGGCATTAGCACGCTGACACTTAGACCTCGTTCACACCATGTGCAGAGATGTCAGTTTTTCCACATAGGTTCTGCAAGGGCACAAGAAAGAAAAAAACGAAACAATTGTTCTTTATGTGCCCTGTTCACACCACAACACTAGTATCAGGTGCAGATTTTTTCTGCGCAGGAATCTAAAACATGTATAAAACTCACTGAAACGTGCATGAAAACTGATGTAAACTTGATTCTCTGCAAGTGAAACCTATGCGTCAGTTTCCATCAGTTATTATGCATGTATAGTGTTATTGAGGCTTTTCGCTGCCAGAGCTGTTTTTGCATTTTTTGCACAGATGTTTAAAAAATAATTTTAGCCCTAAAGATGATGTAAAGCCACCATAAATTATATATTTTGTGAAGGCAGACACCCTAGAGCAGGGGTCATCAACCCCCGGTCCCCGGCCCACTACCGGGCCGTGGCCCTTCTGCAGTCGGGCCGCGGGTGCGGGTGGCTCTCAAGAGACATGCTGGGCTGCCGGCATGAGAGCGCTGGGTGGATTGAAGAAGCGAGCGGGCAAGCAGAGATATCATCTCTCTCCGCCCATTGCATCACCGCTCTTCCGCCCTCAAAGCCAGTGCTCTGTCTCAGTGTCGGAGGGAGCAGAGAGATGACATCATCTCACACTGCCCGCCCCGCATCGCCGCTCTCCTGCGGCTCCTGTGAGAACTTCCTGAGATTCCTTGTTCAGCGGCGCAGATTGCCTGCCTCCCCGGACAGCTAATCAGGAATGGCAGAAGGGTGAAGGGTGACAGCCGAAGGAGTCCCGAACCCTCCCTCTGCCAGGTGAGACCGGCTGCAGCAAGACGAGGGAGACACCCTGCTACATCCAGAGGGGCGATCCCACAGAGATGTGACATCATCAGTTACAGGTCAGCTGTGTGTGGGAGTACAGGTGAGGTGTGCTGGGACTTGTAGTTCACCCCCTCAGCTGTCTGCCTGATATACCACAAGGGGCGCTCCACTCACTCCGCATCTGGTGACAGGCATGGTGGCAGGTGGCATGGCAAGTGACATTCCACATTTGGTGACAGGCAACGTGGCAAGTGACATTCCACATCTTCTGACAGGCAACGTGGCAGGTGGCAAGTGACATTCCACATCTGGTGACAGGCAACGTGGCAGGTGGCAATCCACATCTTGTGGCAGGTGATGTGGCAAGTGACATTCCGCATCTTGTGGCAGTAAGCGTGGCAGGTGATGTGGCAAGTGACATTCCGCATCTTGTGGCAGTAAGCGTGGCAGGTGATGTGGCAAGTGACATTCCGCATCTTGTGGCAGTAAGCATGGCAGGTGATGTGGCAAGTGACATTCCGCATCTTGTGGCAGTAAGCGTGGCAGGTGATGTGGCAAGTGACATTCCGCATCTGGTGACAGGCAACGTGGCAAGTGACAATCCACATCTTGTGGCAGTAAGCGGGGCAATCTGGTAGCAGGCGACAGTGGCAAGTGACACGCTCAGGGCTCCCACTGATTCTACATTATGGTGAGTTGAACTATTTCATTTATTACTACAATGTAATAATAGAAATAATGCACTTCAATCACCCTGACACCATATTAAGCATGGTGCCCTGATGATTGAAGCGCTAACACCAGCCATTGCCCGCAAAAAATCGTAACTCCCCCCCCCCCCCCCCCGGTCCTTGGCACAATTTTCTTCCACGCAGCCGGTCCCCGGTGCCAAAAAGGTTGGGGACCACTGCCCTAGAGAATACAATAGTGGTAGTTCCAATTTTTTATGTCACACAATATTACCGCAAATGTCTAGGAATGCAAAATTTCAGTTAGAAACACACTAAAGTGAATTTTAGGGCAAACAAACACAATAAATTACCCAAATTTTGGTAAAATATAAAAGACGAGGTTGCGGCGGGGGGGTGGGGGGCGCCGGTACTGGGGGTGTGTGTTAGCAATCGGCCAGCGGCCCTCATGCCCAAATGGTTTCACCTGACAGGCAGTAGTCTGCCTGTCAGTTTCACACACAATGCCAGTGGCTGCAGCCACCAGAATGTGTGTTAAACCTCCTGCTGTCAGGTCCGTACGACGTACGGACCTGGGAGCGAAAGGGTTAAACTGTAACTAACTGGCACACCATCACTAACTGACACTTTAAAGAGAAGTATGTTTTTGTTTTGTTTTTTGCAGAATCATACTTGCCTAGATGGATACAGCATCAGTCCAATGCTGCATCTGTCCCCCACCAACTCCAAGACTGAGAACTGAGTGATCAAACACCACCGATTGCTTAGTTCTCAGGGCTCCCTGAGCAGAGAGCTGGTGACGGTCAGTCATCGCTCTCTGCTTAGCCCCCCCCTGTACTCACTGGAGCGCTGGGCTGTGGAGGGGGCGGGAGCGGCTTTCTCCAGCTCTCAGTGGCTCACTGAGAGGCTGAGCCGGGTGCCAGTCCAGGCATGCGAGCGGATCCTGACTTCATTGTCACAATCTTGCCCGAGCCTGGACCGGCTCTGTGACGTCAGTTGACAGTGGGCTTTCTGTGGAAAATGGGTCACGGGTGTGCAGAACAAACTTTGGCTGTACTTCTCCTTTAAGCAAGCCATATATTATGCAATTTACTTTCCTTCAACCCAAGGTTGAAATCTGATGGTGGGGGAATCCCTCCCGCTGCACTATTGTATTCTGACAGTGGGAGGTTTCTCCGCCGTCAGAATACAATGATCACTGCCTGCGAATATAGCCATTGGCAGTGATTGCACAAAAAAGAACCCCAACAGGCTGGCTGTACTGATTGATCAATGGATTGACTTCAGTACAACCAGCCTGCCCATAGACAAATCGAAATTTGTCTGGTTCCTGCTGAACTGGTCAAATTTCGATCCGTCTATGGCCAGCCTTGTACTGACACTGACACCTACTGTAGACTGACACTCACTAAACGAGTCCGAACTTTCACACGGGCAGATCCGATTGGATCCTCCAGTCTCCTCTATGGAGCAGCGGGTGTCAATGGACATGTGTTGGTTGACACCCGCCGACTTCCAATCAAATACTATAAACAGATGGAATGGGGTCCGTTCCCCATCCGTCTGGTGGATCGGATGGCAGTCAGGTGTAACCAGTAGTGATGAGCCGAACACCCCCGGGTTCGGTTCGCACCAGAACCCGCGAACGGACCGAAAGTTCGCGCGAACATTAGAACCCTATTAAATACAATGGATGCGAACGTTCAGATTCTAAAGTGCTAATTATAACGACTATTATCCATGTTATTGTCCGAAACAGAGTTTGGGAACCCGGGTTCTGCACCAGGGGACATGTATCAATGCAAAAAGAAGTTTTAAAAACGGACGTTTTCCGGGAGCAGTCATTTTAATGATGCATAAAGTGAAAAAAAAAAGTCAAATATTCCTTTAAATATTGTACCTGGGGGGTGTCTAAAGTATGCCTGTGAAGTGCCACGTGTTTCCCGTGTTTAGAACTGTCCCTGCACAAAATAACATTTCTAAAGGAAAAAAAGCCATTTAAAACTGCTTGCGGCTTTAATGCAATGTCTGGTCCCGGTAATATGGATGAAAATCTTTAGGAAAAATGGCATAGCTACCCCATCAACCCCCCCCCCCCCCACCCCAGCCCATTACCAGCCCCTTTGGGTCTTGTATGGATATTAAGGGGAACCCCGCACACAAAATAAAAAAGCCCCTATATACTCTGAACAGCCGTATACAGGCGGTGCATACAAGACAGGGACTGTAGGTTTGTTCTTATGTAGAATCTGTTTGTAATTTTGAACAGCTGCATTGTTTAAGTGTAGCTCCATGCCAAATGCCTTTTTTTTAGCTTTTTGGAAAACATAGGGAACGGTTATCACCCCTGTCACATTTTTTTTGCTGTCTGTGCCCCTGTTCAGAACATTTCACCTCACTTTGCGTCCCAATGACAACTTCTTTTTGAAATGTGGTGTTTGTATTGAAACAAGGATTGGTGATAAAGCATCAGTAGAGAGGAGACACCTTTCTCCCATATTAATTCTTACAGGAGAGAATTTTCCTTCCAAGGGGTAGATTTCCTCTCACTTCCTGTTGTCTTCTTCCGTTTGCAAGTAGTAGTAGTTTGTAAGTTGGATGTTTGAAAGTAGGGACCTTCCGTATATACTCTGCAGAAATTGGCCCCTTAGGTGTTGGTGTTGGCACAACACTGAAAGCACTCACAGTTATTCTTGGTGGGTGCTGGAACGCCCTGCTGTCAAGTATAATATCAGGAATTGTAATAACATATAATTGTTGATCAGTGGTAGTAAAAATTGGGCCTTTGATGGTGGTGCTGGTGCCACAACACTGTAAGGCCTGACAGTTACTCTTGGTGGGCGCAGCAATGGTCCCTGCTGTGAATTATTAGATCAATAATTATAATTGCATGCCCCTGTTGAACAGGGGCTGAAAAACTGGGCCTTTGGTGGTGGTGGTGGTGGTGATGGTGTTGCTGGTGGCACAACACTGTAAGGCCTGACAGTTACTCTTGGTGGGCGCAGCAATGGGCCCTGCTGTGAATTATTAGATCAATAATTATAATTGCATGCCCCTGTTGAACAGGGGCTGAAAAATTGGGCCTTAGGCACTGGTGGCACAACACTGCAACCCCTCACAGATACTGTACTTGGAGCACAGCAATGAGGCCTGTTGCAAAGTATTGCATCAAAAATTTTAATTACACGCCCCTGTTAAACAGGGGCTGAAAAATTGGGCCTTAGCCACTGGTGGCGTCACCCATAAACCAAAATGATCTTCCAAGCTATCATCGTTAATCGTATCATTGAGGAGGAGGAGGAGGATAGCCAGACAACATAACAGCACAGGCACTCAGCATCAGCATCAATCTTGAAGGGATGTGACATTTTAAAATCAATTAGTCTGTTATATCAGCATCTGGTGTGTGGTAGCTGGTGGTGATCCAAGACTGGTTCATCTTGATGAAAGTCAGTCGATCAACCGAGTCGGTGGACAGGCGCACCCTGTGATCCGTGACAAATCCTCCAGCAGCACTGAATGTGCGTTCTGAAAGAACGCTGGATGCAGGACAGGCCAGTAGCTCAATTGCATACTGTGCAAGCTCTGGCCAGTGATCCATCCTCAAGACCCAGTAAGCCAGAGGATTTTCGGAGGGGAAGGTGTCCAAGTCTGACCTTGCCCCTAGGTATTCCTGCACCATGTATATCAGACGCTGGCGATGGTTGCTGGAACCGATCATACTTTGGGGCTGCGGACTAAAGAATTGTCTGAACGCATCGGTCAGACGGCCACCTTCCCCACCGCTCCTTCTTTGACTGCCCGAAGCCTCAGCAACTCGTTGTCCAGGACCAGGAGTTTGTAACCTCCCAGTCTCTGGGAACGCGTTGCACAGACCTTTCTGCAAGGCCTCCCGGAGTTGTCTCATCCTCTGCTCCCTCTGCGACGGTACGATAAGGTCCGCAACCTTACCCTTGTACCGTGGATCAAGGAGAGTGGCCAGCCAGTAATGGTCCCTCTCCTTGATCCGAAGAATACGAGGATCCTTCCGCAGACTTTGCAGGATCAGGGAGGCCATGCAGCGTAGGTTAGCTGAGGCATTCAGTCCGGAGTCCTCTGGGTCACTAAGGACGACATGATCCGCAGCCACCTCCTCCCAGCCACGTACAAGTCCACTGGTTTCTTGGGACTGTAAATCATCCCTAAAAGACTGCTGCTGATGATGCTGAGTGCCAGCCTCCACCTCCATGCTGACACAATCCTCCTCCTCCTCCTCTTCCTGTGCGATGGGTGGGACAGAAGGAACACTGTCTGGGTAAAGGGGGCCTTGAGAGGCAAGGAAGTCCTCCTCTTCCTGCCTCTGTTCTGCCTCAAGTGCCCTGTCCATTATTCCACGCAGCGTGTGCTCCAACAGGTGGACAAGAGGTACAGTGTCACTGATGCATGCACTGTCACTGCTCACCATCCTCTTGGCCTCCTCAAATGGTGCCAGGACAGTGCATGCATCCCTGATCATGCCCCACTGGCGTGGTGAAAAAAACCCGAGCTCCCCTGACCCTGTCCTGGTGCCGTAGTCGCACAGGTACTCATTGATGGCCCTCTGCTGCGTGTGCAGCCGCTGCAGCATGGCCAACGTTGAGTTCCACCTGGTGGGCATGTCACATATAAGGCGGTTCTTGGGCAGGTTCAACTCCTTTTGAAGCTCAGCCAGGCGAGCACTGGCATTATAAGATCTGCGGAAATGCACACAGACTTTCCTGGCCTGCCTCAGGACATCCTGTAAGCCCGGGTACCTGCCCAAGAACCGCTGCACCACCAGGTTAAGGACGTGAGCCATACAGGGCACATGGGTCAGTTGTCCCTGTCGGAGGGCGGAGAGGAGGTTGGTGCCATTGTCGCAAACCACCATTCCTGGCTTAAGCTGGCGTGGCGTCAACCACCTCTCGGCCTGCCCCTGCAGAGCAGACAGGACCTCTGCCCCAGTGTGGCTCCTGTCCCCCAAACACACCAGCGCAAGCACGGCATGGCATCTTTTTGCCTGCGTACTTGCGTAGCCCCTTGAACGCCTACGGAGCACCGCTGGTTCCGAGGACAAACCACAGGAAGAGGCCATGGAGGAAGAAGAAGAGGAGGGGGTGGAGGAGAGAGGTGTGTCACAACCAGTAGTAGCATTTTGGAGGCGTGGGGGTGGAGCAACCTCCAACACTACTGCACCTTGTCCTGCATCCTTCCCAGCTGCCAAAAGAGTGACCCAATGGGCCGTGAAAGAAAGGTAACGTCCCTGTCCATGCCTGCTGGACCATGAGTCAGCGGTAATATGCACCTTACCGCTGACCGCCCTGTCCAGCGAGGCCAAGACATTGCCTTCCACATGCCTGTAGAGAGCCGGAATAGCCTTCCGTGCGAAAAAGTGTCGTTTGGGAACCTGCCACTGAGGAACCGCACATTGCACAAACTCACGGAAGGGGGCCGAGTCTACCAACTGAAAAGGCAGCAGTTGAAGCGCTAGCAATTTAGCCAAGCTAGCATTCAACCGCTGGGCATGTGGATGGCTGGGAGTGAACTTCTTTCGACGGTCCAGCAGCTGGGGCAGGGAAATTTGCCTGCTAGAATCGGACGTTGATGTACTGCTAGCAGAGTGCCCGCAAGTACTTGCCTGTGACACACCTAATTCTACACCTTCATTCCTCTCAGAGCAGGTTTCAGAGAGGAGTGAAGGTATAGTGGGGTTGGAGATCCCAACTGATGCGGTGCAAGAAGAGGTCAGCTTTGTTCTTTGGTGTGGGTCTTTAAGGTAGGCTTGCCAACGAGCTGCATGGCAGGTCAACATATGTCTGATCAAGCATGTGGTGCCCAAGCGGCTGATGTTTTGGCCACGCGATATACGCTTGAGACATATGTTGCAAACAACAGCTGTGCGATCTGATGCACTCGCCTCAAAAAAGGCCCACACCAAAGAACTTTTTGAATGACGGGCAGAGGCAGCGCCCTGCACAGGCGGAGCTCTGCGGTGTGATTCCGTCGGTGTGCTGCCCATACGCTGGCCACTCAAGGGCATCCTGCCTCGTTGGAGATGTGCCTCCTCCTCATCCTCCTCCTCCTCCTCCTCTCTCCTATTAGGCACCCACGTGGAGTCAGTGACCTCATCATCCCCTCCCTCCTCATCACTGGAGCCAATCTGGCAGTATGCTGCAGCTGCTGGAACATGACTGCCAGATTGGTGTCCTTCTTGAGCATCCCCTCTCTCTGCTCTCACGCTGCTGCCTTCCTCTAGCTGGGTATCATCATCAGATCCTTCCAAACGCTGGGCATCCTCCTGGAGCATGTACCCAACACTGTGCTCAAACAGTTCGGGGGACTCCTCAGGAGGAGGGCATGGTGGGTCTAGGGAAGGATTGACTAATGAAGATAATGATACCAGAGAAGAGGACGCTTTGGCAGCTGCTTTGCCACTACCCTGAGCCTGGGTGGGAGAGGATGAGGAGGATGAGGTGGGCTTGGTCATCCACTCTACCAAGTCTTCGGCATGATGTGGCTCAACATGTCCAGCTGCCGAAAACAAGGACAAGCGTGTCCCATGGCCATGTGCTGATGACAATGCACCGCGTACACGACCAGCACTGTTGCCCCCAGACACAGAGCCTGCTTGCCCTCTTTTTTTGCCTCCTGACTGTCTGCCTCTCCTTGGTTGCCTTCCAGACATTTTAATGGATGGCCTGCAGGGAGATGGGAAAAACAGCAATAAGGGCTACCTTCAGGTGTATATTGTGCAGGAGGCTTAGCAACAATGAAACTGACACTGTCCCCTGCCTATCCTTCTCTGTCCCTAAACACAAGGATTGAAAATATGGTTCAGCAAAATAGTTTTAGAACAGAATAGCACACTGACACTTTCCCTCACTGTCCTACTCTGTCCCTCCCTACAAACAAGATTTAGCACAGAATAGCACACTGATAATTTCTACGAGTGTCCTTCTCTGTCCCTCAACTCAGGGATTGAAAATATGGAACAGCAAAATAGTTTTAGAACAGAATAGCACACTGTCAGTTTCCCTCACTGTACCTCTCTGTCCCTCAACTCAATGATTGAAAATATGGAACAGCAAAATTGATTTAGAACAGAATAGCACACTGTCAGTTTCACTCACTGTAGCTCTCTGTCCCTCAACTCAAGGATTGAAAATATGGTTCAGCAAAATAGTTTTAGAACACAATAGCACACTGACACTTTCCCTCACTGTAGCTCTCTGTCCCTCAACTCAAGGATTGAAAATATGGAACAGCAAAATTGATTTAGAACAGAATAGCACACTGTCAGTTTCACTCGCTGTAGCTCTCTGTCCCTCAATTCAAGGATTGAAAATATGGTTCAGCAAAATAGTTTTAGAACACAATAGCACACTGACACTTTCCCTCACTGTAGCTCTCTGTCCCTCAACTCAAGGATTGAAAATATGGTTCAGCAAAATAGTTTTAGAACAGAATAGCACACTGACACTTTCCCTCACTGTAGCTCTCTGTCCCTCAACTCAAGGATTGAAAATATGGAACAGCAAAATTGATTTAGAACAGAATAGCACACTGTCAGTTTCACTCACTGTAGCTCTCTGTCCCTCAACTCAAGGATTGAAAATATGGTTCAGCAAAATAGTTTTAGAACACAATAGCACACTGACACTTTCCCTCACTGTAGCTCTCTGTCCCTCAACTCAAGGATTGAAAATATGGTTCAGCAAAATAGTTTTAGAACAGAATAGCACACTGACACTTTCCCTCACTGTAGCTCTCTGTCCCTCAACTCAAGGATTGAAAATATGGAACAGCAAAATTGATTTAGAACAGAATAGCACACTGACACTTTCCCTCACTGTACCTCTCTGTCCCTCAACTCAAGGATTGAAAATATGGTTCAGCAAAATAGTTTTAGAACACAATAGCACACTGACACTTTCCCTCACTGTAGCTCTCTGTCCCTCAACTCAAGGATTGAAAATATGGTTCAGCAAAATAGTTTTAGAACACAATAGCACACCGACACTTTCCCTCACTGTACCTCTCTGTCCCTCAACTCAAGGATTGAAAATATGGAACAGCAAAATTGATTTAGAACAGAATAGCACACTGTCAGTTTCACTCACTGTAGCTCTCTGTCCCTCAACTCAAGGATTGAAAATATGGTTCAGCAAAATAGTTTTAGAACACAATAGCACACTGACACTTTCCCTCACTGTAGCTCTCTGTCCCTCAACTCAAGGATTGAAAATATGGTTCAGCAAAATAGTTTTAGAACACAATAGCACACTGACACTTTCCCTTACTGTAGCTCTCTGTCCCTCAACTCAAGGATTGAAAATATGGTTCAGCAAAATAGTTTTAGAACAGAATAGCACACTGTCAGTTTCCCTCACTGTACCTCTCTGTCCCTCAACTCAAGGATTGAAAATATGGTTCAGCAAAATAGTTTTAGAACAGAATAGCACACTGTCAGTTTCCCTCACTGTACCTCTCTGTCCCTACAAACAAGGTTTAGCACAGAATAGCACACTGTCACTGACACTCTCCCTACCTATCCTTATTTGTCCCTAAACACAAGGAATCCAGGATTAGTAAAGGAAAAAAAAATGACACTGTCCCTGCCTATGCTTCTCTTTCCCTGCTCCGGAACACACTACACAAGGCCGCCGCGCTGGCGGCCTTTTATAGTGTGGGGCGTGTACTAAACCCCATCAGCAATAATTGGCCACAGGCATCCTGCCTGTGGCCAATCATTGCTCTCCTCGCTGCCGGCGCTGTGATTGGCCAAGCATGCGGGGTCACAGTGCATGCTTGGCCAATCACAGCGCCTGGATGACACTGCGATGGCGTAGTGCATTGTGGGCTGTTCGCGTCACTCGAATTTGGCGCGAACGGCCCAAATCGTTCGATCTTCGTCGAACGATCGAACAGCCGATGTTCGAGTCGAACGTATGTTCGACTCGAACACGAAGCTCATCCCTAGTAACCAGACAGGCGGTCCATTAACGTCTGACTGCCCATAGAGGAGAGCGGGCGGTGTTTGTGTCTGCTCTGCATAAGTGCAGTGGACCAGTCATCTGCCTGCTCAGCGGGGATCAGCGGACAGATTCCCTGCTGAGCAGGCGGACTCCAACGGAGACCGTTTCGTGTGTAAGGGGCCTTAATCTTTTTTAACAGATCTTTTAAAAAAAAAAATTCAGACTTCTAGGGAAAACAAATAGATACATTGTATCCTCCTTTCTGGAGGAGCAGTCAGTTGTTTGCTACTTCTGACAAAGGAACAATATTGGCATGGACAAGATGAATAATCATTGTGATAGCAAATCAGAGACCATCACAGCAATCATGTGATTGGGGTCCGTTTTCCCCCGAGTCCTGATTCTTAGTAGAATATATGCAGCGCCAGCATTAAGGCCCACTTCCTGGATGCCACATATATTTGTTACATGGTCAAAGCGTTAAAGCCTAAGCATTTTTTCGTACTGGTGCGCCGTGTGATATTATTAAAAAACTCAGCTCTGGCTGCAATTCTTACCTCCTCTGCAGGACTGTTTATCACAGTCATTTCTTTGTGCCTTTGGATCTCCTACGTCTTCTGGGTTAATGAATAAAGGGGTCACATTATCGGGCCACTTTCCTGAGATTGCGGCCTCCCTAGCCCAAATTAATAAAAAATTAGGTTAGATTGGCAGCAGTAGTTTAGTTTAGTCAGGAGCCTGCCCCTTTAAGGGGCTAGATTACAGCTAGTCAGGAAGAGCCAATGGGGGTTCAGGGAATTTTCTGGAATTATAGGGATTGGCTATAAAAGGGCCAGCAGGTGCAGGTTTCTTCCTCTTTCCGGCGGACAGCAAAGAAGATTTGAGCTCGAGCTGTGAAGACGTTTCTCTTACCTGATGGAAGCTCTGGTGATGCAGCTGTTGGAGAAGGCAGGCAGCTCAGGAGGAGAGGCATGGCTGAGACATTGCATGGCGTCAGCTCCGGAGGAGGAGGCACTGCTTATGGAGCAAGAGGGAGGAGGCTTGGCAGTGGGCGGCGAGCTGATGGAGGACACAGATACAGGGCGGGGTGTTCCTGTGCCCGCACCGCCTGCAAGAGCAAGGAGAAGCGCGCCTCCAGAGCGAGAAGGACGGGCTGCGGAAGAAGCTGAAGAGACTCGTGTGCCTCAAGGGAAGCCAAGGGAAGATGGCGGCGGCGTGACATCACGGTGCCGCCGCGGAGGTCAGAAGAGGTGGACTTGTTCGCAGTCGCCAGCAGGAAGAAGCGGACAGTGTGGCCAGCTCCAGCAGGCTGCACAGGACACAAGGGGGAGACAGCTTGTGCAGCAGACTCCCAGGCAGCAGCGCGTATCATCGCAGCAAGGCACTCAGCATGCAGAGGTGCCCCAACAGGTGCTAGGTGTGCAGACTCCACAGGTTGCAGGTGTTACAGGCTCCAGCAGGTGGTGAGTTGACTCAATTACATGTGTATCTGGTTTGGTAGGTTCACTGTCTTCTTTAATTCAATCACTGTCCAAAGTGTCAGCTCCTGCTGTGTCTTCAGCTTCCCTGGTCTCTCTGTCTGTTAACCCTTCTGTTTCCTCTCATACTCCTGTGTTGTCTAATCTTCCTGTCAGTTTATCCTCTCAACAAGAAAAAAGTACTGTTAGTGTTTTACAGTCAGTCAGGTTAGCCCCTCATTACAGACAGCTGTGCATGCTAAAATCCATGTACCTGAGACATATATGAAAGATGTCATGCCTTGTGAGATGTCCCCTTTAGGATATCATTTAAATGCAAATATTAAAGCCAAAATTTAGGTGGACATTCTCTCCCTTCTGCCTGCTCATAAGGATTTCATGGACAGAGCTGACAAGAGGGGTGAGGAGAGAAGTGAGGAGGAAAGGCGCAGGGTGATCCCTAGGTCATGTAAACAATTGGCTGCAAGCCTTTTTGTATTTATTCTGGTATAATGGCGGAAAAGCACCCAGAGCGGTGTGGGGGACTTTTCCAACATTTGTTCATATCCTAGAAGCCTACAAAAATTTTGGTGGCCTGGGTTGGTTCTATTATGACGAATTCTTTTGTCAGAAATTGTCCATTCACCCGTCACTTAGGTGGGGTATGAAAGATGTGGGCCTGTGGCTCAATTTGATATTTCCGCAGAAGCAGGTAGCACCTAGGCAACTCACTGTTAACACTTCCACGGCGGCCTTTAGAAAAGGCTGCTGTTTTGCATTTAATGATAGTCAATGCCGCTGGAATAATTCTTGCAAATACAGAAATGAATGTTCCATCTGTGCGGGGACGCACCCAGCGGCAAAAATGTTTTAAGAGAAATGCAGCTGCAGGTTCTAGCCAGGCGCAGCATATTTTGGTAAGGGATAAGTTATGTAAGGAACTAAGGATTGCGGGGCCCTTTTGAGCACCCCCCTTTTTGTAATTTTCGGATTTCCCCATTGGGAGTAGTGCCCAAACGGGAACCTAATGAATTTCGTATTATACACCATCTATCCTTTCCTAAAGGTGATTCATTGATTGATGATATTGATAGGAACCTATGTTCCATGTCTTATGCTATGTTTGAGGAAGCGATTGGTAAGATCAGGTTGTTTGGCCCGGGGGCGTTGTTGGCGAAGGCTGACATAAAATCAGCTTTTCGGCTCTTGCCTGTTTCCCCGGAGGCCTTTAATTCCTTGGGTTTTTATTTTGAGGGACAGTACTTTTTTTGACATGTATCTCCCAATGGGGTGTTCATTGTCTTGCTCATACTTTGAAACATTTTCCACATTCCTTCACTGGGTACTTGGCATTCGGTCCGGGTTTGATAGTACAGTGCACTATTTAGATTTCTTATTTGTTGGTCCAGCAGACTCTAGTTTATGTTCGGACTTGTTGCTATAATTTCAAGCTATGTCTCTTGAATTTGGCGTCCCGTTGGCGGAGGAAAAAACTTGCTGGCCCAGCACTTTGTTGGAATTTTTGGGCATTGAGATAGATACCCGCAGTATGGAATTCCGTTTGCCAGCGGAAAAATTGAATAAAATAAAATGGTTGATCGCGACGGTGTTGCAAAAGAAGATACTTTTGAAAGAAATGTAGTCACTCTTGGGTGTTCTGGCATTTGCGTGCAGAATCATGCCTGTTGGCAGGAATTTTTCACGTCGGCTTTACCTGGTTATTTCGGGCTCGAAATCTCCCTTGGATCATGTTACGATAGCTACCCCTATTAAAGAGGATTTGATGGTTTGGGCTAGCTTTCTTGATTGTTATAATGGTAAGTCCTTGTTTCAGGCCGAATTTGTTGTGGCACGGGATTTTTGTCTGTTTACAGATGCGGCTGGCTCCAAAGGTTCTGGAGCCATCTGGAGATCGCATTGGTGCTGTGCGGCTTGGCCGGAGTCCTGGGTGAGATCAGGAGCTACCAAGAATGTGGTATTGCTAGAGTTGTTTCCAATTTTAGTGGCACTGGAGTTGTGGGGCTCAGAGTTTGCCAATAGGCTCATCTTGGTGGAAACTGATAACAAAGGTGTTTTATATGCAGTGAATTGTCTCTCGTCTAGTTCTTGGTTGGTAATCAAAATCTTGCGTCAGGTGGTCTTCAGATGCCTCAAATTTAACATCTGGTTGAAGGCTAGGTATACTCCGGGGATATTGAAAAACATTCTCTATCTCGTTTTCAGGTGGAGCGTTTTCGTAGTTTGCCTCCGGAGGGGGACGCAGTTGGCATCCTGTGCCCGGCCTATTTGTGGGAGATGATCTGAGTGCTGTGACAGATGCTATTAGGGGCTCCTTAGCTCCTAAGACTTGGTCAAGTTACTCTGCAGCTTGGAGCAGCTGGATAGCCTTTGCCAGTACTGAAGGTTTTCAGTTTAATTGACCTTCTGAGGGTGCTATTTTAGCTTTTCTGTCCAGTTTAATGTGGCAGCAATTTTCACATAGTCATGTGACAAAAATGTTGGCTGGCATGTCATTTTTCTTCCGTTTCTTAGGTCTGAGACCTTGTACTTCTTCTTTTTCTGTAAAACAGGCGCTGAAGGGGTACAAGAGATTGACTTTCATCACAGATGACAGAAGACCGATCTCTCTTGACATTCTCAGTGGCGTTTGCAGAATTACTTCAGTTGTCTGTTTTTCCTCTTACTTTACTTTATTTACTTTATTATTTAGGACAGCCTTTGTTCTTGCCTTTTTTGGGGCGTTCCGTATCTCGGAATTAGTTCCGGGAAGCAAGCAGGGTGGTTCTGGAATTCGATTTGATCGGGTGTTCATGTGTGGCTGCAGCATTCCAAAACGGATCAATGTGGCAAGGGCAGATGGGTTCATCTAAGGGAGCACGATGATGTTTTCATGTGCCCAGTAGCCTTAGTTAAGCAATTCATGGGACTTAGTCCTCCCGGGGGGGGATTTTTTCTCACTCACGTTAATTTGTTGCCCCTGACGAAGTACCAATTCGATGCAGTCCTAAAGAAGAGTTTGGGTAGCATGAGATTAAGTAATTTCAGGTTTTCCTCCCACTCCTTTCGGATTGGCGCAGCCTCGGAGGCGGCTCGATCGGGTGTCCCGGAATCGGATATTAAAGCAATGGGGAAGTGGAAGTCGAAATGTTTTAAGTTATATGTTCGTCCTAATTTGTTTGTTTCATTTTAGGTACCCAACACACAGTTTGGATTATGGGGCACTCATTTATTTATTGGGCTCAAAAAAGAGCGGCTCAACGCAGCTATTCATCAAATTTGTCTCTGCACCCGGACTCTTTTTGGTTGTTTTGGAAAGGTATAAGAGGCCTTCAGTGGTTTCAACTGAACTTTCATTTATCTAGGTTGTGTCACCTATGGCCGTTGCCATCTATCCTGATAATTCACTTGGGAGGTAATGATTTGAGAAACGTTAAAACATTAGACTTGCTGTTCATGATCAAGCAAGACTTGCATCGCTTCAGTACGACTTTCCCAGGTACAACGTTAGTTTTTTCTGAGGTGGTTCCTCGTCTTTCATGGCTCTCCTCTGCACAGAGGAGGGTTATGGGAAAAATGAGGAAAAGAGTCAATAGGGCTCTTGAAAAGTTCATGCCCCAGGTGGGGGGATAGTCGTATCGGCATGTGGACTTGGAAGGGGGTTATCCAGGTCTATACAGGCTGGATGGCGTTCACTTATCCAAAATGGGTAATGATATCTTTAATGTGGGTTTGCAGAACATGATTGAGAAGGCCGCGACGCTTGGGGTGGGCCGGTCTTGATGCTCAAGACCGGCGTGTGGGGACTGTTATTTATATTTGAAGTTGTGCTACTGCTCGAGTTCTAATAACTGAGCAGGTAGAAATGTTATTTGAATATTTATGAAGTTTTGATTGGTAATAAAGATTTATGGAAAATTATTTGTGAAAAACCAATAAAGGTGTCGCGGCCAAGTTTTTGCCAAATAAAATGTTTCAGGTGTTTATTTAAGTAGTTGTATCTGGGGAAGTTTTGGTCTGGGCGGGTGTGGCCTGCAATCTCATGAATAAAGGGGTCACATTATGGGGCCACTTTCCTGAGATTGCGGCCTCCCTAGCCCAAATTAATAAAAAATTAGGTTAGATTGGCAGCAGTAGTTTAGTTTAGTCAGGAGCCTGCCCCTTTAAGGGGCTAGATTACAGCTAGTCAGGAAGAGCCAATGGGGGTTCAGGGAATTTTCTGGAATTATAGGGATTGGCTATAAAAGGGCCAGCAGGTGCAGGTTTCTTCCTCTTTCCGGCGGACAGCAAAGAAGATTTGAGCTCCCTCCCTCCCGCCCCAGTCGCGATCACTTTTATGTGGTGGGTCACCCTGGATCCAGGGGGGACTGTTATTTATATTTGAAGTTGTGCTACTGCTCGAGTTCTAATAACTGAGCAGGTAGAAATGTTATTTGAATATTTATGAAGTTTTGATTGGTAATAAAGATTTATGGAAAATTATTTGTGAAAAACCAATAAAGGTGTCGCGGCCAAGTTTTTGCCAAATAAAATGTTTCAGGTGTTTATTTAAGTAGTTGTATCTGGGGAAGTTTTGGTCTGGGCGGGTGTGGCCTGCAATCTCAATGACCCTAGCTTAATTCAACCCAGAAAACTGAGCACATCCTGTGAGTGCCAGATGTCACAGATTCGTCCCCTGAAGGGATGACACTACAGCACCCTGCACTCTCATTGTAATAATGCAAAAAGCAGTGCTGGTGACATCATATCGCCACCTCTTTCTGCAACATCATAAACCAAAAAATACAGCTGCTGGGGGCCTGGGCAGAGCTCTGATATTTGCGCAAGGAGTTATTTATCCCAGCACAAAGGAATGCAGAGTTTGTACACAGAGCCACTCATGCACGGCTTAAGCCTCGTACACACGACCGAGAATCTCGTCAGGAAAAAAACGGTCGTTTTTCCCTGATGAGATTCTTGACAAGAATCTTGTCCCGGCCAAGTGTACACACGCTCGATTCAAAAGAACCGCCGTTCTTTTGAATGGAACGAACACGGTGACGTCCTCGACTACGATAAGCATGCGCTCGTCACATTCAATGCCGTCACCGCCATCTTGCTACACCCTACCTATGCCTAGAAAGCTACCGCGCAT
Organism: Rana muscosa; assembly: GCA_029206835.1. Classification (NCBI taxonomy): domain Eukaryota; kingdom Metazoa; phylum Chordata; class Amphibia; order Anura; family Ranidae; genus Rana; species Rana muscosa. The sequence continues at coordinate 857,350,844 of CM055117.1, forward strand.
GCGTTGAAGTCATTTCGAGCATGCGCGGGTTTCCACAGCGACAGGTAAGCATACACGCTCTCGGGTTTGTCGTCGGGAAACAGGCCGACGAGAATCCCGACGAGAAAATAGAGAGCAGGTTCTCTATTTTTCTCGTCGAGATTCTGGCCAGTTTTCTTGACGAGAAACCTGAAAGCCTCGTACACACGCACGGTTTACTCGGTCGTGTGTATGAGGCTTTAGTGTACAATCTTTAGACATTTTCTAGCAGGCAGATAAGACACTACCAAAGAAAGTTTCACTTCAAAAGCTCAACTAAAGTCTTACATGTTTTTATCTCCTATTATGTTTGGGGATTGTTTAGCCCAATGGCCCGTACACACGATGTGAATATCGGACAAAAACTGTCATCCGAGGAAGAATCGTACGATAATCGGATTGCTAGTACAGATCTTTCCAGAGCCGATCACGACAATTCATCTGATTTTATTCGATCGGACAAGCACGAAAATTTTCGACGTACGATACCAGATCGTACGATTTTTGTATAGTCAGTATAGTTGTCGTCCGAAAATACAATACAAATGCATTACAACACATGACATCACTTCCGATTTTTGTTTCTGTCGTACGAGAATTTTCGTGACTTTAGTAACCTATTCCATTTATACTTGCGACTAGTAAGCGGAAAAAGTCGTACGATCTGTCGTACGATATTCGGATCATGTTTACGGGCCATAAGGGCTTGTTGGTCCACTTTAACCACTTCTGGACCGCCGCACGCCGATATACGTCGGCTGTTTGAAGAGGGATATCTCTGTTATGGCAGCAGATAGCTGCCATAACCCAGGTATCCTCCTCTTCAGACGGCGGTCTGGTTTCCGATAATAGTGGTCTCTGCAGCGGATTCGCAGCGAGATCACTTTTATCGGCGGGGGGAGAGGGCCCGCCGCTCTCCCGTGCCCTCCGCCGCTTACCGGAACCGTCGGCAGCGGCAGAGGTGATCCGGTCCTCTTGCTGGCTGAGTATGGAGACGAGTGAGGGGAAGATGGCCCCCACCCATCTCCATACCATAGAAGGGCGGAAGCGGCATCAAAATCTTTTTTTTGTTTGTTTGTTTTTTATTGCATTTTAGTGTAAATATGAGATCTGAGGTCTTTTTGACCCCAGATCTCATATTTAAGAGGTCCTGTCATTCTTTTTTTCTAATACAAGGGATGTTTACATTCCTTGTAATAGGAATAAAAGTGACACAATGTATTTATTTTTTTGAAAGAACAGTGTAAAAAAGAAAAAGAAAAGGTAAAAGAAATAATAAAAAAAGAAATAATTTTTTTTTAAACGCGCCCCGTCCCACCGAGCTCGCGTGCAGAAGCAGACGCATACGTGAGCAGCGCCCACATATGAAAACGGTGTTCAAACCACACGTGAGGTATCGCCGCGATCGGTAGAGCGAGAGCAATAATTCTAGCTCTAGACCTCCTCTAACTCAAAACATGCAACCTGTAGATTTTTTTTCAACGTTGCCTATGGAGATTTTTAAGGGTAAAAGTTTGTCGCCATTCCAAGAGCAGGCGCAATTTTGAAGTGTGACATGTTGGGTATCAAATTACTCGGCATAACATTATCTTTCACAATATAAAAAAAAAATTGGGCTAACTTTACTGTTGTCTTATTTTTTAACTCAAAAAAGTGTATTTTTTTCAAAAGTGCACTTGTAAGACCGCTGCGCGAATACCGTGTGACAAAGTATTGCAACCACCGCCATTTTATTCTCTAGAGTGTTAGAAAAAAAATGTATAATGTTTGGGGGTTCCAAGTAATTTTCTATCAAAAATTTTTTTTTTAACTTGTAAACAACAAATCTCAGAAAGAGGCTCGGTCCTTAAAGCGGAGGTTCACCCACAATAACAACACTATCCTATCCGCATCATCCCACAACATACATATACAATTGCCATAAGAATTTTTTTTTATCTTTTAATTACCGTAATAGAGCAGTCTAAAGTCCGACTTCAGGTTTTTGCCTCCCGCGGGAGTAGGTGTCTCTACTCCTTTTCCCCGGCGCCGCAGTGTTTGTCTGGGAGCTCTCCGTAATGTCTCCTGGGAGCAGTGTCATGCTTCCCAAGAGACAATGCGGAATGCTGTCATTCGAAATCCCGCGAGATTTACTAGCGTTTCCATCACAACGGGGGCGGGAACTTTCAACAACGCCGCCCGTTGTGATGGTAACCCTCAGTGTTGACGGCGCTGCGCGCCATCAACAATGAGCATGCGCTGGATCGAGGTGTATGCTGGGAAAGAAGCATTCACCACATACAGGAAATAGGTGCTTGTGGACTTCTAGTGCCCACAAGCAAAATGGAAACATCCCGCAGGAATTTTTATAACTGATCGTTTAGAACGATACCGGACTGCAGAGGTTGAAGAAAACGGAAAAAGTGAGTAACGATTTATAATGGGGTAACTTAATCTAATGGTCCAGAAAAAAAAAAAAATGAATTGCGGCAGAACCTCCGCTTTAAGTGGTTAGATAAAGCAGAATGAAAAAGTCCAACAGAACAAATGTCCAACATGAAACAAAAGTAATATTCTGCCTGCTTGCTCTCTTTAGCAGTGCTGCTGCTCAAGCCTTGTGCTCTGGTCCTATTGAGCATCTACCACAGCATCCTTGTGTTCCTGTGCAAAATCTGTACCCCTCTGTCAGCTCTCCTGGCAGCTCCCTGCTGCTCCAGCCCTCAGGCTTGGGCCCTCTGCCTGTCCCCTGCAAACATGCACACTTCTGGCTGCTCCCTTGCTAATCTACTGTCAGGTTCCAGACTATAAAAGGTTTGAACACCTGTGCCAACATTTTGGCTCTCAAATCTCTATGAAATCTCCAGGCTCCAGGTCCCAAACTGGGTCTACCAACCACAGAAGAAACTGTAAACCCAGGATACCTCCAAATGAAATAATAAGCTTAGAGCCCTCAACTTGACTAGTTGAGACTCCTGGGTGACCTAAATCCCTTTTAACACCGTGACAGGGCGCCACACTCTTTATAGTCTCATCTTACATGTTATTTCTGTCATTTTTTTTTCCTCCTTGGAAATGCCATAAAAATATCATTTCTCTTAGGACATAATACTAACATTTCCTAATACTCCAGCGTGCTAGCTGCAATGCTAAAACCAAATGCTGCCTGCAGTGTCTATACATCTTGGAGCTGCAACACTCATGCAGTGGCCCCCCTGAATGCTCCACATGTACTTATATGTGCAGTACAAGATCTAAGGCAGCCAATCAGCAACTTGAAAAACAAACAAACATAAAAACAGCAAAGCTGTCCACAGTCCAAGAGATTTGCAGTAGAATGGAACACCATTAAGCCCAGGTTCACACTGGGCTTCGGGAATGAAGCCGTGCGAGTTCAGCTGAACTCGCAGGATTTCACTCCCGCTTGTCAGTCCCGATTTCGGCTGCGATTACAGAGACATCTGTGCAGTTTCTGCACAGATGACAATGTAAATCGCGGGCCGAAATCACAAAAAGTAGTACAAAAACTACTTTTTGAAATTGGTGCAGCGCTGCAGATGTGGCGTTGCACCGATTAGGACAGTGCCTTTGCCGGCAAATGCCGCCGATTTGACATGTCAAAACGCACCAGTGTGAACCAAGGCTAAATGTAATACAAAAATCGGTTTTCAGTCATGCAAATCAAAATTAAACCCAGAAAGATCAGACTATGAGAGACTCAGGCCTCGTACACACGGCCGAGATTCTCGTTGAAAAAAACATGTCGTTTTTTTCGACGAGATTCTTGGACAAGAAACTTGTCCCGGCCGAGTGTACACACGCTCGTTTCAAAGAACCCGCGGTTCTTTGAAAGGAGTGTACGCGGTGACGTCATCGACTACGTCGAGCATGCGCTCGTCACATTCGATGCCGTCGCCGCCATCTTGGTATACCCTACGTATGCCTAGGAAGCTACCGCGCATGCGTCGAATTCATTTCGAACATGCGCGGGCTTCCGGGCGGACAGGTAAGTGTACACACACTCACTTTTCTCGTCGAGAAACACGCCAAGGAGAATCTCGACGAGAAAATAGAGAGCAGGTTCTCTATTTTCTCGTCGAGGTTTCTTGTCGGTTTTCTCGACGAGAAACCCGCTAGCAGCGTACACACGACCGATTTACTCGGCAAGACCTCTCCGCCAGCAAGTTTCTTGCTGGTTCTTGCCGAGAAAATCGGTCGTGTGTACGAGGCCTTAGTCTGACTCAATTCTGCTTACTGGCAGAGCTTTCTACATATTGCATTAGTGATTTCATTTCATAAGGCTCCATTTAATTTGAATAGTACCTGGTAGCCAGTAACGGCTCCCATTAACTTTTCAAACATATGGGTGTTAGCCAAAGTAGAATAAGAACATACCATATGAATACATCTATGTGAATCTTTATCCAACTCTGTTCATCTGTAGAGAATGCACGTTTAGCTGGCAACAGAAACACTAATCCATCTTCCACCAGCCTAATAATAGCATTGAGCACAATGGTTCATTTCCCAGGAATCCATTTTTTCCAGCATAGTTATCCCAATGGAGTTATATTTTACATTAAATCGTGACACATTTATAGGAACAGTGACCTTTAACAGTCAAACCATTATGTTTTCATTACTGTGCAGTTTTTGTCTGGTTTTGAGTTTTAAGAGGTTTTAGTGAATTATTTAAAAGCAATCAATGTTTTTATCTATCTTTTTGAACGCACATGTAAATGTAATAATTTATATCATGTATATACTATTTCCAGTGAAGTGGCCATGGTCTTAAAGTAGAATTTATACTTTCAAATAGGGCTGGGCGATTTTCCCCCCCAAAAAAATTTGCGATTTTTTTATAAAAAACTTGATTTACGATTCGATTTTCTTTTTTATTATATTAATTGAAGTGCATCAACAAACAAAATTGCAAAGGCAAACCCTTTCTCTAACTGCAAAGTCAGTGTGCAGTGTGCAACAAAGACTGTTAAACATCCAAATTATAAATACTGTATTTGGATTTAGCTAATAAAACAACAAAAAATCTTGAGGTTACTCTTAGTTGAATTGAACTGTGCCCGTGCCTCACTGTGCCCGTGCCTCACTGTGTCCGTGCCTCACTGTGCCCAATGCCTCACTGTGCCCATGCTTCAATCACTGTGCCCGTACCTGATGCAGATTTTCATGGGATACGGATTTTACTGCTACATCGGCGGCCATTCCAGTATTCAAAAGCCGCGCCTCCTCCTCGTCTGTGATAGGCGGAACACTCAATTTCCCAGCATTCATTGTTCCCACCTATCATGGACATCCGCTCATCCTCATAACACAGACGAGGATGAGAGGATGTCCGTGATAGGCTGAACACTGCCTGCTGTGAAATTGAGTGTTCCGCCTATCACAGACGACGAGGACTCAGGAGGCGCGGCTTTTGAACACTGCAATGGCCGCCGTCTGTCTGCATGACACGCTGATCAGGTAGGCAGACGGCGGCTTGCGGTTAGTTAGTGTTACATTACATCTACTCGTGGCGGCTGCGGCGAGTAGATGTAATTGGGGTAACGCCGCCCAGTGCCATTCCGGATACGCCCCCTGCAGCCCTGCTACGGAAACTTTGAAGGAAAAATTAAAATTATTATTTTTTTTTTAAAAATCGATTTTTTTCAAATCTGAATCGATTTGAACTCAAAACTCGATTCAAGATTAAAATCGATTTTTTTTCCCAGCCCTACTTTCAAACAATTGAAAGTTGCATCACAATTTTCTGATGTGAGCGTCAGGGAATGTAGAGAAGATAAGTACAAGCAGCTTATGGTACCATCTATAACAGTGGTTCTCAACTCCTGTCCTCAGGACCCACTAACAGGCCAGATTTTAAGTATTACCTTGGTGAGATGCAGACTAGAATACTGCAATCCCTGAGCAGAAAATTATATCACCTGTGATGCATTTCAGTTATCTTGCAAACCTGGCCTGTTGGTGGGCCCTGAGGACTGGAGTTGAGAACCACTGATCTATAAAGAGAACCTTCTACTCTGAACATTAGGCTGTTTATTACCCCTTTTATGGGCCGATGTGAAAATTCCCTCATCTCCTTTATTTTTTAGTTTCATTAAGTTGTGAAAGGGTTAGACCAGTCACTCTCAACCAGGGTTCTGTGGGAGGTTAAAGTGGGAGTAAACTCCCATGCATAATTTTTAACTATAGGTAAGCCTACAATAAGGCTTACCTATAGGTACTGTAATTATCTCCTAAACATGCACAGTTTAGGAGATATTTACTGTACACGCAGCCTGTGATGTCACTGGGGAATGTGCCATAAATGCCGGCTTTCCGCGTGCATGTGCAGGAGTGACGTCATCGCGGTTCCGGCCACTCACACAGCCGGAGTCCACAAACCCGGAAGGAAGACCAGGTGAAGATGGAAGCCTTGTCAGTGGTGACAGCACGCCGCTGGAAGGCTTCTTTCTAAGGTAAGTTTCACATAATGTGCTAGTATGCGATGCATACTAGCACATTATAGCCTTACCTTGCAAGTTGCAAAAAAAACAAAAAAACACACACAGCAGTTTACTACCGCCTTTTAGCTGTGGTTGATTGACCTCCCATGTTGATGGTGCTTGCATAGTTCTGAGGCTAATTTCACTTGGCAGGGCCAGTGGCATGACACCAATTATCTTTATAGCTACAGTGGGGCAAAAAGTATTTAGTCAGCCACCAATTGTGCAAGTTCTCCCACTTAAAAAGATGAGAGAGGCCTGTAATTGTCATCATAGGTATACCTCAACTATGAGAGACAAAATGTGGAAACAAATCCAGACAATCACATTGTCTGATTTGGAAATTATTTATTTGAAAATTATGGTGGAAAATAAGTATTTGGTCACCTACAAATAAGCAAGATTTCTGTCTCTCACAGACCTGTATCTTCTTCTTTAAGAGGCTCCTCTGTCCTCCACTCATTACCTGTATTAATGGCACCTGTTTGAACTTGTTATCAGTATAAAAGACACCTGTCCACAACCTCAAACAGTCACACTCCAAACTCCACTATGGTGAAGACATACAAGACCACTGATAATCTCCCTCGATCTGGGGCTCCACGCAAGATCTCACCCTGTAGGGTCAAAATGATCACAAGAACGGTGAGCAAAAATCCTAGAACCACACGGGGGGACCTAGTGAATGACCTGCAGAGAGCTGGGACCAACGTAACAAAGGCTACCATCAGTAACACACTACGCCGCCAGGGACTCAGATCCTGCAGTGCCAGACGTGTCCCCCTGCTTAAGCCAGTACATGTTCGGGCCTGTCTGAGGTTTGCTAGAGAGCATTTGGATGATTCAAAAGAGGATTGGGAGAATGTCATATGGTCAGATGAAACCAAAGTAGAACTGTTTGGTAAAAACACAACTCGTCGTGTTTGGAGGAGAGAGAATGCCGAGTTGCAACCAAAGAACACCATACCTACTGTGAAGCATGGGGGTGGCAACATCATGCTTTGGGGCTGTTTCTCTGCAAAGGGAACAGGACGACTGATCCATGTACATGAAAGAATATTGCAAACCTCCTCCCATCAGCAAGGGCATTAAAGATGAAACGTGGCTGGGTCTTTCAGCATGACAATGATCCCAAACACACCGCCCGGGCAACGAAGAAGTGGCTTCGTAAGAAGCATTTCAAGGTCCTGGAGTGGCCTAGCCAGTCTCCAGATCTCAACCCCATAGAAAACCTTTGGAGGGAGTTGAAAGTCCATGTTGCCCAGCGACAGCCCCAAAACATCTCTGCTCTAGAGGAGATCTGCATGGAGGAATGGGCCAACATACCAGCAACAGTGTGTGACAACCTTGTGAAGACTTACAGAAAACGTTTGTCATTGCCAACAAAGGATATATAACAAAGTATTGAGATGAAATTTTGATATTGACCAAATACTTATTTTCCACCATAATTTGCAAATAAATTCTTTCCAAATCAGACAATGTGATTGTCTGGATTTGTTTCCACATTTTGTCTCTCATAGTTGAGGTATACCTATGATGACAATTACAGGCTATAATCTTTTTAAGTGGGAGAACTTGCACAATTGGTGGCTGACTAAATACTTTTTTGACCCACTGTATCTGTAAGAGGAGGAGCAGTCCCTATGACTAACCCCCAGTAAATTGGTTTTATCTAGGGTACCTAGAAAATTATTTTAAGGGTTCCTCTAGGGTAAAAAGGTTGAGAAAGACTGATACAGACAAACTACAAGTTGGCTTTAAAAGTAATCCTGACATGGCAAAAGTGTGTGTGTGTTTAACCTAACATGCTCATGCAAGAATAAACTCTATAAAGGTGCTACTGCATACCCTATTTTTCAGTGCATGCTCCCAAGCACCCAAAGAAGCAACCTTCCTTCAGCAGGCAAATACGAACTTTTCTGAAGACCAGACATTAGAAAAGTTCCTCCACATCTCACAATGCAGTGCAAAAGGTGTACAGTTACTAGGGGTGCAACGGATCAAAAAACTCACGATCGGATCGATCCTCGGATCAGAGCCACGGATCGGATCGGCAAAAAAATAAATATTAATGTTACACCCACCGGAATTTTCAATTTCAGTTATTTTCAACACAAAACGGAGCTTATAAGCTTAAATACAGTATTTGTAAATCCAACGGACTCTTTACATGTTAAATTTTAAAAGCAGCAGAAAACCTGCTTACCTTACATGGTTGCTAATGTGAAAGAACACCTCTGATTTTCACATTTAACTAAATGTGAAAATCAGAGGTGTTCCGTCACATTAGCAATCATGTAAGGTTTGCTGCTGCTTTTAAAATTTAAAATGTAAACAGTCCGATGGATTTCCAAATAATGTATTAAAGCTGATAAGCTTTGTTTTGTGTGGAATCTTTGGGTGTAACAAGATGTCCGCTTGGGTCCTTCTCTCATTACTGTGCAGGAGTGTGGGGTGGAGCAAGATGGTGGCGAAACGTCATTACAGCGGCCGCCGCCGGGTGTACCAAGATGGCCGCCGCTCCGGAGCTAGGCCGAAGCCGCGGCCTTTCCTACGGCCGAGGCTCCGGAGCGCTCCGCGGATCGCGTGGTGATCCGATCTGAACAGGGTGACCCGTTCGGATCACGGATCACCACCGATCCGTTGCACCCCTAACAGTTACACACAAAGGGTATGTACCAGAAAATGCACTTGCATTGGTGCATTAGTTAATTTACACTTTTCTAATGACAGATACTTTAAAGCAGGGGAATCCAACATGCAGCCCAAGATGGCTTTGAATGCGGCCCAACACAAAATCGTAAACTTGCCTAAAAATTTTGATTTTTTGGGGAATGCATTTACACTTAGCAAAATGTCTCTTTACTGGACATTTATATGTTTTATGAGGTGCATCCAGAAAGTAATGAGAATGATAATATCAAAAATTATTTTATTGAAAAATGTTACAATTGAACATCGTCTCCTTCAAAGTATGCACCTTGTGAGTGTACATAACCCTCCCAGCGATTCTTCCATTCTTCGTAGCATCCCTGGAAGTCTTCAAAGGAGATGGCGATCAGAGCCTGTGTAGTGGCTCTTTGGACATTATCCACACTACCAAAATGGTATCCTTTAAAATTGTTCTTTGTCTTTGGGAATAAGAAAAAGTGTCAAGGAGCCAATTGGAACCGTGATGTGTTCTTCAGGCAAAAACTCTAAAGCCCTGTACACACGATCGGATATCCTATGGATTTTCGTCCGATGGATTTGTCCATCGGATATCCGATGAAACTGTTTTCCATCAGTCTTGCCCGCACACCATCAGTCAAAAAACCGACCGTTCCAAACGCGGTGACGTAAAACACTCCGATGAGCCGAGAAAAATTAAGTTTAATGCTTCTGAGCATGCGTCGACTTGATTCTGAGCATGCGTGGGTTTTAGATCCGATGGACTTGCCCATAGACGATCTGAGTTTTCGATCGGTTTTTTATCCATCAGAAAAATTTAAAACATGTTCTATTTTTTAAAACCGATGGAAAAAAGACCGATGGGTCCCATACACGATCGGTTTGTCTGATGAAAAGAATCCATCGGACGAAAATCCATAGGATATCCGATCGTGTGTACAGGGCTTTACAGCCAAAGCACTGTGACTCGGTACATTGTCGTGATGAAGGATCCAAGTTGAGACGATCTCAGGACGCACACAAAAAAACTCTTCGTCTCAAGCGAAAATAAACTTCCAGGTAAAATCTTTGATTCATAGTTTGACCAGCAAGTACAAATTCCTTATGAAAAATTTCACGTGAATCAAAAACAAACAATGACTATTGATTTGATTTTTGATTTGATTATTTGAGGTTTCTTGGGGCAATCTGACGTGGGTGTATGCATTCTGAACTTTGTTTCTTCGTCTCGGGATCATACTCAAACACCCATGATTTTCTCCCGTGATCAACTTTTGTCATGTTCAAATCCTGAGTCACGATTTCATGAACAATTGGCTTGGCAATTCACGTTTCCTCTGCAATCATTCTGATAGTGAGCCATAGGTCATGGTTGAGAACAGTCCTCACCGCGTCCTGATCGTTGTTCATCTTCAATCTTCTCGTCCATCTTTGAAGGCCTTGTGCCATCAGTACACATGTGCAGATGATAGTGCAGCTTCTTCATAAGCTTGTCTCACCATTTCCAAAGTTTTTGATGCACTTTTCACACAAAAACTTGCTTGCCTTTTTCTTAATACGAGGCACTTAAAAAGCGTGTCACTAAACCCTCCTGGAGGTTAATTCATTTTATATTGTTAGGTGCAAAGCTTACGGTGGCTAGGGCCTGGAAACAACCAAAAGTCTAATTTCCTGAGACTAAAAAGAAAATCTCTTGGATAATGTTGCAAGAAAAACTGTCCAGTATATTGCTAAACACGACTACCAACTTCAAAATAGTCTGGGAACCATGGGCCCAACAGATGGGTGTTCTACTAGGATCCCCTCCCAGGCCAGTATAGTACGTTCTCAGTGTTTGTGGTGATGCTCTCCCTCCACTCTATTCTTTCTTTTTCCTTTCTGCTCACTCTGAGCCTCTGCTTCTTTCTTTCCACTTTCTCTTATTTTTCTCTACTCAAGTGTTCTATGGTTTAGAGGTCTAGTGTGCAAGATCTCAGGTAAAGACTGAGTATTCAACTATTTTATTGTGTTCTGAAATTTAAGTTCCGGTATGAGTCTCTCCCCGGCTGACGGGGTTTGGAAGAATGGGAGGGTCTGGGATCCCCCCTCCAGCACAGTTAGATCCCACTTGGGGTGTTGGGGTGGGGGGCGGAACCCGCCTCCAGTATTAATTTGTTTCTCTACAGACTTGACGACAGTTGCTATTATTTGGAATGGTCCAAAGACCTATGCTCTTGTTCCTATCTGTTAAAGCTATTCACAGTTTCCATTCCTCTACATGTTGACTGTCGTTTGTTTATGTATGACTTATGCTTAATTTACGATTTATGCATTTTGAAATAAAAAAAATTTTACGTAAAAAAGCGTGTGTGTTGCGTTTGTTAAAAATATGATTTTTATTATATTACTCAGACATAGGATACATGGGACAATTTTACAATAGTGAGTTGGTCAGATTACTGTCAGTCTTTTGGTTTGAGTAGATTTTTCAAACAAATGCTGTTTTCATACAATGGGGTTAGATACCATTGTTGTATTCATGTCTATAGCTACAGTAAACAAGTAAGACATTACTTGTTTGAGATTTCTTTCAGCTCTCAAACTGAAAGAATGACTGTTAGATTACTGACAGATTTGGTTTAAGTAGACAATAGGTAGATAGCATTGTTGTATTCAACAGTCCATTGTTGAATACAGCTACAGTAAACAGGTTAACTCAGCCTGACACATAAAAGCAGGCATAAGCTAGGACACACACACTCACATCATGTTGCTGTAACATCAGAAGAAGTCACTCATCGTAAGAAGAACAGAACCTGATCTCCAAGCAGAATCATTGCCAATGGAGATCACGAGTAACAGAAGATAAGTAACTTAAATGTATTTGTAGTTATAGACCATAGGCTGTTCTATTTTCTAGGCATTTTGCTTGTTATAGATATCTGTCAGTCTTGTAGTGTATTCCTAATATTGTAATAATTTTGTATGTACAGCATCTTGTATAGTAAAAGCACATTTACACACTGCAGAAGTCTCAGCTTCCTTGTTATATCACAGAGTAACCTTGCTAGATAGACGCAAGCAAAACATTTGGGGGCTCGTCCGGGATCTGTGCTATAATTCAATTGAAGCAGACTTGTTTTTCTGTAGTGTGTTGTGTAGCTTGTGCTAGGTAAAATGCTGCGTAAGCTGTTTAGGAAAAGCAAGGCTGCAGAGGGTTCTGGTGACCAGAAGAAAGTGTGCAGCTTACCTATCTGGGCCAGAAATAATGAGTGGGAGCCTCTTGCTAAAGAATTTGTGAAGTATGCTTCTCCCTTGAAGCTGACTTGGGGTGATAAAGTCTCAGATCATTTTGTAGATTTTAGCCTTAAGGGGTTGGATTTAAGTAAGAAAGAGAAGAGGACAGTGTCCACAGTGGGTTGGTACTTCCTCCATGCTCTCTAAACTGAATCACATAGAAGGGAGAAGGCAGAGGCAGAAGTTAAGGTATTAAAAGACCAGCTAGCAGTTGCTTCAGAGTGTGTACGTTCAACCGCTAGTCGGGCTGATGATTTGCAAGAGCGGTGTGTAGCCCTCATGACCAAATCAATTAATGCCTTAAGGAAAAGGAAGGGGCGTAAACCTGTTAGTAAAGCCAGGGTACGTGCCATTGTCACATCCCAAAATTGGACTTTGATTCTGAGGCCTATACACAATGTTACCAGAAAAAAGACTGAGTTCTCATGGGGTTCAGAGCAGCGGACTGCATTCCTGGCTGCTAAAGAAGCTATTTTGCAGCATCAGGGATTGGGACCCGTGAGACAAGGAGTACCATTTCAGCTGGATGTAGTGGAGCAGAATGGTACCATATCTTGGAGTCTGTGGCAGCCAAATGAAAAGAAAGGACTAAGAGCAATACCTATTGGATTTTGGTCCAAACAACTGACAGGGGCACAGACGAGATACACGCCCCTAGAGACGTACCTGTTTGGGGCCTACACAGCACTTCAACATGTAGAGACCATTACAGGAAAGGACACAGTTACCATCTGTAACGGCACCCCAAATACAAAAGGGGGTAACGCCGTTTAGATCCCTTCCCTCTCCTGGACACAAATTCACTGTTGATTCCTCCACAGTCAGACGACCCCTTCCCATAGGAATTACTCCTTCTGGAAGAACGAGACGCACTCTGTATCTTCCTAGGATCGAATGCCTTTATTGAGAAAAACATTGTAACTTTTATACCCATCCAATACTGCATTAACCTAAAATGAACAATGGTCCAGCTCCACCCACAACATAACAAGAGCCAATACACATTATTTTGATGTCTGCTAGGAGACAACAGGTTCTAATCCCCTTTTTGTTTAAATAACTATGCATGACCTTTATATTCACCAGACTGTCTGGTACTTTACAATACACACAAGGACAGACTTAATTTCCCCAATCCACATCACCACAAACAATGAACAGGTCTTCTAGAAGCCGGAATTCATTAGCATTACACTAGGCAGACAGGTGATTGAGGCTGAACACCTCAGTATCTCTCAATTAACCTGTTGAGTCCAGAATCAGTAAATAGTCCTTTACAGATATCCTTGGAAATATAGTGGATAAATATTACAGATCCATTTTAGGTAGTCCAAGATATATTTCTTAATGTCCATTATTTCCTGGCTCACCCTGTGTCCAAAGTGACCCCCTGTCACACATCTCCCCTTTCGGCAGGAGACTAACACAGGAGGTGACCCCAGACGGGTTGACTCCGAAGTTAGTCCATAGGTCCATTCTTCTAATGCCGGTATCCAAACAGTACCCCAAATACATTGCTCCAAACAGAGCATTACTTACCCAGCCAACCTCTGCCTCTCTCAGAGAACATACCCGCCGCTGGGGAGAAGACAGGGTGACTGGGCTCAGTCCGTCATGCTGTTGGGGATCTGGGCCGACTGCCCAGCATCCCTGAGGTATACAAGTGGAGACTGAAGTCCCCTCCACTTGTGGTAGGTGAAAATCCCCCAGTGCTTGCAAAGCAAGGCTGACATCCTCCTGTCTCAGTTTCACACCATTTTCTGGGGTTGTGTCAGTGAGGACCGAAGTCCCATCCAGTACCACAGGAACTCCCTCTTCTGTTAGTTGAGAGCAGAGGCCCGCGGAACTCTGCTCTGTTGCCAGCTCTTCTGCTGGGTTGCTGTGAGTGGAGACCGCAGTCCCATCCACCGATATCAGCTCAAGTTACAGTTGTGTGCAGAGGCCAGTAGCATTCTGCCCTGCTGCCAGTGATTCAGCTGGGGGTAAAAGCTTTACCACCTCAGCTTGTTGCTGGAGAGGGGGGCCAACTGCCCCGGCTCCCTGAAACTCCACAGTTGTTTCCGGTGCTGGGCAGAGGTTGCTATCACTCTGCCCTGTTGCCAGCACTTCTGCTGGGGACTCCACCCCATCTGCTCTGACTAACTGTTGAGGAGGAAAAGGGGCTGCTTCTCCCCCTGCATCTCTGAAATCCCCTGGGAAAGAGGAACCATCATCTTCTCACATCGGGCCTCCAAAACTGCCAGGGGTGTAGAGCAGGGGTCTGCAGTACTCTGTCCTGCTGCCAGTACTTGGGCAGGCAATGCATAATCCATAACATCCTCTGAACAGTCCCTTAAGTCCATACCTTCTGTAATCTGTGGCTGGGGAGATGAGCCAACTGCCCTAGCTCCCTGGAACTCCATATCATCCACTTCGGCTTTAGGGATGGCAATCTTTAGATTTTCCACTGCCGATTCTTCAGCCAGGCTAGCTCCCTGGAACTCCATATCATCCACTTCGGCTTTAGGGATGGCAATCTTCAGATTTTCCACTGCTGATTCTCTGGCATGCTGCTGAACGCATTCTAGCAGTTTCCTGTATCCCCTTTCCAGATGCTGTTCCTTCCTTAACAAATAGTCTAGATCAGGTTTAAGCTCTGAGACCCCTGAAAGACCAAGCGTAGCCTCTCTGTATTCTCGCAGGTCCTCAAGGGTAGGTTCCCCTTCATCGCCAAACACAAAACAATCTGTAAGGCTCTCCCACAGCAATCCAGGGCCGCCAAAGTCATATCCCTCCGGAGAGCATTCTGTTGTCTCTCTTAAATATCCTTGCTCTGCGTGCCATTGCAGAGCCCGATAACGACTGTCCAGCTCTATCTCCTGCTGGACCAGCCTGTCCAACTCAGTCACCCATTGCTCCTGGGGCCACTCTCCCAGGAATGCCATCCGCAATGCCTGTTGGTCACTGGCCCGTTGTTCAGGGGTTGGAAAGCATTTGCCCTGTTTTATACCAGCGAGCTGGAGGGCTCCAATCCAGAGCTCCACCTGAATCAGCTGCCTGAGCTCCAGGTATTCAGCCGCAGACACAGTCCTAGTGTATGATGAAAGGACGATTTGCAGCAGCCCCGGGAACTCTGATGCCAGATCCATATCTCCGCTGGTGTGACCAAAGTCTGCTTATCCTGATCTTGGATCCAGGTGGAGGTTTGAATGTCCCAGACTGCAGGAAGCATCCCACTGCTGCCAACCAGTGTAACGGCACCCCAAATACGAAAGGAGGTAGAACCGTTTAGATCCCTTCCCTCTCCTGGACACAAATTCACTGTCGATCCTCCACAGTCAGACGACCCCTTCCCATAGGAATTACTCCTTCTGGAAGAACGAGACGCACTCTGTATCTTCCTAGGATCGAATGCCTTTATTGAGAAAAACATTGTAACTTTTATACCCATCCAATACTGCATTAACCTAAAATGAACAATGGTCCAGCTCCACCCACAACATAACAAGAGCCAATACACATTATTTTGACGTCTGCTAGGAGACAACAGGTTCTAATCCCCTTTATGTTTAAATAATTATGCATGACCTTTATATTCACCAGACTGTCTGGTACTTTACAATACACACAAGGACAGACTTAATTTCCCCAATCCACATCACCACAAACAATAAACAGGTCTTCTAGAAGCCGGAATTCATTAGCATTACACTAGGCAGACAGGTGATTGAGGCTGAACACCTCAGTATCTCTCAATTAACCTGTTGATTCCAGAATCAGTAAATAGTCCTTTACAGATATCCTTGGGAATATAGTGGATAAATATTACAGATCCATTTTAGGTAGTCCAAGATATATTTCTTAATGTCCATTATTTCCTGGCTCACCCTGTGTCCAAAGTGACCCCCCCCTGTCACACCATCCATACTGCATTGCCAATAGCAGGATGGGTGAGAGATAATGGACTGACCACTAGGGCAGCTGTATCCCAGAACCAGACACTGATGAAATGGAAGTGGTACCTTCAAGAAAGAGGGGGTATTGCAGCTGGGGATGTTAGAGACATTTCAAAACAGTTGGCAGGGCTTGTTACTTTTACCAGCACCCTGCCAGAAGAAGAAATTCCTGTGCTGCAGTCATCCCCCATTCAAGAGGCTCCACCCTTTGAGTCTGTCAGAAGACATGAAGGAGTCAGCGTGGTTCACTGATGGTTCAGCCATAGTCGCCTCGTCTGGGCGTAAATGGACAGCAGCAGCCTACAACCCAAGTACAGACACAGTCCTGCAGGAGTCCGGAATCGGAGGGTCCAGTCAGTATGCAGAGTTGAAAGCTGTAGTGATGACTCTTCAGGAGGATCCTTCTTCCCATGTCACTATCTACACTGACAGCTGGGCGGTTTTTAAAGGACTGACAACTTGGATGCCCACGTGGAAGTCCAATGAATGGATGATTCATGGAAAGGTGGTGTGGGGAGGCAAGGAAGTCTGGGACTACATCTGGAAGGAAGCTCAATCCCGCACCATAAAAGTGGGGCATGTTGATGCACATGTGCCCCTAGTACCAGACTTTGAGAACTATAACAGAGTTGCAGATGAAATCGCCAAAGTGAAGGCAGTTGTGCCAATTGATCCTGTTTTGATGAACTTGGCCAACTGGGCCCACAAGCAATCTGGACATTTGGGGCAGAAAGCAACATATGAATGGGCACAGCAAAGAGGATTGCCTATATCCATGGACATGATAAAGACTGTAATAGGGAACTGTACAGTGTGTGGAGAAGTGCGACAGTGGCCATTGCAAAAGTACTCCACCGGGTCGATTAAGAGGGGTGAGAGGCCTGCAGAGATCTGGCAGATTGACTTCATCGGTCCCCTGCCCCGGGGAAACAATGGACTGAGATATTGTTGCACTGCAGTAGACACCTATTCAGGACTTATGCTTGTTCATCCTTGCAAACGTGCAGATCAAGCCGCAACGCTTCAACTGCTTCAGAAACTTGTCGTTGCTTATGGTTGTCCCAAACAAGTCCAAAGTGATAATGGCTCACACTTCACCGGATCAACAGTACAGCAGTGGGCCAAAGATCCTGGAGTGTACTGGTTGTGCCACATCCCATACCATCCACAGGCACATGGTTTGATTGAAAGATACAACGGGCTATTGAAGGACCAGATACACAAACTTACACCCACACATACACTAAGGGGGTGGGATCGGGTCCTCACACAGGCAGTCATGTTGTTAAATTTTAGGCCAATAGCCAAAAGCACACCATATGAGAGGATGGTAGGGGCTGAGGCACAGATTCCACAGCTGTAATGCAGACTTCAGTATTTATGTAAGGTTCCTGAAAGAACAGGGTTTAAACAGATACCATGTTACTGTTTCCCATGACATAGAAACCAAGAGTGACGTATCTGAAGCTGAAGCCTATCTAGGAATGAGAGGGAATCTGGCAGGAAGGTTTGAAGTTATATTTGCATTGGCAGATGAGCTTCAAGACAGTGGCTGGGACTCTGACTGGTTAGTGGATACTTCTCAGCAAGAGTGGAAAGTAAGGCTACATAACATCAAACCTTCCAAAATAAACAGGAGTGATCTTCTGGGAAACATCAGTATATTTCCTCTCCTCCCTATTGATGTTCTTTGGGAGGGGTCAGAGGTGCATACAGGCAGGTGGCAAAGTATTGGTCAGATATCCAGGCAAGAAGCCATTTAGAGGAAAGCTTGTAGCTGAAGGGCCAGGATCTACTGTTTATGTATTGTTAGAAGGAACAGATAATCCGCTTTGTTTTCCACTCCACAATCTGTCTCCGATTTGATCCATAGGAAGACCAGAGAAAATTGGTTACATGATGGAAAGAATGACGGAAGATCGCAAGAGCTGTGGAGAGCAAGGCCTTTGATGTATTTCAAGCCTGGACTTATTTCTAAAGAACTTTAGAATGGACTTTCTAATGAACTATTATCCAAAGACTGAAACACCTTCCCAGTGACAGAAATATGGGAGGGGTTGCATTTAAGGAAAATTCATGTGTAGAATGAGTTGTTAGTAATGAAGAGATTTTCTGTGTAGTCTGAGAGAGAAAATAAAAATCATAGGGTGGAATGTGTTGCGTTTGTTAAAAATATGATTTTTATTATATTACTCAGACATAGGATACATGGGACAATTTTACAATAGTGAGTTGGTCAGATTACTGTCAGTCTTTTGGTTTGAGTAGATTTCTCAAACAAATGTTGTTATCATACAATGGGGTTAGATACCATTGTTGTATTCATGTCTATAGCTACAGTAAACAAGTAAGACATTACTTGTTTGAGATTTCTTTCAGCTCTCAAACTGAAAGAATGACTGTTAGATTACTGACAGATTTGGTTTAAGTAGACAATAGGTAGATAGCATTGTTGTATTCAACAGTCCATTGTTGAATACAGCTACAGTAAGCAGGTTAACTCAGCCTGACACATAAAAGCAGGCATAAGCTAGGACACACACATCATGTTGCTGTAACATCAGAAGAAGCCACTCATCATAAGAAGAACAGAACCTGGTCTCCAAGAAGAATCATTGCCAATGGAGATCACGAGTAACAGAAGATAAGTAACTTAAATGTATTTGTAGTTATAGACCATAGGCTGTTCTATTTTCTAGGCATTTTGCTTGTTATAGATATCTGTCAGTCTTGTAGTGTATTCCTAATATTGTAATAATTTTGTATGTACAGCATCTTGTATAGTAAAAGCACATTTACACACTGCAGAAGTCTCAGCTTCCTTGTTATACCACAGAGTAACCTTGCTAGATAGACGCAAGCAAAACAGCGTGTCACAAAAAAGAAATGTCTTGACTCTGACAGGGCTATATTGCAACTGATCAGTGTTCTAATGTATACGTTGCTAGAGGTCGACCGATATGGGTTTTTCTCTGGCCGATGCCGATATTTAGAAATCGCTGCGGACGATGGCCGATATATGATGCCGATTTTTTTGGGCCGATAGGTTAGGCCGATTTTTTTAGATTTTATGAGATGAAGGGGGAAAAAAAAAACTAACAGTTGGACCACTTTCACACTGGGGCATTTTTCAGGCACTTTTGGGCTAAAAATAGCACCTGTAAAAATGGCTGCAAAACAGCTCCCCTGCAGTCTCAGTGTGAAAGCCTGAGTGCTTTCACACTGAGGCGGTGCACTGGCAGGACATTAAAAAAAAGTCCTGCAAGCAGCATCTTTGGAGCGGTGTATACTGCTCCTTCACCACTACTGCCCATTGAAATGAATGGGCACTGCTGCCGAAGCGCCTGCAAAGCGCTTCTGCAGCGGTGCTACACGGGCGCATTTAACCTCTTCATCGGCCGCTAGCTGGGTTATAAGCGCCCCGCTAGCAGCCGAATATCGCCGCTAAAATGATGGTAAAGTTCAGCTAAAACTAGCTGCGTTTTACCGCCAACGCCTGCCCGCTCCAGTGTGAAAGCAGCGGAGTTCCGGCAAAAAAAAAAATATATATATTAAAAGTCAGCAGCTACAAATACTGCAGCTGCTGACTTTTAATATATGGACACTGACTTGTCCTGGGCGCCCGCGATGTTAGCACCCGAAGCCGATCTCTCTCTCGGCTCTCGGGTGCTGCCGCCGCCATCTTCGGTAAGGGAATCAGGAAGCAGGCACAAAAACAGGTAGTCAAAACTTTGAGGAAAAAAAAAAAGTTTAGTTTTATTTAACATTCATTAAAGTGTATTTTTTACCAAAAAATTGCGTTTGAAAGACCGCTGCGCAAATACCGTGTGACATAAAATATTGCAACAACCGCCATTTTATTCCCTAGGGTCTCTGCTAAAAATATATATATAATGTTTGGGGGTTCCAAGTGATTTTCTAGCAAAAAATACAGGATTTTTACTTGTAAGCAACAAGTGTCAGAAAAGATTTAGCCTTTAAATGGTTAAACTGAGAACTTCTACAAGGAGTTCAGTTCATTGATAAGAAGAAAGTATCTCTTTTCTCTCACTTGGCAGGCTGCCCAGAGATGAGTCACTCCACCTCCACTGGAAAATTCAGGCAACTTGCATTGACTTCTATGAAAGATGTTATTTGCAAGCCGCGCTGGTTTTTTTTTTTTTTTTTTTATATCGGCTTTTGTTTCAGAATAAATCGGCCGATGTCGATTATCTAAAAAGTGCCAAAAATCGGCCGATAGGTCGGCCAACCGATATATCAGTCGACCTCTATACGTTGCACCCCACCCCAAGTGACCTTGGCCAGCTTCTCTCTTCACAGACCCCTTCTCGAGCGTAGGAACTTCATTCTCATTGTATTCTGGACAAACCTTGTATCTTCCCAAAGAAAAAAATCCCATTCTTCACAATCAGGCCTTATTCATATCATCAGTTTTCGACAGCAACTATATTTGTGAGCAAACATTTTCAAGGATATGGTACAAGAAGAAGGGCTATATCTGATGAGCATCTTGAGAATTGCTACATCCATCGAAACAGATATTGATGCGTCAAATATCACACTAGTTTTATGTTGGTCTCTTTTATAACAATAAATATTACAAAAAATTAAATGTCATTACTCACATAGGTACATTATCTATATCAGTGATCGTTAACTTGTGACATCTCTGACTTTTTTGACTATCTTTATTGTTAGTCTATTTTATGTGTGGTACAAGACAATTCCTCTTCTTCCAATGTGGCCCAGCAAGGACAAAAGGTTGAACACCTCTGCTTTAAAGCAACCCTTACTAACTTTCATTAAAAAAGGCCAGGTCTGAATAAAAAGTCAAAGTAAACCTGAGTACATGGCAATCCCACAAGCAGGTTCAAAATCTTAAACTTTTCTTGTGCACTGGCCTGAATAGTGGAGATGTGTGGCCAGCCTATGTTTTGACATGACCTGCTCCTATTGCAAGGCTTTTTGATAAAATGTTAAATGGCTAAAAAAAAAGTATGTATGTATGTATGTATGTATGTATATATATATATATTGTGACAGCAGGAAGGTAAAGTCACCTGGTTGCATCCAGGGGGGTAGATATATTTCGCCCAGATTCAGGCTTTACGCCGACTTATACAACTAGGTGGAGAGTTGTATAAGCCCAGCTGAGGCTAGTGGGCGTCGTGCAGGCAGGGAGTTGATGAGACCAGCTGAAGCTTGTCAGCTCGTTTAAGGCCTCTATAAAAACTCCCAGATTCATTAGGTGTTTGCTCATGCCTGGAACCAGACCTGTGTGGACTGTCTAGGGAGAGTGAACCCCTGTGCGGTGAGACAAAGCCTGTGTGGCTATTTGCTTGGACATTTAAAACCAGGGACTTAGGGACTAGGACAGCACTAGGCTGATCCCAGTTGTTAGTTAGGAAACCTGTATGTTTAGTCAGAGGTCAAGTTGACCAGGATTTATTTTGTTTATGTTTCTTTTGCTTTGCTGTGTTTTGTCACTGTAAATAGAAAATAAACCGCACCTTTTTGATTTTGAAAACCACAACCTCCGTTTGCTGGGCCTGTTTTGTGTGGGGAGCCCATCCCGGGGGTCACACACACCCGCTGCCGAGCTAACCCCCTCACAATATATATATATACACACACACACACACACACACACACACACACACACACACATACATACATACATACATACACACACACACACACAGGAACCTCGGTTGACTCGCAAGACGAGCAGAATTCAAGCTAAATAGGCCTGCAGTACCGCATTTAGCCTGAGGTACGGGGGCGCAGGAGCCGAGCAGAGCCTAAATAGGCCTGCAGTACCGCATTTGGCCCGAGGTACAGGGGCGCAGGAGCCGAGCAGAGCCGAACAGCGACGAAAGCAGCCGATCGCCGACGTTCGGCAATGCTTGGAAAGACACGGAAATACTCAGTTTCCGTGCCTTTCCGATGTATGCCGAGGTCAGCCGACGTGTCCTCCGCCCTTTTCAGCCATTTGGCGCTCTCTGGCGCCCCCCCACCTCTGGCCACATTCGGTATTGCACCCCATTGAAGTCAATGCGGAACAAATTATTTTCGTTTCAATTGACTTCAATGGGAAAACTCGCTTTGATATGTGAGTGCTTTGGATTACGAGCATACTCCTGGAATGGATTATGCTCGTAATCCAAGGTTCAACTGTATATTTATTTATTTATTAATTTATACTCTTTTTAGCCAACATTTTATCAAAAAGCCTTGCAATAGGTGTAAATACATACACACACACACACACACACACACACACACACATAATGCAATATACCTTGCTGTATTCCACTGAACATACGGTATATGTTCATTGAATTGGTTAACAGCAGACCCTGCAGCTATGTTCCAAGTAGAGAACTAAACTCCAAATAAAACATGCAAACATAGCAGCTGCTAGCATTGACGTAAGTTGCATGAGTATATTAAAATGCACCTATACTAAAAAGACATTCCATCTCACAGTTAAAGGGGTTGTAAAGGTTTGTTTTTTATTTTCTAAATAGGTTCCTTTAAGCTAGTGCATTGTTGGTTCATTTACCCTTTTCCTTAAATTTCCCTTCTAAATATTTTTTTTCTTTGTTTTCTTTGTCTGAATTTCTCACTTCCTGTTTCTCCTCACTAAACTTCACACCATCATCCGAGTGGTGTTTAGTCAGCCAGAACAGCTTACTGAGGAGGAACAGGAAGTGAGAAATTCAGACAAAGAAAAAAAAACATTTAGAAGGAAAATCGAAGGAAAAAGGTAAGTGAACCAACAATGCACTAGCTTAAAGGAACCTATTTAGAAAATAAAAAACAAACCTTTACAACCCCTTTAAGTTAGCAAATTACCTGTCCCCCCACCCTCCAATCCTTCTCATGTCAGATTAATGGTACTGTTTACAATTAGATAATAGATTAGATAAACAAAGAATCACAGCTTCCAGGTTTTTTGTCAAAGCTTAATTGAACGAGCTGAAGTTAGAAGCCGATTGGCTACCATGCTCAGACAGCCGCACCAGGTTTTGCACTTTTCAGTTGTAGTAAATCAACCCCACAGACTAAAGCCGGCCATAGATGGAGCGATTTTTTTTTTTTTACAACACAGACAGTGTTGATGGGGGAGTCCCTCCTGCAGAGCCACTGTGTTCTCCCAAAACACAGGGATTACTGTTAGCGGCTATAATAGCCGCTGGCAATAATCACATATTAAACCCAATAGGCTGGTTGTACCCAAGTTGACCAATTGATCAACTTGGTACATTCAGCCTGTTCATGCATGGTTTGAATCTCGGCCAGTTGATTGGAAACCGTCTATGGCCAGCTTAAAGCTGTGTATGCCATTACATATATTTTAATGTTAAAAAAAAACAGGAAGGAAATG
Organism: Rana muscosa; assembly: GCA_029206835.1. Lineage (NCBI taxonomy): Eukaryota > Metazoa > Chordata > Amphibia > Anura > Ranidae > Rana > Rana muscosa. Next base: position 857,374,615 of record CM055117.1, read on the forward strand.
GGGGCTCAGGGTACAATATTTCAGGGTAGACCCCCCCCCATCTCCGGGAGAGACCCTAGTGTCTACCCCAAAACATTGTATACTGCAATTCCCTTCTGCCTGTTCCTTGGCACCACAGGGTAAAGTGCTTATTTACTTTGCTTCCATATTGTATTTGCACCTGTATATATATTAATATGTACCTAACAAATACTAATGATGACACAGTTTGTTGAACTCCTTGCATTGTATGCTTAGCAACTTTTTTATGAGATACTGTTATACTGTATATCTTCTATGTTTAATGCACATGAATCTTAAAGTGTGCTAGTGACATCATTTTACTATTACGCAGTAGATGTCATTTGAACATACAAGTACAAAATGTAGACACTGCAAAGAAAAACTGGTCACACACACATACAGTGCCTTAAAAAAGTATTCACACCCCTTGAAATTTTCCAAATTTTTTCATATTACAACCAAAAACATAAATGTATTTTATTGGGATTTTATGTGATAGGCCAACACAAAGTGGCACATAATTGTGAAGTGGAAGGAAAATGATAAATGCTTTTCAATTTTTTTTTACAAATAAATATCTGTAAAGTGTGGCGTACATTTGTATTCAGCCCCCTTTACTCTAATACCCCTAACTAAAATCTATTGGAACTAATTGCCTTCAGAAGTCTGTTACATTTTATACAGTTTATATAGTCACAATTTAGATCTTTAACTTGCCATAGAAAGTTAAAGTGGTTGTAAACCCTTACAACACACTTTTTGCAACAGGTAAGCCTATAAGGCCTATAAGGCTTACCTGTAGCTACCCCGGATATCTCCTAAACCTGAATGGTTTAGGAGATATCTCCTGTATTTGCATGTGCCGATGTAATCAGCACATGTGCACTGAAGCAATGGCAAGTACGTGCCGTTGCTTTCAGCGGGTGTGCCGTTACCGGCGGCTCCTATGCGCATGCGCGGGAGTGACGTCATCGTGGTTTCGACCAATCACAGCGCCGGAGCCGCGATACCCAGAAGTAACTCCGGGACGACATGTCGCCGGACGGTGCTGTGTCGGGCACCGCAACGGGGGCTTCGATCCCAGGTGAGTATTACATAATGTGCTAGTATTCTATGCATACTAGCTCATTATGCCTTTGTCTTGCAGGTGTTAGTTTTTTTTTTTTTTTCAAAAGTTTACAACCACTTTAAATCTTGCTTCAATACTTCAAAAAATCTATCACTGTACTGTATCTGGAGAAGGCTATAAGGAATCTAAAAATCAAATATCCACAAATGAATAAACAAAAAAAAAAAAAAAAGTCTGCCAAGACCTGAAGCACAAATTGGAAGCAAAGACTTAAGGCTCGGTTCACACAGGGGCGACTCCGGACGCGACTTCAGGTCGCCTCGAGTTGCCCCAAGTCGCGCTATTTTTAAAACTAATTGAAGTCAATAGAGATGTTTTAATGTACACGACTGCGGTCGCTCCGACTTAAAAAAAGGTCCCTGTACTACTTCAACCCGACTCCTAGGCGACTGCTAGGTGACCTGTACCCATTGATTTCAGTGGAAGTCGCTCATAAGTCGTATTCCCTGTCTTAACAGGAGCAACTCTCCAGGAAAAGAACACATATTTTTCAGGCAAACCTCTCCCTCCCCCACCCTCCCACAGAGCTGATTCTTGTTTTATTGGCCACTGGAATGTCTCCTGTCCTGGAAGCGACTTCAAGTCGTGTTGTAAATCACCACAAGTTGCGCTGAGGTCGCCCTGAGGTCGCCCTGTGATTCATGCTCAAGTTGTGTCTGAGTTGCCTCTCAAAGTCGCGCTGGAAGTCGTGTTGCCCCTGTGTGAACCGAGCCTTAGGCTCCATGCACACTGGATGCTAAAAAAAGCTATAAAAAACGCCAGTAGCTTTGCAGGTAACCTTTCAACGTTTTTTAGCGTTTTTGCAATAGCGTTTATTAGCGTTTTTCAGTGTTAGTGTTTTTTGGCTTCTTTTTTTTCAATGGATCAAAAAACGCTAAAAAACGCTGGCGAGCTTAGTTTTTGAGCATTTATTAGCGTTCTTCAGCGTTTTAAGGTATTTTAGCGTTTTTCCCCGCCAAAAAACGGCACTTTGAACACAAATTCCTTGCGTTCAGAAAAAAGCCCATTAACTCCACTGTTCATTAACGCTAAAAAACGTCCATGTGTGCATGGACACATAGGCTAACATAGAGTGAAGTTTATGGGCTTTTAAAAAAAACGCCCAAACGCCAATAAACTGCAGTTTATGAGCTTCAGTGTGCATGGAGCCTTAGATTGTATTAAGGTATGTGCAAAGACTTTCTGAATGTATTAGGGACTAGAGACAATCACCTGTCATTGACATGTCGCTGAGAGGATGAGCCAGGTGCCGGTCCAGGGTTGTGGGCGGATCCTGACTTTATTGTCGTAATCTTGCCCCAGCCTGGTTTGGCTCTATGACGTCATCGGGCTTCAGCTGAAAACGAATTGCACTCCTGCGATCCAAAAGATCTTTGGCTGTATTTCTCCTTTAATAATGATTAGCTCATTAAAATAATAAACTGACCCCACCTTGATGGATAATCAGGACAACTAACAAACCCACTTTGCGTTAGCTTTTGATTAAATTTGGCCCACCTCATAAACCATGCGACAAAAAGGGCAAGCATGACGAAACATGCCAACCTCTTGAATTGGTGCATGAAAGCTGGGCGGGGGACTGGGGGCACAACTCTAACCAATGGCAGTCAAATTCTTAGGTAAATTATAAAACCTTAGATGGTTGTTAAACAAAAAAAAAAGTCCCTTTTCATTTTTTATAAATTTTACCTAATAAAAAAAAAAGTGGCGGCAATACTACAAAGTTGAATTTTTAGACTGTGGGCTGGAAAGACCTGCACAACAGGTTTAAGTAATGTGAGAGGATTTTAAGCAATCTGGGATTATGTAAGATCACCTGAAAAAACTTCACGGCTCATCATGCAAAATACATTTCCTGTATCAAGGGGTTGCTCTTATTACCAAATACTTTAGCCAAAATAATAAGACTTTGAGACTACTGAGAGAACAGGGAGGCTACCATTGCCAATGTCTTCATCTGAAAACAATAGTAATCTGGTTGTCATACTGATGCAATTGCTTCAGTAGTTTTTGAGGCACAGACTTAAGCCTCGTACACACGGTCGGACTTCCATCTAACTTTTCCGTGGATTTTTGACCGAACGGAGTTGGCCGGGCACACCCATAACATACATACCACAGGACTTTTCTGCAAACTTTCCCAAAACTTTTTCCAACATCACGTGGTTTTTCTGCTCTTTAACGCCACCCTTTGGTAAATTTCTGCTATTGTTGGTTGATTTTAACATTATTTGCTTTGTCCATCGGACAAAAGTCCGATGGTTTTCTGTACACACGGTCGGACTTTGCTCCATTGGACTTTTGTTGGCCAAAAGCTTGTCCGTTTGCAGACCGAACTTTTGTCCGATGAAAACCAAAAAAGTTTGTCCGATGGAGCGTACACGCGGTCGGATTTTTTGGCAAACTTGCTCAAAATGAAGTTTGTTGGCAAAAAGTCAGACCGTGTGTACGGGGCTTTAGAACAAATATGCAGATCATAAAGCTGGCCATAGATAGATCTAAATTCAGCCAGTTCAGCAGGGACCAGATGAAATTTCAATTCATGTATGCCCATTCGCACTTGACAGAAGGCGATATTACAAACTTTTTCTGCTGAACAAGAATGTTGTAAAACTTTTGTCGATCAGTGGCTGCAGACACGGATCAGTGTATTCTGACTGCAGAAAGTTCACCTTTCTGAATACAACGGCTCATGCCTCGTACACACGACCAGTTTTCCCGGCAGGAAAAAAAAAAAATCAACGCTTTTCCCGACAGGATTCCTCTCAAGCCTGCCTTGCATACACACGGGCACACAAAAGACCACTGAACTTTTGACTGCCAAGAGCGCCGTGACGTCAAAGACTACGACAAGCAGACAAAATTACGTTCTATGCTTCTACGCATGCGTCGAATTGTTTACGAGCATGCATGTTTTTTTTCCCCCCGGGAAAGCATACACACAAACAGTTTTCACGACGGGAAAAAGACCACCGGGAATCTCTTTTTTTTTCCCCCGCAGTTTTCTCGTCGGGAAAACTGCGATGGAGCTTACACACGGCCGGTTTTCCCGGCCAAAAGCTGTCATGGCAGTTTTCCCGACGGGAAAAACGGTCGTGTGTACGAGGCATCAGCTGGGATTCTTCCAACCACCTCGCTTGTGTGGATGGGGAATTTGGGAAACAAAACGGGTCATCTACGGCCAGCCTAATGCCTGGTACACACGGGCCAAATGTCGGGAGATATCAGTCAGTTCAATAAAAAATGGCCGACATTTGGCCTTTGTGTATGTCAGACAAGCGTGCTGGAAAACCAGCAGCCGACCGCCTCCTGATCAACCCGTTGAGCAGAGTGTTCTTTGGGGGGCGACCCCCTGTCAGAACTCAACAGCTCAGCAGGGGCGATCACTGTACTAACGTCAGACTGTTAGTACAGAGGCTCTGACCGGAGCTTTCCGTTTTTTTTTTTTCATTCAACTTGCTGGGTTGAAAAAAAAAAAAAAAAAACTATTAGTGTTCCAGGCTTAAAGAGGTTGTAAACCTCCGGGAAAAAAAAAAAAAAAAAAAAAGAAACCCTGCAAGACAACAGCATAATGAGCTTGTATGCATTGCATACTAGCTCATTATGAAATACCTCAGAACGATGCCCTGAATCGTCGTCAGCACACAGAGTTACTTCCGGGTTCGCAGCTCTGGTGCTGTAATTGGCCGGAGCTGCGATGACATCACTCCGACGCATGCGTGCGGTAGCCGCCGGTCACGGCATGACTCCTGAAGAAACGGCAGCAGCGCACATACTGAATATCTCCTAAACAGTGCAAGTTTAGGAGATATTCAAGGCACCTACAGGCTTACCTGTAGGTAAAAGTGGTGTAACAAAGTTTAAAACCACTTTACGTTTGTGTGATGATGTGCAACTTCTAGTGCTTGGAAGTGGCAGTAACCATAACAAGGCCTGTCTATCATAAGCAATATATAAATCTGTTGCCTTGCTTGCATTTATAGGACACTTTATCCACTCATTCTTCAGTCACTTGGGCGAAAAATTAAAAGTCAGCAGCTACAAAAACTGTAGCTGCTGACTTTTAATAAAACAGACATTCACCTGTCCTAGGATCCAGCACTGTGCTTGCCTGGGTTGGTTTCTCCACCGGTCTTCAGCCCCAGGCGCCGGCATATTAAACTGTGGGCAGCCGGCTGTGACTGCTTGCGGCTTCAAATCTGGCTGCCCACTGTGCTTTGCCAATGGTCCTGCAGCCTTCTGGGACCTGTGACGTGTCAGGTGGAGGACTTACCCTTGGATCATCCAAGCTGAAGTGGAAGCAGATACTTGTCAAAACCAGGTTCCCGCTCCCCCCCCCCCCCCAAAAAAAAAAAAGATATACGAGCCAAAAATGTAAGGGGAGGAAGAGTGGAACTCATGGAGGTAAGTGATAACCTCAAACTTGTCTGAACCCAACTGAAAACCAGTATGCAATAAAGATGTAGCATCTAATGTAGCCAAAATATTCAGTATATTTAATAATTTTGACAATGCCTCCATTTTTTTCAAACCACTAACCATAAAAGAGTCGACCCAAACCCTGATACATTAGGTCTACCTCCCACCCACCCTACAGGTTACAATTTTGGTGCTGTGCTGTCATTGTATCCTGCAAACTGTAAATGTCGCCAGCCGATACTTTGAGTTCGTTTTAACGCAGGGCTTTTGCTTATCACTTAATCTACTACAGGTATGTTTGTTTATCATCCCCACCCAGTGTTGACCTTTCTCTATTATTTTAAGATTATCCTGCATATAATCTTGACATGAGCAATAGTTTACATTGTGTTTAACAAAAGATCGGGGTTCTATATAAAGGAATATAAAAGTTCAATTTTGCCCATAAACATACCAGTCTACAAAGAATAATATTTTGGAGAAGGAGCAGAGGGCACAGAAGCGGGAGATCCTTATGACAATGGGGAGAAGGAGGACCTAAAGAAGCAGCAGCACAGAAGATAACAGCAATAACATTAAGGGCCAGTTCATACCAGTGCGTAATGCGAGAACGCATGTGATTCACACCGCAAGCCACATGCAATGTCTGTGCGATTTCAGCAATACATATTGTATGGCTGATATCGCATCGCATTCAGACCAAACTGGCACAGGACCTTTTTTTGGTCCACACCAGAATCAGGTCACACTCATGCAATCCGATTCATGTCCGTACTGTGAGTTCGCAGTGCGATATGCAACCTGAAATGGGGGTGTCAATAACAATGTATTGACACTCCCGGCAGTTCGCATATGGCAGTGTGAACTGGTGTGCGAGTCGGGTGCAATGCGGGAACCCGCAGTGGATTCGCAGGGTTCATGAATCGCACAAGTGTCGCAGCAGCCGACCAACTCTCGATCAGCGATCTCAGCCAATGGCAGAGAGTGCTGATCGCAGACACAACAGCTGACAGCGGGTTTAAAAAAAAAAAACTCATAGTTTGTACCTTTCACATGGGATGGACTCCGCCAGGAGTCTGCCTGCTAAGCGGGAAATCTGTCTGCCGATTCCCGCTGAGCAGGCAGATGGCTTGTCCATGTATGCTATGCTTATGCCAAGTAGACACAGACACATCTCCTTTTTGGGCAGTCGGATGTAAATGGACCGCCTGTCCAATCTGCTAGACGGATGAGGAACGGATACCCATTCGTCTGTTTTTAGCTGATAGGATCTTATCGGATGTTGGCAGGTGTCAAACGCCACATGTCCGTTGACACCTGTTGCTCCATAAAGGGCAATGGATGGTCCGACATTGGTTTGCCCGTGTTAAAGGGACTGAAATGTGCTATTTTTATTTGAATTTTAGTGTAATGCAATTTGTTGCCCAAATAGTTCAAACTCATGATCATTAACCACTTGCTTACTGGGTACTTAAACCCCCTTCCTGCCCAGGCCAATTTTCAGCTTTCAGCGCTGTCACGATTTGAATGACACTTGCGCGGTCATGCGACGTGGCTCCCAAACAAAATTGACGTCCCTTTTTCCCCACAAATAGAGCTTTCTTTTGGTGCTATTTGATCACCTCTGCGGTTTTTATTTTTTGCGCTATAAACAAAAAAAGAGCGACGATTTTGAAAAAAACACAATATTTTTTATTTTTTGCTATAATAAATATCCCATTTTTTTTTTTTTATATTTTTTTCCTCAGTTTAGGCCGATACGTATTCTCCTACATATTTTTGGTAAAAAAAAAATCGCAATAAGCGTTTATTGATTGGTTTGCGCAAAAGTTATAGCGTCTACAAAATAGGGCATAGTTTTATTGCATTTTTATTAATAATTTTTTTTTTACTACTAATGGCGGCGATCAGCGATTTTTATTGTGTCTGCGACATTATGGCGAACACATCGGACACTTTTGACACCATTTTGGGACCATTGTCATTGATACAGCGATCAGTGCTATAAAAATGCACTGGTTACTGTAAAAATGACACTGGCAGAGAAGGGGTTAACACTAGGGGGCGAGGAAGGGGTTAAATGTGTGCCCTGGGAGTGATTACTACTGTGTGGGGGAGGGGACTGACTGGGGGAGGTGACCGATCTGTGTCCCTATGTACAAGGGACACAGCATCGGTCTCCTCTCCCTGACAGGACGTGGATCTCTGTGTTTACACACAGAGATCCACGTCCCTGCTCTGTGTACTGGCCGATCGCGGGTACCTGGCGGACATCACGGCTGCCAGGCACGCGCAACGGCATCTCAGTGATGCGCCGGGCGCGCCCCCCAGTGGCCGAAATAGCCGAGGACGTCTATTGACGTCCTCCCGGATTTTTAGATCCACATTGAGGACGTCAAAAGTCTATGGCCCGGATCTAAAGAGGTTAAGGTTGGGTTCACACTGTTGTGCGGAGCGGCTCACAGCAGGGGTCCGGTGTGTCCATGTTCTCCGTTTCCGGGACAAATCAGGCCTGAATTTGGACCTAAAACTGAGCCAAAGACGCACAAGACCCCTGTGCAATGCGCTCCGTGGCCACTCTGGAGATGTGTGAACCGTCTCTTGTCATGCGAATTGGATGCCGAGAAACCCGCATCCAATTCGCAATAGTGTGAACCCAGCCTCAATATTGCTGGCGATATTCCCACGTAGCTTTTATTGCTTTTGCTCACACTTGACATATGTTCTCCCAGGTTTTGGATAATGTTTCTAATACTTGGAGACTCTGCTATTCTACCAGTAGTTTGTAGGAACAGCTTGTCTGTTTCATCCATTTTAGCTATTAAAAACAGAATGGTGAGCTGCTCAGGAAACTGTTTATATATTTCTAAATACATATCTGACCATATAGTGCCATAATTTCCATTAATGTGTAAGTTACTCCAACATTTAATTTTCCTGATATGTGCCTGTTGTACCATAATTTGGATTAAAAGTCTCCTGTTCTCTTTGTATTGCTTTCTTTTGTGATCCCTGGTGATCCTGCCAGCCCCCTTGCATTTCCTTATGGGGACTTCTGCTCATGGATAGTCTCATCATATGCACAATTTAAATTGCGAATGGTTATTACAAGTTTCCTTAAGGCCCCTTTCACACTTGTGCGACCTGTCCTGCGACTTGGGACTGCATGACAAGTCGTACCCCATGATTTCCAATGAGTACCATTCATATCTGTGTGACTTCAAGTCGCACCAACTTCAAAGTAGTCCCTGTACTACTTTGGTCTGACTTTCATGCGAGTTGAGGACCATAGACCTCAAGTTTACACAGGCATTCCCTGAAAAAAATTGCGGCTGCGAAATCACGACAAAATTGCGCGACTTTAACCTCTTCCCATCCTGCGTATAGTCAAATGACGGCCGCAAGGTGGCTCTTCCATCCTGGGCGTCTGTCATATGACGTTCCCGGCCGCTAGGGGGCGTGCATGCGTGCCCCGCGTCACTCGGGAGCCGATGGGCGTGCCTGGTGGCAATGTCCGCCAGGCACCCGCGATTGCCGGTCACAGAGCAGGGACGTGGATCTGTGTGTGTAAACACACAGATCCACGTCCTGTCAGGGGATAGGAGACCGATCGTGTCATCCTTGTACATAGGGACACCGATCAGTTACTTCCCCCAGTCAGTACCCCCCCCCCCCCAGGTAGAATCACTCCCTAGGTAACACATTTAACCCCTTGATTGCCCCCTAGTGTTAACCCCTTCCCCGCCAATGACATTTATACAGTAATCAGTGCATATTTATAGCACTGTTCGCTGTATAATTGTCACTGGTCCCAAAATAGTGTCAAAACTGTCCGATCTGTCCGCCACAATATCACAGTCCTGATGAAAATCGCTTGTCACCGTCATTACTAGTTTTTTAAAAAAAAAAAATCATAAATCTATCCCCTATTTTGTAGGTGCTATAACTTTTGCACAAACCAATCAATATACGTTTATTGCGATTTTTTTACCAAAAATATGTAGAAGAATAAATGTGGGCCTAAACTGAGAAAAAAAAATAGTTTTTTGTTTTTTTAAATTGGGATATTTATTATAGTAAAAAATTGTGTTGTTTTTTTTCAAAATTGTCAGTCTTTTTTTGTTTATAGTGCAAAAAATAAAAACCGCAAAGGTAATCAAATACCACCAAAAGAAAGCTCTATTTGTGGGAAAAAATGATCAACATTTCATTGGGGTACAGTGTTGTATGACCGTGCAATTGTCATTCAAATTGCGACAGCGCTGAAAGCTGAAAATTGGCCTGAGCAGGAAGCGGGTGAAAATGCCCTGTATTGAAGTGGTTAAAGTTGTGGCAGTGTGAAAGTGGCCTTAGTATTTTTTAAATTCCTATAAAGCTATACACATAGTCCATTGTGAAAAGATTCATTTATATACAGATTTCATAATGAAATACCCGCTTTGTAAATAATAACAGCTCCTTATTAATAAAACAGGCATAATCTTTTGTTAGCTCATAGGATATCTCCTACCCACGTGCACAGGAGGTTTACCGTTTATAAAATAAGGATATTAACAGGGAAAAACCAGCAAGATATCAGAACAATTACATGCCCAGGAAATTGGTACAACACAAGTTTAATTTGGTAAGAAGGTTTTTTTTTTGTGTGTGTTTGTTACCCTAAAAAAAAAATAATGGATCCTGTTCCTTTAACCACTTCAATACCAGGCACTTACACAGAGCCTGGTATTGGCGGGGATCCAAGTCGGATCCCCGTTCATTGAAAGTTGGACGTATGTCGGCTTCAAGTCGCAGGGCAAAGTCGGATCCAAAGTAGGACAAGTGTCGTGCCGCACCAGTGTGAACCCGGCCTCAGCGCTGTCGCACTTTGAATGACAATTGCGCGGTCATGCTACACTGTACCCAAACATAAATTTTATCATTTTGTTCCCACAAATAGAGCTTTCTTTTGGTGGTATTTGATCACCTCTGCAGTTTTTATTTTTTGCTAAACAAATAAAAAAATACCGAAATTTAAAAAAGAATATATATTTTTCCTTTGTTTCGGTTATAAAATGTTGTAAATAAGTACGTTTTCTCCTTTACTGATGGACACTGACAAGGCGGCACCAATTTGGTGGCACTGACGGGCACTGGTAGGCGGCACTGATATGTAGCACTGATGTCCATTGATAGGCGGTACTGATGGGCACTCATGGGTAGCACTGGTGGGCACTGATAGGCGACACTGATGGGTACTTATGGGTGGCACTAATGGGCGCTGATATGCGGCACTGATAGGCATCCCTGGTGGCATTGGCAAGCATTGTGGATGGGCACTGATTGGCAGCTGCCTGGGCACTGATTGGCATATCCCTGGTGGTCTAGGGTGGCCTACCTCAGAGGCTCTTTACTGAGATCGGTGTAACGGTGGAGCGGTAGATCGGTGTAGCGGTGTGTCAGACTGACACGCCGCACCACCGATCACTGCGATACGGGTGCGCGGCGGCTGTTATCCTGCTGGACGTCATATGTCGCCCAGTCAGGATAACTGAACCACCGCCCGGCCGTCATTCTGCTATAGGCCAGGGCAGGAAGTGGTTAAAGCATAAATAACAGCACAGTGCTTGTGCTTTGTAATTTGGCCCCTCGTATCACCTGAAATACCTGGCTGATATTGCCTGGTTCTGCCCTCCCCCCTGTAAACTGACCACGGTTTATCATGCCTGCTGAGCCCAGACACCGTGGTCAGTTTACGTGCCTCCATCCTCCGCAGCTCTCCTCTCTGCTCTCCCGTGTCCTCTCCCTGCCTGTCAGCTAGTGAGTGTTTGCCTCTCCGCTCCTTTTTCTGAAATAACTTTTACTTTTTTATATAATCCTTTCTGTTTTGTAATGCTAGGTGTCCCTTTATAAATATGTTTTATTAAAAAAATGCCGCCTATACATTTCCGAGCACCACTCATGTGACTGCCCGCCTCTCTCCTCCTCGCGACTGATGTCAGCAGGGGAATCTCAGCCCCTCCCCCTGCAGCTGTCAGATCAAGAGAGCGTAAGAGGTGGCTGATCACATGAGCGTCAAGCAGTGCTCAATAATATGGTATAGACGGCATTTTTTTTTTTATAAAGCGTGCACACAGGGGCACCTAGCATTAGAAAACAGAGGATTGTATAAAGTGGGCAGAGTGGCTTAACAACCACTTATAAGTACCTGAGCCTGATTTCAATCCAGTGCTATGCATGAGTACACAGGCTCTCTCGGCTCTTTCTCTCCTCCCTGGCTCAGAGACAGCAGTGGGTACCATTGGCTCCTGCTGCCGCCAGTCAGAGCCAATGAGGAGGGAGCGGGGTCGAGCCATGTTCTGTGTATCTATTAACACACAGAGCCAGCACACACAAGTGCCCCCAGAGCAAGCGCTTTGCTATGGGAACACTCGGCGGGGGGGGGGGGGGGGGTAGGGTGTAGGATGGCAAGATCCAGGAAAGCCAGTGAGGGGAGACCAGAGAAGAGGAGGATCGGAGCAGCTCTGGGCAAAACCATTGCACAGAGCAGGTCAGTATAACAAGTTTGTTATTTTAACAAATAAAATATGTGATCTTTTACAAATCACTAAGGGACCATTTGGAAGTCATCATAATTCTGGACAAAACATCAGTTGCCATAAATTGATGGCATATAGAATGTTTAATCTCATTGCTCTGAATTATCAATGCCCAATGGGGATTAGAATCAAGCAGGACTTGGTCGCTGCTGGGAATCTGAAGGCATTCTGCGAGTGACCCCCTCTGGTTACTATACAGCACGGCAGCTTCTTGACATGGGACCTCACAGACAGCAGTGGCCACTGTAGTAGCGGTGACTATTATAGTAATTCCCTGCTTCTACAGTGATCACACAGGTATGGCATTTACATACAGTACTTATATTGGTCTGATCCAACTATGTGATAGGATCACTGAACCCCAGGTGTAGATATTATGTCCCTCCATCTAAGAAGCATCATTCTTATACCTTGCATTTGGATGCACAAAATCTATGCTGGAGCTGTTGCCATTGTTGTCATTGTTGTCACTGTGGCATAATTTCCAGTTCTCTCACCAGAGGCTCATTTTTGAAGCATGAATAATTCAGTATATTGGTTGTGCTGGCAATCATCAATATGCTCTGCAAACACTGCTGGTGTGAGAACAGTATGAGCACTCCCTACTCGGGAGAAATTGAGCAAAGCCTGTCCAGGACCACGGCAACGGCATAAATACACACAAACGGTTTTACATGTCAAAGGATTTGTAATTCCATTCAGCTCAAATTGCGGTGCGGGTCTGCCGCGATTGTCGCACGATAAATCATACTGCAATCCACGGCAACCTGCATCGCGCGACGCACGTGGCCCAAAAGTAGTTCCTGAACTATTTTTGGGTGACATGCGTCCCGCGATGCAGGTTGCCACGATTGCAGCACGATTTATCACGCGACAATCGACAAATGAATGCCACCTTGAATGCGAGTCACGCGTTTTGTCATTCACACCTCAGCGCTGACAAATCGGAGGCAGAACCATTGGAAAATCTGCCCGCGATTCAAAACACTGTAGTGTGAATACAGCCACATGCCGTGTACACACGACCGTTTTTAATGTCATTGAAAAAAAACTATGTTTTTCTCGACGTGATTCTTCTCAAGCCTGCCTTGCCTACACACGATCATGAAAAACATGCTCAAGCAAAACGCGGTGACGTACGAAATGTACGACGGCACTATTAAGGGGAAGTTCCATTCGGATGGCGCCACCCTTTGGGCTGCTTTTGCTGATCCTTGTGTTAGTAAAGTTTGGTGAGAGAGACGATTCGCGCTTTTCAGCCTCGTGCTCTTCAGTCCGTTACAGCATGACGAATGTGCTATCTCCATTATGAATGCTAGTTTTACCAGAACGAGCGCTCCCGTCTCATCACTTGCTTCTGAGCATGCACGTTTTTTTCACGTCGTTAAAGCGTACACACGACCGTTTTTCATGACGAGAAAAACGACGATGTGAGAAAAGTTCCAAATTTTTAATGCCCATTTTTCACGTCGTGAAAAATGCTCTGGAGCCCACACACAATCGTTTTTAATGACCAAATTAAAAAATGTCATTTTCTCATCATGAAAAACGGTCGTGTTTACGCGGCATAAGAAGGAAGACCATACAGCAGTGCAAGACTGAAGCGAGGCTGGAGTTCAATTTTATTGTCTCACTGATATTCACCTTTAAACACCCAACAGTCTCAGGTGAACACAAGCAGCAATTCTACAAGATTACAATCTTGCAATCAAAAATGTCCCGTCTACTAAACGATCAGAAATCATTTCACAGGCTACAGACACTCCCGAGAGAGAAAAGGTTTCATTAGCATTTGCAGAAGTAATAACACGCCAGCAATGGATGAATCTGTTTCTGAAGAGGTTATGTAATTAAAGTCTAGGCCTGCAATGTGCTTGTCAAGTGATCTCTCACACTTACTGAGATAATAAAGAGCAACTGCAAGTCCAATCACATGATAGAAACACAAATTTATCATACCCAATCTACCCAACAAATTGTGGGAGTTTCATAAGACACTAACCCCCTGAGAAAGAAAATCTATTATTAACACAGAGTAATAGGACTAGCAATAAAATATTCTGATACAATCAAAAGCTTAGCCATGCAATGTGATTGTACAGAGACTGCTCACTGTGTGGCAAGGGAAGCGCAACTGTCAGTACATGACTCAAATACATTGTATACTAAAATGTATTTGTGTACTATAATGTATTTGTATACTATAATGTATTTGTGTACTATAATGTATTTGTGTACTAATGTATTTGTGTACTATAATGTATTTGTATACTATAATGTATTTGTGTACTATAATGTATTTGTGTACTATAATGTATTTGTGTACTAATGTATTTGTGTACTATAATGTATTTGTATACTATAATGTATTTGTATACTATAATGTATTTGTGTACTGTGACAGGGGTCACTTTGGGCACAGGGCGAGCAAGAAAATAATGGACATTAAGAATATGTCTTGGATTGCTTTAAAATGGGACAGTGATATATTTCCACAATATTCCCCAGGATATCTGTAAAGAACTATTTACTGTTTGATTATGAACTCAACAGGTTAACTGAAAAGTGACTCCTTCATGATGTTGGGACACATACTGTTAGATGCCAATGTCACCACATCCAGCCCCCACCTGTGTCTGCTAAGATGTCAGATGTGTATTGGGAGACAGGGAGGCTAGCCTAAAGGTCATGTGTCTGAGTCATCACTGTAGTTAATTAGCTCATGTAAATTCCAGCATGCAGCATCTTTGGAGCATGTTTGGAGAGCTCTCCATTGGAATGAATGGGAAGTGCCTGAAAAGCGCTTCAAAAGTGCCTCCAAATGTTTTTTAAAGCAGTTTTTGAGTTACGTATCCTTTAACCACTTCCTGACCGGCTCACGTACATGTACTGCGGCAGGTAGGCAGCCCTGCGCGAACCGCCATATAGGTTCGTCGGCACCTTTAAGAGCCTTAGCAGGCGCGCGCCGCCTGCACGGCGTGGGACCCAATGCGCGTGGCCGACGGTCGCAATGCCCGGTTCTGTCAGGGGAGGAGAGACAGATCGTCTGTTCCTAGTAATTAGGAACAGCGATCGGTCTCCTCCTCCATTGAGTCCCATCCACCCACAGTTAGAAACTAAGGATGAGCTCTGGCGTATTCGCATTGAACACGTGCAGAGCCCCCCAGGAAGTCGGCACCGCGCTGCGCTAATCACAGACAGGGAGACATTTCCCGATCTCTGCAGCCGAGCATCGGGACAATGTCTCCCTGCCGGTGATTAGCGCAGCGCGGGTGCCGACTTCCTGGCGGGCTCTGCACGTGTTCAATGCGAACACATCGGAGCTTATCCTTATTAGAAACACTTGTGAAGGAACACAGTTAACCCCTTGATCGCCCCCTAGTGTTAACCCCTTCCCTGCCAGTGACATTTACACAGTAATCAGTGCATTTTGTCAATGGTCCCAAAAAAGTGTCAAAAGTGTCCAATCTGTCTGCTGCAATGTCGCAGTCACGATTAAAAAAAAATAATAATCGCTGATCGCCTCCATTACTAGTGAAAAAAAAAAAAAAAAAAAAATGCCATAAATCTATCCCCTATTTTGCAGACGCTATAATCAGCGTTTTAATGGGTAGTTTAGAAGCTCCTCAGTGTGATTTCAGTTCTAGTACTGTCGTTTATTGTAAATTAGAGCTGCCACGATTACGTTGACTACGAAAATACGTCGATGTGCGTGAAAGGCGTTGATGCGTCACACGTTGCGAGTCAATACACCCCCACCGCGGCTTTCAGCGCGGTGCTTCTCTCCCACACACACACCACTGACTGTCCCCTATCCTCCTCCAGTCCCCATCCGCCTTCTCCATGCTGCTGTCCCCCTCCATGCTGCTCCATGTCTCTCTCTCTCTCCTCCGTGCATCTGTCCCCCTCTCTTCTCCGTGTCCCCCTCCATGCTGCTGTCCCCTTCCATGCTGCTCCGTGTCTCCCTCTCTCCTCCGTTCATCTGTCCCTCTCTTCTCCGTGTCCCCCTCCATGCTGCTGTCCCCCTTCATGCTGCTCCGTGTCCCCCTCCATGCTGCTGTCCCCCTCTCTCTTCTCCGTGCATCTGTCCCCCTCTCTTCTCCCCCTCCGTCCTGCCGTCCCCCTCGGTATCTCAGGATGGAGAGCGGAGGTAGGAGCCGGTAAACCCGTGAAAGCCAGTGATCACTGACTCTGTCCATTCACATAACTGAAACATTGTAACCTCCTGTGATTATAATGTCTCAGTTAATGAATGAAGAGAAGCCGTTGTCTTCTCTCCATTCATTATCAGTGCAACTGAGGCTGCTGAGAAAGGGACTGGGGAATCTGTGTCCCTAGTCCCTTTCCCTGTCCCAAATGGGAGATGCCAGAGGTCTGTTAAGACCCCTGATATCTCACCATAGCCCCCCAACAGGGCTGATAAAAAAAAAAATTGTAAAAAATAATAGTAATAAAAAAAAAAACACACTGACACTGTCCCCCCCCCCCCCCCCTTAAAAAAACAAACCATTGTAAAAACTAAATTATAAACATTCATGAACTTCTGAACAGAAAAGAAAAACAGAACATAAAAAAAAAAGAATATAACTACATACATATAATATATATAATATATACAGTGGGGATCGAAAGTTTGGGCACCCCAGGTAAAAATGTGTATTAATGTGCATAACGAAGCCAAGGAAAGATGGAAAAATCTCCAAATGGCATCAAATTACAGATTAGACATTCTTATAATATGTCAAAAAAGTTAGATTTTATTTCCATCATTTACACTTTCAAAATTACAGAAAACAAAAAAATGGCATCTGCAAAAGTTTGGGCACCCTGCAGAGTTAATATCTTGTACTGCCCCCTTTGCTTGTAAACGCTTTTTGTAGCCAGCCAAGAGTCTTTCAATTCTTGTTTGAGGTATCTTTGCCCATTCTTCCTTACAAAAGTCTTCCAGTTCTTTGAGATTTCTGGGCTGTCTGTCACGCACTGCTCTTTTAAGGTCTATCCATAGGTTTTCAATAATGTTGAGGTCAGGAGATTGTGAAAGCCATGGCAAAACCTTCAGTTTACGCCTCTTGATGTAATCCCCCATGGATTTTGAGGTGTGTTTAGGATCATTATCCATTTGTAGAAGCCATCCTCTCTTTAAATTCAGCTTTTCACAGATGGCATCAAGTTACCATCCAAAATTTACTGAAATTTTATTGAATCCATTTTTCCTTCTACTCGTGAAATGTTCCTTTTGCCACTGGCTGCAATACAACCCCAAAGCATGATTGATCCACCACCATGCTTAACAGTTGGACAGAGGTTCTTTTCATTAAATTCTGTGCCCTTTCTTCTCCAAACGTACCTTTGCTTATTCCGGCCAAAAAGTTCTATTTTAACCTCATCGGTCCACAGAACTTGTTTCCAAAATGCCTCAGGCTTGTCTATATGTTCATTTGCAAAGTTCAAACGCTGATTTTTGTGGTGAGGACGTAGAAGAGGTTTTCTTCTGATGACTCTTCCATGAAGACCATATTTGTACAAGTAGCTCTTTATAATGGAATAGTGTACCACAACTCCAGTGTCTGCCAGATCTTTCTGGAGAGATTGTGCAGTCAAACGTGGGTTTTGAATTGCTTTTCTCACAATCCTGCGAGCTGTTCTGTCTGATATTTTTCTTGGTCTTCCAGATCTTGCTTTAACTTCCACTGTTCCTGATGACTGCCATTTCTTAATTACATTCCGAACAGAGGATATTGACATCTGAAAAGGCTTTGCTATCTTCTCATAGCCTTCTCCAGCTTTGTGAGCGTCAACTATTTTCAGTTTCAGTTTTCTAGACAACTGCTTAGAAGAACCCATGGTGCTGATTGTTGGGGCAAGGTCAGATGAGTCTGGCCATTTAAAACCTTTGAGATTGACATCACCTGGTCTTCCCAGACGATGATTGAGAACAATCCATGACACTGGCAGGTCTCAGCTTTGCAAAGGGGGCAGTGCATGCTATAAATTCTGCAGGGTGCCCAAACTTTTGCAGACGCCATTTTTTTGTTTTCTGTAATTTTGAAAGTGTAAATGATGGAAATAAAATCTAACTTTTTTTGACATATTATAAGAATGTCTAATCTGTAATTTGATGCCATTTGGAGATTTTTCCATCTTTCCTTGGCTTCGTTATGCACATTAATACACATTTTTACCTGGGGTGCCCAAACTTTCGATCCCCACTGTATATGTATGTAGTTATATTCTTTTATCTTACCTTTTTTTTATGTACTTAATTTTTGTAAAGTTATCCAAAAGGATTAATTAGCTAATCAAAAAAAGAACACTAGATTAAGTAAAAAAATTAAATAAAAATAATCGTTATAGTCGATGACTAATCGAAAAAATAATCGCTAGATTAATCGACAGACAAAATAATCGTTGGTTGCAGCTCTATTGTAAATAGTAGCATGGCGATTACCTATTATATTATAAGTGCACCAATATGGCTATAACTTTCTGCATTCAGATCCACTAAAAACGCAGAAGGCTAAAGTGAACGCAGCAAGAAAAATCGCTTAGCACACACTCACGCAGCTTTCTACTGCATCACAATGAATGTACACCTTTTTGACGTTCTGATTCTACAGTCCCCTTTATTTTGTATTGCTCCAGCTTATAACCTGAGCTACATAGGAGAGGTTACAGTGGTGATGAATGTTCTGCTCCATCCAGTACCAACAATATGCAGCCTGGGGAAGCATTTAGACGCTGAAAGGCATTACATCATCTAATATTAGTGATTTTAGCACGTTTCTAAGTGGTGCCAACAACCACAGCCCATTAAAACGCCAATCATCTAGATTGGAAATTTTTCTTGGATTTGGTATTGCAGGTTTTGTCTCATGACAAAGGAAAAATCAGATTCACAACTCAGAGCCAGTTTGTACAATACAATACAAAACACCATGGGGGGGGGGGGGGGGGAGATTTACTAAAACTGGTGCAGATGTGCAAAGTAACCAATCAGCTTCTGACTTCAGCTTGTTGAATTAAGCTTTCACAATAAAACCTTGAAGCCTGATTGGTTACTATACACATCTGCACCAGATTCTGTGAGCTCCAGTTTTAGCAAATCTCCCCCATGGACCCCAAAGTCGCATGAGAAGTCGGAACCTATGTTTTCCTGATAGTACTGTTCATATCGGTGCGCCATCAAGTTGAAGCGACTTCAAAGTAGTTCCTGCACTACTTTTGGCCCGACTTTCATGTGACTTGACGTCCATAGACCTCAATATAAACCCTCAAAAGTCGCAATAATGCCACACCTGCATCAAATAGATGCGATTTTGATGCGACTTTGGGTGAGTGTGACTTGTGCAGAACTGAAAAAATTCATTAGGTTTTTCTAACCCAATCAATTTTATTTTCGAACGAATTCCAAATTTTCAGAACGTCTGGAATTCGAATCAGTTAAAAATTGATCGACCAATTAGAATTCTGTGTGAAGAATAGCTGGTTGTTAAGAAGCGGACTGGAAAGCCGGCCGCAGTGTCCTTAACAACCAATGACAGCTGTAAAAAAAAGAAGAATGCAGACAATTTAAAAGAAAGAAAAAAAAAATGGCGTGGGGTCCCCCCCAAAATCCATACCATACCCTATCCGAGTATGCAGCTCGGCAGGTCAGATAAGGGGGGGGGGGAACCATGCCAGGCCACATGCCCTCAACATGTTGATGGGTACAAGGGCCTCTTCCCCACAACCCCAAGCGGTGGTTGGGGGTGTCTACAGGCGGGGAGGCTTATCGGAATCTGGAAGCCCCTTTACACAAGTGGACCCCAAGATCCCAGCCCCCCCCATGTGAATGAGTATGAGGTACATAGTGCTCCTAGCCATTCACCCAAAAAGTGAGTAAATACAGTAGACCAGTGTTTGACAATTGCTTTATTAAAAAAATAAAATACAATTATTTTTTTTTAAATGTCCCACAAAGTAGATCCATTTGAATCACACCGCCTGCCGCACCGCCAACTCGAAAAACAATACAAAGCAAAAAAAACAAAAAACCTCCAGCCCTGACAAAGGCTCCCGCCCACTGCTGGCTTCCCCATGTGCCAGCTCTTAAATACCTAACCCGGTGGAACCCCCCCCTCTTGTGATGTCACCGACCAAGTATACCATGGGCCGATGACATCACTGGGAGGCCCCGCCCTTTATTTATTGAAAAGCTGTCACACAAGAGCCTTCGTCTGGGCCAGAGGTTTTTTTTCCTTTTTTAGGTCGGCGGGCGGCGTGATGGATCTAATTCGGGGGAAATATTTTTTTATTTAATAAAGGAATCGTCAAAATTTGTACCGTTTTTACTTACTTTTTACACTTTTTTGGTGAATGGGTAGGACAAACTCATTCACATGGGGGGGCTTGTTAAAAGGGGCTTCTATATTCCCACAGCCACCACTCAGGGTTGTGGGGAAGAGTCCCTTGTCCCCATCAACATGGGGACAAGGAGCGTTGGCAAAAAGCACACAGCACCTCCCCTTGTTGAGGGCATGTGGCCTGGTATGGTTCGGGGGGGGGGCGCTTTCCTCACCTACTGGGCTGCTTGCTCGGATAAGGGTCTGGTGCGGGGTTGCGCTTAAAATCTATACCAGACCTGAAGGGCCTGGTATACATGGGAAGGGGGACCCCACTCCGTTTTTTTCATTTTTGTTTTTTTATTGCCGCCATTCTTTTTTTTTACATTCAGCTGTCAGTGGGGAAACCCGCCGACAGCTGATGAGTCATAGGTTGCTAAGGACACGGCGGCTGGCTTCCCGGCCCGCTCCTTAACTATTCTTCACCCAGAATTCAAATTCCAATCGTTCTGAAAATTTGGAATTCGCAAAATCGCATCAAGTCAGTCGCACAGTAAAGTTGCAATGGAAATCGCATAATTTTTAAGTTGCACATATGTGAATGGAGCTTAGGGATATATTAAAATGAAAAGTTTTGTGCCTGGAGTTCAACTTTAGGGAAGAAGCCTCATTTCTTTTTTTGTTACAGTGTTATATCCCTCAAAGGACAGAGTACATGTAGTACTTTGTCCTATCTTCCTACATGCTGTGGAAGGCCAGCTTGTGATTGGACAGGATGAACTCCACAGCTGTCCAACAACGCAGCTAACAATGAGACATCTGGATTGAGAACTTCCACTTATCTCCAGCTCCAAGCACTTTGCCAAGACAAGCAGCAACAAGAGGAGTGTAGAGGACAGGTGTTTCACCTCCTTCCATTTGCATTCTTCTTACTGGCGCTGGTCTTCTTACAGATAAGCAACAGCTACAGTATATATATATATATATATATATATATATATATATATATATATATATATATGCGCAACGGTCTCTTTGCTAGGAGAGTTGTCAGGTGGCCACAAGGAGAGGGGGGCGTCCTGTGGGACCATGTAGCGGACCTTCCACAGCACATAGGAAGATGGGAGAAAGTATATTGATTTTGTCCCCCTAGGGACAGAACATTGTAATAAGAACAATGCAGCTTCTTCCATACACGAGGAGCACTCTTATATGGAAAGAATGATAAAGGGGGGCACTAATTGGAGCCCACCTGCGTGAGCCTGTGGCCAGCACACACCTTTAGCAATTAGGTTTTGCTTAAGCTTTTGGTATGCTGTGTGTCTCTAATTATGTTACAAGTGTGCTTGGTCCAATAGGATTACAAGGAAAGTTCTGGAAAGCCCAGGTTGGCAAATAAAGGAGCAGCTGCTATGGGGCTTATTCACTCCCCCCCCCCCCCGGACTAGATCAACAGGACGAAGTGCTCCCTCCCCCACTCCCCTAGTCGCGGGTACCTTTTATGTGGTATGAGTCACCTCGGATTCCGGGGGGACTGTTTGGTTTTAAATACTGATGGTGTTTACTGGCTGCCCGAGTTCTATTAACTGGGCAGAACTTTTTGGTAATGGTGAAATAAAAATTATATATTTGGTAAGTTTACTGAGTAAAATGTTTAATATGGTGAAAACCAATAAAAGTACCGCGGCCAATATTTTGCCAAATTAAAAGGTGTTGTGTTTTATTTATTAGGTTAAGGTTAGTTTAAGGGGTATGGTGTGTGTGTGGCCTACAGTCTCATCATAGCTGCTGTGCCATGAATGGTTTGTCTGGCTGCAGTGTAGAAGTTGAATGACCATCTGGTTTGCTTCTTATGAAAGACACCAACACACCCCATAGTTCTTCAGCCCCTTTGTGACATTTCTTGTCTGTACATTTCCATGGAGCTTTGCTGATCACCTGCCCACCTAGGAATCCTCCATTGCTGTGATTGACAGTGTATTGGCAATATCAAGGTGCCCGGAGACACCAC
Source organism: Rana muscosa (assembly GCA_029206835.1). NCBI lineage: Eukaryota > Metazoa > Chordata > Amphibia > Anura > Ranidae > Rana > Rana muscosa. The sequence goes on from CM055117.1 coordinate 857,397,076, forward strand.
CCTAAGGCACCCCTACTGCACCATTCTTCATCAGGCCAGAGGGCAGCTGTAGTTCCCAGGAGATCACCTCCTGAGAGGCTCAGTACTGCAATGATAAGCACCTCAGTCAATACAGTACATTGTGAAAGAGATCAGCAGCCAGGACTGATAGGTGTGCAGCCAGCCACTGCCATTCTGGAGGAGTTTATCAATCAGATGACTTCAATGACAGCGCGATCACATACAACAGCCCTGCCAGGGGGAGCGCAACAATCCCCCACCCCTCTACTAGACAACCCAGGGCACAATGCTGAGCACAGTACACACTCCTCTACATAGCAGGTGACACAATGCTGAGCACAGTGCACACTACATACACAGTAATTAGTACAGTACCTACTATATGCACCATGTTTAGTATAGTACACACCATATACACAATGCTTAGTACAGTACACACCATATACACAATGCTTAGTACAGTACACACCATATACAATGATCAGTACAGTACACACCATATACACAATGCTTAGTACAGTACACACCATATACAATGATCAGTACAGTACACACCATATACACAATGCTTAGTACAGTACACACCATATACGATCAGTACAGTACACACCATATACACAATGCTCAGTACACACAATGCTCAGTACAGTACACACCATATACACAGTGCTTAGTACAGTACACACTCCAAATACACAATTAGTACAGTACACACCATATACACAATGCTTAGTACAGTACACACCATATACACAATGCTTAGTACAGTACACACTATATACACAATTAGTACAGTACACACTCCATATACACAATGCTCAGTACAGTACACACCATATACACAATGCTTAGTACAGTACACACTCCATATACACAATGCTCAGTACAGTACACACCATATACACAATGCTTAGTACAGTACACACTCCATATACACAATGCTTAGTACAGTACCCACCATATACACAATGCTCAGTACAGTACACACTCCATATACACAATGCTCAGTACAGTACACACTCCATATACACAATGCTTAGTACAGTACACACCATATACACAATGCTCAGTACAGTACACACCATATACACAATGCTCAGTACAGTACACACCATATACACAATGCTCAGTACAGTACACACCATATACACAATGCTCAGTACAGTACACACCATATACACAATGCTCAGTACAGTACACACTCCATATACACAATGCTTAGTACAGTACACACCATATACACAATGCTTAGTACAGTACACACCATATACACAATGCTTAGTACAGTACCCACCATATACACAATGCTCAGTACAGTACACACTCCATATACACAATGCTTAGTACAGTACACACTCCATATACACAATGCTCAGTACAGTACACACTCCATATACACAATGCTTAGTACAGTACACACTCCATATACACAATGCTTAGTACAGTACACACTCCATATACACAATGCTTAGTACAGTACACACCATATACACAATGCTCAGTACAGTACCCACCATATACACAATGCTCAGTACAGTACACACTCCATATACACAATGCTCAGTACAGTACACACTCCATATACACAATGCTCAGTACAGTACACACTCCATATACACAATGCTCAGTACAGTACACACCATATACACAATGCTCAGTACAGTACACACCATATACACAATGCTCAGTACAGTACACACCATATACACAATGCTTAGTACAGTACACACCATATACACAATGCTTAGTACAGTACCCACCATATACACAATGCTTAGTACAGTACCCACCATATACACAATGCTCAGTACAGTACACACACTCCATATACACAATGCTCAGTACAGTACACACTCCATATACACAATGCTTAGTACAGTACACACTTCATATACACAATGCTTAGTACAGTACACACCATATACACAATGCTCAGTACAGTACACACCATATACACAATGCTCAGTACAGTACACACCATATACACAATGCTCAGTACAGTACACACCATATACACAATGCTCAGTACAGTACACACCATATACACAATGCTTAGTACAGTACACTCCATATACACAATGCTCAGTACAGTACACACCATATACACAATGCTTAGTACAGTACACACCATATACACAATGCTTAGTACAGTACACACTCCATATACACAATGCTTAGTACAGTACCCACCATATACACAATGCTCAGTACAGTACACACACTCCATATACACAATGCTCAGTACACACTCCATATACACAATGCTTAGTACAGTACACACTTCATATACACAATGCTTAGTACAGTACACACCATATACACAATGCTCAGTACAGTACACACCATATACACAATGCTCAGTACAGTACACACCATATACACAATGCTCAGTACAGTACACACCATATACACAATGCTCAGTACAGTACACACCATATACACAATGCTCAGTACAGTACACACCATATACACAATGCTTAGTACAGTACACTCCATATACACAATGCTCAGTACAGTACACACCATATACACAATGCTCAGTACAGTACACACTCCATATACACAATGCTCAGTACAGTACACTCCATATACACAATGCTCAGTACAGTACACACTCCATATACACAATGCTCAGTACAGTACACACTCCATATACACAATGCTCAGTACAGTACACACACCATATACACAATGCTCAGTACAGTACACACTCCATATACACAATGCTCAGTACAGTACACACTCCATATACACAATGCTCAGTACAGTACACACTCCATATACACAATGCTCAGTACACACCATATACACAATGCTCAGTACAGTACACACTCCATATACACAATGCTCAGTACAGTACACACTCCATATACACAATGCTCAGTACAGTACACACTCCATATACACAATGCTTAGTACAGTACACTCTCCATATACACAATGCTTAGTACAGTACACACTCCATATACACAATGCTCAGTACAGTACACACTCCATATACACAATGCTTAGTACAGTACACACTCCATATACACAATGCTTAGTACAGTACACTCCATATACACAATGCTCAGTACAGTACACTCCATATACACAATGCTCAGTACAGTACACACTCCATATACACAATGCTTAGTACAGTACACTCCATATACACAATGCTCAGTACAGTACACTCCATATACACAATGCTCAGTACAGTACACACTCCATATACACAATGCTCAGTACAGTACACACCATATACACAATGCTCAGTACAGTACACACCATATACACAATGCTCAGTACAGTACACACTCCATATACACAATGCTCAGTACAGTACACACCATATACACAATGCTCAGTACAGTACACTCCATATACACAATGCTTAGTACAGTACACTCCATATACACAATGCTCAGTACAGTACACTCCATATACACAATGCTCAGTACAGTACACACTCCATATACACAATGCTCAGTACAGTACACACTCCATATACACAATGCTCAGTACAGTACACTCCATATACACAATGCTCAGTACAGTACACTCCATATACACAATGCTCAGTACAGTACACTCCATATACACAATGCTTAGTACAGTACACTCCATATACACAATGCTCAGTACAGTACACTCCATATACACAATGCTCAGTACAGTACACACTCCATATACACAATGCTCAGTACAGTACACTCCATATACACAATGCTCAGTACAGTACACACTCCATATACACAATGCTCAGTACAGTACACACTCCATATACACAATGCTCAGTACAGTACACACACCATATACACAATGCTCAGTACAGTACACACTCCATATACACAATGCTCAGTACAGTACACACTCCATATACACAATGCTCAGTACAGTACACACTCCATATACACAATGCTCAGTACAGTACACACCATATACACAATGCTCAGTACAGTACACACTCCATATACACAATGCTCAGTACAGTACACACTCCATATACACAATGCTCAGTACAGTACACACACCATATACACAATGCTCAGTACAGTACACACTCCATATACACAATGCTCAGTACAGTACACACTCCATATACACAATGCTCAGTACAGTACACACTCCATATACACAATGCTCAGTACAGTACACACCATATACACAATGCTCAGTACAGTACACACTCCATATACACAATGCTCAGTACAGTACACACTCCATATACACAATGCTCAGTACAGTACACACTCCATATACACAATGCTTAGTACAGTGCACACCTTAGCACAGTACACACTCCTCTCACCTGCATGCTCAGCACTCCTGATCTCTCTCTCTCTCTCTCCTTTCTTCTCTTTCTCTCTCTCTTTCTTCTGTCTTCTCCCTCTTTGCAGACAGGATGTGGCAACAAAACAAAAGAAAGAGAAAAACAGTCAGAAAGAAGGGGGCGGTGAATAAAAGTATAAATGTAAGAAAAAAGCAGCAGAGCCAGGAAGTGAAACTTCAGCAGAGTGTGAATAGTGAGTGCAGTGCAGTGCAGGGTAGTGAGAGGCTGTGAGGAGATTAGCAGGTTTTACTCAGAGTCTCTCTCCAGTGTGATCACACCCTCATAGAGAAGCCGCCTCTCCCCCAGACACACACACATGACATAGGGAGGTTGTGAGGACTCCCTGCTCCTAGGAATGATCTTTGTACTCTCCAGGAAGGAGGCTGAGCATACACTGACAGGGAATCCTCTCCTCTCATACATACAGACTGGATATTGGCTGCTGGGCACTCCACACACCCTGCAATGAAATGTTTACAATCATATTCTCATTATGTTGGTGTATAGAGGAGACCAAGGATGTCTACACCCAACAACAAACATGTCCTATATATCAGCTCTCCAGACCTTGGAGGATGTATGAGTTACTATCAGGATAGGATATGTACTGTAAGTACCAACCAATACACATAAGACCAAGATCCCAGCAGCATAGGGAGGCTCTGTCTGGGTGTATAGACATTGTTGTCCCCACTGATATCACCCTCACAATAAACTTCCCTCCAATCACTCCTCCGTTACTTCAATACAGCTGTTTTCTATTTACCCTTTTTCCATGAAAATGTGTGGCTCCGTCCCCCATATGCGTCACTCACCTAGGCGAATGACGAGCACGGTGCTAACTGTGCCTCCTGGGATATGCTCATCACATATCTCAGGAGGCATCGCCCTTCATTCATAAAAGAGGAGGGTAGTGTACCTAGTGCCGCATCATCAGGAGGCGCAATGGCTGAATCTGGAAGATCCAGCAGGCCTCTTGACATCACAAACAATATGGCAGCACAGACAGGGCCAGGTGGTGGCAGAAGACGAGGATCTGAGTGGGACAACACTGGATCCGCTGGGTGGGTGAGTATCTGAAATGTGCACAACACACCACCTGGTAAAAACAAAAAATTAGTGGACGGGTGGGGGAAGATCCGCTTTAACCAGTCCCGACCGAGTCTATAGCAAAATGACAGCCAGGTGGGCCTTTCGTCAATCCGGGTGGACGTCATATGACATCATCCAGATCGCACTGCAGCACGATCTGTCACTGGCTGTGTCCATCGCCGATGACTGATCAGTGTACCAGCTTGCTGCCAGTACCATGTGACCAACCACAGCAGAAAACATGGCTTACTTTCCTGCCAACCATTGTGTACAATTGTGTTGCTAGCTGTGATTGGTCAATGTGAACATATGGTACAGACAGGACCAATCACAGCCCATCTATACCATGTGATTAGCTCTGGCCAATCACAGCTAACCTCAACAAAACAAACTGAATAAATTGATCTTATTCAGTAAAATGCTTGCTTATAGCAATGAAATTCACTGCTATAAGCAATCCCAGCACAGAAACCGGGCTGTCAGTGACAGACCCAGGTCTCCTATTAACGAGACCTGGATCCTGATCACATGATCACTATAATAGCCTCTGATTGGCTATCACAGTGATCATTCACTTTACAGTCTACTCCAATGCTGTTCCTCCTCTGTGAAGAGGAGAAACAACAGACTACCCCACTAGCAAGAAAGAAAAGACATAATGAATCTTTTCCTTCTCACTAGAGAAGTCTGTAAAAAAATTAAATAAAGATTAACTAGTTAATGACTTGATCTAGTTTAGGGAGTGTTAGTGTCAGTGTAAGTGCAAGTATTAGGCCCATTGAAATCAATGGGACACCGCGGTAATACCGCCCGCAAACCGCGGCGATAGCCGTGGTTTGCGGGCGGTATTAACCCTTTTTCGTCCGCTAGCGGGGGTTAAATTCACCCCGCTAGCGGCCGCATACCGCGGTAATAACGACGGTATAGCGGCGCTGAAAATCACGCCACTATACCGCCACAGCACCTGCCCGCCCCAGTGTGAAAAGGGCCTTAGTTTTAGTTAGTGGCAGGTTAAGGGAGGCTTCACACTGCCCGGTGCGGTACCTTTGCACTTATGCTAAAGTACAGCTATCCCGTGTTTTTTATGCAGGTTAGCTGCTCTTTCCCATTGACTTCTATGAGGTCCTGCAGTTTTGGTGTGGTTTCAGAAAGCACACCAAAGATGCATCATGCAGGAGTTTTGGTGTACTTTTTGAAAACCGCACCAAAACCACAGGTCCTCATAGAGGTCTATGGGAAAGTGCCACTAACTCGCAAGAAAACAGTGGATTAGCTGTACCTTAGCAAAAGCACAGTGGGGCAGTGTGAAGCCTTCCTAATTGTCAGTTAGGGCTCATTTACACTTGCTTCGGCTTCAACACACATTACCGTCTAGTTTACACTTGCTTCAAAACAAGGCTTCGGACAGGCTTTGTTAAAGCTCTCTGAACGCTAGTCAAAGCTCCTGTCACTAAATAAAATGGTTAGCTTACAGTCCTGTTTATACCTGCTTTTGCTTTGCTTCGCCTCAAAAATTATACCCCATGTAGCTTTAGTGGTGCTTCAAAGCGTCTTCAAAGCCTCCATAGAAGTCTATGGCAAAGCTCGCTTGAAGCCTCATCGAAGCCCCACAAAGCCTCATCGAAGCCTCATCAAAGCCCCACGAAGCCCCACGAAGCCTCATCGAAGCCCCACGAAGCTTCATCGAAGCCCCACAAAGCCCCACAAAGCCTCATCGAAGCCCCACAAAGCCTCATCGAAGCCCCAGCGAAGCCTCATCAAAGCCCCAGCGAAGCCTCATCAAAGCCCCAGCGAAGCCTCATCAAAGCCCCAGCGAAGCCTCATCAAAGCCCCAGCGAAGCCTCATCAAAGCCCCAGCGAAGCCTCACCGAAGTCCCACCGAAGCCTCGTCGAAGTCCCACCGAAGCCTCGTCGAAGTCCCACCGAAGCCTCGTCGAAGTCCCACCGAAGCCTCGTCGAAGTCCCACCGAAGCCTCGTCGAAGTCCCACCGAAGCCTCGTCGAAGCCCCACCGAAGCCTCATCGAAGCACCAAGCAAAAGCAAGATGTAAACAGGACTGTAAGCTAACCATTTTATTTATTGACAGGAGCTTTGACTGGTGTCAAGAGAGCTTTAACAAAGAGTGTCCAAAGCCTTCTTTTGAAGCTAGTGTAAACTAGTCCTTAGTGTCAGTGTGTCAGTTAGGGCTAGTTTACACTTGCTTCAAAACATGGCTTCGACACGCTTTGTTAAAGCTCTCTGTACGCCAATCAAAGCCCCTGTCACTAAATAAAATGGTTAGCTTATAGTCCTGTTTACACCTTGCTTTTGCTTGGTGCTTCAATGAGGCTTCGGTGAGGCTTTGGTGGGGCTTCAGTGGAACTTTAAGCAAGCTTTGCCTTAGTCTTCTATGGAGGCTTTGAAGACACTTTGAAGCACCACTAAAGCTACATCATTTTTGAAGCAAAGCTGAAGCAAAGCAAAGCAAAAGCAAGGTGTAAACAGGACTGAAAGCTAACCATTTTATTTAGTGACAGGGGCTTTGACTAACATTCAGAAAGCTTTAACGAAGCCTTGTTTTGAAGCAAGTGTAAACTAGTCGTTAATGTGTGTTGAAGCCGAAGCAAGTGTAAATGAGCCCTAAGTGTCAGTTAGGGCCCTTTCACACTGATCAGTTTTTGATGCGCTTTCAGTGTTTTAAAAGCAGAACAAAAATGCATGAAAATTGTATCCCTTTAAATCCTGTGGGCGTAGTGTGTTTTTAGGGCCCTTTCACACTGCTCCATCCAAAAGACATGGTAAAAACACATACATTTGTAGCGGCCACCTCCACTCCCCTCTTTGTCTCGTCTCGTCTTTTTCTTGTCTAGGGGTACCTTAGAGGGAAGGGAGTGGGGACACCACGCCTGGCTTCCACCACAGGTGTTAGTGTGGTATAAGCAACAGTTTTGTATTACCTTCGGGTCAGTGCTGTGCACCTGGATCCTCCCTCCAAGAGACACCGTGAACCATGTCCGTTAGAAAATGAGCTCCACACCATTAAAGTTCAACACTCCTTTATTCTCCTTGTCTGAACACAAACAGTTGAACTCCCTTGATAGAACAGAACAGAAAAGGAGGTGTGGATGCGAACAGGCCCAGACACAATATAAGCTGCCACTTCCCTTCCTAGAAGTGTGTCCTGGTCTCCGCACGAGGGTAGATTTCCTTCCAGGCGGTCTGCGACGAGAGACTCACTTGTCACCGGCAATATGCTGCACCGGGTCTTCAAATGAGGAGCTCCCCCCGGTCCATTGCGCCTTCCGGATTCGGGTACCCAATCCCTGGGCACCCTAGGATCTCCTTCCCTCGCGGAACCCAGTGTTGGGCACTGAGCTCCGGACCTCCATCTAAGTACCTCACCCCAGGCTAAAGGTGCCTGGGATGGAACTCGACCTCCGCTGTCCTCTGGGCCTAGGCCACCCAGAGGACCGACACGACCCACCGTCCGCAAGCTGAAGGTGCCTGGGACTTCGACCCCTTGACCAAGATGGCCGGCCCCCTTTATACCCTCTCCCAGCAAGCACGGCGGGTTCCCCGCCCCACCATACCGCTGCCGAGGGAGGACAAAAAGGAGGACGGCACACAGCGATAATCCAACCCAACCCAGGGCGACAGCGCCACCCAATAGGCCGCGGTGAATCACACATCACTGGTGTAACTTCCAAATTCAAATTTACACCCGGGAAAGTACATACCCGCTACACTCTCCCCTCGGTCCTTTGACACTGGTCCCCAGTGTCTGGAGTAAATCATGCCCTCAACGGCTGACATAATCTAATCCAGAAACCGACTAACAATTTTTTTTTTTTTTTTAAACTTTGGAAAACTATCCTACTAAACATTGTGTCTGAGCCCTGTAAAGAAAGGGAAATAAGACAAACAAGAAACAACTATTTTGACACATGACTTAAAATCACATTTCACATTCAACCTTTCCCACCCATCCTGACTAAGAACCACCCCATTCTCAGTGATCTTGAAGGGTTGCTCTCCTGCAGAGGGAAAAAAAAACAAAACAACACACATAAACCCTGACACATATAATCGTGTGGGAGAAAATAAACTTCTTCAAGAAGAAATCCCCTTTCTCCAGTGTGGGTGTATGATAAGTGTTTAAACGTTGCGCAACACTGCCACCTGGTGACAGCACAGCGGTAACTGCACTCGTGGAGCTTTCCTCTTTTCTTTCGGCCCTATCTACCCCAGAGTCAATAATCTCTTGCTGGAAAGTGAAGAGCAACAGGAACAGTTCTTCATTCCTCTGGGCACAAAAGCAACGGGCCCCAGAAAGTTCAGCAACATGATAAGAACAAACAGAGTCTTTCTCTCTCCTATAATTAAAAGCGGGGATGTGGCAGAACAAGTGGTTTCAAGTGCTGATCCATGGTCTCCAGATGATACTCCACATCTTCTCCTTCTTTGCGCCGAATCAACACTTTATCTGCATGGATGTGTCGTCCCAACATCCACTCTGCCTTGCAGTCTTTAAAACGTTGAGAGGCCTTTGGAGAGCATGCCAGGTACCTGCGGGCGTGGGGAACCTGAAGGTGGGTCCACACAAAGTCATTGTACCAGCGCTCCCGTCACACTTCCACCTCATACAGCAACTCCTTCGATAAGTATGGATACTCCCATCCATAGTCTGCAGCAACCTTCTGACCAAACAGCCGTTGTAATCTCGCCAAAGGAGGCATGGTAGCTTTGTCCCCTTCACCAGGCAAAACTATCGAGTCCGGGTGGCGAGGGACCTTGATCACATCTGATCTGGGCATAGGTGCCCGCAGCAGCAGTCTCTTTTCCCCGGCCTTCGGTACTGATGGCACCGGGGATGTAGAAGCAGGCTGGGGACCGGACCTCTCTTCAGGCGCTGATGCCTCCACCCGGGGTGTACTTTCCCCTGTTGACATGGGTGGATCTCTGGTTCTCCGAGATGAAGCGAGAGGTACTTTGTCCCAGCCCTTCCCGGCAAAAAAATCGTCTATGGCAGCGTCGTCTCCCATGTCCGAGAGCGACTCCAGGTCAGAGGTGTCACACTCCTCCGCGGGTATGTAGCCAGTCGTAGAACCGGAGCCACCACCTCCCGCGGATTCGCTAGGCCATGACTTCCCGACACCTCCGCCCACACACCAAGTCTCTCCGCCTGGCTTACCTTGGCCTTTACTTGAAGCAGGACGTCCGGAACTCTTGTCGACGGATTCATCCGGGCCGGGTGTAAGCGGGCGAGACGGTCCACCACAACCGCTGGTTGGGGCTACCATGCCGGTCTTAATCTTCGGTGGTGGACTCTGCGAGACAGTGGTTACCGAGTCAGCATCCTTGGAATTCTCCCGTTGAGATTTTACGACCTCCTCCGCGGTCGTTGCAGTGTGCGCAGGGGTGACTCTCACAGCAGTGATTCCTCCTCTCTGAGTGGTGTTGCCTGAAGCCTGGCCAGGGTAAATGGTTCTCGGCCTCTCCACCGCCGGATCCACTTCGAACAGGAACTCCCCACAGGCCTCACAGCGTCCGAACGGCTTCAACTGGCACACCAGTCCCGAACACCCGGGACAAATCACACCCAGGGCCTCAACGTCCATGCACGAGTACAGGGCGAATCGACCCCTTGGCTTTAGTTGGATCCCCGTATCCATTACTGGAGCAGCAGCAGTCAATGTCGTGGTGGAAGGGTGAACTGGAATCCACGAGGTGTGTCCAAACATGGCGACCTGTTGCTGATCCATCGCACACTGCAAAGTTTTTGCGCCAACGTCCCACGTGTAGTCCTTCACATGTATCGGACTCCTCCCCTTTGCTCCAGTTCGCGGGCTTTTCTTCTTTTCTGTTTCTGAGTCACGCCCACGAACTAAGCGGTGGGGGTGTGCCTGGTGGCGCAGTGCAACTAGAAACCCCCACGTGTAGTCCCTCACACGGCTGGGTTTCCCCCTCTCCTCGCTCTTCCCTTCAATGGGTCATGTCCACGACTTTGAGCACTGGGGTGCACTTCGGCCAATGAAGGCCCGCCTGTTCGCTTAACTCTTCCAACAGACACGTTCAATACTGTGGTGCACAAACACTATCCCGGATCCGAGCCCCCACATGTAGCGGCCACCACCACTCCCCTCTTTGTCTCGTCTCTTCTTTTTCTTGTCTAGGAGTACCTTAGAGGGAAGGGAGCAGGGACACCACGCCTGGCTTCCACCACAGGTGTTAGTGCGGTATAAGCAACGGTTTTGTATTACCTTCAGTCAGTGCTGTGCACCTGGATCCTCCCTCCAAGAGTCACCGTGAACCATGTCCGTTAGAAAATGAGCTCCACACCATTTAAGTTCAACACTCCTTTATTCTCCTTGCCTGAACACAAACAGTTGAACTCCCTTGATAGAACAGAACAGAAAAGGAGGTGTGGATGCGAACAGGCCCAGACACAATATAAGCTGCCACTTCCCTTCCTAGAAGTGTGTCCTGGTCTCCGCACGAGGGTAGATTTCCTTCCAGGCGGTCTCCGAGGAGAGACTCACTTGTCACCGGCAATATGCTGCACCGGGTCTTCAAATGAGGAGCTCCCCCCGGTCCATTGCGCCTTCCGGATTCGGGTACCCAATCCCTGGGCACCCTAGGATCTCCTTCCCTCGCGGAACCCAGTGTTGGGCACTGAGCTCCGGACCTCCATCTAAGTACCTCACCCCAGGCTAAAGGTGCCTTGGATGGAACTCGACCTCCGCTGTCCTCTGGGCCTAGGCCACCCAGAGGACCGACACGACCCACCGTCCGCAAGCTGAAGGTGCCTGGGACTTCGACCCCGTGACCAAGATGGCCGGCCCCCTTTATACCCTCTCCCAGCAAGCACGGCGGGTTCCCCGCCCCACCATACCGCTGCCGAGGGAGGACAAAATGGAGGACGGCACACAGCGATAATCCAACACAACCCAGGGCGACAGCGCCACCCAATGCGCCGCGGTGAATCACACATCACTGGTGTTACTTCCAAATTCAAATTTACACCTGGGAAAGTACATACCCGCTACACATTTTTAGCTGGAACCTGGCCCTGGTTGGATGGACATTGCTTCTGACATTCCGGATATTGACTATTTGCAGTTTATAAGTTAACATCCTATTGTTTCATCTTATAGATATGATCTTTTATCCCTCCCCTTGTCTGTATTCCATACAGTTTACTAATATTAATATTTACAGTAAGACTTAAAGTGGATGTAAACCCGATTTTTTTTTTTTTTTTTGCTGTCACAATGTAGAGTATAAGATTTCCTATAATTTGTGCCAGGTCTTGCCACTAAAGCCTCGTACACACGGCCGAGAATCTCGTCAGGAAAAAACACGTAGTTTTTCCTGATGAGATTCTTGACAAGACTTTTGTCCCGGCCGAGTGTACACACGCTCGATTCAAAAGAACCGCCGTTCTTTTGAATGGAACGAACGCGGTGACGTCATCGACTACGACGAGCGTGCGCTCATCACATTCGATGCCGCCGCCGCCATCTTGCTACACCCTATCTATGCCTAGGAAGCTACCTCGCATGCGTCAAAGTCATTTCGAGCATGCGCGGGTTTCCACGGCGACAGGTAAGCATACACACTCTCGGGTTTCTCGTCGGAAAACAGGCCGACAAGAATCTCGACGAGAAAATAGAGAGCAGGTTCTCTATTTTTCTCGTCGAGATTCTGGCCAGTTTTCTTGACGAGAAACCTGAAAGCCTCGTACACTCGGCCGGTTTTCTCGGCAAGAAAGCTCTCCCGGCAGTTTTCTTGTTGTTTCTTGACGAGAAAACCGGCCGTGTGTACGAGGCTAAAGAGTTAATCCAGCTCTGAGCAATCCTCTTTTATTGTTCAGTGAGATAAAACGGACAAACAGAGAAAACCTTTGTCTGTTCCGCCCCCTTGGTTTGAGTGACAGGTTATTTACATATCTCGTGCACTAGCTCCTTTTCTGAAGTCATGTGTTTACTTTTCTGGATTTTGACTGCATGTTAGTGATCATAGCAGAAGGAATACACAGGAGAAAATGCATGTTGGCAAGGGGAGTGTAGAGGTGGGCAGGGAGTCTACTGACATCACGACTCCACCCACCGAGCTCCAGACAACAGACCCACCCACAGAATCTGCAGTTTTTCAGGTCTCATAACAGACAGAGGGGAGACATTTGACAGATAAGGATACATGCAGGAGGCATCTATATCCTTATAGATCAGCACTATGGCAGTAGTTTAGAAAGGATGAGAGTGGGTTTACATCCACTTTAAAGAAAATTTGTTAAACAATAGTTATGCATTCCTATGTGATTTACTGTTCAGATATGAACTTTTGTTTTAATTTAATTATTTGTTTTAGAAGTTTTTCTCTCTTTATTCAACATTATCTATCTCTATTGTAAAATAAGTACTAATAACATGTACTGTACAATTTTCAATAAAATATGTGAACCAGAAAACACATACATTTTTAATTTGTTTTCTGATTGCCTGACAGCATGCACCTGTGAAACATGGAAACATGAATCAAGCGCACGAAACCATGGTGCATTCTTGATGCGTTTTCCATTCATTTTAATGGGGAAGTGGGTTTTTGGTGAGCTTTTTAAACATGCACCAAAAATGCAACATGCATGACTTTTGAAAACACAGCACACCCACAGTACATTGGTGCGAATAGTTCCATGGGATTTAATATATTTTTCATGCATTTTTGCTCTGCTTTTTAGCCACCAAAAGCGCATCAAAAACTGATCAGTGTGAAAAAGGCCCTAACTGGCACTGACACTAACAGTAAGGCAGGCCATAGACGGTGCAAATTTATTTCCTGCAACCACGGGTTGCAGGAAAGAAGTTCTCAAGGTTCCCTTATCAACACAGGCAGTGCTGACAGGGGAATCCCTCCTGCCGAGACTTTGGGGGTTATTTCCGAAAGGAAAATCCACTTTGCACTACAAGTGCAAACTAGAAGTGCAAAGTGCACTTGAAATTGCACTGAAAGTATACTTGGAAGTGCAGTCACTGTAAATCTGAGGGATAGATGAGGGGAAGCTCTGCTGATTTTTTCATCCAATCATGTGCAAGCTAAAATTCAGTTTTTTATTTTCCTTGCATGTCCCCCTCGGATCTACAGTGACTGCACTTCCAAGTGCACTTTGCACTTGTAGTTTGCACTTGTAGTGCAAAGTGGATTTGCCTTTCGTAAATAACCCCCATTGTTTGCTCCCGGCAGGGATGGAGGTAGCCGTCCCCGCTGGGAGAAGGCAGTGATTTTTGCTAGCGACTATAGCAGCCACTAGCAATAATCACAAGTAAATCCAGCAGGCTGGTTGTATCCAAGTTGAACGATGGATCAGGTTGGTACATTCAGCCTACCCATACACAGTTCGAATCTCAGCCGCTTCAGCAGGAACTGGACCATGATTTGAACCGTGTATGGGCAGGCTAAATGTACCAAATTGATCGATTTGAACCGTCTATTGCTGGCCTAACTGACTTTAACAATAAGGCTACTTTCACACTGAGGCCCTTTACAGGAGCTATAGCGCCTCTCCTGTCACTCCAGTGTAAAAGCCAGAGAGCGGAGCAGTGCTCTTGCGGAATGTTAAAAAAAGTCCTGCAAACAGCATCTTTGAGGCGCTTTAGGAGCGGAGTATACACCGCTCCTAAAGCGCCCCTGCTCATTGAAGTCAATGGGCAGCGCTGCTGAAACGCCTGCAAAGTGCCACGGTAGCGGCGCTTTGCGGGTGCTTTTAACCCTTTATTCAGCCATTAGCAAGGGTGAAAAGCACCCTGCTAGCAGCCGAAAAGCACCTCTAAAATTACGGTAAGGCGCCACTAAAACTAGCGGCGCTTTACCGCCGACGCCCCCGCGCCTCAGTGTGAAAGTGCTCTAACTGACAAACTGACACTAACTGACACTTAGGCCCCTTTCACACTGGGGTGTTTTTCATGCGGTTTAGCGCTAATATTAGCGCTATTATACCGCATGAAAAAATCATGCCCTTTAGCCTTCAATGTGAAAGCCGAAGGCTTTCACACTGAAGCGGTGCGCTAGCAGGACCGCTCCAAAAGTCCTGCTAGCCGCTTCTTTACAGCGGTAAAGGAGCGGTGTGTTCACCGCTCCTTTACCGCGGTCTCCCATTGAAATCAATGGGACAGCGCGGTAATAACCCTTTTTCGGCCGCTAGCGGGGGTTAAATTCACCCCCCTAGCGACCGCATACCGTGGTAAGAACGACGGTATAGCAGCGCTGAAAATCGCGCTGCTATACCACCACCGCTCCTGCCCGCCCCAGTGTGAAAGGGGCCTTAGGGAGGCTTCACACTGCACTTTTGCTAAAGCGCAGCAGTGCTGCCTGTCAAACTCAACATGGCAAGTTAAATTTGCCATAAAAAAGTATATGTCAGTGCAGTGGTAGCAAGTAAACAAGTCTGTGTGGGTGTAGTGGTGTTGAGTGAATAAATGCTTGTGCACACAACACGCAGACTGCATTTAAAATTTTCTCAATGGAATACAACAGCACTTTCTGATTTTATTATGATTTTTTAGTCAGTTTATAGAGGAGAATAATTAATTCTGTATATGTAAGACAATAGGACTGTGTTCGTGACCTTTTCACAAGTGCCTGCATTTTTTTTTCTTCATGAAATGAATAATATAGGGTTAGATTGTCATTCAATTAGACAGCTGAGCTGGCGGTTTCTTCCAGCACAAGCTGAGCTGCCAAGTACACAGTCAGTAATGTCTAAATGCCTTTATTAAGCTCCCTGCAAATCAAGAAACTCTGTGACACCTATATAAGCCAGTGCTCAATGGTGGTTTCATTGTACCTGGGGCCCCTGTTCATGAAACCCCCGCCATTTAATAGGATTATTCATGAGGATCAGTGTAAGGAAAAGAAACGTGCAATAATACATGGCAAGAATATCTCTTAATTATGTGGAATGTAAACTAAAATACAATAGCTCTAGTCTAGAGCTAGCATAGGCTGCGCACACCTATGAGAGCTAGACATACACTATATGAGTTTCAGCTGGGTTCTGTCCTGACAGGGTTGCCCTTTCAGTCAAAATACTTCAATTGAAAAACCACAGAAACGCTAAAGACCCGTGTACACGATAAGAAGATCGGAAGATTAATATCGTATGGCGAACGATCAGCCAATTATGTGATCGTTAGTGTAGCACTACCCCGTAGGAGCTGCTGGTTATATTTTTACCCCCTAAAGATTCATACCAGGTCCTTTAAATCTGGTATGAATCTTGAGGGGGGAACCCCATGCCAAAAAAAAGGCTTGGGTCCCCCTTCCAAGACCACACCAGACCCTTCAGTATGGTATGGATTTTGAGGGGAAACCCAGCGCCCAAAAAAAAAAAGAATAAAACAGTGTGGTGTCCCCCCTCAAAATACATACCAGACCCTTATCCGAGCATGCAGCCTGGCAGGTCAGGAAAGGTGGGGGGGGGGACGAGCGAGTGCCCCCCCTCCTGGGGGTCTGCGGGCAGGGGCTTATCGAAATCTGGAAGCCTCCCTCCGATGATGTGTTCTCCCTCCGGTCTTCTCCCTCCGCTGCTGTCTTCTCCCTCCAGTGATGTGTTCTTCCTCTGGTCTTCTCTCCGCCGCTGCTGTCTTCTCCGCCGCTGCTGTCTTCGCCAACCTGGTCCTCCTCCGATGCTGGCTCCAGCCGTTGTGTCATCTCCAATGTCTGCCAGTTCTTATATAGCCATGGGGCGTGGCCATCCGGTAGGTCACCATTAGACTCCACCCCTTGTGACGACACATCACCGGCGGAGAGAGAAGACCAGAGGAAGAACACATCCCTGAAGGGAGAAGACAGCAGTGGAGGGAGAAGAACGGAGGAAGAACACATCGGTGGGGGAACCGGAGAAGGAAGACACGGAGCTACGACCGGGGATATTCTTCACCTTTAATAAAGAACAGGTCAAAAACAGTCTCTTGTTTTTATTTACACTACATTGCTTTTTTAGGAGTGAATGGGTAAGAGTAAAATGTACCCCATACTCACTCACATAGGGGTGGGCGGGATCTGGGGGCCCCCTTGTTAAAGAAGGCTTCCAGATTTTGATAAGCCCCCTGCCCACAGACCCCCACAAACACGCCCAGGGTTGTCAGGAAGAGCCGTCCCTGCCCAAAGCACCCACCCCCACATGTTGAGGGCATGTGGCCTAATATAGTCCAGGGGGGGGGCGCTCGCTCGCCCCCCCCCTTTCCTGACCTGCTGGAATGCATGCTCGGATAAGGGTCTGGTATGGTCTTGGGCGGGACCCCATGATGTTTTTTTTGGGGCGTGGGGTTCCCCCCTCAAGATTAATACCAGACTCAAAGGGCTTGGCATGGTTGTAACAAAGTCTGATCCCGTTTATTAAAGTCGCATGGAAGTCGGATATGAAGTTGCAGGGCAAAGTCAGATCGGAAGTCAACTTTCGTGACGGATCAGTGTGAACATAACCTAAGGCTTGGGCTAAGGAGCTTTCTTGAGAGACTCCAAGTCGGATGACATATGAAATGCAATGTTTCCCTATAAGAGCTGTCTTAACTGATACTACACACTGATAGTGCAGCTTAGCCCTGCCCCCCCCATCCCTCGTCACTAGATTTGATTGACAGCAGCAGGAGCCAATGGCTCTCACTGGTCTCACTGAGTCCAGTGAGGAGGTAGAGAGAGTATCACCACTGCTCTTGAGCACAGTAGTGAATCATGATCGGGCTCAGGTAAGTATTGTGGGGGAGGCTGGGGGGGGGAGCTGACAATAGAAGTTTTTTTTTTGTATTAAAGCAGCATTAAACCCATAAGCAAACATTTAATATATTGCAGCTCACCAATTCTTAGATGTGATGGCTGTATTAGCTCCATTTAACACTAGCAGGGGTGCTTCAAATGATAAGCTTTTATTTATATATGCAAAATCTTTATCCCAAAAGGGGAAAAAAAACTGTTTGCTTTAACTGATCATAAAGTGTGAACTGGAGTTTGGCTTCAATTTGTTGCTGTATTTAAATCTTCTAGTACTTCTAATACCCCCCCCCACCCACACACACACACACACACAGACTGACAATGCTGCTGTCTAAGGGTTCCCCCCGTGCTCCCTCATCCAGAGTGGGGGGGCACTATAATACAGGAGGTATGTCATCAGGGGAGAACAGAAGGAAAAAGGCCTTAAAACATATGCAGCCACCACATCTAATAATTGGTAAGCTGTAATATATTACATTTTTGGATTTGGGTTTAATACCGCTTTAATGGCAAGAATGCATTAAGGTAAAAATAACCTTCAACGTTTACAACCATTTTAAGCAGATGATCCAGTCTAATACCATAACACCACCAGGAACAATTCAGAGAATAAAGCTTCTAGTAAAACTGGTATTTTGCTGGAAAAAATAGAACCAACTAAACAAGTTTTTCCAAATTGTTGTCTGGCTGCCAGTAGCTTTTGTTGATTACCGTACAAGGGAATACCACTGTTTTCGAAAAAGAAAAAAAAAATAGGATGCTCTAACACAAAGTGAAAAAAACGGGTTCATGATCAATGGTCATAATACATTGGGAGTAGAACAGAGTTTGTCAGATAATTATTCATGGATGCTGCTCTGACATACCCACATCAAGGGTTCAAAATACTTTCTATTCTTATCCAAAATTTTCCTTTTAACGTGTCTCATTTCAAGTTTAGCCTGCGAGTCAGTGAATATGTAAACTAAAAAGGATGTCTTATTTTTATTTTTTATTTTTTTAGCTGTGCATATTTAAGATTTTTCTTATGGATTGGCCTGTTTTACCTATGCATTAAATGCTGTCCTGATCTTCATACACTTTATCAAGTATATTGTGTTAATGCGCTGTTATACATGCTTTGAATATGATGGAATTGATAGTTTGGCTGTATAAAGAAGAGTTGCCACATCTTGAGTTTTTAATGCCCAAGTGGAAATGTGGCATAAATATGAGCAATCAGATTTTTGTGTTTGTGTAGTGATTATACATAAATGCAGTAGTAGAAATGTCTATGGGCTTTGAAGTCCAGTAATTTCACTGTGCAGGGCTGGACATAACTCAGCAGTTCCACCTGCTGGCCACCAATAATCATGCAGCTGCTTTAATTTTGGGTTTCAACTGTGTGTCAAAGAAGGCTTTTTAACCACTTGCTTACTGGGCACATAAACCCCCTTCCTGCCCAGGCGAAATTTCGGCTTTCGGCACTGTCACGCTTTGAATGACAATTGCACGGTCGTGCGACGTGGCTCCCAAACTAAATTTACGTCCTTTTTTTCCCACATATAGAGCTTTCTTTTGATGGTATTTGATAATCTCTGTATTTATTTATTTTTTGTGCTATAAACAAAAAAATGGTGACAATTTTGAAAAAAACACAATATTTTTTGATTTTTGCTATAATAAATATCCCAATTTTTTTTTCTCAGTTTAGGCCGATAAGTATTCTTCTACATATTTTTGGTAAAAAAAATTGCAATAAGCGTATAGTGATTGGTTTGCGCAAAAGTTATAGTGTCTAAAAAATAGGGGATAGAATTCTGATATTTTTTTAATTATTTTTTTTACTTGTAATGGCGGTTATCTGCGATTTTTGTCAGCACTGCGATATTATGGCGGACAGATCGGACACTTTTGACACATTTTCGGGACCATTCACATTTATACAGCGATCTGTGCTATAAATATGCACTGCTTACTGTATAAATGTGACTGGTAGGGAAGGGGTTAACACTCGGGGCGAGGAAGGGGTTAAATGTGTGCCCTATGAGTGATTCTTACTGTGGGGGGAGGGGACTCACTGGGGGAGGTGACCGATCTGTGTCCCTATGTATAAGGGACGCACCATCGGTCTCCTCTCCCTGACAGGACATGGATCTGTGTGTTTACACACAGAGATCCACGTCCTTGTCTGTGTAACGGGTGATCGCGGGTACCTGGTGGACATCGCGGCCGCCAGGCACGCGCATCGGCATCTCAGTGACGTGCGCCACCAGTGGCTGGAGAAGCCGAGGCCGTAAAAAGACGGCCTCCCGGCATTTTAGAGCCACATTGTGGCCGTATATTGTCGTACAGCGGGCGCGAAGCGGTTAAAGGCCAGGTCCACCTTTTACAAAATAATAATAATAAATGTAGCAAAAAAATTTCCATAATATTTGTTTGCAAATGAGCCTGAAAAAGTATTGCAACCACTATCAGTGGATAGTGGGTACAATGCCAAGCTCCTTCAGACTCTTCCTCCAGCTCTATGTTTGTATTAATGTAGGAGGTGGAAGTTGGAGAGCTGGAGGAAATGTCAATGTGCTACAAGTGTGGTTATAACTACGCTTGTGTTCCATTGGAAACTACATGGGTGTAACCTGTAACATAGTCCAAAAGGTGGAGTTAGCTTTAAGGGTTTGAATGGCTGCAGTCGCTCATTCTGTGAGAAACCTTTGCTACTATTCACCTTTTCCTGCTCCCCAGTTATAAAAGCATGTCTAGCGATTTCATTCACCGGGGTAATTGATCCTTTCCCTACTTTTTTAGTTAACCATGTGCTTCATATTTTGCAAACCATTTTCCTGGTGCCTCCATGGCAGCATACCTGTGATAGAGCTCCGCCTCGACTCCTCCTTCAGGACTAGTGAATAGCATAAATTAAAGGCATAGTCCCTCCCCCAACATTCTCCTTTTTTTCCCTCATACCTTCTTGTGCTGGTGAAGAGTAGCAGTACGTCCATACCTCTGCAGTCGGCAGCGTCCGCCGGGTTTAGCCTTTCCCGTGCGCAGTCCCTGTTCTTGGGCCGCTCACAGCGCTGATAAGACTGGGAACCCGTCTGTGGATCTGTTGGGGTCTTTCGCAGAGTTTCCTCACAGGAACGCAGTCTGCTATCACATCCATGATGAATGCAGTGGAAGTCGCAAAAGGATCAGCTCCATCTTCCCAGGCTGGTGGTTTCCATTTTTTATTACAGGCATTTGTGTTTTTCCCCTTTCTTTTCCTCTCTTCCCCTCCCCTTTCCTTTGCTTGTTAGGCGCCTTTAAAATGATTATTATCTTACTTTTTTGTTCCTTTAAAACTGTGCAACTGGATAGGGCAGGTGTCTCTCTGTGCAACAACATTGTGGTGCTTATTTCCGGGTTCGGGGGGGGGCTACAGGTGCTCTGTACGTCCCGCCAGGTAGGAGAGTGTCACGGCGCGGTGTCCTTGCCGTCGTCTGCGCATGCGCGATTCGGGAGTGATACAGAGCCGTAGTTTCTCGGCTCTCTGCACTGGGCGACGCTGGATCTTCTGCGCGTGCGCATGCATGGTCGCTTGGTTCAGTGTCGGCCATCTTGGATTCTGGAAAGAAGGCTAGATTTGCCCTTTTTTCAATCCATTCCAAATAGTGGTTTATGGGATTAGCCCACACACCTTGAGCCTATTTAGGTTCAGATTCAGGGATTGCTGTCAGTCTCCTCAGCTGTGCCCTGCTAGGTCTCTCTGATGCTGCTTTGTGGTAGGTACTTTTTATTTTCTCAAACAAAAAAATGTTGCCGATCAAAAATGTTTATGTTTAAAAAATTTATAAAAAAAGATGACAATATAAAAATGTTTGTTTAAAAAAAAAAAAAAAAAAAGTGACGCCAAAAACTCCTGATTCTTTTCCCTTTCTTACTATATTTCCGGAGCTGATCCTTGTGCCCAACTCCGCAATGAGTCATTCATCTCACAGCAAAGATCCTCAAACTTCTATTAAGTATGTGACCAACTATACGTGAGTATAAAAAAAAAAAAGTGCGCTCACTGGTCTAGCGTGAGTTCCTTACATCGTAGCCCTACCCACTCCAAGGGGTCCCGCTCATCAGGGCGTAGGTCCCATTCTTCACATCGTAGATCAGAGAGGTCAAGATCCAGAGGACATGATCGGTCCCCCTCTCCTAGGACCTATAGCAAGAGAAATGCTGGAGATTAGGGATGAGCCGAACACCCCCGGGTTCGGTTCGCACCAGAACCTTCGAACGGACCGAAAGTTCGCGCGAATTTTCGAACCCTATTCGTTATAATGGACGCAAACGTTCGAAATCAAAATTGCTAATTACAACGGCCAATATGCATGTTAATGTTATAAAACAGGTTTGGGGACCCGGGTCCTGCCCCAGGGGACATATATCAATGCAAAAAGAAATTTTAAAAACTAAAGTTTTTTCGGGAGCAGTCATTTTAATGATGCATAAAGTGAAAAAAAAAAAGTGAAATTTTCCTTTAAATATGGTACCTGGGGGGTGTCTAAAGTATGCCTGTGAAGTGGCATGTGTTTCCCGTGTTTAGAACTGTCCTTGCACAAAATGACATTTGTAAAGGAAAAAAAGAAGCCATTTAAAACCACTTGCGGCTTTAATGTCATGTCTTGTCCTGGCCGCCATATGGCTGAAAATCCTTGAGAAAAATGGCATGGCTACCCCATCACCCCCCCCCCACCCCAGCCCCTTTGGGTCTTGTATGGATACTAAGGGGGACCCCGCACCCAAAATAAAACCCTATACCTACAACCCTATATACTCTGAACAGCAGTATATGGGTGGTGCAAACAAGACATGGACTGTAGGTTTGTTCTTAAGTAGAATCTGAACAGGTACATTATGAAGTGTAGCTACATCCCAAAAAAATCAATTTTTAAGCTTTTTGGAGAACATAGGGAGGGGTTATCACCCCTGTAACATTTGCTGTCTTTGCACATCTGTTCAGAACATGTCACCTCACTTTCCGTCCCAATGACAAATGTTTTTGGAAAAGTGGGGTTTTAATTGAAACAAGGATTGGTGATAAAGCATCAGTAGAGAGGAGATACCTTTTTCCCAAATTAAATCTAACAGGATAGAATTTTCCTTCCTAGGGGTAGATTTCCTCTCACTTCCTGTTTTCTCTTGCCGTTTGCAAGTAGGAGTCGTTTGTAAGTTGGATGTTTGAAAGTAGGGGCCTGCCGTATATACTCTGCAGAAATTTGCCCTATTAGATGTTGGTGTAGCCACAAGACTGGTGGGCACAGGAATGGGCCCTGCTGTGAGTTAATAGATCAAGATTTGTACTTGCATGCACCTGTTGAACCGGGCAGAAAAATTGGGCCTTTGGTGGTGGTGGTGGTGGTGGTGGACGGTGTTGCCACAAGACTGTAAGCCCTCACAGTTACTCTTGGTGGGTGCAGGAATGGGCCCTGCTGTGAGTTATTAGATCAAGATTTGTAATTGCATGCACCTGTTGAACAGGGCAGAAAAATTGGGCCTTTGGTGGTGGTGGTGGTGGTGGACGGTGTTGCCACAAGACTGTAGGCCCTCATAGTTACTCTTGGTGGGCGCAGGAATGGGCCCTGCTGTGAACTATTAGATCAAGATTTGTAATTACACGCCCCTGTTAAACAGGGGCTGAAAAATTGTGCCTTAGGCATTGGTGCTGGTGCCACAACACTGCAACCCCTCACAGATACTGTACTTGGAGCACAGCAGTCACACCTGTTGCGAAGCATCTTTTTAAAAAATTGTAATTACACGCCCCTGTTATACAGGGGCTGAAAAATTGTGCCTTAGGCACTGGTGCTGGTGCCACAACACTGCAACCCCTCACAGATACTGTACTCTGAGCACAGCAATGAGACCTGTTGCAAAGCATTGCCTAAAAATTGTAATTACACGCCCCAACAGGGGCTGAAAAATTGTGCCTTAGGCACTGGTGCTGGTGCCACAACACTGCAACCCCTCACAGATACTGTACTCTGAGCACAGCAGTCACACCTGTTGCGAAGCATCTTTTTAAAAAAATTTAATTACACGCCCCTGTTATACAGGGGCTGAAAAATTGTGCCTTAGGCACTGGTGCTGGTGCCACAACACTGCAACCCCTCACAGATACTGTACTCTGAGCACAGCAATGAGACCTGTTGCAAAGCATTGCCTAAAAATTGTAATTACACGCCCCAACAGGGGCTGAAAAATTGTGCCTTAGGCACTGGTGCTGGTGCCACAACACTGCAACCCCTCACAGATACTGTACTCTGAGCACAGCAGTCACACCTGTTGCGAAGCATCTTTTTAAAAAATTGTAATTACACGCCCCTGTTATACAGGGGCTGAAAAATTGTGCCTTAGGCACTGGTGTGGTGGCATGGATCATTGAGGAGGAGGAAGAGGATAGTCAGTGAACATAACAGGACAGTCACTCAGCATCAGCATAGGCAGTCTTGAAGGGATGTGACATTATAAATTATTCCGTTATATCCGCTTCAGGTGTCTGGTAGCTGGTGGTGATCCAAGACTGATTCATTTTTATGAAGGTCAGTCGATCAACCGAGTCGGTGGACAGGCGCACCCTATGATCGGTGACAAATCCTCCAGCAGCACTGAATGTGCGTTCGGAAAGAACGCTGGATGCAGGACAGGCCAGTAGCTCAATTGCATACTGTGCAAGCTCTGGCCAGTGATCCATCCTCAGGACCCAGTAAGCCAGAGGATTTTCGGTGGGAAAGGTGTCCAAGTCTGACCTTGCCCCTAGGTATTCCTGCACCATGTATATCAGACGCTGGCGATGGTTGCTGGAACCGATCATACCTTGGGGCTGCGGACTAAAAAATTGTCTGAACGCATCGGTCAGACGTCCACCTTCCCCACCGCTCCTTCTGCTACTGACCGAAGCCTCAGCAACTTGTCGTCCAGGACCAGGAGTTTGTAACCTCCCAGTTTCTGGGAACGCGTTGCACAGACCTTTCTGCAAGGCCTCCCTGAGATGTCTCATCCTCTGCTCCCTCTGCGACGGCAAGATAAGGTCCGCAACCTTACCCTTGTACCGTGGATCAAGGAGAGTGGCCAGCCAGTAATGGTCACTCTCCTTGATCCGAAGAACACGAGGATCCTTCCGCAGGCTTTGCAGGATCAGGGAGGCCATGCAGCGTAGGTTAGCTGAGGCATTCGGTCCGGAGTCTTCTGGGTCACTGAGGATGACATGATCGCCAGCCACCTCCTCCCAGCCACGTACAAGTCCACTGGTTTGTTGGGACTGTACATCATCCCTAAAAGACTGCTGCTGCTGATGCTGAGTGCCAGGCTCCACCTCCATGCTCACACAATCCTCCTCCTCCTCCTCCTCCTCCTCCTTCCTGTGTGATGGGTGGGACAGAAGGAACATTGTCTGGATAAAGGGGGCCTTGAGAGACAAGGAAGTCCTCCTCTTCCTGCCTCTGTTCTGCCTCAAGTGCCCTGTCCATTATCCCACGCAGCGTATGCTCCAACAGGTGGACAAGAGGTACAGTGTCACTGATGCATGCACTGTCACTGCTCACCATCCTCGTGGCCTCCTCAAATGGTGAGAGGACAGTGCATGCATCCCTGATCATGCTCCACTGGCGTGGGGAAAAAAAGCCAAGCTCCCCTGACCCTGTCCTGGTGCCGTAGTCGCAAAGGTACTCATTGATGGCCCTCTGCTGCGTGTGCAGTCGCTGCAGCATGGCCAACGTTGAGTTCCACCTGGTGGGCATGTCACATATTAGGCGGTTCTTGGGCAGGTTCAGCTCCTTTTGCAGCTCAGTCAGCCGAGCACTGGCATTATAAGATCGGCGGAAATGCACACAGACTTTCCTGGCCTGCCTCAGGACATCCTGTAAGCCTGGGAACCTGCCCAAGAACCGCTGCACCACCAGGTTGAGGACGTGAGCCATACAGGGCACATGGGTGAGCTGCCCCTGTCGCAGGGCGGAGAGGAGGTTGGTGCCATTATCAGAAACGACCATTCCTGGCTTAAGCTGGCGTGGCGTCAACCACCTCTCGGCCTGCCCCTGCAGAGCTGCCAGAACCTCTGGCCCAGTGTGGCTCCTGTCCCCCAAACACACCAGCGCAAGCACGGCATGGCATCTTTTTGCCTGCGTACTCGCGTAGCCCCTTGTACGCCTACGGAGCACCGCTGGTTCCGAGGACAGAGCACTCGAAGAGGACATGGAGGAGGAAGAAGAAGAGGAGGGGGTGGAGGAGAGAGGTGTGTCACAACCAGTAGTAGCATTTTGGAGGCGTGGTGGCGGAACAACCTCCAACACTACTGCACCTTGTCCTGCATCCCTCCCAGCTACCAATAGAGTGACCCAATGGGCCGTGAAAGAAAGATAACGTCCCTGTCCATGCCTGCTGGACCATGAGTCAGCGGTAATATGCACCTTACCGCTGACCGCCCTGTCCAGCGAGGCATGGACATTGCCTTCCACATGCCAGTAGAGAGACGGAATCGCCTTCCGTGAGAAAAAGTGGCGTTTGGGAACCTGCCACTGAGGAACCGCACATTGAACAAACTCACGGAAGGGGGCCGAGTCTATCAACTGAAAAGGCAGCAGTTGAAGTGCTAGCAATTTAGCCAAGCTAGCATTCAACCGCTGGGCATGTGGATGGCTGGGAGTATACTTCTTTCGACGGTCCAGCAGCTGGGGCAGGGAAATTTGCCTGCTACAATCGGACGTCGGTGTACTGCAAGTACTTGGTTGTGACACACCTAATTCTACACCTTCAGTCCTCTCAGAGCAGCTTTCAGAGAGGACTGAAGATATAGTGGGGATGGAGATCCCAGCTGATGAGGAGCAAGGAGAGGTCCGCTTTGTTCTTTGGTGTGGGTCTTTTATGTGTGCTTGCCAACGAGCTGCATGGCAGGTCGACATATGTCTGCTCATGCTTGTGGTGCCCAAGCGGCTGATGTTTTGGCCACGCGAGATACGCTTGAGACAAATATTGCAAATAGCAGTGGTGCGATCTGATGCACTCGTCTCAAAAAAGGCCCACACCAAAGAACTTTTGTGATAACGTGCAGAGGCAGCGCCCTGCACAGGCGGAGCTCTGCGGTGTGGTACAGTTGCTGTGCTGGCCTCTAGCTGGCCTCCAGGGGGCATCCTGCCTCGTTGGACATGTGACGCTGCATCCTCCTCCTCCTCCTCCTCTCTCCCTTCAGGCACCCACGTGGAGTCAGTGACCTCATCATCCCCTCCCTCTTCACCACTAGAGCAAACCTGGCAGTAAGCTGCAGCTGGTGGAACACTACTGCCAGATTGCTGTCCTTCAGCATCCCCTTTCTCTGCGCGCACACTACTGACTTCCTCAAGCTGGGTATCATCATCCGAGCCTTCGAATCGTTGGGCATCCTCCTGGAGCATGTACCCAACACTGTGCTCAAACAGTTCGGGGGACTCCTCAGGAGGACATGGTGGGTCTAGGGAAGGGGTGGCTGATGATGCCATTGAGTACGCGTTGGCAGCTGCTCTGCCAGTACCCTGAGCCTGGGTGAGAGAGGATGAGGAGGATGAGGAGGGCTTGGTCATCCATTCTACCAAGCCTTCGGCATGATGCGGCTCCACATGTCCAGCTGCCGAAAACAAAGACAAGCGTGTCCCATGGCCACGTGCTGATGACGATGCACGATCACGTCCACGGCCAGCACTGTTGTCTCTAGAAACAGAGCCTGCCTGCCCTGTGTTCTTGCCTCGGCACGCTCTGCCTCTCCTTGGCGGTCTTCCAGCCATTGTAGTCGGTAGTGTATATAGTATAAAAAATAGAACTCCTATGTGTGCTCACAACACACTGTAGGTCCTATGGGTGCTGACACTAACACACTATAGGTACTATGTGTGCTGCTGACAAGAAAATATAGGAGCTCTGTTTGCTGCCACTAACACACTAGAAGTCCTATGGGTGCTGCTGAGAAGAAAATATAGGAGCTCTGTGTGATGCCACTAACACACTAGAAGTCCTATGGGTGCTGCTGAGAAGAAAATATAGGAGCTCTGTTTGCTGCCACTAACACACTAGAAGTCCTATGGGTGCTGCTGAGAAGAAAATATAGGAGCTCTGTGTGATGCCACTAACACACTAGAAGTCCTATGGGTGCTGCTGAGAAGAAAATATAGGAGCTCTGTTTGCTGCCACTAACACACTAGAAGTCCTATGGGTGCTGCTGAGAAGAAAATATAGGAGCTCTGTTTGCTGCCACTAACACACTAGAAGTCCTATGGGTGCTGCTGAGAAGAAAATATAGGAGCTCTGTTTGCTGCCACTAACACACTAGAAGTCCTATGGGTGCTGCTGAGAAGAAAATATAGGAGCTCTGTGTGATGCCACTAACACACTAGAAGTCCTATGGGTGCTGCTGAGAAGAAAATATAGGAGCTCTGTGTGATGCCACTAACACATTAGAAGTCCTATGGGTGCTGCTGAGAAGAAAATATAGGAGCTCTGTTTGCTGCCACTAACACACTAGAAGTCCTATGGGTGCTGCTGAGAAGAAAATATAGGAGCTCTGTTTGCTGCCACTAACACACTAGAAGTCCTATGGGTGCTGCTGAGAAGAAAATATAGGAGCTCTGTTTGCTGCCACTAACACACTAGAAGTCCTATGGGTGCTGCTGAGAAGAAAATATAGGAGCTCTGTTTGCTGCCACTAACACACTAGAAGTCCTATGGGTGCTGCTGAGAAGAAAATATAGGAGCTCTGTGTGATGCCACTAACACACTAGAAGTCCTATGGGTGCTGCTGAGAAGAAAATATAGGAGCTCTGTTTGCTGCCACTAACACACTAGAAGTCCTATGGGTGCTGCTGAGAAGAAAATATAGGAGCTCTGTTTGCTGCCACTAACACACTAGAAGTCCTATGGGTGCTGCTGAGAAGAAAATATAGGAGCTCTGTTTGCTGCCACTAACACACTAGAAGTCCTATGGGTGCTGCTGAGAAGAAAATATAGGAGCTCTGTGTGATGCCACTAACACACTAGAAGTCCTATGGGTGCTGCTGAGATGAAAATATAGGAACTCTGTGTGATGCCACTAACACATTAGAAGTCCTATGGGTGCTGCTGAGAAGAAAATATAGGAGCTCTGTTTGCTGCCACTAACACACTAGAAGTCCTATGGGTGCTGCTGAGAAGAAAATATAGGAGCTCTGTGTGATGCCACTAACACACTAGAAGTCCTATGGGTGCTGCTGAGAAGAAAATATAGGAGCTCTGTTTGCTGCCACTAACACACTAGAAGTCCTATGGGTGCTGCTGAGAAGAAAATATAGGAGCTCTGTTTGCTGCCACTAACACAATAGAAGTCCTATGGGTGCTGCTGAGAAGAAAATATAGGAGCTCTGTTTGCTGCCACTAACACACTAGAAGTCCTATGGGTGCTGCTGAGAAGAAAATATAGGAGCTCTGTTTGCTGCCACTAACACACTAGAAGTCCTATGGGTGCTGCTGAGAAGAAAATATAGGAGCTCTGTTTGCTGCCACTAACACACTAGAAGTCCTATGGGTGCTGCTGAGAAGAAAATATAGGAGCTCTGTGTGATGCCACTAACACACTAGAAGTCCTATGGGTGCTGCTGAGAAGAAAATATAGGAGCTCTGTTTGCTGCCACTAACACACTAGAAGTCCTATGGGTGCTGTTGGGGTGCAATGCTGTGCTAACAGCACTGCGGTTGGTACTACTGCAATACTGTACTAACAGTAAGCACGCACCAGACTAATCCCCAGCAGCAGCTAATAACACACTAACTGTGCAATCAGCAGCAATGAACGATCAATGACTTAGGTAGCAATGGTTTAGCAAAGAAATAGCCAATGGTTTAGCAAAGAAGAGCAAATCTTTCAGTATCAAGCAAAGACAGAATCAGCAGACTAATCTCTCCTAAAGCCGGAACTCATGTGACCGGGGCCGATGGCGTGGCGGCCTTTTAAATGGTGGGGCGTGTACTAAAGCCCCTGAGCTGTAATTGGCTACAGCCGTCCTGCCTGTAGCCAATTATTGCTCTCCGAGTTTCGGGCGCTGTGATTGGCCAAGCATGCGGGGTCACAGTGCATGCTTGGCCAATCATCAGCCAGCAATGCACTGCGCCGGCCGCGCCGGCCGCAATGCATTGCAGGGCCGCTCGCATCACACGAATGTGATGCGAACGGCCCAAATAGTTCTGGGCTCGACGAGCGAGCGAACGCCCGATGCTCGATTCGAACATGGGTTCGAATCGAGCACCGGGCCCATCCCTACTGGAGATGTGGGGCTACACCGCTACCAGACAGAGTGGTCTGTAAGGACTGTTTTACGGACTATGCGTCCAACCGCGAGCTAGATAATCAGCACGCTGTAGATCTGCTCAAGCGAACAATGAAGGACTCCTTCTCTGAGCTTTTGACTTTGGTCCCCGCTCAACCACTTCAGCAGATATCCCAGGTTCAGGATATAGAACCTAATCTCCCTGGTCCGTCAGCAGTCAGTACACCTCTGCCACCGTCAGGCCGACCAGCTAGAGATTCACCACCTGAAGACTCTTCAGGGGACTCTTGAGAAGAGTCAGAAACTTCTGGCTTCAGTCTCTCCTTGGTAAAGCCATTCATCCAGGCAGTCAAAGCCGCAATCGCCTGGAAAGACGCAGATTAGCCTCCCCAAGAGTCTACAAGCTACTTCCCATTCCTCAAAAGAAAGCAG
Source organism: Rana muscosa (assembly GCA_029206835.1). Lineage (NCBI taxonomy): Eukaryota > Metazoa > Chordata > Amphibia > Anura > Ranidae > Rana > Rana muscosa. The sequence continues at coordinate 857,427,934 of CM055117.1, forward strand.
GTTCTTTTCCCGTTGATGGGCAAGATTAGTCAAGTCATTCAGAAGGAATGGTCAAAAACTGATAAATAAAAAAATAAAAAATAATACATTTTTTTGGGTCGGTTCAATAAACGATATACCCCTTACCAGAGTCGGGAACGCAGTCACTAAACTCCATGCCAGTGGTAGACGCGTTGGTGGTGCGACTATCAAAAATATAACTTTGCCAATGGAGGATTCCGCTTCCTTCAAAGACCCTCTAGACAGGCGAATCGACCTGGAGCTGAAGAGGAGCTACTTGGCCGCGGGAGCAGCGTGTAAGCCAGCTATTGCCCTCACATCAGTATCAAATGCCATAAGCTCTTGGACAGATAACATTGAGACGGCATTGCGTCAGGATGTCCCCATGGAGGATATAATTAAAGCCTTGGAAGAGCTTAGATTGTCGGCAGACTTTGTCGGGGTAGCGGCCATTGACACGATCAGGTGCTCGGCAAGATCCATGTTGCATTCAGTAATGGCGAAGAGGGCCTTGTGGCTGAAACCCTGGACGGCTGATTTATCTTCCAAACAAAATTAGTGCAAAATCCCGTTCGATGGTAAAGCCCTATTCGGAGACAAAATGGATAAAGCTATCTCCAGGCTGTCGGGAGGGAAGTCTGGTATGCTTCCACAGGACAGAAGGATGCGAAGATTCAGAGGTGGCTCCTCTAGGTTCCGACAGTCAAACCCAAGGGATTTTAGGCAGTCGAGACAGCCCAGGGACAACAAAAGACCTTGGAAAGGTACTCGGGGATCCTTTTTGTATAGGAAGATGAAAGCCCTTCCGGCTCCACAGGAGCAGAAGCAGTCTTTTTGACGCCAGAGGAACCCAGGCACTCCCGGTGGGAGCCAGGCTAAAGTCTTTTGTCCAAGTCTGGGCCACCTGCTGCCATGACCCCTGGGTTCTGTCAACAATTCAATGGGGGCACTTTTGGAATTTCTCTTACCCCCCCCACCTCGAACTCTTTCAAAGGAACAGAGATTCCATCCTCTCCACCGAAAGCTCAAGCTCTAAAAAAAACGTCCTAACGTCACTCCAGCTTCAGGGGGCGGCTGTTCCGGTTCCTTTGGCAGAGCGCTTGGCAGGCTTCTACTCCACCCTATTTCTGGTCCCAAAGAGGACAGGTGGGTGGAGGCCTGTGATAGACCTAAAGAGGTTCAGCCGGTATATCTGCCCCGAAAGCTTCAAAATGGAGTCCCTGCAGACGATTATTCAGGCAGTCCAGCCATCAGATTGGATGATTTCGGTTGATCTGCAGGATGCGTACCTACATGTGCCAATTCTACCTGCATTTCAAAAATATCTGATATTTGCAGTGGGACGGACCCACCTACAGTTTCAAGCCCTGCCTTTCGGTCTGTGCACCTCTCCCAGGGTGTTCACCAGGATACTAATCTGCTTTTGGTTCCCCTGGGGGAGAGGGGCTTGAGGATATACCAATACCTGGACGACATCCTCCTCCTAGCAAGCAATCCGGATCAGTTGGTATGTCACCGGGACATTCTTCTACAGTCCCTAAAAGAGCTAGGGTGGCTGGTGAATTCCGACAAGTCAACTAATGCCAACACAGCAGATAATCTATGCGCAACGTTCTACACTCAGGAGGGGACAGTGTCATTACCACCGCCGAAGGCAAGGATTGTCATCCAGAGAATGATCAAAGTCATCCGGAGCCCGTATCTGACGGCTTCACAATGCCTGAGCCTCATTGGCACAATGTCTTCCTGTATACCCATTGTTCCTTCGGCACATTGGCACTTGAGGTATTTCCAGACTAGTTTCTTGGCGCAGTGGAAGAAACAACAACTATCTCAGATGATCCTGCTGACGGGAAAAATGCGCAGGAGCCTTCACTGGTGGACAGTTCTGGAAAACCTCTCCAAACCTCATCACCTGGGCTCCCTTCCTTGGATCACAATTGCGTCCGCTTGCAAGCAGACAGGGCTGGGGAGCCCATTGCGGGCAAATCAGAATACAGGGGAGATGGTCATACACCACCCAGGGAGTGGTATCCAACATCTTTGGAGATGAGGGCAGCCTTCTTGGCACTGACCTCTTTGGCACCCCAAATCAGAGGCCAGAGAATACTCCTACGCCTAGACAACAGGGCAGCTGTCGCTTATCTGCAGAAGCAGGGAGGCACTCGCAGCAGGTCACTCCTCAAGGAGGTAGAGCTGATCATGCTCTGGGCGGAGCAGAACCTCCTGGACCTCAGAGCAATGTATCTGCCAGGCAGGTTGAACACGGAAACAGACACGTTATCCAGAAACTTCCTGGACAACAACGAGTGGGCTCTCCACCCTCATGTCTTCCTTCAGATTGCCAACATATCGGATCCCCCTCAGGTAGATCTGTTCGCCTCCCCGAAGAACGCCAAGCTGGATAGGTTATTCTCTCGGCTGCCGCACCCACAAGCCGAGGCAGTGGATGCCCTGTCATATCTCTGGAGGTTCACCACGGCATATGCCTTTCCTCCCAGGCCATTAATATTCAAATTCCTCCTGAGGCTCCTCAGAGAGCCAGTCCAGGTGGTGGCAGTACTTCCGTATTGCGCCTCAGTGTGGGCTCTCCAATCAAGATCCCTCCTTTCCCTCAACTTCTGTCGCAGGGCAGTCTAGTTCATCTAAACCCTCAGAAGTTGAATCTTTGAGTCTGGAGGTTGAGAGGCGAAGGTTCAAATCCCTAGGGTGTTCCCCAGGAGTCATAACAACTCTTCTAAAAACCAGGAAGCCTGCAACTAATGCCATATATTCAAGAATCTGGGACAAGTTCTTGTCATTTGCTTCCGGAAATGGATTTGATCCAATCCTTCCCTCTACTTCCCATGTTCTAGGATTCCTTCAGACAGGACTTGATCTGGGACTTGGTCTGAGCTCCCTCAAAGTGCAGGTAGCAGCAAGCTCTGCCGCAACAAATAAGAGATGGGACGGAGGATCCTTTAGTAGTCACTTACCTCAGAGGTGTATTGAAGATTCACCCTCCTGTCAGACGATCATTTCCTAAGTGGGATCTGTCCCTAGTCCTGGAAGTTCTATCTGACCATCCCTTTGCTCCAGTGGAACAAGTAACAATGTGGAACCTGACACTAAAGACGGCTTTTCTGCTAGCCATTACATCTGGCAAAAGGATCTTGGAACTTCACTCTTTAGGGATAGGTGACGACCACATCTCCTTCTTCTCCGACAGAGTGGAACTTCGCCCCCTTCGGGGGTTCACACCAAAGGTCACTACTCCAAGCCACCTGTTGGAACCCTGGGCACTACCAGTGTTTACAGACACGGATTCAGAGTCTTGTCACGAACTGGATGTATCCAGAGTGCTCAGGGCCTACCTAGAAGCCACCGGCCCCTTCAGAAATTCTGAGAGACTTTTCATCGTACCGTTCGGTAAATACAGGGGCAAAGAAGCTTCCATCAGAACTCTGGCATCTTGGGCTGTAAAGTTAATCCAGAAGGCCTACAGGGTGAAGAATATGGAGCCACCATTCCGAGTGAATGCTCATTCTACAAGGGCAGTCTCAGCTTCCTGGGCAGCAAGGGCTAATGTTTCGTTGGAGACGGTGTGCAGGGCTGCCACCTGGTCTTCTCACCATACATTCCTCAGACACTACCATATTGATCCAGGAGCCCTCACGACTGTTGAGTTTGGAAGGAGGGCAGTTCAGGCTGCTATGTCCTCTTCTAATTAAACATTTATTGTTAAGCAATTATCCCACCCATGTCAGCTAGTTATTTATCACAGGTATGCTGCCATGGAGGCACCAGGAAAACGGAAAATTGTATCATACTTACCAGTAATTTTCCTTTCTTGGTGCCTATCCATGGCAGCATACGCTCCCACCCTCGGTATTCTATATTACAGAGAATGTTGGGGGAGGGACTATGCCTTTAATTTATGCTATTCACTAGTCCTGAAGGAGGAGTCGAGGCGGAGCTCTATCACAGGTATGCTGCCATGGATAGGCACCAGGAAAGGAAAATTACTGGTAAGTATGATAAAATTTTCCGTTTTATCCCTGTTTGTCAAATTGTGTGTATATTTATTGTGATTCTTCTTATTTTTAAACAGGTAAAAAGGGACTTTGCAAATAATAAAGTGCATGGTTAGTTCCGTTTTTCGACAGTGGTGCACGTTATTACACGTACCTTTTCCACTTCTTCTACCTACAAATTGGCAGGTTTGGTTCAGTCTGGCAGGAGAACTTTTTAACCACTATTTAAAAATAAAATATTCACCAAGCATCTTAGCCTGAACTGGCCGGTGAGAATTTCTCAAACACTGTGGAGACTGAATCTGAATGCATTTTAGCTAACACATTATTGGTGATTCCACAGACCTATCACTCTAAAGCAGCCTTTTTCAACCAGGGTTCCCAGGCACCCTGGGGTGCTTTGAGGTTTCTTCAGGGGTGCCTTGGCAAAATGCCTAAAAATTTCCACAAAATTGTATATAAGCTGGAGTGTGGATGAAGTCTGCCTTTTAGTTACACAAAGCCACATGTTTTCATTGTGCACCATTACAGCCTTCTTGAGGGCACCTTAGCTGAGTGATGGAGAAAAATTGAGGGAGAAGAAAAACATTGGAATACTAGTCAGTACCAGTTTGCAAAACTGTATTTGGTTTGGAAGAATAAATCACCTCTAACATTGGGTGTCCTACGTGTGTGGATGCTGCTGTGTTATGCAAAATGATTTTAACAGTTTTTACATTTTAGAATGGGGTACCTTAAGACTGTCCATCATTTTTAAAGGGTGCCTTGACTGAAAAAAGGTTGAGAAACACTGCTCTAAAGGGTATGAGTTCTTCCAAAGAAATGTGAGTACCTTTGCTGAGTTACAGTTTGGGAAACATTAAAAATTGCATATACGCGCTATTGACCCTAAGGCAAAAAGGCTAGCCCCGCCAAATCTCCAACTGCAGTGGGTAGACGAAATGGTGTACTTGGGGGTGCGCATCTCGAAGATACGCATCCAGCTTTATCCCCCTTAACCTAGAGCCGGTGGTCCAGGGGGTCAAGGTCAAACTAAAAGCCTGGGAGAACCTTCCTCTATCCTTATTAGGCCGCATTAACTTAATTAAAATGAAAATTATACCTAAATTTACCTACCTATTCCGTAATTCCCCGTAATTTACGTATGATTTTCATTTATTAAAATGAAAATCATACCTAAATTTACCTACCTATTCCGTAATTCCCCGCAATGGATACCTTGCTCATTTTTTACGAAATTGAACCGACTTTTCTCCTACTTCCTCTGGGGCCCAAACCCCCCTAGATTTAAACTGTCCACACTGATGCCTCTGGTGTTGCAGGGGGGTTTGGCGTTTCCGGATAGCCCGAAATATTTTCTGGCAGCCCAGCTGGTCACAGCAGTTCAGTGGCTAGTGCCGGGCGCGTACAACCCAGCAGCAGTTCTGGAGGCGGCGGTGGTCCGTTCTGTGGAGGCCCTAACACATTTACCCCTTCGAGGTCCCAAAGCCCCATACGATTTGACCACCTCCATGCACACGACTCTGAAGGCCTGGAGGGTGGGACTGGGAATTGAGAAGTTCCCACTGAATGCAGTCTCCCCACACGCTCCCCTATGGAACAACCCTACCTTACCCCATCTTTACTCACTACCAGACCCCAAAATATGGGCCAAATGTGGTATTAAACTGTTGTCTGACCTCACCACCGGCACGGCTATGCAACCCTTCAATCATCTAGTATCCCACAACAATGTGCCTCCCCGCATCTATTTCGCTATCTGCAACTGTCTCATGCGTTTGAAGCCCAAATATTACCCAATGACACGCAAATAGTGCAATCCGATCTGGAGAGGGTTATTAGATATGAATGCACCAGGAAACCGACCTCGGTCCTCTATGCACATCTCCTTAGAGTCTCCTCTCCTGATCTGTCACAGCTCCGTCAGCGATGGACGCAGGACATCCCGGGACTGGACTCCGAGGACTTGGAGGACATGTGGGACTTCCGCTTCAAAATCCTGGTTTCACTTCGAGACCATCTCATACAATACAAAATACTACACCAGGCATATATTACCCCATATAGAGGTGTACTGGGGATCCGGGCGACTTTATACACATCTTCTGGTCCTGCCCAGCAATTAAAAACGACTGGTCACAAGTGCTATCTGTAATACAAGAAGTGGTGGGAATAGATATAGCCCCGACCCCGCAAATATGCCTTCTAGGCTTAGTAGAAGAATTAGCCCCTAGGATAGCAGAGAGAACTCTGATAGGACTCCTGCTATTCTATGCCAGGAAAATGATCACTCTCTGCTGGAAAAAACAGGCCCCGCCGTCCATATTGTTCTGGAAAACACATGTCAATAGAGTACTACCACTCTATAAGGAAACCCACCACAATAGAGGATGCCCTAAAAAATACGATTGAGTGTGGGCCAAATGGCTAGCGGAGGCCTCCACGGCAACCGCAGACTGATTGAGCATGTATTCCATGCCACTATATGGGTGGATGTGATTTTGATACATTGGGAGATCTGGTGTAGTGTAACCTCTGATATGGTTGTATTGGATATCTATTATTGTCCCGTGGTCTCGACTGAAAGATTTGATCCTTAGTCATTTCAATTGAGCAGGAGCCAATACAGCACTAGGTGTGGACGTGCTACAGCTGTATGTTACTAAGGATGGAAGCTGCACAATTGCCGGCTGGCACTGACCCCTGCGTGGGTCTAGTCCCGATGCTGTGGCAGGTTTACTGTGGTTTGTATGTCGTATACTCCATAAAAAGATTTTAAAAAAAATTACATATACGCCAAGTAATGTCCCATCAAATTAAGAACTAAAATGACTATAGCTAAGACTGATCAGAAAGCAGTTACACGGCTTGTGCAGCTGTAATACTGTTTAAAACCATCTTGGATATACCCAGTCGGATTGGGAGATGAGGAGTAAATTATACTAAGATATTCATATTGCTAATAGTAAACATAAGGTGTTCTTTTCTAAACAATGCGTATTTCAGCATAGGAAAGATGTGGATCTATGCTAGTACATCTTGCCAGGGAGAAAAACCTGCCCCCTGTGATAACTGCTTTTAGGATTCCTAGGGATTAAAATAATACAACATCCTAAAATCTGGGAATTACAGACCAGTTAGCCTAACATCAATAGTATGCAAGCTCTTGGAGAGGATGATAAGGGACTATATACAAGATTTTAGTAATTAAAACGGTATCACTAGCAGTAATCAGCATGGATTCATGAAGAATTGTTCTTGCCAAACCAATCTATTAACCTTCTATGAGGAGGTGAGCTGCCATCTATATAAAGGAAGGCCCATAGACGTGGTGTATCTGGATTTTGCAAAAGCATTTGACACAGTTCCCCATAAACGTTTACTGTACAAAGTAAGGTCAGTTGGCATGGACCATAGGGTGAGAACTGGCTACAAGGGTGAGTTCAGAGGGTGGTGATAAATGGGGAATACTCTGAATGGTCAGGGGTAGAAAGTGGGGTGGGAGTGGGAAGTGTGGTCCCCCAGGGTTCTGTGCTGGGACCAATCCTGTTTACCCCATCCTCCAGGTCGTTTATGAACAAATTAAACAGCTCAATCTCCGTATTTGCAGACGAAACTAAGCTAAGCAGGGCAATAACTTCTCCGAAGGATGTGGAAACCTTGCAAGAAAATCAGAACAAATTAATGGGGTAGGCAACTATATGGCAAATGAGGTTTAAAGTAGAAAAATGTAAAATAATGCATTTGGGTGTCAAAATATGAATGCAATCTACTCACTGGGGGGTGAACCTATGGGGGAATCTGGGGGAATCTAGGATAGAAAGGGACCTGGGGGTCCTAGTAGATGATAGGCTCAGCAATGGCATGCAATGCCAAGCTGTTTATAACAAAGCAAACTGAATATTGGCATGCATTAAAAAGAGGATCAACTCCAGAGATAAAGCAATAATTCTCCCACTCTACAAGACTCTGGTCCGGCCGCACCTAGAGTATGCTGTGCAGTTCTGGGCACCTGTCCTCAGGAAGGATGTACTGTAAATGGAGCGAGTACAAAGAAGGGCAACAAAGCTAATAAAGGGTCTGGAGGATATTAGTTATGAAAAAAAGTTGCGAGCACTGAACCTATTCTCTCTGGAGAAGAGGCGCTTGAAAGGGGATATGATTTCAATTTACAAATACCGTACTGGTGACCCCACAATAGGGATAAAAAAAAATTGCGGAAGGGAGTTTAATAAGACACGTGGCCAATCACTAAAATTAGAAGAAAAGAGGTTTAACCTTAAACTGTGTAGAGGGTTCTTTACTGTAAGAGCGGCAAGGATGTGGAATTCCCTTCCACAGGTGGTGGTTTCAGCGGGGGGCATCGATAATTTTTAAAAAACTATTAGATAAGCATCTGAACGACCGCAACATACGGGGATATACAATGTAATACTGACATATAATCACACACATAGGTTGGACTTGATGGACTTTTTTCAACCTCACTTACTATGTAACTATGTAACTTAAGACATAGGATGCCAATTCTATACCAACTACAGTGCCTTGAAAAAGTATTCGTACCCCTTGAAATTTTCCACATTTTGTCATGTTCCAACCGAAAACGTAAATGTATTTTATTGGGACTTTATGTGATAGACCAACACAAAGTGGCACATAATTGTGAAGTGAAAGGAAAATGATAAATGGTTTTCAATTTGTTTTTACAAATAAATATCTGATAAGTGTGGCGTGCATTTGTATTCAGCCCCCTTTACTCTGATATCCCCAACTAAAATCTAGTGGAACCAATTGCCTTCAGAAGTCATCTAATTAGTAAATAGGGTCCACCTGTGTGTAATTTAATCTTAGAATAAATACAGCTGTTCTGTGAAGCCCTCTGAGGTTTGTTAGAGAACCTTTTTTTTTTTTTTTTAAACTTTATTCTTTGTTCGTTTTTCAATCGGGTATTAACAATTCAATAAAAAAAAGTGATCATTATCTTCCTCTAGGAATTAATAAATAAGCGAGAATAAGAACACATCAAGTAATGAACTAAGATCCGGAAAACCAAAAGGGCAGATGGACACCTTTATCCCAGTTGCCTTGCCTAGTTCCTGTATTGTGAACATAGCTTTGCTCATTAATCCCCCCCCCCCCTGTTACCATTCAGTTAGTCTCGTTATAATTAAATTCCTAGATCAGTTCTCTAAACACTTTCATTTTCACGTGACTGAGCTTATTGAATTTAAAAGCCATGTTACACCTAGGTTATCTAATGTACCAGTTTCCTATCGGATTCTCTATTTTGGTTATTCTACTGTCATGCTATACATTTTCCACTCTATAGTGGGGAATCTGTTTTACTTCTATTTTTGTATTTTTTCTCTTTCCAGCCAAGGCCTCCACATCTTTTAAATTCCTTGAGGTTACCTTTTTTTGTGTAAATTCCTCTTTCTTTACAGATAGTCTCGTTTATTACACTAATCCAATCCTTTACTGCCGGGGGTGTCGTCGACTGCCATCTCATTGCTATGATTTTCCTAGCTTGGAACAGACATCTTTATATTGCAACTGTAGTACTCTTCCTCTCCTCCCGTTCCTTCCTATATCCTAGTATACATAATACGGCCTCCATCTCTAGTGTTATTCCAAATATATCGCTCATGGTATTTAGCACTCCCTCCCAGTTTCGGAACAGCTTGGGACTACTCCACACCATGTGTATGAGATCTCCAGTCCCCTGGCATCTGGGGCATTTATCATCCGATCTTCTACCATACATAAACAGACGCTTGGGAGTGTGGTAGGCTCTATTTATCAACATCCGGTGGGATACCTTCTGCGGGGGCGAGACAGATACTTTCGGTCCCATCTCTAGAATTCTCCTCCAGTGCTCCTGTGTTATTTCCCCTATATCCTCTTCCCATCTCTCTTACATTAGAGAGTTTCAACCCGGTGTTGACTTTTTTGCTTATCTGTCCGTATATTTCGGATATAAGGCCCTTAGCTGAGCCTACATGGAGTATGTTTATAAAAAGAGGTGTTTTATTCCATTCTAATGTTTGTATACTGAATTGTGCTTCAAGGGCATGCCCCAACTCAAGGTAAGTATAAAATGAATGTTGCGGTATGTTAAATTCCCGCCTCAAGTCCATGAATTTTTTGAAGGTGTAACCATCATACAGTTGTCTCAACCTTTTAATACCTTGTGCTTCCCATTCTCTGACCTTTCCTATCGGGAGGATTTCCTGCAGATTGCTATTATTCCAAAGGGGGGTGTATTCAGTTAGCCCAGTGTATCCCATCTGTTTTTTAACTGTTTTCCATATTTTGGTTGCCATTTTTATTGTTGGATTCCTGTAACAGAAGGAATCCGCCTCTAGCGTCCCAATGATTGTATTATGTAATGCTCCAGTTAACATTATTCTCCCATTAGGGGTGCCTCCTCCTGGGATATCACGTCCCGTTAAGTGCTGCAGCTGTGCCGATAGGTAGTAGCTCTCAGGGTGAGGTAATGCCAAACCTCCTTCCCCTACCGGGAGCTGCATTGTTCGAAGTCGGATCCTGGCTTTTCCCCCTTTTGTTAGAGAACCTTAGTGAACAAACAGCATCATGGAGGCCAAGAAACACACCAGACAAGTCAGGAAAAAAACTTGTGGAGAAGTTTAAAGCAGGGTTAGGTTATAAAAAAATATCCCAAGTTTTGAACATCTCACAGAGCACTGTTCAATCCATCACCCGAAAATGGAAAGAGTATGGCACAGCTGCAAACCTACCAAGACATGTCCGTTCACCTAAACTGACAGGCCAGGCAAGGACAGCATTAATCAGAGAAGCAGCCAAGAGGCCCATGGTAACTCTGGAGGAGGTGCAGAGATCCACAGCTCAGGTGGGAGAATCTGTCCACAGGACAACTATTAGTTGTGCACTCCACAAATCTGGCCTTTATTGAAGTGTGGCAAGAAGAAAGCCATTGTTGAAAAAAAGCCATAAGAATTCCTGTTTGCAGTTTGCGAGAAGCCATGTAGAGGACACAGCAAACTTGTGGAAGAAGGTGCTCTGGTCAGATTGGACCAAAATTGAACTTTTTGGCCTAAAAGCAAAATGCTATGTGTGGCGAAAAACTAACACTGCACATCATTCTGAACACACCATCCCCACCGTGAAAACATGATGGTGGGAGAATCATGTTGTGGGGATGCTTTTCTTCAGCGGGGACAGGGAAGCTGGTCAGAGTTGATGGGAATATGGATGGAGCCAAATACAGGGCAATCTTAGAAGAAAGCCTGTTAGAATCTACAAAAGACTTGAGACTGGGGTGAAGGTTCACCTTCCATCAGGACAACAACCCTAAACATACAGCCAGAGCTACAATGGAATGGTTTAGATCAAAGCATATTCATGTGTTAGAATAGCCCCGTCAAAAGTCCAGACCTAAATCCCATTGAGAATCTGTGGCAATACTTGAAAATTGCAGTTCACAGACGCTCTCCATCCAATCTGACAGAACTTGAGCTATTTTGCAAAGAAGAATGGGCAAAAATGTCACTCTCTAGATGTGCAAAGCTGATAGAGACATCCCCAAAAGACTTGCAGCTGTAATTGCAGCAAAAGGTGGTTCTAGAAAGTACTGACTTAGGGAGGCTGGATACAAAGGCAAGCCACACTTTTCACATATTTGTAGCGGTCCTCCCCCAGCTTCTCCCCTCTCTTTTTGGCTGGTTTTACTCGTCTAGGGGTATCTGGGAGAAGGGGGAAAGATGCACACCACCAGCTCGGCTCTCTGATGTAGGATGCAGAGATATGAGCTAAACCGTTTACCTTCAGGTCTGCATTTTAGGCCGGAGCCTCAGCTTCTCCTGTGGAGGATGATTGCCACTGTCACTGATAGGGACACTTAGTTTCCAGTAACACGAGTTCCACACCATAAAAAGTCCAACTCAGTTTTATTGCTTTGATCAATAGGTAGACTGGTTGTCTTTTAAAAGAACAGACAAGGTGTAGGGAAGAGTAGGTCCAGGCACAACACAATGAATAGAGTTTCTCCTGTTCAGTTTAGTGCAAACAGGCTTGGCGCACAGTCGCTGCCACCGATTGTGAATTTGGTCACTGCCACTGACCTGGGTGAACGTTGAGACCTCTGCCACAGGCCTTGGATGAGGCCTGCCACTGACCTGACGAAGATGGGTCCCTGCCACAGACCATGAGAACATGAATTACCTCCTTTAGAACAAATGACCCCAGTCAGAGGAAGACATCCATCCGGACGGAGGCCTCCACCGTCACCAGCAAATGCTGCGCTGGCTCTTCGGGGAGGTCACGTCTCCGGTCCCTTACGCCCTGGATTCAGGCACCCAATACCGGGGGCACCTTAGGAATGCTTCGCCCTCGCGGGACCCAGTCGAAGGTACTGGGAACCAGGCCTCCTGGTAAAGTACCTCACCCCAGGCTGAAGGTGCCTGGGATGGAACTCGACTCCACGCGCCCAGGCCGAGGGCACCTGGGCACAGACGAACCGCAGCAGCCCCCAGGCCGAAGGTGCCTGGGGAATGGACCTCGTGCGCAAGATGTCCGCCCCCCTTATATCCTCTCCCAGCAGGCACAGCGGGTTCCCCGCCCCGCCGTACTACTGCTGCGAGAGGACAAAAAGGGCACGGCTCTAGAATGACAGTTCAACCCCGATCCCAGGTGACAGCGCCACCTAGGGACCGCAGGGAACATGACACCATTCATACCTCCCACACTCAAAAGTGTCCATAAATCCCTAAAAATCAATGTATCTGGGCCATCTATACCCCAGATACACCCCACTAAATTTGACACCCGCTACATATTTATTTGTTAAAAATTAAAAAAATTATTTATGATTTTCCTTCCACTTCACACTTATGTGCCACTTTGTGTTGGTCTACTCTATCACATAAAATTCCAATAAAATAAATTTACGTTTTTGGTTGTAACATGACAAAATGTGGAAAATCACAAGGGATATGAATACTTTTTGTAAAGGTGTTGTATAGTTCCCTCTATCGGTCTACTAAATACCATTTACATCCAGATAACCAACAATTCTGTGCAGATATGTATGAGGCCACACCTGCTGTTTCTGATTGAGACAGTGAAGTGATATAGGGCGCAAAAGACCATGTGTAATATTAATAAAAACACTTTCTGCAATCAATCAACAAAGCAAATATATAAAGTCCATATATAAACAAAAAATCTGATATATTGTGTCCAGGCAAATTTCTTCTGTATATCCAGTCACCGTGATTTTTCTAACATGTACAAATAACATTCAATAAAATGCTTCACCTGAAGTGATAATGGTTGAACTCTCACCAGAAATCTTTGGCCACTAGGTGACCCACAAGCATGTGATACAGGGCGTCTGTGGCCTCCAGGAATCGCATGACAGATCGCATCAGATAACCATCGATTCTCCCATCCAATCAGCGTTAAAGTGTGTATGGTGTCAAGCTCTTATCCCCAGCATCTGCAGATATTTGGCTCCGCCAAACAGAGCCACCAAAAGCCAATATAGTGCAGTAACTTCTTTTTAATATTAAAATCAGCACTTACAGTTCATGTGTGTATGCCAGATGCAGCAAACAATCATGAGCAGCTTGAGGGAAAGCGTGAGCCAGTCTGTCCCCAATGGATCGCTCTATGGGCAGGCAGTAAATGTCAGCATGCACCTCAGCTGTGTGCTTCAACAAAACGGAAGAGGAGGACTCCTGTACTGTTCTGTAGAGCCTCGATTTCAATGCTTTCGTGCTTGTCCCGCACGTCATCAGGAAAAAAACAATTCTGTGCAGATATGTGTAGCGGCCTCACCCCATCTCCTTGGTCTAGGGGTATGTCACACGACAGGGTGAGATGCGCTACGGCCCATGTCCTCCCCATAGCTGTGGGTGAGGTGAAGGCCAGCACCAGATATTTCCTCGGGCCTATGTGCTTTGTTCTAGAATACAGTCCTCCTGTGTCAACACTTCCCTCTGCTCCCATTAACCAGAGTTCCACACACCGATCACAGTCCAACTCTTGCTTTATTGTACATCTTACAATAAACAGTGATTCAGTAGCCATCTGGTTGCGACTTGATAAAATTTTGATACGGGGAATGAGCAGGTCGAGGCACTATCCTGGTTATCAGCTAAACCACTGCGATCTCGCCAGCGGTTACTATAGCATTCAGCTAGAAAGGACTTAGAATCTGAGAGTCTCTACCAGCGACTCAAGAGAACGTAGATAGGAGTACCTTCGCTGCGCTGCGGCCCCTATCAGGGGAAGATGTCCCTCCAAGGGAGTTACCAGAGGCCCATCCGTCACTGGGTTGATGCTGCTCCAGACTCTCCGGACGGGTAACCTCCCCAGCCTCCTCACCTCAGACATGGGCCCCATCCACCTCAGGGACCCTCGGACGTCTCCACCCTCGCGGGATCCAGTCGAAGTCACTGGACCCCAGGCCTCCTAGTTCAGTACCTCACCCCAGGCTGAAGGTGCCTGGGATGGACTCCAACTCCATTCCAGTCAGGCCTAGGGCACCTGAGCCGGAATCCAGAACCCGCCCGCACCCAGGCTTAAGGTGCCTGGGCGCGTGAAGAACTTCCTCCAGAAGACCTCGTGGTTAGGGCGTCTCCCCCTTTTATCTCCTCCCATCGACACCACGGCAGGTTCCCCGCCCTCGCCGTACCATCTCCGGAAAGGGACAAAAAGGCTAGCACTGAAATGGCAAATCTACCTTGAGCCTCCAGGTACCCCGCCACCCAGAGGCCAAGGAGATTATTACACCATCCAATCCTCCACGAACACAAGTGGTCCACTATCCCTATACTTCCACACCTGGGTGTCCCACATAAATTTAGAGACCCTGCTACATACTCCCCCCTGTGATTTGACGCTGGTCCCCAGCGTCTGGTGCGAACACATGTCTCCCATGGAGTGAGGACACAAGCTTAGACCCAGAGGCTATCCCTAAAATTTCGAACCTCAACCATACCAAGACCTGCTCAAAGGGAAAGGGAATATAAAACAATAAAACTTTTCCTTAAAACATCTATCATGTACACATATACAATCCCTCCCGTCACTGTCTAAGAACCACCCCATACTCAATAGTCTTGACTGACGAATCTCCTGCAGAGGGAAGAGGAAAAAAAAAAACAACACACAAGGAAATCTACATCCTGACACTCTTGTGTTAATTTGGAATGAATGGGTCCATCAACCAATAGACCCATTCGCTCCAATGAGTAAAGTGAAGCGTGTAAAAAAAAAAAAAACAGCCGTTGCACAACACTGCCACCTGGTGACAGTGCCGCGGTAATGACACTTGGTGCAATCTTCACTCTTCCTGCGTCCCTACACTAATTCTACCCCAAAGTCTATGGCCTCGTACACACGGCCGAGATTCTCGTTGAAAAAAACATGTCGTTTTTTGACGAGATTCTTGGACAAGAAACTTGTCCCGGCCGAGTGTACACACGCTCGTTTCAAAGAACCCGCGGTTCTTTGAAAGGAGTGTACGCGGTGACGTCATCGACTACGTCGAGCATGCGCTCGTCACATTCGATGCCGTCGCCGCCATCTTGGTCTACCCTACGTATGCCTAGGAAGCTACCGCGCATGCGTCAAATTCATTTCGAACATGCGCGGGCTTCCGGGAGGACAGGTAAGTGTACACACACTCACTTTTCTCGTCGAGAAACATGCCGAGGAGAATCTCGACGAGAAAATAGAGAGCAGGTTCTCTATTTTCTCGTCGAGGTTTCTTGTCGGTTTTCTCGACGAGAAACCCGATAGCAGCGTACACACGACCGATTTACTCGGCAAGACCTCTCTGCCAGCAAGTTTCTTGCTGGTTCTTGCCGAGAAAATCGGTCGTGTGTACGAGGCCTGTCTCTGAACTGTGAGGAACAACAAAAACCCTCTCTCATTCCTCCAAAGAGTAGAAACAAAAGCCCAAATAAAAAACTAGGGCACAGTTCGGATGCTCCGGCAGGAACACTTATGGAAGATTGTAGAAAAGGAATAACAAGTGAGTCTCTTCTCACAAGTAAAACTTCGGGTCAGGCAAGAACAAGGGCTTCAGATGTTTATCAAAAACCTCAATTGAATAGTCAGCATCATCTCCATCTTTCCTGCAGATGCGCACCTTATCTGCGTGGATATGGCGACCACACATCCAGTCTGCTCTGCAGTCCCGAAACTTTTTCAACACGGATGGCGAACAGGACAAATATCTTCGTGCATGGGGTACTTTGAGCTTTTCTCAAACAAATTCGTCATACCATCTCTGGCGTATGACCTCAACTTCGAAAAGTAAGTCCCGAGGCAAGTAGGGATATTCCCACCCATACTCACGGGCGACTCTCTGTGAGAAAAGTCGTTGCAATCGGGCCAAAGGAGGCATGGCTTCCCGCTCACCTTCTCCGGGTTGAACGATGGCATCCGGATGCCGAGGTACTTTCACTACCTCTGATGGCTTTTCTCTCGGTGCTCGTAGTGAGGCTCGCTGCATCCCCGCCACCGAGACGGGCGATGTTGTAGATTGTGGGAAGGCACTCTGAGGATTAGACTTCCTCGTAGACTCCGGGGCTTGTACCCGGGACGTGCTGTCTCCTATTGACATAGGGGAATCCTGTGGTACACGTAACACAGGCAATGGGCGTTTGTCCCAGCCCTTCCGATGAAACAGTTCATCAATCTCCCCGTCATCTCCACAATCTGACAGCGACTCAAGGTCGGAAGTGTCATACATCTCGGTGGGAAGGTAGACGTGGTACTACCCTCCCTTGCGGGCTCCACCGACTGTGGACAACCGACACCTCCAACCACCACCACAGTCCCAGCCCCTGGCTCATCTTGACCTTTTGTAGAACTGGGATGTCCAGGACTCTTCCAACCGGATCCATCCAGGTCAGGCAATCGACGGGGTGAAGCTCGACCACGACCGCAGGAGGCCTGCACCAGACCAACTTTCCTGTTCGGAGGTGGGAGCAGAGAATCTGTGGTGACCGAAGCAGCATCCTCTGATTTTTCTCTCTCACTCTCTGATTGGCAGTCACATCGCCCTGGTCAGTGCGTACGGGAACCTCCGCAAAGGCCTGGATCTCTCCTTCTAGAGTAGCGGTACCTGTGAGGCTGTTGAGGCGAAGGGCCAGGGGCCTTACTGTGGATGGCGCCACCTCGAATAAGAACTCTTTGCATGCCTCGCAACGCCTGAATGGCTTCAGGTGGACCACCAGTCCCGAGCACCCGGGACAGATCACACCGAGGGCCTCCATGTCTCTGCATGAGTACAAAGCCAACTGCCCTCGGGGCCTGAGTCTTATCCCCGTGTCTGTAAGGGGAGCAGCGAATGTAGTCATCTTCGTGGGGTAGGGAACCGGAATCCACGGGGAGCTTGAGGCCATCCCGACTATCTGCTGCTCCATCACGCACTGACCATGCGCCGAAGTCTCCATGTGAGTTCCTCCACATGGCCAGACTCCTCCCATGACCTGCAAGTTTTCGCGGGCTTCCTTCAAGCTCCACCCACGAACTGTACAGTCACGGGGTGCCTCGTGGCGCAGTGCAATAAAAGCCCCCACATGTAGTACTTCACACGGCTGGACTCCTCCCTCTTCTCGCTCCTCTGCATGGGCCTTTCCCGTCCTAGGGTCATTTCCACGACTTTGAGCAGGGATGCACTTTGGCCAATCACATGGCCGACCTGCTCGGAATTCCTTCGGGCAGCAAAGTCCAGACACAGCCATTCCTTCTTCCAAAGTTAAAACACATATCATCCCGGACTCACGAGCCCCCACGTGTAGCGGCCTCACCCCATCTCCTTGGTCTAGGGGTATGTCACACGACAGGGTGAGATGCGCTAAGGCCCATGTCCTCCCCATAGCTGTGGGTGAGGTGAAGGCCAGCACCAGATATTTCCTCGGGCCTATGTGCTTTGTTCTAGAATACAGTCCTGCTGTGTCAACACTTCCCTCTGCTCCCATTAACCAGAGTTCCACACACCGATCACAGTCCAACTCTTGCTTTATTGTACATCTTACAATAAACAGTGCTTCAGTAGCCATCTGGTTGCGACTTGATAACATTTTGATACGGGGAATGAGCAGGTCGAGGCACTATCCTGGTTATCAGCTAAACCACTGCGATCTCGCCAGCGGTTACTATAGCATTCAGCTGGAAAGGACTTAGAATCTGAGAGTCTCTACCAGCGACTCAAGAGAACGTAGATAGGAGTACCTTCGCTGCGCTGCGGCCCCTATCAGGGGAAGATGTCCCTCCAAGGGAGTTACCAGAGGCCCATCCGTCACTGGGTTGATGCTGCTCCAGACTCTCCGGACGGGTAACCTCCCCAGCCTCCTCGCCTCAGACATGGGCCCCATCCACCTCAGGGACCCTCGGACGTCTCCACCCTCGCGGGATCCAGTCAAAGTCACTGGACCCCAGGCCTCCTAGTTCAGTACCTCACCCCAGGCTGAAGGTGCCTGGGATGGACTCCAACTCCATTCCGGTCAGGCCTAGGGCACCTGAGCCGGAATCCAGAACCCGCCCGCACCCAGGCTTAAGGTGCCTGGGCGCGTGAAGAACTTCCTCCAGAAGACCTCGTGGTTAGGGCGTCTCCCCCTTTTATGTCCTCCCATCGACACGACGGCAGGTTCCCCGCCCTCGCCGTACCATCTCCGGAAAGGGACAAAAAGGCTAGCACTGAAATGGCAAATCTACCTTGAGCCTCCAGGTACCCCGCCACCCAGAGGCCAAGGAGATTATTACACCATCCAATCCTCCACGAACACAAGTGGTCCACTATCCCTATACTTCCACACCTGGGTGTCCCACATAAATTTAGAGACCCCGCTACATATGTATCAGGCCACACCTGCTGTTTCTGATATGCAAATGCTTGAGACACCATTCACACTTAATGAGGTACAAACAATATTCTCCTTTGCCTTAGTTCATCGTCCGCCCTCCATGCACAAAACCACTGTATAGTGGAAACTCAGATTACGAGCATAATCCGTTCCAGGAGAATGCTCGTAATCCAAAGTACTCGCATATCAAAGTGGATGTCAGAGGAATAATCCTTCCAGCCGCATCAGCCGTGTCCCTGCGCGCATGCGCGGCGGAACCGAGCTCCAGCGCATGCACATTCGCGGTCCGACAGAACGGCGGGCGGGCATGCACACTAGCACACGCTCATCGTGACCCTTTGGCTGGCCTATAAAAGTTGCTCTGGTGCTCAGACAAGTTGCTGGTTTGTCTTCAGCTTCCCGTTTGCATTTGATCCTGTTTCCTGTACCTGATTACCTGTTGTGACCCGGATTGACCCTTCTCTGCTCTTCTCCTGGACCTGACCCTTGGCCTGTTTAAACCGACTCCGCCTTGTCTCCAGTGTTTGACCCTCTGCCTGAGACCCGGACCTGCCTCCTGTCTCCTTGCCAAGACCATCTGCTTGTGACCTGGACTTGCCTTGTGTCTCCCAGACACCATACCTCAGCCAGTGATTGTGTTTGACCCTCAGCCTGGTTCTGGACTTTCTGTTTGGTCTCCCTCAGCAAGTCATCCCACCTGACAGTCTCTGCACAGCTGCTCAACCCTACAAGAACCACCATGAAAGTCTACTCCTGCCTGCTGGGTAGCCTGTGCCTCTTTGTGCCATTCACTCCCTGTATCACCTCCAGGGGGCAGAGTGCACTTAGTCGCAAGGGTGAACCGCTCTCGGCATCTCGGCCTCGGTAAGTACTTATCTGACAGCGAGTTTCCCATTGAAGTTAATGGAAACAAAAATAATTTGTTACGCGTTGACTTCAATGGGATGCAATACCGCATGCGGCCAGAGGCAGGGGGCACCGGATAGCCTTGGAAACGTCCAAAAAAGGCCTGAGAACAAGTCGGCTGACCTCGGCAAACCTCGGAAAGACTTCCTACCCCAGATTTGCCAAAGTCAGCCGTGCTGTCCTCGGGCCTTTCCGTGCATTTCTGAATGGCGCGATCGCTGTGATCGGCGACGTTCGGCTCCGCTCGGCTCCGGCGCCCCCCCACCTCAGACCAAAAGCGGTACTGCACACCACTTTGGCCTGAAACTTGCTAGTTTTGCGAGACAACACTCGCAAACCGAGTCACGATTTTTTCAAATACAGTGCTTGTATTGCGAAACGCTCGTTAACCGCGTTACTCGCAATCCGAGGTTTCACTGTAGTTACATAGTTACATAGTTAGGTTGAAAAAAGACACAAGTCCATCTAGTTCAAGTTCTAGTTCTAGTTTTAATTCTAAATCCTGGAAAAGGCCCTTTACTTGCTCAATTTTACTGGGCTATCTCCTTACTTCAAGCACATATAAAGATTGTTACAATTCTATTGTTCTGTTAAAAATAAAATTAAAAATTTCTATCTATATGCCTTAAAGCAGAGTTTCACATTTGGCACCTTTCAGGGGGGAGCAGATACATGTCAAGTCCAGGTATTTTCTCCCACTTCTGGCGAAAGAGCGCCGCACATTGTGCTGCGAACTACGCTATGTCCGGCCCCTCCTCTCCCCCCCCCCGCTGTCTTCTGGGAGACACACAGATCCCAGAAGTCATCAGAGACCATTCACGCATGCGCGGTAGGGAACCAGGAGTGAAGCCGAAAGTCTTCACTGCCTGGTTCCCTTACCAGGAATTGCAGCGGCTGCACCCGTGAGTCGATCCAAAGATTGGCTTCAGGTGCCAATATCACGGGCTCCCTGGACAGGTAAGTGTCCATATATTGAAAGTCAGCAGCTGCAGTATTTGTAGCTGCTGACTTAATTTTTTTTCCCAGGCGGAACTCCGCTTTAATACACTCATATCCATCATCATTTTACCTGACCAAACAAGCTTTATCCCATGTAAGTCTACTGCACTCAGAAATTTAGGAAAGTTTACCTTTACCTCCAGGGTGGACATGATCAGGAAGGTTCTAGAGTTTTGGTATCTCTTGATGCTTCAGCAGCATTTGATTGGGAGTATTTATGTAATGCCGCGTACACACGATCATTTTTCCCGTTTGGAAAAATGAAATTTTTTCCTTTGGACGAGAAAAACGATCGTCTGTGGGCTTTTTGCCGTTTTTCCCGACGGGAAAAACTGCATTAATCACGACGAGAAAAATTAGAACATGCTCTAATTTTTCTCGTCGTGATTCCTGTCATTTTTTTCCGCTGCAGTTTTCCCATAGGGAAACACTGCAGCGGAGCCTACACACGGTTGTTTTTCTCGCCAAGAGAAAAAATGATGGGAAAAACGGCCGTGTGTGGGGGAACAAGCCGCTCCCTCGTTTTTCCTGTCGTGATTCACGGCAGTGTTTTCACCGCCGTGAATCACGATCGTGTGTACGCGGCATCATACATTGGAGAGCTTTGGCTTTGGTACCAACTTCATTGCCTGCATTAAGACGAACTACACTACCTCTGAGTAGGGTTGCCACCCGTCCGAGATTCACCCGGACAGTGTCCATGTGTCAGACTCCCTGAAACCCGGACACATTATTCAGACTGGACTGTGGCCCCCCAACTTAGGCATGCCTGGGCACACCCTAATCACCCAGTGTGGCGCAGATTCCCTCTGCTGCCTGGGTTGCACACACCTATGTTCCCCAACTAACAAAGTACCACAACCACCAAGTGTATAGGCCCCCTTCCTCCCTTCTCTCTCCTGCCTCTGAGCGAGTGAGTGCAGTATGGTAAGGGGACTCAGATGTAAGGGGTGCTCTGCGGATTCTGATGTAAGGGGGGCTTTGGGAACCATGATTTAAGGGGGAATGCTGAGAGTTCTGAAGTGGGGGCTTTAGTGAAACCACCTTACATCAGAGTTCCATTTTACACCAGAATCCACAGCGTTCCCCCTTCAAAAAAAAAAAAAAAACATGTGCCGCTAAAGTGTTTGGGTTTGGCTTGAAAAAAAGGTGGCAACCCTACCTCTGAGCATCACAAACCAAGAATGCTATTAAATTAATTTTTAAAATTCAAAGAAAACTCACTTATCCATATCTCTCACCATGCTTCATTTTGCTGAGAAATCACTTTGAAAAACACCTACCTAGTATTTCTGTCCATCTTGAGTCAGGAAAGATGATTCATGTAGCATTTACTTCCTGGAATCCATTTGCCCTTTGCTCAGGCATACAGGCAGGAGGGTGTGCCAAAGATTAAATATTTTGTTTTTCAGTTTAACTCATGGATGGCATTGTGTCTCAGGGCTCTTTTGATCACTGAAAACAATCTCGGACACCTGTGATAATTAGATTGCCAGGTGAGCCCAATTAAAGGAAAAACTACTAAAGGAGGGTGTTACACATTATTAAGCAGAGCACCATTTTCAAGCAATATGGGGAAGAAAAAGGATCTCTCTGCTGCCGAAAAGAGTGAAATAGTTCAATGCCTTGGACGAGGTATGAAAACATTAGATATTTCACGAAAACTTAAGCGTGATCATCGCACTATTAAGAGATTTGTGGCTGATTCAGAGCACAGACGGGTTTCGTGCTGATAAAGGCACATTGAGGAAGATTTCTGCCAGATCCATGCATCGGATCAAGAGAGCAGCTGATAAAACACCATTACATAGCAGCAAACAGATATTTGAAGCTGCTGGTGCCTCTGGAGTCCCACGGACATCAAGGTGTAGAGTTCTCCAGAGTCTTGCAACTGTGCATAAACCTTCCATTCGGCCACCACTAACCAATGCTCACAAGCAGAAACGGCTAATTCTAAATTTCAAACAGTCCTGTTCACTGATGAGTACCGTGCAACCCTGGATGGTCCATATAGATGGAGTAGTGGATGGTTGGTGGACGGCCACCCTGTTCCAACAAGGCTGCGACGTCAGCAAGGCGGTGGTGGAGTCATGTTTTGGGACGGAATCATGGGAAGAGAGCTGGTCGGCCCCTTTAGGGTCCCCGAAGGTGTAAAGATGACCTCTGCAAAGTATGTGGAGTTCCTGACTGACCACTTCCTTCCCTGGTACAAAAGGAAGAACTATGCTTTCCGTAATAAAATCATCTTCATGCATGACAGTGCACCATCTCATGCTGCAAAGAATACCTCTGCATCAATGGCTGCTATGGGGATAAAAGGAGAGAAAGTCATGGTGTGGCCTCCATCCTCCCCTGACCTCAATCCTATTGAGAACCTTTGGAGCATCCTCAAGCAAAAGATCTATGAGGGTGGGAGGCAGTTTACATCCAAACAGCAGCTCTGGGAGGCTATTCTGACATCTTGCAAAGAAATTCAAGCAGAAACTGTCCAAAAACTCACAAGTTCAATGGATGCAAGACTTGTGAAGCTGCTATCAAATAAGGGGTCCTATGTTAAAATGTAACGTGACCTGTTAAAATGTTTAAAAAGTTAAAATGTTTAAAAAGTTTGATTGAAATAGCTTTTGATTTCAATAAATATGCTGCAAACACAGTAAATTAAAATTTTCAGTTCTTTACAACCTATAAAGTGTTTTGAAACTTACTGTGCGTAATAATTTGGAACAGTGCACTGTAAGTTTTTTATTTTGAAAAAACAAACTGTTATCATTAGGAGGTTTGTTCAATAAAATTTGAATTGTACTCTTAATAGTTGATAACATGAGAATTATGCTGACTGTTGTTTACATCAATTATTTAGGTAAATGAGAAAAAAATCATTGGCATAATAATTTGGAACAGGGTGTAATATACTTTCCTGTAGCTGCAGACACTCATCCGTCCAGGACCCAGTGATGAGCTCACCTGAGCTGTTTTCTCCACCCATCTTCACTCCCTGACACCAGCATCTTAACTGTGGGAACCTGGCAGGGACAGCTTGCGGCTTCACAGCCAGGTGACCACTGTGCATGTGTGAGCCGCACTGCGCTATGTGAAAGGTCCTGCAGTCTTCTGGGACCTGTGACATGTCCCAGAAGACTACAGGGGGGGGACTTGCTCCCAGAATGCATAGGCAATCGGAGTGGAAGTGGGAGTGGGTATCTGTCAAAACCAGGTACCCGTTCCCTTCCCCCCCCCCTCAAAAAACAGTGACATTTCCTAAAGAGAAGGGGGGAATGAGGCCTTTCAGTAGAACCTTGGGTGAATCTCCGTTTTAAGTATTTTCACTTATAAACCCTTTTGTTTTTCTGTTGTTTTATTGTCTTTTTTTTCCCTTTGTAATACCATTTTTCTGTAAATATTTATTTTTGCACCGTTTTACCTTTTCTTTTATTAACCACTTCAGCCCCGGACCATTTTGCTGGTCAAAGACCAGGCCACTTTTTGCGATTCGGCACTGTGTCGCTTTAACTGACAATTGCGTGGTCATGCGACGTGGCTCCCAAACAAAATTGACTTCCTTTTTTTCCCACAAATAGAGCTTTCTTTTGGTAGTATTTGATCATCTCTGTGGTTTTTATTTTTTGCGTTATAAACAAAAATAGAGTGACAATTTTGAAAAAATTCTATATTTTTTTACTTTTTGCTATAATAAATATCCCCAAAAAATATATAATTTTTTATTTTTTTACAGTTTAGGCCGATACATATTCCTCTACATATTTTTGGTAAAAAAATTCGCAATAAGCGTTTATTGATTGGTTTGCGCAAAAGTTATAGCTTCTACAAAATAGGGGACTGTTTTATGGCATTTTTATTAATAATTTTTTTTTACTAGTTATGGCAGTGATCAGCGATTTTTATCATGACTGCGACATTATAGCGGACACATCGGACACTTTTGACACATTTTTGGGACCATTGTCATTTTTACAGCGATCAGTGCTATAAAAATGCACTGATTACTGTGAAAATAACACTGGCAGTGAAAGGGTTAACCGGTAGGTGGCACTGTAGGGGTTAAGTGTTTCCTAGGGAGTGCTTCTTACTGTAGGGGGGATGGGCTGTGTGTGACAGGACACTGATCTCCGCTCCGACTACACGGAGCGGAGATCAGTGTCATTGTCACTAGGCAGAGCGGGGAGATGCTTGTTTACACTAGCACCTCCCCGCTCTATCTCTTCATGAGACGACCGCGGGTATCCCCGCGGCGATTGAGTCTGCCGGACCCCCGGTCGGGCTCACGGAGAAAGCGGCAGGGTCGCAAGCGTGCCGGTGGCGGGGCGCGCATGCGACCACACGGCGGCATCTTAAAGGGGACGTACAGGTACGTGCTTATGCCTGTCCGTGCCACTCTGCCGACGTAAATGTACAGGGGGCGGTCCTTAAGTGGTTAAACAATATTTTGGAAAGTGTTAATATTGTCTCTAATGCACTAACGCAGAACAGAATCCCGGTCTCTTTTAAGAGCACTACTACAGGTATATGGTAAATCTATTGATATTCCTGTACTAGTTTATGTCCTGGTGACCGTGAGTATTACAGACATTTATTAAAAGTCATTGTTATTGTGAACGTTGATATTTATGATAAATATCTGGTGGCAGTGCTTTGGGAATAAAGGGTTAACTGCATAGGTAACCAAACCCAGTGATGCTAACTGTCAGGCTTCGTACACACGGCCGAGAATCTCGTCAGGAAAAAACTCGTCGTTTTTCCTGACAAGATTCTTGGACAAGAAACTTGTCCCGGCCGAGTGTACACACGTACCTTTCAAAAGAACCGCCGTTCTTTTGAATGGCACGAACGCGGTGACGTCATTGACTACGACAAGCGTGCGCTCGTCACATTCGATGCCGTCGCCGCCATCTTGCTACACCCTACCTATGCCTAGGAAGCTACCGCGCATGTGTCAAAGTCATTTCGAGCATGCGCAGGTTTCCACGGCGACAGGTAAATGTACACACACTCGGGTTTCTCATCGAGAAACAGGCCGACGAGAATCCCGACGAGAAAATAGAGAGCAGGTTCTTTCTTTTTTTTTTATATAATCTTTATTTTAATATTTTTGTTTTTAAATCATGTAAAATCACAACATTGGAGTTGAAGTAAAGCAAAAACCAGCATAACTGGGAAAGCATGGGAAGGGAAATGGGTAGAGGGAGAGGGGACAAAAACAAAAACAAAACAAAACGTATCATTGCAATGCATATTGAAAGTGCTATCTCAGTGATCCCAGCAGGGGCCCGCACCTCGCTATAGCTCTCAGCCAATGTGTTGGGGCGCAATTCCGCCCCTTGGCCAGCGGGGGCCCGGCAGGCATCCCCCCCAGGAGGGGGGCTAAAAAAAAAGCCTCCATCATACCTCCATCTAGGGGGAACACCCCCCGTGCCCCCTCCGCGGCCCTCTCAGGTGCAGGTCCCGTCGGGGCACCAGGGTTACAAGTTGAGTTCTCTAACCATTGTAAAATTAACAAAAATAAATCAACTAAAGGGAAACAGAACAACAGGTTGCAAAGAACGTGGTGCACAATAGGATAAGGTCTCCAATATTGGCCATATAGACCGTGGAGGGGGAGAGATAAAGGGGCACACATTACATATCTGCAAGCAGGGTGTATGAGAGGGCACAATCAGGTATGCGCATCACCACTAGCAGGTCTCTTCAGCTTCAGTGAGGGCTCCGCTAACTCCAGCAGCGCAACATCCAGGCTAGATGGCATAGGGTCCGGGTCAGTAGCATAAGTCTGCCACTGTGCCCAGATCCCCTCAAAATGGTCACTCCTGTCCTTGCACCTCGCCACCCACTCCTCCGCCTCCCTAATGTCTTCTACCTTCTTCAGCCACTCTGTGATAGAAGGAATCTGCGGGCGTTTCCAGTAGAGAGGTATAAGCCGTTTAGCAGCGTTCAAGAGATGAGGGAGTGCGCTTTTCTTGTAGCGGCTCAGAGGAAGGGCAGGCAGGGAGGTGCAGGAGAAAGTGAGTTGGGGAAAACGGGATGTCGACCTGCAGGGCATCTTTCATATGGTCGCGAACTTCGAGCCAGAATGGCCTGATCACTGGGCAATCCCACCAAATATGGAGGAGAGTACCCTTCTGGCCACATCCACGCCAGCAGCAGTCTGTGACTGAAGGGTATATACGAGATAATGCCGCAAGCACACGGTACCAACGGGTCAGCAGTTTGTAATTCGTTTCCTGCGTCTTGGAATCAATGGAGCTGGAGTGCGCGAGTCTATACATGTGTGCCCGTTGCTCTGCTGAGAACTCGACTCCTAAGTCTCGCTCCCATTCGCGCATAAAGGCTGGTTTGGAGTCAGCAGGAGCTGATCCCAGAAGCTGGTACAGTTGGGAAATCAGATGGGGAGTGGGTTCCTCTTCCACGAACATCCGTTCAATGGGGGTAAGAGTGTCTAACCCTCTTATAGAAGCACCACGGGTCGCAATGAAGTGATGGAGCTGTTTGTGCCTCCACCAGTCCATTGGGAATCGACCATGTCTGTCCCTCAAGGTGTCTAGGGGTATCAGCCCGTCCCCATCCAAGAATTTGCCGCAGCTATAGTTACCATCCGTGACCCAGGATCCAAAAAAGGCTGCCTGTTCCCCAGGAGGGAACCACAGGAATCCTCCCAGCGGTGTTAGCGGGGAGCCGGGGGGTGCTAAGGCATACAGAGCATTAGTGCGGTCCCAGACACGGAGGACATGAGTGGTCAGTGGAGAAGCTGTCTGTGAGAGCCCTCTGTATTCCCGGGGCAGCCAAGGTGCATACGATAGGTTGCGACCTGCTAGGTTTTTCTCGAGGGAGACCCACATTTTGGATTCGGTATGGTGGCGCCAGTTGAGAATGTGTTGGAGAGCTATGGCTCTATAATAGCGACGCATGTCCGGGAGGCCTAGACCTCCCATCTCCTTAGGTTTCTGCAGTAGGGACACGGCCAGCCTGGGTTTTTTATGTTGCCATATGAAACTAATCATTAGGCTTTGAAGCTGTGTGAAAAAGCTTTTGGGAAGGGGGATAGGCAACATCTGCAGGTAGAAAAGGACCCTCGGGAGGACATTCATTTTAAGTATGTTAACTTTGCCTAGCCACGTGAAAGAGGTCTTGGTCCAGTTTTGCAGGTCTCTACGCACCGTGCCCAGAAGAGTAGGGAAATTGGCTGAGTATAGTGTGCCAAATTGGTCTGTAAGTTGAATCCCTAAATACTTAATAGAGGATTTGGCCCAACGGAATGGGAAAGCTTGCTGTAAGTTAACGGCCAGCGATTCGGGTATGGTGATGGGCAGGACCTCAGATTTGGTGTAATTGATCTTAAAATTTGATATTTGTCCAAAAATGGTAAGTTCTCTCATAAGGTTTGGCAGCGAGACAAGGGGGCTGGTCAGGTGAAAAAGCATGTCGTCAGCATAGGCTGAGAGTTTGTGTTCCGTGGACCCTACCGTCACCCCTCTGATATCCTTACTTGCCCGTACTGTTCTAAGAAGAGGCTCCAGAACTAAGGCGAACAGGAGGGGGGAGAGGGGACACCCCTGCCTCGTGCCATTCCGTATGGGGAATCCAGAGGACAGATGGCCGTTAACCTTGACCTTCGCACTGGGGGACGTGTAGAGGGCCATAATCCATTGGAGCATGTGAGGACCTAATCCCAGGGTTTCCAGAACCGCCTTGAGGTACGACCAGTCTATTCTGTCGAAGGCCTTTTCGGCGTCCGTGGACAGAATGAGGTAGGGGGTAGTGTTGCGGTGGGAGCGGGCCCACTGAATGAGCTGCATGGCCCGGATGGAATTATCTCTGGCCTCCCTACCTGATATAAATCCCGTCTGATCGTGGTGAACGATAGACGGTATAATGTGTTTTAGTCGGTTGGCCATAATTTTTGCAAAAATTTTTACGTCGACATTAAGTAGCGATATTGGATGGTAGCTTTGTGGGAGGGTGGGGTCCTTGCCGTCCTTCGGAAGCACTGTGATATGGGCCAACAGGGCTTCGGGTGGGATCGGGTGGCCTGTGGCGAAGGAGTTGAAATACCTGCACATATGGTTTTGGAGTAGGGGAAGAAATTTAGCGTAATATGCCTTGGTATATCCATCCGGGCCAGGGCTCCTTCCATTCGGCAGAGCCTTAACCGTCCCAATAATCTCCTGAGGGGAAATGGGTGATTCGAGGTCTAGTTGCTGCTCTGGTGTCAGAGAAGGGAGCCCGGCCGAAGCGAGGTAGTCGCCAATAGCGCGTAGTTTAGCTGTCCGTTCCGCGTGGGAGATATCTTTGTCTAAGTGATACAAGTCTGCGTAATAATTTCGAAATATTGAAGCAATATCAGAAGAGTGCAGGGTCGCCGTACTGCTGGGAGACCTAAGCGTGTGTACATGAGCAGTTATACGTCGCTTTCGAAGTGCTCTGGCCAGCATTCTGCCGCACTTGTTACCGTGTTCGTAAAATTTATGGGAAATATACCGTAGCTGTCTGCGGGCGCGACGGTCAAGGAGGCGTGAGAACAACTCCCTCAGCTCAGTCAGTCGTTTGCGGGCCTCAGCGTCTCCCTGGCGTTTATGTTGAATTTCTTCTTGTTGTAAAGCTGATAGCACCCTCTGAAAGTCTATCTGTCTTTCCCTCTTAAGTCTAGAACCCAAGGAGATGAGTTCTCCCCTGAGTACCGCTTTATGGCTCTCCCACACGACTCCCTCTGGCAAGTCCTCAGACACATTTTCTGCAAAAAAGTGGGTTATGGTGTCTGAAACCTTAGCTATCACTGAGGCATCGTCCAGAAGACTTTCATTGAGTCTCCAAGACCAAGCCTTCGGGAGCCCGTCCGGGACCCTGATTGTAGCAAAAACGGGGGCATGGTCGGACATGGTGATATTCCCTATGTCAGCCGACTGCAGTAGTTCTAGAGTATCATGATCCACACACATGAGGTCTATGCGTGTATAGACATCATGAACCCCTGAGTAAAAGCTATAATCTCTGTCCGACGCGTGCAGAGCTCTCCACGCGTCGATGAGAAAATTATTCTGCAGCGATTTCCGAAAATGCTTAAGGAAGGCCTGGGAGTGTGTGGGGCGGCCATGAGAGGTATCTAGAAGCGGATCGGGACTAATATTGAAGTCTCCTCCAAGAATTAGAAGGCCTTCCCTGAAATCAGTCAGCTTTTCTAGTACCGAGTCTATAAAGGAAAGTTGTTGGGTGTTGGGTGCGTAGAGAGTCGCAAAAGTGAGTTTAGTGTTAGCTATGACCCCCTTCACGAATACAAAGCGGCCGTTTGGATCTACAAGGCTTTCTGAAGGTTGGAATGGGCAGGATTTGTGAAATGCGATGGCGGTACCGCGTGATTTAGCTGCCGGGGAGTTGCTAAAGAACCATTGAGTATAGAGATGCGTGGGTATCTTGGGGAGGGACTGCTGTCTAAAGTGAGTTTCCTGCAGGAATACTACTTGGGCCCCCAGTCGCTTCAGCTCGAGCCATAGCTTGTTGCGCTTGTGTGGAGAGCAGAGCCCCCTAACATTATAAGACAGTACCTTTAGTAATGGCATACCTGAAGCCGATGATAGTCGGACCGTCTGTACCCCTCAGTGAGTCCCTCGTGGGTGGTGACAGATGAGAACACAACCTGAAGGCTAAAGCAACAAACAGTTAGCTATCAGAGACAATAAGGGGGACACTGATAAAGAAACGGGAAAAAAGAAAAGAGAAAAAAAAAAAGAGGAGGGGGAGGCGGGTGGGGAAGGGAAGGGAGGGGAGAGGGGGAGGGAAAAGAGTTGGAAGGAGGGGAGGGGGGATAAGGCACAAAGGTATAATAAGGGCCAGACCTTAGCTAGGAGGTCTGGCGCACCATACGGTAGTGAACTACAAAATCAGCCCGGGGGGGTATCAAACCCCCAAACCACCTGGGCTTGAGCTTGGTGTCCCGCTAGGGACGGTCACCTAGGTAGGTGAGGCCTAAGTGGGGTCGTGGGCAACCACCAAGGGGACGCGGGACCCGATGCCCCGTCCAGTCCATGAAGACAAATAAACAGGGTGGTGAGTAAGGAGTACCCAAACATGTACCCCCCAGAAGTGTAAAAAAAAAAAAAAAAAAAAAAAACACAAACACAGCATGGCATCTAAACACTGGGTTGCATATCAAACCTGCTAGACCAGTATGTAGCAGTAGGATCAGTCAAACGCTAGGGAACGTCACAGGGGCCCCAAGATCCAGTGTCCTGCATGGTGTGGGTCTGCGACGGCAGCGTTGCGGCCAGTAGCTCCTATGCCCAGTCCAGGGAGCCATTACAGAGAAAAGGGTGGGCTCAGGCCCTCCAAGGGACCGAATATAAGTTCACCTGCTACATGGTCAGTCTCTAGTAGCAGAGGGGCCTGGAGAGGGACCCTCGGTCTGCCGTTTGCGGCCACGGGATCGACGTCCAACCGCCCCCGGGATCCACGGTTGAGGTAGCTGGGGGAGCGGGATATCAGGAACAGTGCGCCAATCTGGGAAGGCAACCTGGCGAAGTTCCAGGGTGTGCAGGAAGCGAGGGAGGTCATCTTTAGTGCGCAGCACAGCCCATCTGCCATTTTTGGACGCCTGGAGGCTAAAGGGGAAACCCCAGCGGTATGTGAGGCCCGCAGCTTGAATTTCTGCAAGGAGTGGGCGCAAGGCCCGTCGCTGCATTAGGGTGCGTCTGGAGAGGTCCTGGTAGAAGGACAGCTGGGCTCCATCGAAGTCAAAGACGGGTCTATCACGCATCTTTTGCATGATGCGTTCTTTCAGGGTATATTTGTGGAGCCTGCAAATAATATCCCTGGGGTTCTCCGGGTCATCTGACGGGGGTCTGAGCGCCCTGTGGGCCCTGTCTATCTCGATCGGGGTCGAGGGTGGCAGGCTCAGGATTTCACGGAACACCCCCTGCAGCGTAGGTATAATGTCCTTAGGTCCAATGGCTTCGGGTAGGCCGCGTATGCGAATGTTCGCTTGCCTGCTGCGGTTTTCCATATCATCTAATTGGCATATTAGGGCCTCAATTTGGTGGCCGTGGGCAGAGGACTGGTCCCTGAGCTGGGAGATGGCGGGCACAGTATCATCAAGCTTCTGCTCCAAAGTCTCTACTCTGTGTCCCAGCTCAGTAGTGTCCGTTTTCAGCTGTTCAATATCCTGCTTAAAAGCCCTTTCAATCCGGCTGGTAAAACGCTCTAGGTCCTCCTTAGTGGGGAGAGACCACAGATGCTGTCTGATATCCCTGTCGCCTGCCAGGTCTGCAATCACTGTATCCTGCTCCTGTGATGTGGTGGAGCGGGGGGAGGCAGGGGGTAGAGAGTCACTGACCACCCTGGGAGAGGGGATAGGAGACAACACCGGCGGCGCAGGCTGAGCCTCGTGTTGCTGCTGTGGGGCCGTTCTCTCCGTCGCCATCTTGGATCTTTCCCTCTGCTGGCGGGGGGTGTCGGAGAGGAACGAATCCAGCGATCTCTGTCCCTGCTGGTTTGCGGTTTTGGGCTGTGACGATGCCCGACGCCGTTGTGACATGCCCTGGGTGACAAACGGGGGAAAGATCACCCCTGTAGCTGCTGTTAGTGCTGCGGACCGGACGGAGCTCAGGCACGGCACGTCCTTACTCCTCCATCGTCAGACCACGCCCCAGCAGGTTCTTTCTTGATGAGAAACCTGAAAGCCGCGTACACAAGGCCGATTTACTCGGCAAGAAAGCTCTACCAGCAAGTTTCTTGCTGGTTCTTGCCGAGAAAATCGGTCGTGTGTACGAGGCTTGAGTCTGCTGGCACTTAGATTGCAGTCGTGTTAGATGGAAAATCTTTGTGCAGGGTGAGGCTGAGAGTGTCATTATCACGCGTCAGTGATAGCGTGGTGTGAGTTTAACCAGCCATTTGCCACAAGTCCGTGAAGGTGGCCAGGGTTTGACAAATCGTCCATCACAGTAAACCTGCTAATTTCATGATTATGTAGTGATCCTGCCCATATGTGGAGGGCTACTGGAAACAAGTTGTCCAATTCATACATGGTGTACTAGGGTCCCCTCTGGCTTTGGCCCCAGGGCATGCCTTATTGGTCTTTTGGACTCTATGGAGCCATCTCTTCAACAATATGTAATAGAAAGATTGCTTTATTGTTTGGAAATGTCTTGTTATATGCTGGATAAAACCTGAAACTCCCACCTTGGCCAAATGGATTAATAATGGTAATGCTAGTCTTCTTAATCCAGGTAGAGAGAATTCCTGGAAAAATTGAATACAATTTGGGACAGATGAATGTCACATGTAGAAACCCTGAGATATGATGTTTTAGAACTGGTGGGTTGATCCCATTAATGCATGACACTTATACGATGCTTAGGTCCAGTGACTCGTTTAGGGGTGCAACTACTCCTATACTCTACCTACCCATGTTACTCCAAATGCTCAATGGAGAATATGGTCCTCCTGATCTTCCCGTGTAACTCTTACCTACTGCACATGATATTCTTACTTCGATTTCTAGTACTGTACCATACTTAAAAAAAAAAAAAAAAAGATGCTTTTGTGTATGGCAATTTGCGTGTGAAGCTTTTTACAATATAAAACAAATGTATTGCGACAAACATTGTTTCTGTTTTATTGTCTATCAATAAACCAGTTGATTACTGCAAAAAAAAAAAAAAAAATCACACACAAAACCAAAAAAAGACCACGTGATGTTATTATTCTATTTTTATTTACTTGTCCTTGCAGTGTCATTGCCAGTGTCAATGCCTCTATACATCATGGGAAATGTGATGCATGACCTTCAATTCTGATATGAAAGTGAACAGAAAGGTAATAATACCTATGCCAAAACAAAGGATTCACATGGATGCTGTTTTCCAAACAATTTTCTTATCACATTTAAAATGTTCACATTATGATTATGTACTGTATGTACTAGGAGCATGTCCCATTAGTAACCCTGTTGATAATAGGAACATTCAGGATCACTAAAGAGAACACTCATAGTCTTCTGTGGCATTGCTCCCTTGACAGCCAAAATTATGCAGAATTTTGCTTGCTAACCCTTATACATAGATTCATAGGCGAGCGCACAGGGTGTGCCAGGTGTGCCTGGGCACACCCTAATCACCCTGTGCTGGGCAAATTCCCCCTGCTGCTTGGCTGCAGAGAAAGGGACTGGGGAATCTTTGTCCTCCAATACTTTTCTCTGTCTCAAAGTGAGACATCAGGGGTCTGTTTAGACCCCTGATATTTGACCAAAGTCCCCCCAATGGGGCTCCTAAAAAAACTTGTAAAAAATAATAATAAAAAAAATATTGTGAAAATATATCGTAAGAAATAATAAAACTGTAAAATAGTAATAATAAAGATAATATAAAAAATAAACTACTGACATCAATCTCTGAACCTTCTGATACCGTGCCCTGCTCTACTGACACAAATATCTGCCTGTCCATTGCTCTACTGCTATATATATATATATATATATATATATATATATATATATACACACACATACACGCGCATGTGCTTTGGGGTGCACACCTTAATGCTATAGGCTGCGCACATTTATGCATAGATTATATGGTGAAATATGCTTTTGGGGGGGGGGCATGGCTTGATGGTGGAGAGAGCGGTCGCATTAACTCACAGCGATGGGTCTCAACTACCATCCTTACCTTATCCTGTGTCCTATCTCCACGCCGAAGGTACCGGACTGCTTCACACAGCTGTGGGCATCTATTAGGCTGGCTGAAATTGTGAAATATGGGCTGCATCCACGGCGGAACAACTGGCTCGGTTCCGGAGGCAAGATGGTGCCGAGACACGTACTGAGCAAGCAGACGCACTGCAGGCATCCTCCTCTGCTGACCGGAGCTCTGCTACAGGGGTAAGTGCCTCAATCCCAGCCATCTTCCACACACAAATAGACCCCCAGCTGTTCCAGGACTCCCAGCAGCACGATGAGAGTAGCCAGGATGTGGATTCTCCCCCTACTGAGCCTACACTATCCACCATTATGCTGGCCATTCAGGACTGTAAGGCCTCTCTCTCTACCCAGATAGCCTCTATCCGCATGGACTTTTCACTACTAAAACAGGATGTCCAGAACCTCCGTGATAAAACTGGGGACACGGAGGAACGTATTAGCACCCTGGAGGACACTGTGAACCCCATGTCAGTTACTATGCGTGATACTACTAGTCAGATGGTGGCACTCGTTTTGTTGGGTTCCCTGAACGCGCGGAAGGCTCCCATCCTGAAAAGTTTCTATACTCCTGGTTGCGGGACATCTTTGGCACTGATGCACTCTCATTCTCCCATGTTATTGAGCGTGCACACCGCACCCTCCTCGCCCTCCCCTGGAGGGTGCCCCCCCACGCTCCATTATTGCACGCATCCTCAACTTCCAGGATAAAGTTGCCATTCTGCGCCTAGCAAGAGAAAAAGGTCCACTTAAATTCAATGGTAACACTATCTCAGTCTATCCTGACTTTTCTGCTGAAGTTCAGCTCCAACGTATCTCCTTCTCAGCAGTGAAAACTCGCCTGCGCACGGAAGGCCTGTCCTATGCTATGCTCTTCCCTGCCGGACTGCGCATCATCCATGATGGTAAGGCCCATTTCTACACCAGCCCCAAGGAGGCCATAGCGTGGCTGACTGACCGATATGGCGTTGCTCACAGACGCAGAGGTGACTGACGATACCACTGGCCCTAGGACATTACTTGCAAGATGACCTACTACCAGGATCCTGTACATCCTTGTGTGTGTCCTGTGCCTTCACTATAGACCACAGTGCCTGCCATTTTCACCACCATGCCCCTTTTGCCCTGTGATACTCCTACTCTCCCCTGCAAGTTGATGTGACTTACTTCACCATCCCTCCAGGCCTCCATCTCTAGACTTTATCCTCCACCTACACTGATTGCTCTCCCATCTCGCCTTGAGTAGAGGCCAACGGATTCTGCACTCTCCCATGGCTGACAAGGCCATGCATTCTACACCAGGACATGTTTCTCCTTTTTTCACCACCGGTTGAGAGCCCCACCGGAATTCACACTACCCTCTCACCAGTTAGTGGCGTGGCCACGGAACAGTTTTGACCTCCACTGATTTCACTGTCAGGACGGTCTTCTAAGTTTGGGATCCAAGGCTCGCTATGTTTGGGATGGCCGAGCGGGATGGGGGGCAAAGGGTTTCATGGGACTTTGTTGGTGTTTTTGTTTTGTTTTCTTTTTCCCTTTTCCCATTTCCTTTTTTTCCATTTTTCACTTTTTACTTATATTTTTTTCTCAGGTTGCTGCCTATGGCAGACTATTGGTGTTTTTGTTTTTTCAATTACTGGCACAAACCTTCCTACTGGCAGATCCACGCACTTTTTTGTATATGCGCTTGAATGTGCTTCAGGTGGCACAGCCTATCTGGTTATTTATGTACTTGTATTCATGTTATTCTGTGCTTATTTATTAATGTATGTTCTGCAATGGCGAAGCCCCTAAGGATAGTCTCATGGAATACTAGAGGTCTAAATGCACCCCAGAAAAGATCTCTGGTCTTTTCAGTATTAAAAAAATGTCGCCCTCATATCATCTGCCTCCAAGAGACTCACCAAAATGAGGGCCCTAAAACGCCCGTGGTTGTCTAACTCCTACCATGCCACTCATACAAACTATTCCAGGGGTGTCTCTATCCTGCTGGCCAAATCTCTCCCAGCAAAGATGCTACAAGTTAAAACTGACCCTGAAGGGAGGTTTATTATTCTTACCTTACAGATTTTCACTGTGACCTTTACCCTGGTGAACATTTATATCCCCCCACCGTTTTCGGTGGAGGTACTCTCCAAATTGTCACTTCAGCTGCTGACCAGACCCCCTGGCCCCCTACTTTATGTGGGGGACTTTAATGCTATCTTAGTTCCGACGGTGGACCGCTTGGGAGGTGGGGGCAGGTCCTTTCCCTCCTTCCTAGACTGGGTACAGGTTTATGGCCTTACAGAAGTGTGGCGTTGGAAACATCCGGACGTGCGCCAATTTTCTTGCCACTCTGACTCTTTCCACACCCCCAGATTCACCCGGACTCCAAGCTTCAGGTGGTGTCCTCTTTTAGGTACCTTGGGGTTTTGGTGCAGACTCCTTTATCTACCTATATCGCCAACAACTTAGACCTACTATTAGTCCGCCTTCAGGAGCAAACCAAACAGTGGATGGATTTGCCTCTGGATCTCATGGGGAGGGCCAATGTTCTCATAATGATTTACCTGCCAAGATTGCTCTATATCCTGGCTAACTCCCCTTGTAAAATCCCTAAATCTATTTTCAAACGTATAGACACGATATGTACTACTTTCCTGTGGAAGGGTGGACCCCTCAAGGTGGCACTTGAAACGCTACGGCTGCTAACGCATTTGGCGGGCTTGGCGTTCCCTAACTTCTTCCTATATTATTTAGCGTCCCAACTGGTGCACATTCACGATTGGCTGTGTCCGGTTTCGGCTAATGCCTGTACCTCCATGGAGGGGGACATCGCATATTCCCTGGAAACCCTTCATAACATTATTTACAGTGGCTGGGTCCCTGACCGCCCCGGAACCTCTCTGCTTGCCACTTCCCTTTCATCATTCCGCTATATTGTCACAAAGATATCCAAACACACCTGGCTGACGTCACCCAATAACCCCCTGTGGTTTAACTCTAATCTGCAGGAATTGTACGCCCTTCCTGACCCCAATCGCTGGTACTCCAAGAGGGTTAAATATTTATGTCACCTGTACAATGCTCAGGGCTTTAAAACCTTCTCTCAGCTACGCCTAGACTTCGACCTACCAAGATTATACCTATTCTATTACTATCAGCTTAGGCACGCTATCCGTGCCCAGTTTGGCTCCCTAAATGACCCCACCGACCTGCCTCCACTGGAGAAACTGCTAAGACAGCCAGATCCCACTAAACTTGTCTCTACCTACTATGCAGCTCTAATGACTGACTTTAATCCCAGGTTTCACAAAGCTCAGGTAAAATAGACCTCTATGGACATCTCCCTTGTGGACGAGGACTGGTCAGAATTTAGTGATACGTACAAAACTTCTGGTATTGCCTCCCGGGACCGCATCATACAGGTTAAGATTTTTCATCAGTCCCACTTCACCCCGGCTAAGGTTGCACAAGATGGGTCTCTTGCCCTCGGCTGGCTGTTTTCGCGGCTGTGGCCAAGAGGCCGACTTCCTACACTGCTTCTGGTCATGCCCGATAGTTCGGGACTTCTGGGAGGAAGTGGGTGCTTTCCTCTCATCAGCTTTAGGCCTCCTAAACATTGTCCACCCCAAGAACTGCCTATTAGGCATTTTTGGTGACCTACACATATCATCGCATGCCAAGAGACTGCTCCGCATACTTTATTTCTATGTCAAAAAGGCTATTTTACTGTCATGGAAGGGTGCACAGACCTCTCTGAAATCCCTCTGGTTAAAACTTATTAATGATTCTAATCTCCATTATTGCTATGTCCCAGCAGTATACCTGCACCAGGGCTGCCATCAGGGGGGTACAGGCAGTACACCTGTAAGGAGCCCGGAGGTCCCCAGGGGCCCGGATGGCAACCCCCCTTTTTTATGTATTTTTTATTTAAAATATATATATGTAGCGCCTGCCCCTCTTCTCTCTCCGTGCGGCTCGCACTGTCTCTTGTCTAGGGGTATCTGGTAAGGTGGAGAGAGAGAGATCGGGTGGGCTACGCCTAGCTTCCACCACGTGTAGAATACCTGTGGTATCAGCAATGTCTCATTTACCTTCGGGTCTGTGTTGTACACCCGGATCCTCCCTCCAAGAGTCACCGTGAACTTCGTCCGCCAGGAAGTGAGCCTCACACCATTAAAGTCCAACACTCCTTTATTAGAACACACCATACAGGGACTTCCTTGACAGATAGAACAGAAAAGGAGGTGTGAGTGTGAATAGGCCCAGACACAAATTCGGTCCTCCACTCTCCTCCTGGAGAGTGGGCTATGGTCTCCGCACGAGGTGAAGGGGATCCTTCTGGACGGTCTCCGACAAGAGACTCACCCGTCACCGGCAGTCTGCTGCACCGGGTCTTCGAGTGAGGAGCTCACCCCGGTCCATTGCGTCTTACTCAGATTCAGGCCTCCATCCCCGAAGTGCCTTAGGACCCTTCCCTCGCGGAACTCAGTGTTGGGCACTGAGCTCCGGACCTTCTTGCAAGTACCTCACCCCAGGGCTGAAGGTGCCTGGGGTGGAACACGATCTCCGATGGTCCCCTAGGCCGAGGCCTCCTAGGGGACTAGCACGAACCCGCGTCCGCAAGCTGAAGGTGCTTGGGACGAAGACCCCGTGACCAAAATGGCCGGCCCCTTTTATCCCCTCTCCCAGCAAGCACGGCGGGTTCCCCGCCCCACCATACCGCTACCGAGAGAGGACGAAAATAGGAGGCTCGACACACAGTGACATTCATCCCTCCGGCCATGGTGGCAGCGCCACCTGGTGGACCCAGGGAACA
Organism: Rana muscosa; assembly: GCA_029206835.1. Taxonomy (NCBI): domain Eukaryota; kingdom Metazoa; phylum Chordata; class Amphibia; order Anura; family Ranidae; genus Rana; species Rana muscosa. The sequence goes on from CM055117.1 coordinate 857,467,219, forward strand.
TAGCACTGATGTCACAGCTAGATTCAAAAAATGCACCCGGGAAAGTAAGTACCCGCTACACATTCCCCCCTGTCTTTTGACACTGGACCCCAGTGTCTGGAGTGAATCACGCCCTCAACAGCTGACATAATCCAATCCAGAAACCGACTAACAATTTGAAAACCCAAAAAAATTTTAGGAAACTATCCTAACGGAGAAGTTGTGTCTGAGCCCTTGCAACAAAAGAGGAGTGAAAGACCAACATTTAAAACATTATACTTCCCCCCCCCCATCCTAACTAAGAACCACCCCAGGTTCCATAATCTTGCCGGGACGCTCTCCTGCAGAGGGAAAAGAAAAGAAACAATAAAACTCTGACACATGTGTATGTGTGAGAGGAAAAGAAACTCCTCCGAAGAGAAATATCCTTTCCTCCAGTGCGAGTGTGTACAATGTGTAACGTTGCACGAGACTGCCACCTGGTGACAGCCTCGTGGTAACTGCACCCGTTGAAGCATCTTCTCTTTTCTTGCTGCTTGACTCCAGACCCTATCTACCCCAAAGTCCGCAACTTCTCACCGGAGAGGAAAGAACAACAACTGGAACAGTTCTTCCTTGGAATGACACAAGCACCCCTCTTGCGGAGCAAAACACTGATGATGGCACCAGCAAGAAAGTCAAACAGCAAAGTTCAGAGGTGCAAAGTCCTTTCAAAAGCAAACAAATGGAGTCTCTTTCTCCTCAGAGGTAGAAGCGGGGATGCGGCAGAACAATAGGTTTTAGATGTCGACCCATGGTCTCCAAATGGTACTCCACATCTTCACCTTCTTTGCGTCGGATCAGCACCTTGTCCTCATGGATATATCTTCCCCTCATCCACTCTGCCTTGCAGTCTTTGAATCGCTGAGATTTCTTTGTAGAGCATGTCAAATACCTGCGGGCGTGTGGGACCTTAAGGTGGGTCCACACAAAGTCATTGTACCAGCGCTCTCGGTACACCTCCACTTCGTAGAGTAACTCCTTGGGGAGGTACGGATATTCCCACCCGTAGTCAGCAGCAACTTTCTGGCAGAAGAGTCTCTGAAGCCTTGACAGCGGAGGCATTGTGGCTTTGTCCCCTTCGCCGGGTAGAACTATAGAGTCCGGATGGCGAGGGGCCTTGACCACTTCTGGTTGGGGGATGGGTGCCCGTAGTATCAACTTCTGCTCCCCAGTACCTGATGCAGGCGGCACCGGAGATGTAGAGGCGGGCTGGGGACAGGACCCTTGTCCAGGCGCTGGTGCCTCCACCCGGGGTGTACTCTCCCCCGTGGACATGGGTGAATCCCGAGACCTTCGGAACTAAGCTAGCGGCACTTTGTCCCAGCCCTTCTCTGCAAACAGTTCGTCAATAGCGGTGTCATCTCCCATATCAGAGAGCGACTCCAGATCCGAAGTATCACACTCCTCCGCGGGTATGTAGCCCGTTGTAGAGACGGAGCTAACACCTCCCGCAGGCGTACTGGGCCATGCCTTCCCGGCACCTCCGCCCATGCACCAAGTCTCTTTGCCCGGCTCACCTCGGCCTTTACTTGAAGCGGGACGTCCGGAACACTCGTCAACGGATCCGTCTAGGCCTGGCGTAAGCTGGCGAGATGGTCCGCCACCACCACTGGTCGGGGCCACCATGCTAGTTCTCTTCTTCGGTGGCGGACGCTGTGAGACGGTGGTGACCGAGTCAGCATCCTCGGATTTCTCCCGTTGAGTTTTAACGACCTCCTCCTCGGTCGCTGCAGTGTGCGCTGGGATGGCTTTTACAGCAGTAATTCCTCCTCTGCGAGTAGTGTTACCTGAAGCCCGGCCTGGGTAGATGGTTCTCGGCCTTTCAACTACTGGATCCACCTCGAACAGGAACTCCCCACAGGCCTCACATTGTCCGAAGGGCTTCAGGTGGCACACCAGTCCCGAGCACCCGGGACAAATTACACCCAGGGCCTCTACGTCCATGCACGAATACAGGGCGAATCGACCCCTTGGCTTCAGCTGGATCCCGGTATCCGTTATCGGAGCAGCAGCAGTCATCGTGGTAGTAGCAGGGTGAACTGGAATCCATGAAGTATGTCCAAACATGGTGACTTGTTGCTGGTCCATCGCACACTGCAGAGTTTTCGCGCCAATGTCCCACGTGTAGCCCTCTCACGTATTGGACTCCTCCCCTTTGCTCCAGTTCGCGGGCTTTTCCACTTTCTTTGCTTGAGTCACGCCCAAGAACTAAGCAGCGGGGGTTGTGTCTGTTGGCGCAGTGCAATTAGAAGCCCCCACGTGTAGTACCTCACACGGCTGGGCCTCCCCCCGTTCACCGCTCTTCCTGCGCGGGCCTTTCCCTGGTCTAGGGTCAATTCCACGACTTCGAGCAGGGCTGCACTTTGACCTATTCAGTTAACTCATCCAGCAGACTTGTTCAATACTGTGATGCAAAACACAATCCCGGACCCGAGCCCCCACGTGTAGCGCCTGCCCCTCTTCTCTCTCCGTGCGGCTCGCACTGTCTCTTGTCTAGGGGTATCTGGTAAGGTGGAGAGAGAGAGAGCGGGTGGGCTACGCCTAGCTTCCACCACGTGTAGAATACCTGTGGTATCAGCAATGTCTCATTTACCTTCGGGTCTGTGTTGTACACCCGGATCCTCCCTCCAAGAGTCACCGTGAACTTCGTCCGCCAGGAAGTGAGCCTCACACCATTAAAGTCCAACACTCCTTTATTAGAACACACCATACAGGGACTTCCTTGACAGATAGAACAGAAAAGGAGGTGTGAGTGTGAATAGGCCCAGACACAAATTCGGTCCTCCACTCTCCTCCTGGAGAGTGGGCTATGGTCTCCGCACGAGGTGAAGGGGATCTTTCTGGACGGTCTCTGACAAGAGACTCACCCGTCACCGGCAGTCTGCTGCACCGGGTCTTCGAGTGAGGAGCTCTCCCCGGTCCATTGCGTCTTACTCAGATTCAGGCCTCCATCCCCGAAGTGCCTTAGGACCCTTCCCTCGCGGAACTCAGTGTTGGGCACTGAGCTCCAGACCTTCTTGCAAGTACCTCACCCCAGGGCTGAAGGTGCCTGGGGTGGAACACGATCTCCGATGGTCCCCTAGGCCGAGGCCTCCTAGGGGACTAGCACGAACCCACGTCCGCAAGCTGAAGGTGCTTGGGACGAAGACCCCGTGACCAAAATGGCCGGCCCCTTTTATCCCCTCTCCCAGCAAGCACGGCGGGTTCCCCGCCCCACCATACCGCTACCGAGAGAGGACAAAAATAGGAGGCTCGACACACAGTGACATTCGTCCCTCCGGCCACGGTGGCAGCGCTACCTGGTGGACCCAGGGAACATAGCACTGATGTCACAGCTAGATTCAAAAAATGCACCCGGGAAAGTAAGTACCCGTTACATATATATATTTTTTTATTTTATTTATTTATTTTTTATTTATTTTTTTATTTATTTTTTGTAAGGGGCCCAGAGGTCCCCAGAGCCCCGGATGGCAACCCCCTTTTTTTTTAATAAAAATAATTTATTTTTTATTTATTTTTTTATAAATTATTATTCTTTTTTTTGTAAGCCTGAGTGCTTTTACACTGGGGTGGTGCGCTTGCAGGATGAGAAAAAAAAGTCCTGCAAGCAGCATCTTTGGGGCGGTGGAGGAGCAGTGTATACCCCGCCAAAGCGCCTGCAAAGCGATTCTACAGCGCCGCAAAACGGGCACTATTAGCCTGTTTTCGCAGCTGTGGCCAAGAGGCCGACTTCCTACACTGCTTCTGGTCATGCCCGATAGTTCGGGACTTCTGGGAGGAAGTTGTTGCTTTCCTCTCACCAGCTTTAGGCCTCCTAAACATTGTCCACCCCAAGAACTGCCTATTAGGCATTTTTGGTGACCTACACATATCATCGCATGCCAAGAGACTGCTCCGCATACTTTATTTCTATGTCAAAAAGGCTATTTTACTGTCATGGAAGGGTGCACAGACCTCTCTGAAATCCCTCTGGTTAAAACTTATTAATGATTCTAATCTCCATTATTGCTATGTCCCAGCAGTATACCTGCACCAGGGCCGCCATCAGGGGGTACAGGCAGTACACCTGTAAGGAGACCGGAGGTCCCCAGGGGCCCGGATGGCAACCCCCCTTTTTTATGTATTTTTTATTTAAAATATATATATGTAGCACCTGCCCCTCTTCTCTCTCCGTGCGGCTCGCACTGTCTCTTGTCTAGGGGTATCTGGTAAGGTGGAGAGAGAGAGATCGGGTGGGCTATGCCTAGCTTCCACCACGTGTAGAATACCTGTGGTATCAGCAATGTCTCATTTACCTTCGGGTCTGTGTTGTACACCCGGATCCTCCCTCCAAGAGTCACCGTGAACTTCGTCTGCCAGGAAGTGAGCCTCACACCATTAAAGTCCAACATTATTAGAACACACCATACAGGGACTTCCTTGACAGATAGAACAGAAAAGGAGGTGTGAGTGTGAATAGGCCCAGACACAAATTCGGTCCTCCACTCTCCTCCTGGAGAGTGGGCTATGGTCTCCGCACGAGGTGAAGGGGATCCTTCTGGACGGTCTCCGACAAGAGACTCACCCGTCACCGGCAGTCTGCTGCACCGGGTCTTCGAGTGAGGAGCTCTCCCCGGTCCATTGCGTCTTACTCAGATTCAGGCCTCCATCCCCGAAGGGCCTTAGGACCCTTCCCTCACGGAACTCAGTGTTGGGCACTGAGCTCCAGACCTTCTTGCAAGTACCTCACCCCAGGGCTGAAGGTGCCTGGGGTGGAACACGATCTCCGATGGTCCCCTAGGCCGAGGCCTCCTAGGGGACTAGCACGAACCCACGTCCGCAAGCTGAAGGTGCTTGGGACGAAGACCCCGTGACCAAAATGGCCGGCCCCTTTTATCCCCTCTCCCAGCAAGCACGGCGGGTTCCCCGCCCCACCATACCGCTACCGAGAGAGGACAAAAATAGGAGGCTCGACACACAGTGACATTTGTCCCTCCGGCCACGGTGGCAGCGCCACCTGGTGGACCCAGGGAACATAGCACTGATGTCACAGCTAGATTCAAAAAATGCACCCGGGAAAGTAAGTACCCGCTACATATATATGTATATTTTAATTTTATTTATTTTTTTAAAAAAAAAAAAATTTTTTTTTGTAAGGGGCCCAGAGGTCCCCAGAGCCCCGGGTGGCAACCCCCTTTTTTTTTTAATAAAAATAATTTATTTTTTATTTATTTTTTTATAAATTATTATTATTTTTTTTGTAAGCCTGAGTGCTTTTACACTGGGGCGGTGCGCTTGCAGGATGAGAAAAAAAGTCCTGCAAGCAGCATCTTTAGGGCGGTGGAGGAGCAGTGTATACCCCGCCCCTGCCAAAGCACCTGCAAAGCGATTCTACAGCGCCGCAAAACGGGCACTATTAGCCTGTTTTCGCAGCTGTGGCCAAGAGGCCGACTTCCTACACTGCTTCTGGTCATGCCCGATAGTTCGGGACTTCTGTGAGGAAGTTGTTGCTTTCCTCTCATCAGCTTTAGGCTTCCTAAACATTGTCCACCCCAAGAACTGCCTATTAGGCATTTTTGGTGACCTACACATATCATCGCATGCCAAGAGACTGCTCCGCATACTTTATTTCTATGTCAAAAAGGCTATTTTACTGTCATGGAAGGGTGCATAGACCTCTCTGAAATCCCTCTGGTTAAAACTTATTAATGATTCTAATCTCCATTATTGCTATGTCCCAGCAGTATACCTGCACCAGGGCCGCCATCAGGGGGTACAGGCAGTACACTTGTAAGGAGCCCGGAGGTCCACAGGGGCCCGGATGGCAACCCCCTTTTTTTTGTAAGGGGCCCAGATGTCCCCAGGGACCCGGGTGGTAACCCCCCTTTTTTATGTATTTTTTTATTTAAAAAAAAATATATATTTTTTTTTATTTTATTTATTTTTTATTTATTTTTTTATTTTTATTTTTGTAAGGGCCCCCCCCCCTTTTTTTTAATAAAAAATTAATTTTTTATTTATTTTTTTATAAATTATTATTATTTTTTTGTAAGCCTGAGTGCTTTCACACTGGGGCGGTGCGCTTGCAGGATGAGAAAAAAAGTCCTGCAAGCAGCATCTTTGGGGCGGTGGAGGAGCGGTGTATACCCCGTCCCTGCCAAAGCACCTGCAAAGCGATTCTACAGCGCCGCAAAACGGGCACTATTAGCCCTTTCCACGGCCGCTAGCGGGGGTTAAAAGCGCCCTGCTAGTGGCTGAAAAGTGCCACTATACCAGCGGTAAACCACTAACGGACCCGCTGCCCAAGTGTTAAAGGGGTCTTATGGATTATATTTTCTACGTGCTAGTTTGTGTTTATAAGAGTCAAGAAAGCACTATTTCAGAAGGTACCCAATGGCAGCCCCCTTATTTCTTTCATGACAGGTTAACTTTTTAAACAATAAGCTAGAATTGTATTCTTTAGGTGTCTAATATCATTCAAAGCTGAATTCCAGGATAAGCGAATCTTGTCAAAATACAAGATGCATATGTGTGCTTTTTCTCTTTCTTCCAGATTTGTGCAGTATTCCAGTGTGAAACTTTGCCTCTGTGCAGAAGCTTCCTGTAAAGACCGGCCACTGCTCTCTCTGCCTGCACAGGGTGACTGGTCTTTTCTCCACCTCCTCCTGTAGTTTTTTGCAGGTAGCCTGTAGTGGGTGAACCTGCTGGGTCCTTCCAAAGCTCTGCAGCACAATGATGTCACTTTAGTTACTTTTATGCCGCATACACACGTTCGGAATTTTCGATGGAAAAAGTCAGATGGAATTTTTTCATCGGATATTCCGACTGTGTGTATGCCCCATCTGACTTTTTCCGTCGGAAATTCCAACGGAGTTAGAAAGAGAACATTTTTCCGTCGGAAATTCCGTTCGTCTGTATGGAACTCCGACGGAGAAAAAAACACGCATGCTCAGAATCAAGTCGACGCATGCTCGGAAGCATTGAACTTAATTTTTCTCGGCTCGTCGTAGTGTTGTACGTCACCGTGTTCTTGACGGTCGGAATTTAGTGTGTCCGTGTGTATGCAAGACAGCTTGAGCGGAATTCCGTCGGAAAAATCCGTCTGAGTTTATCCCGTCGGAAAAAAACGGACGTGTGTACGCGGCATTAGGCTCCACTCACACTTGTGCGACTTGTCATGAGACTTTGGACACAGTTGGCAAGTCGCAGCCCATGCATTTCAATGGAAGCCATTCACATCTATACAAATTTAAAAAGCTTCCTGCACTACTTTGATGCGACATTTGTGCGACTTGAGGGCCGTAGACTGCAATGTAAACTCTCAAAAGTTGCATCCTAATGTTATCAATGTGACAGTTGTGCAACAGTCAAAGCCAAAGTCAACGGCCAAAGTCGCCTCTAAGTGGCACCCATTCAAAGTTGCATCAAAGTTGCAATGTAAAATCGCAATGAAAATTGCACAACTTTGGAGTTGCACAAGTGCGAATGGAGCCTTACAAGGCAATAACTGGGTTTGCAAAGGCTTTTGTTGCACACAAAGTGAATGCTATGGTTATGGAGGAGTATATTTAAATATTCAAATTAGGGTAGACCTAAAATCCTTTTATAATATAATTTTGCATTTAACTGAAAAATAAAAAGCAGAAAAAAAACAAAGTAAAGAAAATAAATAAAAATGTAGGTCTTGATAAAAAGGGATATGAAATTAAATAATTTTATCATAATGCCCAAGCTGCAGAACATTTCACTGATCTCATTCAAGCATTTATTTAAGCAAAGTCCTCTGTGTTTCTTGAATCAAACCCAATTGCTACGTAGGAGGCAGAAACAGACTAAATTATACACTTGGGTTTAAAATCAAAATCAATCATTTTCTTTGTTTTTATGTAAATCAAACAAACAAGAGCACAGGTCACGTGACTCATAATACTGAATACCTCTGTGCTCTTTGCTTAATTATTCTAGAAAGTATCCATGTATATTAGCAGAAATTTTTCAGTTATATCCTATCATACCCAGAAAATGAATTATATTAAATCATTTAACGTGGAGTAGTTATATTAAAATGGTAGATGCCCATGATTGACAATAGACCTACTGTTCCCCACTATTGAAGTATGTATGTACTTAAAAGACAATCCAAGTAGGTATAAAAAAAAAGTAGGCAGTACAATAAGTAAACCCTTCTAACTGTGCTGGTTTGCCTCATTTGTGAATATCGGAGGCATTTACAGAGCCACTTGTAAAATAAATGTGGTTCGTTGCCAGTCACAGAGATCAAAATGTGTGTGTGTCCAAATGTACTGGAGAAAACAGGGGTCCACAAATCCTTCAGTTCATTGACTCCTTCATGAAGTTTCAGAATATTTATCAACCCCCTAAACTTTTCATATATAGAGATTGATGGTTATATTGAAGGTTTCATGGCATCATTTCTGGAAGTCTTTTCACATTATAAAAAAGGGGCTACAAATCCAAATTTTAAATATTCTTTTAAATCAGGGGTGTCCAAACTTTTTTCAAAGAGGACCAGATTTGATGAAGTGAACATGCGTGAGGGCCGACCATTTTGCCTGACATTCTTTGAACCATTAAAATTCGGTCTAAGTGTGTTCGTCCGAGCACTAATACACTGCCCAACAAGAATTCTCTTGATTTTGTCATACTCGTTCCCGACACACAGACGAATGCTCTGCTCTTTAGGGGTACCGTTAATTCTTAATGGTACCCCACATATTGGAAAACGTGGAGTGCTTTTGATGCAGTGCAATAAAAATAAAAAAAAGAAGGTCGGGACTTTTTTCCGTGCATTTTTGTGGGTAGGGAAGCCCATTAAAATGAATGGGCTGCCCTGCACGCAGCCACGAAGATGTGAACCAAGGGCTTGTTCGCATCTCAGGTTGGAGGGGCAGTAAAACCACATGGTTGAGCTGTTTTTACCACCCACAACTTCTCCCCCTCCAGAGAGCCCCCCATATAGCAAGGTTCCCAGAGAGCCCCCCCTTACATCAGGGTTCCCAGATAGCCCCCCATGCATCATGGTTCCCAGAGCCCCCCATACATTAGGGTCCCCAGAGAGCCCCCCCATACATTAGGGTCCCCAGAGAGCCCCCCCATACATCAGGGTTCACAGAAGCCCCCCATACATCAGGGTTCACAGAAGCCCCCCCCATACATCAGGGTTCACAGAAGCCCCCCCATACATCAGGGTTCACAGCCCCCCCATACATCAGGGTTCACAGCCCCCCATACATCAGGGTTCACAGAAAGCCCCCCCATACATCAGGGTTCACAGAGAGCACCCATACATCAGGGTTCACAGAGAGCCCCCCCATACATCAGGGTTCACAGAGAGCCCCCCCATACATCAGGGTTCACAGAGAGCCCCCCCCATACATCAGGGTCCCCAGAGAGCCCCCCCATACATCAGGGTCCCCAGAGAGCCCCCCATACATCAGGGTCCCCAGAGAGCCCCCCATACATTGGGGTTCACAGAGAGCCATCCATACATTGGGGTTCACAGAGAGCCATCCATACATCGGGGTTCACAGAGAGCCCCCCATACATCGGGGTTCACAGAGAACCCCCCATACATCGGGGTTCACAGAGAGCCCCCCCATACATCAGGGTTCACAGAGAGCCCCCATACATCAGGGTTCACAGAGAGCCCCCCATACATCAGAGTCCCCAGAGAGCCCCCCCATACATAAGGGTCCCCAGAGAGCCCCCCCCATACATCAGGGTCCCCAGAGAGCCCCCTCCCCATACATTAGGGTCCCCAGAGAACCCCCCATACATCAGGGTCCCTAGAGAGCCCCACCATACATCAGGGTCCCCAGAGCCCCCCCATACATCAGGGTCCCCAGAGAGCCCCTCCCCATACATCAAGGTTCACAGAGAGCCCCCCCATACATCAAGGTTCACAGAGAGCCCCCCCCCATACATCAGGGTCCCCAAACCTAAACATTAGCACAGTACCTTGTTTCCTCATTCATCCGGGTACTGCACTGTAGGGGGAAGCAGAGAGCACAGCACATTCCCCTGCACAGTTTACTTTCGCTTTTGAGGCTGATGATTCTCACAGTGCCAATGTATAGTTCGGCAGGGGGTTGGGCTCATCTGACAGCCCTTCTCTCCCCTGATCCCGCGGCACACTAGTTGAGAAAGGCTGGTTTAGATAACCAGGCCGGCGGGCCGTTCAAAACTGGCCCGCGGGTCTCAGGTTGGAGGGACAGTAAAACCACATGGTTGAGCTGTTTTTACCACCCACAACTTCTCCCCCTCCAGAGAGCCCCCCATATAGCAAGGTTCCCAGAGAGCCCCCCCTTACATCAGGGTTCCCAGATAGCCCCCCATGCATCATGGTTCCCAGAGCCCCCCATACATTAGGGTCCCCAGAGAGCCCCCCCATACATCAGGGTCCCCAGAGAGCCCCCCCATACATCAGGGTCCCCAGAGAGCCCCCCATACATCAGGGTTCACAGAAGCCCCCCATACATCAGGGTTCACAGAAAGCCCCCCCCATACATCAGGGTTCACAGAAAGCCCCCTATACATCAGGGTTCACAGAAAGCCCCCCCCATACATCAGGGTTCACAGAAAGCCCCCTATACATCAGGGTTCACAGAAAGCCCCCCATACATCAGGGTTCACAGAGAGCCCCCCATACATCAGGGTTCACAGAGAGCCCCCCCATACATCAGGGTTCACAGAGAGCCCCCCATACATCAGGGTTCACAGAGAGCCCCCATACATTAGGGTTCACAGAGAGCCCCCCCATACATCAGGGTTCACAGAGAGCCCCCCATACAGAGTCCACAGAGAGCCCCCTTCCATACATCAGGGTCCCCAGAGAGCCCCCCCATACATCAGGGTCCCCAGAGAGCCCCCCATACATTGGGGTTCACAGAGAGCCCCCCATACATCGGGGTTCACAGAGAGCCCCCCCATACATCGGGGTTCACAGAGAACCCCCCATACATCGGGGTTCACAGAGAGCCCCCCCATGCATCAGGGTTCACAGAGAGCCCCCATACATCAGGGTTCACAGAGAGCCCCCCATACATCAGAGTCCCCAGAGAGCCCCCCCCATACATCAGGGTCCCCAGAGAGCCCCCCCATACATCAGGGTCCCCAGAGAGCCCCCCATACATCAGGGTCCCTAGAGAGCCCCCCCATACATCAGGGTCCCCAGAGAGCCCCCCCATACATCAGGGTCCCCAGAGAGCCCCCCCCATACATCAAGGTTCACAGAGAGCCCCCCATACATCAAGGTTCACAGAGAGCCCCCCCCATACATCAGGGTCCCCAAACCTAAACATTAGCACAGTACCTTGTTTCCTCATTCATCCGGGTACTGCACTGTAGGGGGAAGCAGAGAGCACAGCACATTCCCCTGCACAGTTTACTTTCGCTTTTGAGGCTGATGATTCTTACAGTGCCAATGTATAGTTCGGCAGGGGGTTGGGCTCATCTGACAGCCCTTCTCTCCCCTGATCCCGTGGCACACTAGTTGAGAAAGGCTGGTTTAGATAACCAGGCCGGCGGGCCGTTCAAAACTGGCCTGCGGGCCGCGATTGGCCCGCGGGCCGGACTTTGGACATGCCTGTTTTAAATACTGTGTGAACTTCCTCTTGGTATCGGCTGCTGCCATTATGATTGTTATAATGCTAAATTCTTAGTAAATGAACATGTAGCGGGGTATACCCTTTTAATACAGAGAGACTACATTTCCCACTACATCCTGCAGCACCCAGGGTGCATTGCCACGGAGCATGGGCTGCTGGGGCAGACTTTATAAAGGGGAGGCGGAGTTGATTCTTCCTCTTTGGACACCCCCTCTCCTAGCAAGAGGATCTCTGTGCTGAACTGCTGTGTGCACAAGGCCTGAAGCCTGGACCTTGTGCTCTGTTCCAAAGAGCCCCTCTGCCAGCCTAGCTGAACCTGAGAGACATCTTCTCCTCCTTGCTGCAGTACACCAGAAGGACTGAAGGCCCGGATGTCGGTGGATTCCTGTTCCTAGACGAATCGGTGGAGGAAACGGACTTGGACTGTCGGGGTGGTGAGAGAGCACTTGCTCATAGACAGATACTTTATCTTCACTATTCATTTGGATTATAAGTTTGTTCATCAAGTGTACCACCGAAAGATTGCATGCGAAGATTTGTGTTCCCTGAACTTACTTTTATATCAGTCAGGCCTGACTGTTAGGTAGATACTATTGAGAGTTAGTCTGCCCCTGAGGGGAAGTGATTGAAAAGAGGCAGCGCTAGAGCCGCATCGCATTACTTGAGCTATCTGATTGTTTGTTCATTTAAATACTGTTTATTTCTAAGATCTATACTTTGTTATACTGTTATTTTATTACTTGCCCATTAGCCTTAGTAAAACATCTAGGTCAAGTACATTTGGTGTCAGCTTCAGTTACTTTAATAGTAGTTTTAAAAGTATATTGCTGTGCATGCTTGCTATAAGACTGCGTCAGCAAGAGTTGCGGTCACGCGGTCTTATCCCACTACTACTATCTGTGCCACGGGAGGTTAGAGCCGATTGCCAGGGGTTGACAGCGGTGCACTACAGGGCCCAAATCAATACCAGCAGCCCTGTTAACTGAGGGTATCGCTATACGTGGGGGCTCAGTCCGGGATTCCTGTACACTGCACGCTGCAATCAAGCCGGTCAGAAGTACCAGCATGGACCCGCTGGCAATGGAACAGTGGTGCGCAGCGATTGGCGCCGATCCAACCACGGCGGTAGTTATTGAACTCCCGGGGGGGATCTGGCAAGAAGAAGCGATAAAGCAGCTAATAATGTCACCATCACCGAGCCAGAAAGCATGGGTGATGGATATAAGGTCAAATGCCTTGTTTACATACGCACTGGTAGAATGGAAAAACGAAATCCCAGAACATTTTAAAAGTCCAAGTATACAAGCCATAGATAATCAGACCTATCACTTGATACATACACTGCCAGTGAAGGGAGAATGGTTCCAGACATCAAAGCCATCAACCCCGCGATTATCTCCACCACTATCCCCTAAAGCAGAAAAGTCTAAGGAAATATTAAGCCCGGGATCACCACTGACCACCCTTAGCTCAGAATTATGCGCTGTCCTGGGGGAGATTGTGGCCAAGTCTAAAAAGAACCCTACTGACTACCCGATGTCAGGATACAGGAAACTCAGGATTTTTTCTGGAAAGAAACCTGTACCTTTAGTGGAAGAGGGATTTGAAGAGTGGCTAGATGGCGCCACTCAGGCCCTAGAACAGGGGTCTCAAACCTACGGCCCTCCAGCTGTTGCGGAACTACAAGTCCCATCATGCCTCTGCCTATGGGAGTCATGCTTGTAACTGTTTAGCCTTGCAATGCCTCATGGTAATTGTAGTTCTGCAACAGCTGGAGGGCCACCAGTTTGAGACCCCTGCCCTAGAAGAATGGGAGGTCCCAGAACAACAAAAAAAACAAAGGATTGCGGAAAGTTTAAAGGGGCCTGCTCTGGAGGCCATACGTAACCTTAAGCTAAGCAAGAGACTGCAATGCACAGGATTATCTGGACATTCTGCAGATTGTGTTCGGCGGGACGGAAAAGGTCACTGAACTTACTTACCAGCTGGAGCACTGCTACCAAAAGGAGGGAGAGAAGCTGTCAGAATTCATAAGACTTCTGGATAAGATCCTGCATCAGATCCTACTGAAGAAACGGATCGATCCAAGAAAAGTGGATGAGGCCCGTGCCCAGCAGGTGTTGAGGGGAGCTCAACCCTTGGACCCCATCGCATTAATGCTACGCACCCGGCAGGACGGGAGCAGCCTGGAATACCCCTACTTGATCCGGATAGTCAGGGAGGAGGAGGCTATGTTGGAAGACAAAAGGAGGAGTCAACATACCAAACCAGCTACCCTCCCTGCGGTGGGAGTCAAATCAGCTATGGCTACTGAACGGGACTCAGAAGTGGAGATCCTAAAGTCCCAAATGACCCAGGTGCTGGATCTTTTGACCTCACTCCTGTCTAAAAACTCAGGAATGAAGGAACCCAAGGAAATTAAGAATGAACCACGCCAGAGCAGTTCAACACCAACCTCCCCACAGGAGAGAAGAGAGATTGTCTGTTTCAACTGTGGAGGTGTAGGCCACTACCAGCGAGTATGTCCAAGTCCACGAATGGAGACAGAAGGCTGGCGGAGGCCTCAGAGAAGTGACCCAAGAATGGAGAAAAGATCCGGGTCTTCAAAAATAACTTTCCCTGAATCTGCGAGGGAGCGGTGGAGGACACCTGCAGTTTATGCCGTCTCAGTGAACAACGCTTATCAGCCTTCCAAACAACGCCAGAAATGGCATTCCCAGCGCTGGAAGCTGAAGAGAGCACAAGTCCAAGTATGCCAGTCTGCTGTTACAGGTGTTTCCAAAAGGACTGCTATCCAATTGGTAGGTGCTCTGCCTGTAGTGCCTGTTCTGATCGAAGGGATCTACACCAGAGCCATCCTTGATACAGGTGCTCAGGTTACCCTGATGACCAGAGACTTTTACAAGAAGTACCTGTCATACCTGCCCCTGGAAGAGATGGGAGACACCAAGATTCAGGGTATCCAAGCAGAAGAGTACTCTTGTGATGGATGTCTGCGGATCAAGTTGTCGTGTGATCCATTGAGGGCTGGGGAGCCCCAGAACTTTGAGACACTGGCCATTGTCTGTCCCTGGCTGCCAGGGCCCTCAAGAAGCTCTCTCATCGTTGGGACCAATACCGATCTGGTGAAACGGCTTTTAGCCCCTGCTGTCCCCAGATGTGATCCCTTACCCTCACTGCCAGAAGAAGGATCCATAGCAGTAGTGGAAGAAACCAATCTGCAGGAGGCAGAAGTACTCAAAGAGGCTAGTAAGCATACCATGTCTGAGCCAGTGGAACAGAGAAAGCGCAGAGTTAAGTATCCTCTCAAGAGACCGACTTGTGAAGTGATGGGTGAGAGCACCGAATAAATTAACCTCACCCCTCAAGGGTTGCCAAGAGAGCCTGACCTTCTCACGTCAGATTTGGTGGAGGGCAACCCCAGCTCACTCCCTAGCACAGTTAGGCAGGTCATCCTTGCAGAAGTGACCTGTGGGCAGGGTAATTCCCTTCCTCGTTTTTTGGTGGGAACTTCTCCTGCCAACATCTCTAACAGCCTTGAGTAATGTAGTGGGTACTCTTTGTTGATGCTGTCTTTGGGGATCAAAGATTCAAAGTGGGGGGAGTGTGTAGCGGGGTATACCCCTTTAATACAGAGAGACTACATTTCCCAATACATCCTGCAGCACCCAGGGTGCATTGCCACGGAGCAGGGGCTGCTGGGGCAGACTTTATAAAGGGGAGGCGGAGTTGATTCTTCCTCTTTGGACACCCCCTCTCCTAGCAAGAGGATCTCTGTGCTGAACTGCTGTGTGCACAAGGCCTGAAGCCTGGACCTTGTGCTCTGTTCCAAAGAGCCCCTCCGCCAGCCTAGCTGAACCTGAGAGACATCTCCTCCTTGCTGCAGTACACCAGAAGGACTGAAGGCCCGGATGTCGGTGGATTCCTGTTCCTAGACGAATTGGCGGAGGAAACGGACTTGGACTGTCGAGTGATGAGAGAGCACTTGCTCATAGACAGATACTTTATCTTCACTATTCATTTGGATTATAAGTTTGTTCATCAAGTGTACCACCGAAAGATTGCATGCGAAGATTTGTGTTCCCTGAACTTACTTTTATATCAGTCAGGCCTGACTGTTAGGTAGATACTATTGAGAGTTAGTCTGCCCCTGAGGGGAAGTGATTGAAAAGAGGCAGCGCTAGAGCCGCATCGCATTACTTGAGCTATCTGATTGTTTGTTCATTTAAATACTGTTTATTTCTAAGATCTATACTTTGTTATACTGTTATTTTATTACTTGCCCATTAGCCTTAGTAAAACATCTAGGTCAAGTACATTTGGTGTCAGCTTCAGTTACTTTAATAGTAGTTTTAAAAGTATATTGCTGTGCATGCTTGCTATAAGACTGCGTCACCAAGAGTTGCGGTCACGCGGTCTTATCCCACTACTACTATCTGTGCCACGGGAGGTTAGAGCCGATTGCCAGTGGTTGACAGCGGTGCACTACAGGGCCCAAATCAATACCAGCAGCCCTCCTAACTGAGGGTATCGCTATAAACAGAAATCGGTTCTTTAGCATCACTCCTATCCCAGATAGAAAGTGAGTAGAATTATAGGGGTCTGATTGATAATGTTGATATAGATATATATATATATATATATATATATATATATATATATATATATATATATATATATATGTGTGTGTATGGAAGTGCTGATGGTATCAGAATAAATATAAATTGGTGCCTTCGTCCCATTGGGTATTGTATAGGAGGAAGAGGCTTAATTGGACTATGTGGGCACCGTATGTGAGACCAATGTACAGTCAAAAGTATAAATATAAAAGGTTTTTATTACACAGATATAAAACAAATTTACCATGTACATGTTTATAGATTAAAAATCGTTGTGACAAACATAAGACCACTCATATAGGCATACCATTGTTGCCAATGGAATATCATACATATACAGTAGCATAGTATACAAGACTCGACATGTTTCGCGTTTTATGATTCCGTACAATCCGCTTCTTCAGGAGCTAGATACTATCAATATTTTTCAGTAGATAAATATGAGTTTTTGTCACATGGCTACAAACAAAGAAACAACATGGTTAATATAAAATTGAAAAATGTGGATGTATGAAATTATATTTTATAATAAAAATTTAATCCATCACATGAACCATAAAGCCAGACAGAGCCCCAAAGTCTCACCATGGGAGCTGGGCCACGCAATGGCCGAGATGCGGGTCAGTCAAATGGGTCCGCCCTGGAGGATAAACTGGACCCTCACCAAAGAACACAGATTCCAGAGGTATATATCTAAGATAAAAGTAATAAATAAACATATCAGTGTATCATTCCATTATTGGCTGCACTAAGCAGGCCAAATAGTGGATGGTATACCCTGAGTATTAATTTCCATATGTAGTGTGAGGGGGTTAGCTCGGCAGCGGGTGTGTGTGACCCCCGGGATGGGCTCCCCACACAAAAACAGGCCCAGCAAACGGAGGTTGTGGTTTTCAAAATCAAAAAGGTGCGGTTTATTTTCTATTTACAGTGACAAAACACAGCAAAGCAAAAGAAACATAAATAAAATAAATCCTGGTCAACTTGACCTCTGACTAAACATACAGGTTTCCTAACTAACAACTGGGATCAGCCTAGTGCTGTCCTAGTCCCTAAGTCCCTGGTTTTAAATGTCCAAGCAAATAGCCACACAGGCTTTGTCTCACCGCACAGGGGTTCACTCTCCCTAGACAGTCCACACAGGTCTGGGTCCAGGCATGAGCAAACACCTAATGAATCTGGGAGTTCTTATAGAGGCCTAAATGAGCTGACAAGCTTCAGCTGGTCTCATCAACTCCCTGTCTGCACGACGCCCCACACTCTCTCTAGAGGTATGAGTCATCCATGAGCCCACTAGCCTCAGCTGGGCTTATACAACTCTCCACCTAGTTGTATAAGTCGGCGTAAAGCCTGAATCTGGGCGAAATATATCTACCCCCCTGGATGCAACCAGGTGACTTTACCTTCCTGCTGTCACATACCCCCCCCTCTTGTTTTAACCTCGGGGTTGGAACACCAGCAATCAGGCATTCATGTACTCGAGACAAAGCATCCACATTCCCCATTTGAACGCCAGGGCGATGCTTTACTGTGAAGTTGAATTCCTGGAGGGCCAGGAACCACCTATTCACTCTTCTATTTGTTTCCTTGTTTTGAGCCATCCACTTTAACGGAACGTGATCCGTAACCATATCAAAGTGCCTACCTAGCAGGTAGTACCGAAGGGAATCTAGAGCCCACTTCACCGCTAAACACTCCTTTTCAACGGTGGCGTAATTTACCTCATGGGACTTCAACTTCCTGCTGAGGTAAATGACTGGGTGCTCTTCCCCGTTCCAGACCTGGGACAATACTGCTCCTAACCCCACATCTGACGCATCACTTTGTACGACAAAGTCTTTAGAGAAGTCGGGTGAGTACAACACCGGCTGGCTACATAAGGCTTGTTTCAAGAATTGGAATGCTGCCTCAGCCTCGGGGGTCCATTTAATCATGACCGACCCTTTCCCCTTCGTCAGGTTGGTTAGGGGCACAGCCTTAGAAGCAAAGTGGGGAATGAATCGCAGATAATACCCAGCGATTCCCAGAAAGGCTCGTACCTGCTTCTTGCTGTTGGGACGTGGCCAACTCTGGATGGCCTCGACTTTGTTGAGTTGGGGTTTTATTACTCCCCTCCCAATGGTGTACCCAAGATATTTGGCCTCCTCCTGCCCAATGGTACACTTCTTGGGGTTAGCCGTAAACCCCGCTTCCCGAACAGAGTCCAGGACTGCTTGCACTTTTGGCAGATGTGAGGCCCAATCTGTGCTATGGACAATTACGTCATCCAGGTAAGCCGCAGCATACTTCCGATGGGGCCTCAGCATCTGGTCCATTTTCCGCTGGAATGTGGCCGGCGCATTCTGTAACCCGAACGGCATTCTTTTATATTGGAACGCCCCGTCTGGGGTTACAAATGCGGTTTTCTCTTTGGCCGACTTGGCCAGGGGGATTTGCCAATACCCTTTTGTGAGGTCAAGAGTCGTCATGTATCGGGCTGTTCCCAGCCGGTCGATCAACTCATCTATACGTGGCATGGGGTAGGTGTCAAATTTTGTAACTTTGTTCAACTGACGAAAATCGTTACAAAATCGCCAGCTCCCATCCGGTTTAGGCACCAACACAATGGGACTAGACCAATCACTTTGGGACTCCTCTATCACCCCTAAGTTCAGCATTTTCTGTACTTCCTCCCGTATTGCCTCCCGTCGGGCCTCTGGGATCCGATAGGGTTTTAACTTCACCCTTTCACCGGGCGGGGTAATGATGTCATGCTCTACCCCAGATGTTTGTCCCGGCAGCTCAGAGAATACCTCCTTGTTGCGAAGCACAAACTCCTTAACCTCCTGTTGTTGGGGTTGTGACAAGGTGGCTGCTATTCCAACCTCAGGAATCACGCAACCAGTTTGAGCTGGTGACCAAGTGTCTGCGACTAGGGACTCTCTATCCCTCCAGGCTTTCAACAGATTAACGTGATAGATCTGTTCGGGCTTTCGCCTTCCTGGTTGTCTGACCTTGTAATTCACTTCGCTCACTTTTTCCATTATCTCATAGGGGCCTTGCCATTTGGCAAGGAATTTACTTTCAACCGTAGGGACAAGTACCAGTATCCTATCCCCCGGGGAAAAGGTACGGGTCTTGGCTCCACGGTTGTACACTCTCTGCTGTGCTAACTGCGCTTGGGCCAAATGTTCCTTCACGATGGGCATTACCTGTGCAATTCGGTCTTGCATCAGGGCGACATGCTCAATCACACTCCTGTGGGGAGAACTCTCACTTTCCCAAGTTTCCTTGGCAATATCCAACAGCCCTCTTGGGTGTCTCCCATACAGTAACTCAAAGGGGGAGAATCCCGTAGAGGATTGGGGCACCTCCCTAATAGCAAACATCAGATAAGGAAGTAGACAGTCCCAATCCTTTCCATCTCTATCCACCACTTTCTTCAACATTTGTTTTAGGGTTTTGTTGAATCTTTCAACCAGCCCATCGGTTTGGGGGTGATACACAGATGTACGTAATTGCGTCACTTTGAACAATTTACACAGCTCCTTCATAACCCGGGACATAAAGGGTGTACCTTGGTCCGTAAGCAGTTCTTTACAAATACCCACCCGGCTAAACACAAGAGATAGCTCTTTGGCTATGGTTTTGGCCGAGGTATTTCGGAGAGGGATCGCTTCTGGATAACGGGTGGCATAGTCCATTATAACTAATATGTACTGGTGCCCCCTAGCGGACTTGATTATAGGCCCTACCAAATCCATGGCGATCCTCTCAAACGGGACCTCAATGATGGGTAGAGGGACCAGCGGGCTACGGAAATGTGGCATCGGGGCCGACCTCTGACACACAGGGCAGGAGGAACAATAATTTTCTATGTCCTTCATCACCCCCGGCCAATAGAATCTCTGTAATACCCTCTCTCGGGTTTTCTCTGTCCCCAGATGACCTCCAAGAATGTGCCCATGGGCCAACTCCAACACCAACTTCCTGTAAGGTTTGGGCACCACAAGCTGCTCAACGGTTTCTTCTGCCCTTTTTGCCACCCGATACAGTAGGTCCTTCTCTACGCTGAAGTATGGGTAAGTGCAGGTATTATCTGGGTTCACTAACTCGCCATCTATTTTCACTACGTTTTCCCGTGCCTTTATTAGGGCGGGGTCTTTCAACTGTTCTGTGGCAAAGTTTTCCCTGTGAACCTCAAGATCAGAAAACTCCACAGACGGTAGGTTTTCGTCTGAGGAGGTGGGCTCCTCTCCAGTTTCTTGAGTCTCCCCTGCCAATACTGATAAGGGAAATTCCGGAGAGTCCTCACCACTCTCAGGGGAGTTCTGGCTATCACATTCCTGGTACATAGGGGCACCAGTGGGGGGCTCAGGATCATCCCACAGTTCCCAGAACTTCGGAAAATCCCTTCCCACAATGGCGTCATGCGGTAACTGAGATACTAAGCCCACTGGATGAGAGAGGGTACCTTTGGGGGTCTCGAAACACACTGTAGTCACTGGATACTCTCGGGTGTCCCCATGCACACAAATAACAGCTACCTTGCTATTCCCAAAGACCTCTGTTTTAACTAACTCAGCCTTTATCAGGGTCACAAGGCTACCTGAATCCAGCAATACCACAACATTTCTACCATTAACACACATTTTGCATAAATGTTTCTCAGTTCCTCGAATGGCAGTGCATGCGACTGTCGCACACAGCGACTGACGTCTGCCCGTCAGAAAGTCACACTGCATGGGTTCCTCCACAACCGGGCAATTGGCTGCAATATGTCCCGCTTGCCGGCAGCGGTAGCAAACGATCCTTCTTGCCGCCTCTTGAGCCGCTGATTTCCCAGGCTGTTCTCGCCAAACTTGGGGTAGAGCTCCCACCCTCTCACTCTCTCCACCCTCACCCCTTGGAATCCTCTTATCCGCCCCTGGGGATGGTCTGGTCTTAGGGTGGAAAGTCCGAGTGTCTCTGGAAGAGGCCGTCAGGTTCTCTGTAGCCAAGTATTTCTCCACACGATCCACAAGACCATCGGCCGTCTCTGGGTCTCCATGGCTTACCCACTTTTGGATGGCAGTAGGAAGAGCTCTCAAAAACCGATCCATTACAACACGTTCCACAATCTTTGGTGCGGACAAAGTCTCTGGCTGTAGCCACTTTCTGCTCAGGTGAATGAGATCATACATTTGAGACCTGGGGGGTTTTCCAAGCTGGAAAGTCCAGTTATGCACACGCTGAGCCCGGACAGCCTGGGTGACACCCAGCCTTGCCAAAATTTCAGCTTTTAGCATCACATAGTCTTTTGCTTGGTTAGGCTCTAGGTCATAGTAAGCTTTCTGCGATTCACCAGTTAACAGAGGAGCCACCAGTCCAGCCCACTGCTCCTCAGGCCACTTTTCTCTTTCAGCGGTCCTTTCAAATGTGGTCAAAAATACCTCTGGATCATCCTCTCCAGTCATTTTTGTCAATAAACGACTCACCCCAAAGGACGCGGTATTAGTGGGACAGCTTTCCTCACTGGTCTGCGGACGTTGCTGCATTACTGCTTCCATCTGTTGTTGTAGTCTCTGCTCTTGCTTCTGCAACAGGTCTATGAAGCGGGCCTCAGATTGCTGCTGGGCTTGTTGCTGAGCCTCCAGACTCTGTTGCAAAGTTGCGTTTGTCTGCTGCTGGGCTGCAAGGCTCTGTTGATGAGCTTGCTGCTGGGCTGCGAAGTTCTGTTGTTGAGCTGCAAGGCTCTGTTGATGAGCTGCAAGGCTCTTTTGCAAACCTGCATTTGTCTGCTGTTGATTGGCATTTGCTAGAGCCAGCTGCTTCAGTATCTCCTCCATGCTGGCTTAAAAAAAAACTGCCACTGGTTCTCCACCAACTGTGAGGGGGTTAGCTCGGCAGCGGGTGTGTGTGACCCCCGGGATGGGCTCCCCACACAAAAACAGGCCCAGCAAACGGAGGTTGTGGTTTTCAAAATCAAAAAGGTGCGGTTTATTTTCTATTTACAGTGACAAAACACAGCAAAGCAAAAGAAACATAAATAAAATAAATCCTGGTCAACTTGACCTCTGACTAAACATACAGGTTTCCTAACTAAACAACTGGGATCAGCCTAGTGCTGTCCTAGTCCCTAAGTCCCTGGTTTTAAATGTCCAAGCAAATAGCCACACAGGCTTTGTCTCACCGCACAGGGGTTCACTCTCCCTAGACAGTCCACACAGGTCTGGGTCCAGGCATGAGCTAACACCTAATGAATCTGGGAGTTCTTATAGAGGCCTAAATGAGCTGACAAGCTTCAGCTGGTCTCATCAACTCCCTGTCTGCACGACGCCCCACACTCTCCCTAGAGGTATGAGTCATCCATGAGCCCACTAGCCTCAGCTGGGCTTATACAACTCTCCACCTAGTTGTATAAGTCGGCGTAAAGCCTGAATCTGGGCGAAATATATCTACCCCCCTGGATGCAACCAGGTGACTTTACCTTCCTGCTGTCACAGTAGGTATAGCCATACCTCCTGAGGCGACACATCCAATTCATCCCAGAGGCATCAAGCGCATGGAGCAGAGGATAATGAAGGTAATTAACCCTTCTGGGTACAGAGAGGGCTGTGGAATAAATAGCAAAGATGTTATTAAATAACACTAGGCTATATATTAGTTTGGGTCTATTTGGTAAGTCTATTTAGAATCTGACCACAGATGGAAGTGTCCCTGAGTGCCTTGGGGAGAGTATAACATGTAGGTAGGTCTATATAAAGACAGGATGTTGACTTAATTGGGATCAGCTGACAAGCATGGTGAAATTAGTGCTGGTGTATCTGTGTATGTGAATGTGATATAGATAAATATATAATCACATATATATATATATATATATATATATATATATATATATATATTGTGACAGCAGGAAGGTAAAGTCACCTGGTTGCATCCAGGGGGGTAGATATATTTCGCCCAGATTCAGGCTTTACGCCGATTTGTACAACTAGGTGGAGAGTTGTATAAGGCTAGTGTGCTCATGGATGACTCTTACCTCTAGGGAGAGTGTGGGGCGTCGTGCAGACAGAGTTGATGAGGCCAGCTGAAGCCTGTCAGTTCGTTTAAGGCCTCTATAAAAACTCCCAGATTCATTAGATGTTAGCTCATGCCTGGAACCAGACCTGTGTGGACTGTCTAGGGAGAGTGAACCCCTGTGCGGTGAGAGAAAGCCTGTGTGGCTATATTTTGCTTGGACATTTAAAACCAGGGACTTAGGGACTAGGACAGCACTAGGCTGATCCCAGTTGTTAGTTAGGAAACCTGTATGTTTAGTCAGAGGTCAAGTTGACCAGGACTTATTTTGTTTATGTTTTTTTTGCCTTGCTGTGTTTTTGTCACTGTAAATAGAAAATAAACCGCACCTTTTTGATTTTGAAAACCACAACCTCCGTCTGCTGGGCCTGTTTTTGGGTGGGGAGCCCATCCCGGGGGTCACACATACCCGCTGCCGAGCTAACCCCCTCACAGTTGGTGGAGAACCAGTGGCAGTTTTTTTTTAAGCCAGCATGGAGGAGATACTGAAACAGCTGGCTCTAGCAAATGCCAATCAACAGCAGACAAATGCAGGTTTGCAAAGGAGCCTTGCAGCCCAGCAGCAAGCTCATCAACAGAGCCTTGCAACTTTACAACAGAGTCTGGAGGCTCAGCAACAAGCCCAACAGCAATCTGAGGCCCGCTTCATAGACCTGTTGCAGAAGCAAGAGCAGAGACTACAACAACAGATGGAAGCAGTAATGCAGCAACGTCCGCAGACCAGTGAGGAAAGCCGTCCCACTAATACCGCGTCCTTTGGGGTGAGTCGTTTATTGACAAAAATGACTGGAGAGGATGATCCAGAGGTATTTTTGACCACATTTGAAAGGACCGCTGAAAGAGAAAAGTGGCCTGAGGAGCAGTGGGCTGGACTAGTGGCTCCTCTGTTAACTGGTGAATCGCAGAAAGCTTACTATGACCTAGAGCCTAACCAAGCAAAAGACTATGTGATGCTAAAAGCTGAAATATTGGCAAGGCTGGGTGTCACCCTGGCTGTCCGGGCTCAGCGTGTGCATAACTGGACTTTCCAGCTTGGAAAACCCCCCAGGTCTCAAATGTATGATCTCATTCACCTGAGCAGAAAGTGGCTACAGCCAGAGACTTTGTCCGCACCAAAGATTGTGGAACGTGTTGTAATGGATCGGTTTTTGAGAGCTCTTCCTACTGCCATCCAAAAGTGGGTAAGCCATGGAGACCCAGAGACGGCCGATGGTCTTGTGGATCGTGTGGAGAAATACTTGGCTACAGAGAACCTGACGGCCTCTTCCAGAGACACTCGGACTTTCCACCCTAAGACCAGACCATCCCCAGGGGCGGATAAGAGGATTCCAAGGGGTGAGGGTGGAGAGAGTGAGAGGGTGGGAGCTCTACCCCAAGTTTGGCGAGAACAGCCTGGGAAATCAGCGGCTCAAGAGGCCGCAAGAAGGATCGTTTGCTACCGCTGCCGGCAAGCGGGACATATTGCAGCAAATTGCCCGGTTGTGGAGGAACCCATGCAGTGTGACTTTCTGACGGGCAGACGTCAGTCGCTGTGTGCGACAGTCGCATGCACTGCCATTCGGGGAACTGAGAAACATTTATGCAAAATGTGTATTAATGGTAGAAATGTTGTGGTATTGCTGGATTCAGGTAGCCTTGTGACCCTGATAAAGGCTGAGTTAGTTAAAACAGAGGTCTCTGGGAATAGCAAGGTAGCCGTTATTTGTGTGCATGGGGACACCCGAGAGTATCCAGTGACTACAGTGTGTTTCGAGACCCCCAAAGGTACCCTCTCTCATCCAGTGGGCTTAGTATCTCAGTTACCGCATGACGCCATTGTGGGAAGGGATTTTCCGAAGTTCTGGGAACTGTGGGATGATCCTGAGCCCCCCACTGGTGCCCCTATGTACCAGGAATGTGATAGCCAGAACTCCCCTGAGAGTGGTGAGGACTCTCCGGAATTTCCCTTGTCAGTATTGGCAGGGGAGACTCAAGAAACTGGAGAGGAGCCCACCTCCTCAGACGAAAACCTACCGTCTGTGGAGTTTTCTGATCTTGAGGTTCACAGGGAAAACTTTGCCACAGAACAGTTGAAAGACCCCGCCCTAATAAAGGCACGGGAAAACGTAGTGAAAATAGATGGCGAGTTAGTGAACCCAGATAATACCGGCACTTACCCATACTTCAGCGTAGAGAAGGACCTACTGTATCGGGTGGCAAAAAGGGCAGAAGAAACCGTTGAGCAGCTTGTGGTGCCCAAACCTTACAGGAAGTTGGTGTTGGAGTTGGCCCATGGGCACATTCTTGGAGGTCATCTGGGGACAGAGAAAACCCGAGAGAGGGTATTACAGAGATTCTATTGGCCTGGGGTGATGAAGGACATAGAAAATTATTGTTCCTCCTGCCCTGTGTGTCAGAGGTCGGCCCCGATGCCACATTTCCGTAGCCCGCTGGTCCCTCTACCCATCATTGAGGTCCCGTTTGAGAGAATCGCAATGGATTTGGTAGGTCCTATAATCAAGTCCGCTAGGGGGCACCAGTACATATTGGTTATAATGGACTATGCCACCCGTTATCCAGAAGCGATCCCTCTCAGAAATACCTCGGCCAAAACCATAGCCAAAGAGCTATCTCTTGTTTGTAGCCGGGTGGGTATTTGTAAAGAACTGCTTACGGACCAAGGTACACCCTTTATGTCCCGGGTTATGAAAGAGCTGTGTAAATTGTTCAAAGTGACGCAATTGCGTACATCTGTGTATCACCCCCAAACCGATGGGCTGGTTGAAAGATTCAACAAAACCCTAAAACAAATGTTGAAGAAAGTGGTGGATAGAGATGGAAGGGATTGGGACTGTCTACTTCCTTATTTGATGTTTGCTATTAGGGAGGTGCCCCAATCCTCTACGGGATTCTCCCCCTTTGAGTTACTGTATGGGAGACACCCAAGAGGGCTGTTGGATATTGCCAAGGAAACTTGGGAAAGTGAGAGTTCTCCCCACAGGAGTGTGATTGAGCATGTCGCCCTGATGCAAGATCGAATTGCACAGGTAATGCCCATCGTGAAGGAACATTTGGCCCAAGCGCAGTTGGCACAGCAGAGAGTGTACAACCGTGGAGCCAAGACCCGTACCTTTTCCCCGGGGGATAGGATATTGGTACTTGTCCCTACGGTTGAAAGTAAATTCCTTGCCAAATGGCAAGGCCCCTACGAGATAATGGAAAAAGTGAGCGAAGTGAATTACAAGGTCAGACAACCAGGAAGGCGAAAGCCCGAACAGATCTATCACGTTAATCTGTTGAAAGCCTGGAGGGATAGAGAGTCCCTAGTCGCAGACACTTGGTCACCAGCTCAAACTGGTTGCGTGATTCCTGAGGTTGGAATCGCAGCCACCTTGTCACAACCCCAACAACAGGAGGTTAAGGAGTTTGTGCTTCGCAACAAGGAGGTATTCTCTGAGCTGCCGGGACAAACATCTGGGGTAGAGCATGACATTATTACCCCGCCCGGTGAAAGGGTGAAGTTAAAACCCTATCGGATCCCAGAGGCCCGACGGGAGGCAATACGGGAGGAAGTACAGAAAATGCTGAACTTAGGGGTGATAGAGGAGTCCCAAAGTGATTGGTCTAGTCCCATTGTGTTGGTGCCTAAACCGGATGGGAGCTGGCGATTTTGTAACGATTTTCGTCAGTTGAACAAAGTTACAAAATTTGACACCTACCCCATGCCACGTATAGATGAGTTGATCGACCGGCTGGGAACAGCCCGATACATGACGACTCTTGACCTCACAAAAGGGTATTGGCAAATCCCCCTGGCCAAGTCGGCCAAAGAGAAAACCGCATTTGTAACCCCAGACGGGGCGTTCCAATATAAAAGAATGCCGTTCGGGTTACAGAATGCGCCGGCCACATTCCAGCGGAAAATGGACCAGATGCTGAGGCCCCATCGGAAGTATGCTGCGGCTTACCTGGATGACATAATTGTCCATAGCACAGATTGGGCCTCACATCTGCCAAAAGTGCAAGCAGTCCTGGACTCTGTTCGGGAAGCAGGGTTTACGGCTAACCCCAAGAAGTGTACCATTGGGCAGGAGGAGGCCAAATATCTTGGGTACACCATTGGGAGGGGAGTAATAAAACCCCAACTCAACAAAGTCGAGGCCATCCAGAGTTGGCCACGTCCCAACAGCAAGAAGCAGGTACGAGCCTTTCTGGGAATCGCTGGGTATTATCGGCGATTCATTCCCCACTTTGCTTCTAAGGCTGTGCCCCTAACCAACCTGACGAAGGGGAAAGGGTCGGTCATGATTAAATGGACCCCCGAGGCTGAGGCAGCATTCCAATTCTTGAAACAAGCCTTATGTAGCCAGCCAGTGTTGTACTCACCCGACTTCTCTAGAGACTTTGTCGTACAAAGTGATGCGTCAGATGTGGGGTTAGGAGCAGTATTGTCCCAGGTCTGGAACGGGGAAGAGCACCCAGTCATTTACCTCAGCAGGAAGTTGAAGTCCCATGAGGTAAATTACGCCACCGTTGAAAAGGAGTGTTTAGCGGTGAAGTGGGCTCTAGATTCCCTTCGGTACTACCTGCTAGGTAGGCACTTTGACATGGTTACGGATCACGCTCCGTTAAAGTGGATGGCTCAAAACAAGGAAACAAATAGAAGAGTGAATAGGTGGTTCCTGGCCCTCCAGGAATTCAACTTCACAGTAAAGCATCGCCCTGGCGTTCAAATGGGGAATGTGGATGCTTTGTCTCGAGTACATGAATGCCTGATTGCTGGTGTTCCAACCCCGAGGTTAAAACAAGAGGGGGGGGTATGTGACAGCAGGAAGGTAAAGTCACCTGGTTGCATCCAGGGGGGTAGATATATTTCGCCCAGATTCAGGCTTTACGCCGATTTGTACAACTAGGTGGAGAGTTGTATAAGGCTAGTGTGCTCATGGATGACTCTTACCTCTAGGGAGAGTGTGGGGCGTCGTGCAGACAGAGTTGATGAGGCCAGCTGAAGCCTGTCAGTTCGTTTAAGGCCTCTATAAAAACTCCCAGATTCATTAGATGTTAGCTCATGCCTGGAACCAGACCTGTGTGGACTGTCTAGGGAGAGTGAACCCCTGTGCGGTGAGAGAAAGCCTGTGTGGCTATATTTTGCTTGGACATTTAAAACCAGGGACTTAGGGACTAGGACAGCACTAGGCTGATCCCAGTTGTTAGTTAGGAAACCTGTATGTTTAGTCAGAGGTCAAGTTGACCAGGATTTATTTTGTTTATGTTTTTTTTGCCTTGCTGTGTTTTTGTCACTGTAAATAGAAAATAAACCGCACCTTTTTGATTTTGAAAACCACAACCTCCGTCTGCTGGGCCTGTTTTTGGGTGGGGAGCCCATCCCGGGGGTCACACATACCCGCTGCCGAGCTAACCCCCTCACAATATATATATGTGTGTGTAGCGGGGTCTCTTCTAAGGCCCCAGGACTACATTACCCAGAACCCCATTCGGCCCCAGGGCGGAGGTTCCACCGCAGAGACTCATGGGAGGGGTTACTTAAGTGGGAGGCGAGGGGGAGCTCGCTCTCTTGGGACACGGCGCGTCAAGTGACAAGTCATCCTATGCGGATCGGCTGTGAACCAAGGCCTGCAGCCTGAGGCCTTGCTTGAAGTCCGAAGAGCCTTCCACCATACTGCGGAGCCTGGGTGGATCCTGACCCGTCGTGATAGGACGTGAGCTGGATCGAGGACTCGATCGGAGCAGACGCTGTGTGCGACACACAGGAGGTGGAAGTCCCAGGCTGGGATCGCGCCTGGAGTGGTGAGCGGGCACCTGCCCATATCAATAGACTGAGTTGTGTTCAGGCCTATAGACTGCCTAGGCCCACTGTTCGCTCACCAGTGTTTCTTGGGGGGTCCGGTAGCGGGACAGAGTTGAAGAATCTACCCCCCCCCCGTTTTGCCCTGTTATTTCAAGTTAACACCCAATGTGGATTACAAATGGTTATTCCTTCAAGTGCACCAATGAAAGCTGGCCGGTGAAGAAACCTCCATCCCTTAGGGGAAAGAGACTGAGGCCTCGTACACACGACCGATTTTCTCGTCGTAAAAAACACGTCGTTTTTTTCGACGAGATTCTTGTTAAGCTTGTCGATTTTCTCGTCAAGCTTTCTATGCGTACACACTGTCATTTCCCAATTTCCTCGTGGTTCTCTGCGCTCACGTCCAGCACGTACGACGGCACTATAAAGGGGAAGATCTTTTTTCTTGGCGCCACCCCTTGGGCTGCTTTTGCTGATCTCGTGTTACCGCGTGTGAAGTAAAAGTTTGGGAAGAGACGATTCGCGCTTTTCAGTCTTCGTACTTTTCAGATCGTTTTCTGCCGTTCAGTTTGTGCTTGTGGGTTCGTATCTTGACTTTCAGGGCGTCTAGGCAGGTCGTATCTGTTTTACAGTGCGTTCTTGCCTGTTCGTTTCTGAATTTCAGTTCGTTATTCATAGGCCTTGCTGTTCTAAAGTGCGTTCTGTTCTGTACGTTCTGATTAGACGACCGTTTCCTAGCCATGTCGCCTGGACGTTCTCGTCGTCGAGTTCGTGCTGTGCGTGCGCTTGGTGTTGGTCTGCTTGTTTTGGACCAAGACCAGTCCATGAATGGTGTGAGGAGGAGTTCATGGACCAAGAATTGGTTGCTCCAGCGGGACCAATTCTGCCACATGCCTCTGCTGCGGGAGATCGTCGAGAATAATCCTGAGGACTACAGGAATTTTCTGAGGATGTCTGACCCCGTTTTTCAGGAACTGTTGGCTTTGGTGTCCCCCTATATTACCAGGAAGGACACCGTTATGCGGGAAGCCATCAGTGCTGAGCAGAGGCTCATCGCCACGTTGCGTTACCTGGCGACAGGGAGAAGTCTTCAGGACTTGAAGTTCACCACAGGCATCTCCCCCCAGGCTCTGGGCCTCATAATCCCAGACACCTGTTCTGCTATTATACAAGTCCTGCAGGAGGACTATATTAGGGTAAGTTTTCTCCCTTCACATCACATTTTATGTATTACATGTATGCTAATGTATTGTATTTCTTTCATCCTTTCCTAATTACCATGATTGTAATATGCTGAGAATGTCCCCTTTGTCCCCATGCATGCTGGAAGTTTTTAAATGCCCCTTTTTTATCCTCCCTAAATATTTCCCCTCACTAACTTTTCCAGCAGGGGCGCCTGTTGCTCCAAATGTTGGGGGGTTACAACCCCAATTTCGGAAATAAACTTCCTCCTTTTTTGCTCTGTTGCCTAATAAACGCCCCCAGTTGTCCCCTCCAATGCAGCCATTTAGTCCCCTCTATTGCAGCCAGTTTCCCCCCAGCCCTGCACTTACCTTCTTGTGGTCAGCGCCATCCTTCTTCTGTCCTTGATGTCTTCTCCTTCCCTTCATGTTGCATCAGCCAATCATGTTACCATTAAACAGACTTGGTGAACATGATTGCCAGAGCTGCCTGTCAGTGTTTACACAAGGAATGCCCCCTCCT
This sequence comes from Rana muscosa, assembly GCA_029206835.1. Taxonomy (NCBI): domain Eukaryota; kingdom Metazoa; phylum Chordata; class Amphibia; order Anura; family Ranidae; genus Rana; species Rana muscosa. The sequence continues at coordinate 857,497,998 of CM055117.1, forward strand.
TGCGTCCCCGATTTTTCTTTGAGGAAGCCAATTACATCCCTCAGGTTGTAATTTGCAAGACTTTTTTAATACCTGTTTCTGCTCTGCAATTTTAACCCCCTAAATGACGCAATTAATCATATGTCGGTCGCTTTACAAGAGGCCATCCACCTGAATAGTGTGCGGCATAGACAATACATAGGTTCATGCAACGCATGAACCTATGTATTGTTCTGAGTGATGGGCACAGGAGAGAGGGGACAGTGCTCCAGCGCCCACTCTGGACGCACCGCCACTGCAATGCTATCCTGTGGCCAAACACATCTCCCCCCCCAAAATAATTTAGTAATGGCCCATCAGAGGGGGTGATGAATATGATAAATGAGCCTTCCATTATACTTTTTTTACACACCTTAATAAACGTATAATTAGATTGATGTTGGTCTCTAATTTTTTGGTCTTGAATTTGCTTGTAATGTATGCCTTTGTTTTTCTAATATTATTTCATCTTGTTTCACTCCACAGCTTCCTTCAACGCCACAGGAATGGCAGACTGTGGCATCGGAGTTTGCCAAGCGGTGGGACTTCCCCAACTGCGGTGGTGCCATAGACGGGAAGCACGTCCGCATCGTGCCGCCACCCCGTTCTGGATCCTACTACTACAACTACAAGGGGTTTCATAGCATTGTGCTGATGGCGGTGGTGTCAGCACGGTATGAATTCCTCTATGTTGATGTAGGGAAGAATGGCCGGATGTCCGATGGGGGATCCTTCATCCAGACGGAGTTTGCCCTCCGTCTCCAGAGTGACGACCTTGCATTGCCACCGGATGCAGGGAATATTGAAGGACTCCCCTTTGTTTTCTTGGCTGATGAAGCCTTCGGACTCGGACGGCATCTTATGAGGCCATTTCCACAGAGGACCCTGACCCCAGAGAAGAGTGTGTTCAATTACCGGCTGGCCAGGGCCCGAAGAGTCGTTGAAAATGCCTTCGGCATAATGGCCAGCCGGTTCCGCCTTTTTATGACTTCCATCCACTTGGCGGACTACAAAATAAACTATGTAGTGTTATGCTGCTGTGTGCTACACAATTTTCTTTGCCGCAAAGCGAATTCATATATGGCCTCAGTTTTGCCAGAGGCTGGACTTTCCCCTGCAAATCCCCTTCCGGGCCTGGAATCTGCCCGTCTTGGCTTGCCCCCCCAAAATGCCCGTGTGGTTCGGGACAAATACATGGAGTATTTCACGGGTAGGGGGGCAATTCCTATGCCAGCCTATGTCTAAGTATCCCAATAAAAATCTTGTTTAAACCTTTAATTATTTGTTCTTTCCTGTCTCCTAGTTTGTCTTTGTGCATTTGTAGTGGCAAGTGTATTTTACTTTAGTAAATAACAACCAATTTCACTATGTTACCTTACAAAAGAACCAAATAAGCTTAGAGTGTATTATAAAAAGAAGCTACACGTTGTTTGTGGTCAAATATTTTACTCTCTGCACATTTTTTTTTGTTTTACTTTGGGGTTGGCCTGACCACAACCCGTCAAATTTTGGCTTATGAAAATACAAAAATACCACTTGCATTTCTAAAATGACAACATTGGATACCTCTGAGCAATCTGAGACATTCAGTTACACAAACTATGTCTCTATGTGCCCGTCCTAATATGGGGTCCTGCCACCCCTTGCCCAGCCAAAAATTCAATATGCACACATTTTTACTTTTTTGCAAATAGGAAGTTTACAATCCTGATCCCTATTGTCAACATGTGCTATCTGCCATCAGGGGTGATCAATGGATGTGTTTTGGGGGTGCATCCCCTTCCTCAGTTCACCGACTTTTGATACGAGGAAGGGGTTGCACCCACAAAAGACGTACATGGATATCCCCTGATGGCAGATAGCACATGTTCACACACTGTGTGCATATTCAATTTTTGGCTGCTTTGTTACTCAAAAAATTAGTAAAAATATAAAAACAAACATGTAAAAACAAATGTGTTTGGATGGCTTATTGAATTCTCCCCAAAACATCGAGAATGTCTTTAAATGTTTGTTCCATCACATGGATTCTTTGTTTAATTAGGTCCAGTTCCGTGCTACATTCCATCACTTGCTGGATGAGGCGGAGGGCACTGTCAGCAGAGAACGGTGTGCTATCCTTCACAACATTTCCATCCCCTAAAAACCATAAAAAAAAATTAATAAAACTCTGCAGGCCTACCTCGCTTACCTTAAGCTGTGGTGTCAGATACTGACCTGTTGTGGTGACCAGATCCACAACGTCATCCACCTCTCCTTCCTGCACTTCTCCTTCCTCCACCTCAACTTCCTGCACATCTTTCGGTTGTGGATCTTTGGGAGTTTGGGGTTGCTTGGAAGTTGTGGGGTGCATGTGCTCCCTGGAGTGTCCTCCTCCCAGTCTTCTCTCCCCTATGAGAATAAAACCAAAGGTCTATTTATCACACTGTAAAAATCTCATTTTTAAACTTAAAACAGGCTAAATTGTTTGGAAGTGGGGTACAAGTGTGTGTTTGTGCGGAATTTAAAGAAAAATGCATTCTTTATGACCCCAAATATGTTTATTATTCACATTTGGATGTAATTTTTTGGACATGGAGGCACCACAAATAAACTCTGATGCACCTGTGTGGGACACCCAAAAAAGGCGGGTCTGGTGGCCCACACTATAGTGCTCCAAAGTACAGATGTGGAAGCAGCTGCTGAGTGTCCTCTCCTTTACACTGATTAAAGTTTGCATTTCATTCTCCTTACAAACACATCATCTAGACTTAAAAATTATCCACAATACTTGATCAAAAATGGCAGATGTCTAATTACTTTTGGGGGTCTTAAATAAGCCAAAACCACGGATAGTGGCCGAACGAAGTGTCGGTAACGTAACGAACGATTACTGTGCCCAACCTAGTTCAAAATAATACATTTTGGAAGGGAGTCCAATATGCTTTAAAAAAAAAAAAAGTCAGTTTCTAAAAAGATTAATAGCAGAAAGGTCGTCATTTTACTTACTTTTAGCGAGCATCCTCTTTATGCTCCTCAACTGGTCTGGCTCCCTCAGTTTGAGGTCTGACCACCTCTTTCTGAGCTGCTCATTTGAGCGTTTCACCCCGAACTTCGCCCTCAGACTCTTCACAACTTTAGTGAGGATTTTGGCCTTCCTTCTATTTGGTTTGCTATATGGCCCATGCTTGGCATCATAATCAGCCTTGACCAAGATGTCCACCATCTCCGCCATCTCCGCCAAAGACATATTCGATGCCTTGAATCTCCTCCTTGATCGTGACGTGTCCTCGGTCTCCGGGCTTGTCTCCTCGCTAGTTGCGGAATTATCAGACACCTGCTGTAACTCCGCCATATCTGTCTGCGCGCCGAAAGAGAAGGGGCGGGGAAAAGATGTTAGTTAGAACGTCATGGGCGGGCGACGTGTGCGGAGCGACGTGTTCGAATTTGGACGCATGCGTGGTGTGTATATAGCAAACACACATGTGACTATAGTACGTTCGGTGTGCGGAGAGAGGAGTTCAAGTGACGGACGTGCGAACGAAGGTATGTGATTTTGTGAGACTTGTTAAAATTGTTGGCCTATACTGTCTTGAGATTGTTGGAGGATATATATGGTGACTAGGATGTGAAGGAGGTTAGACTGTTTGCCTCACATTATTTAAATATAATTTATTTTACTTGCAGATACAATATGAATGTATTTATTAGCGACAAAGAGTTCCTGGCGGAATTTATTGACCGGGTAAGGGAGCTGCCGGCTCTGTGGGAGACCAAAAACCCCATCCATAAAAAAAAAGGGGTGAGAAAAGCAGCGCTGGAGAAGCTGCTCCCATTTGTGCATACCAAGGTGCCCACAGCCACAGCAAAACAAGTGGACACTAAAATTGGGAGCTTGAGAGGTACCTACAGGACTGAACGCTCTAAGGTGCTGGCTTCTCAGAGGTCAGGAGCAGCAGCAGATGATGTTTATGTCCCGGTTTTGTGGTACTACAGCAGGATGTCCTTCCTGGATGACCACATTGAGCCAAGGCCATCACTCTCCACTCTTCCCCCCAGACTTCCCTGCAGCCAACCTGAGCCTTCTCTGGAGCAAGAGGAGGCAGCCATCCTGGATGATCCTGATTTGGCCATCTGGAGCCAGGTATAGTATTAACTGAAAATGTAGTGGGATAAAATTAATGTTTCCCAAATATGTCAGGATGAGAAACATACATTATTTTGTATTCAACAAGTGAAATCATGATCTGTAGACATTATTCTGCACTTAATTGTGTGGTAAATAGTCAAGCTGATGTAGTGGTAAATTTAAAGCAAGGATTTATGCATTTACATTCTAATTGCTTCCATCAGGATTACAAAGTTTGATGCAAAGATTAAACCAACATATTAAACTATGTTTCTTTTTCATACACAGGATGAAATCAGCCAGGAGGAGGGTCTGGAAACTGTCAGGCAGGAGGAGGAAGGGCCCAGTGGCAGCCAGGAGGTGGCAGGGCCCAGTGGCAGCCAGGAGGTGGCAGGGCCCAGTGGCAGCCAGGAGGTGGCAGGGCCCAGTGGCAGCCAGGAGGTGGCAGGGCCCAGTGGCAGACAGGAGGTGGCAGGGCCCAGTGGCAGACAGGAGGTGGCAGGGCAAAGGAGAAGCACCAGATCCCAGGTGCCTCCCATCAGGCTTCACAAAAGAGGCAGGAGGGACAGGACCACCAGTGAGGCAGCAATGGCCCTTATTAAAGAGGCCCATGCCACCCTCAAGGAGCCCACATCCCCTGAAGAGGCCATTGCCGGCCTAGTGGAGGCTAAGTTCAAGGTGATGAGCATGGAGCAACGCCTCCTATGCGAACCCCTGCTCATCACCTTGCTCAACAAGGGGGTGATGGAGCAAATTACCCCCAATACCGCCATATGTGAGGTGGCCCAACTGACCCAACCTCAACCTCCACCTCCACCTTCCTCTTCTGCCCCACCCCCTTCTGCTACCCCTCCACCTTCTGCCCCACCCCCTTCTGCTACACCTCCACCTTCTTCTTCTGCCCCACCCCCTTCTGCTACACCTCCACCTTCTGCCCCACCCCCTTCTGCTACACCTCCACCTTCTGCCCCACCCCCTTCTGCTACACCTCCACCTTCTTCTTCTGCCCCACCCCCTTCTGCTACACCTCCACCTCCTCCTCCTGACAGGAGTACCCCTCCAGTGGGCCAGCCTCCAGCTAAATGAAGAAGGAAGGCTTCAGTAAAGGCTGCAGGGAAGGTTGCCAGGAAGAAGAGGAAGTGATGGCCTTGCTTCATTGTGGTCGCACTGGTCGGACAGAAGGCAGCCTGTTGTAGTACCACACACTTGGGACATATATCTCACCTGCTGCTGTTCCTGACCTCTGGGAGGCCAGCATCAGATTGTGTTCTGAAATGTGGGCCTTCTCAAGCTCCCAATTTTAGTGTCCACACAGGGTTGCTGTGTGCTCTGGGGTCCCTGGGATGCACAAATGGCAGCAGCTTCTCCAGCGCTGCCTTCTCTTTATTTAATTTATAAACATGAATAAATGTGTTTTTTGTTTAAGTTCATACTTGACTATGTGTATTTTTAAATAAAAAAAAACAAGCTTTGGAGTAAGCAGATACATTTGACTGACAATAAAAGGCACAGATATCACCCCCCCAAAAGAATAACTAAATCTGATTAGCTCAAAAACATGGTGTGAAATTTTAAAAATATAGATTAGAAAATTAAATGGGAGATCGCTATCAAAACATTGAGAAATTATAATTAACATCATTTTGAAAAATCTAACCATTTAAATTATTCCTAAAAACTTGCACGATATAATACACATAAATCTTATAAAGAGCAGCATGAAAAAGGTTAAAAATAAGGCATAACTCTGTGTGAATATCAGCAGCAAAAGAAGGTCTCTCGTTTTGATTAATGTAACATTCTAACGAAGAATTCAATGCAGAACATTTAAACGATGAAATATTTATGAGCGTGACGAATGTGCTCTCTCCATTATGAAGGCTTGTTTTACCAGAAGATGCGCTCCCGTCTCATAGTTGCTTGTGAGCATGCGCGCTTTTGGAAGAGTCGTAAAAGCATACACACGAACCATTTTCTCGTCACAAAACAGGCCGACGAGAAACACGACGAGGAAATCTGGACTCCTGACGAGAAAATAGAGAGCAGGTTCTCTATTTTCTCGTCGAGATTCTCGTCAAGTTTCTCGTCGTAAAACCATACACACGAACGTTTTTCTAGACAAAAAAACTCTCGCGGCACTTTTCTTGACTGTTTACGACGAGAAAATCGGTCGTGTGTACGAGGCCTAAGTTCCATTCCATGTCAGGCCTGACTTAGATGGGGAGTTTAGAAAGTTTGTGTTACTACGCCATAGGCGAGCACACGCTATAATAGCACCGCGTGGTGGACACTGCGCGGCGCCATATTACTGTGCTGCACCTAGTACATTGATTGATGCAGGGCTCTGCAGGCCCAGGTATATGTTGCATGTTATACCTTGAATCCTTCATTACCAGTAAAGCTGATATTTATATTTTATCTTCTTGCCTCAGTGTGTTGTCTGACTGTTTAGAGATTATTAACCACTTAGCAACCACCTGCCGACAAATAACGTCGACAAGGTGGTTGCTTAACTCTGGGAGGACGTTATATAACGTCCTCCCAGAATCGCGCTCCCGCGCGCCCCCTGGGGCGCGCACACGGGTAACTCCGTGACCGCCGGGTCCAGAGGACCCGGCGCATCACGAATCACGGTAAATCGCCGCTGATAGCGGCCGTTTACCACGTGATCGCTCCGTCAAATGACGGAGCAATCACTTGTAAACAGACCGGCGTCATGTGATGACGCCGGTTCCTCTCTCCCCTCTCTGTACCGATCGGTACAGTGTGAGAGGAGAGGGGAGGGAGCAGATCAAGGCAGCAGCTCTGTGGGCTGGATCTGTGACAATTGCAGTCACAGATCCAGCCATCCATCCATCCCTGCTCAGCCATCCCTGGTGCAATACCCTGCCAATACTCTGCAAAATACCCTGTGCAATACTCTGCAAAATACTCTGCAATACCCTGGTGCAATACTCTGCAATACCCTGGTGCAATACTCTGCAATACCCTGGTGCAATACTCTGCAATACCCTGGTGCAATACTCTGCAATACCTGGTGCAATACTCTGCAATACCCGGTGCAATACTCTGCAATACCCTGCGCAATACTCTGCAATACCCTGCACAATACCCTGCAAAATACTCTGCAATACCCTGCGCAATACCCTGCAAAATACTCTGCAATACCCTGCGCAATACTCTGCAATACCCTGCGCAATACTCTGCAATACCCTGCGCAATACTCTGCAATACCCTGCACAATACTCTGCAAAATACTCTGCAATACCCTGCGCAATACTCTGCAATACCCTGCGCAATACTCTGCAATACCCTGCACAATACTCTGCAATACCCTGCACAATACTCTCCAATACCCTGCGCAATACTCTGCAATACCCTGCGCAATACTCTGCAATACCCTGCGCAATACTCTGCACAATACTCTGCAATACCCTGCACAATACTCTGCAATACTCTGCAATACCCCCTGTGCAATACCCCGTGCAATACCCTGCCATACTCCAATACCCTGCCATACTCCGCAATACTCCGCAATGCCCTGCATTACTCCGCAATACCCAGCAATGCCCGGCAATACTCCACAATGCCCGACAATACTCCGCAATGCCCGGCAATACTCTGCAATGCCCAGCAATACTCCGCAATGCCCGGCAATACTCTGCAATAACCACTTCCCGCCCGCCGGCCGTCATATGACGTCCTTGACTTTGTGCTGGGAATATCTGAATGATGGGTGCCACTACAGGCATCATTCGGATATTAGCTTTTTCAGCCGGCGATTCCCTACACCATAAGAACAATCATAGCGGCTGTTCCGCCGCTTGATCATTCTTACGGGAGGCGAGAGGGGATGTCCCCCCCTCCCCCCCGCCGCCCTCCGGTGCTTCTACCGACTCACCGCTACGATCAAAGCCAGGATTGTTGTTTTTTTTTTGTTTGTTTTTTCAGGTTTCTCAGCCTAGAGGTGAGACGTGGGGTCTTATTGACCCCATATCTCACTGTAAAGAGGACCTGTTATGCCATATTCCTATTACAAGGGATGTTTACGTTCCTTGTAATAGGTATAAAAGTGATAAAAAAAAAATTTGGGGCGGAAAAACATGTCAAACTAAAATAAATAAAGTAAAATGAACAATAAAAAAAAATATATTTTTTTAAAGCGCCCCTGTTCCCGTGAGCTCGCATACAGAAGCGAACGCATACTTAAGTCCCGCCCACATATGAAAACGGTTTTCAAACCACACATGTGAGGTATCTCTGCGAACGTTAGAGCGAGAGCAATAATTCTGGCCCTAGACCTCCTCTGTAACTCAAAACCTCTAACCAGTAAAAATATTTAAAGCGTCGCCTATGGGGATTTTTTAAGTAGCGAAGTTTGACGCCATTCCACGAGTGTGTGCAATTTTTAAGGGTGACATGTTAGGTATCTATTTACTCGGCGTAACTTTATCTTTCACATTATGCAAAAACATTGGGCTAACTTTACTGTTTTTTTGTTTTTTTTTAAGCACAAAACATTTTTTTTCCGTAAAAAACGCGTTAAAAAAATTGCTGCGCAAATATCGTGCGAGATAAAAAATTGCAACAACCACCATTATATTCTCTAAGGTCTTTGCTAAAAAAACATATATAATGTTTTGGGGTTCTATGTAATTTTCTAGCAAACAAATGATGATTTTTACATGTAGGAGAGAAATGTCAGAATTGGCCTGGGTGCTCCAGAACGCCTGAAGGTGCTCCCTGCATGTTGGGCCACTGTATGTGGCCACGCTGTGTAAAAGTCTCACACATGTGGTATCGCCATACTCGGGAGTAATAGCAGAATGTGTTTTGGGGTGTAATTTGTGGAATGCATATGCTGTGTGTGAGAAATAACCTGCTAATATGACAATTTTGTGGAAAAAAAAAAAAATCTTGATTTTGCAAAGAATTGTGGGAAAAAATTACAACTTCAAAAAACTCACAATGCCTCTTTCTGAATACCTTGGAATGTCTTCTTTCCAAAAAGGGGTCATTTGGGGGGTATTTGTACTTTTCTGGCATGTTAGGGTCTCAAGAAATGAGTTTGGCCGTCAGTACTTCAGGTGTGATCAATTTTCAGATATTGGCACCATAGCTTGTGGACTCTGTAACTTTCACAAAGACCAAATAATATGCACCAATTTGTACTTATTTTTACCAAAGATATGTAGCAGTATAAATTTTGGCCAAAATTTATGAAGAAAAAATAGTAATTTGCTAAATTTTATAACAGAAACGAAAAAAAAATCATTTTTTTACAGAATTTTCAGTCTTTTTTCTCTTATAGCTCAAAAAATAAAAAACCCAACAGTGATTAAATACCACCAAAAGAAAGCTCTATTTGTGTGAAAAAAAGGACAAAAAATTCATATGGGTACAGTGTTGTATGACTGAGTAATTGTCATTCAAAATGTGAAAGCTGAAAATTGGTCTGGTTATTAAGGGGGTTTAAGTGCCCAGTGGTCAAGTGGTTAAGTATAATACACCTGAGAGTGATAGGGGTTTAACCCTAGACTGACTGTGCCAGAGTGGGTCGAGTAAGATTGCCGGGGGTTGGCGGTACTGCGTGCAGGGCCCGAAATCAAATCAGCGGCTCTCTTAATTGGGGGTAGCGCTACATATATATATACATATAACCATAAATAAGTAATAACATAAATCAATGGTTGTGCTGTAAAATGTGCTAGAGTTATAAAGTAATTAAATGCATGGTTTGTGTGTTGAAGTGAAAAAATATTAAATTGTTACCATAATGGCTAAAAAAGAAAATGTGAAAAAAATATGATATAATATGATATAATATCTATCGGGGAAGCCTCCTAGACATAGGAATTTGGGATTCATGCTTTGCTATTATATCATATTTTTTCACATTTTCTTTTTTAGCCATTATGGTAACAATTTAATATTTTTTCACTTCAACACACAAACCATGCATTTAATTTCTTTATAACTCTAGAACATTTTACAGCACAACCATTGATTTATGTTATTACTTATTTATGATTTTATATATATATATATATATATATATATATATACACCGTATATACTCGAGTATAAGCCGAGATTTTCAGCCTTTTTTTGGGGCTGAAAGTCCCCCCCTCGGCTTATACTCGAGTCATATAAATTTTTACATTGTAAATATTACCTGTAAAGAAGTTGCGGCTGCGGCGTCCATCGTTCAAATTCCGCGGCGTCCATCGTTCAAATTCCGCGGTCTCTTCCTGTTCCTTCCTTGATAGGCGAGTCTCAGCAGACACTCTCCGCCTATCACGAACGTTCTCTCATCCTCAGTTTTCCAGCAGACGTCTGTGATTGGCGGAATACCCAACACAGTGTCTGCTGGGAAAACTAAGGATGAGAGAATGATCGTGATAGGCGGAGAGTGTCTGCTGAGACTCGCCTATCAAGTAAGGAACAGGAAGAGACCGCGGAATTCGAACGATGGACGCCGCGGAATTCGAACAATGGACGACGCAGCCGCAACTTCTTTACAGGTAATAATTACAATGTAAAAATTTCTATTTACAGGGAACAGCGAGCTAGGGAACAGTGGGGCATCGGCTTATACTCGAGTCAGTAAGGTTTCCCAGTTTTTTTGGGCAACATTAGGTACCTCGGCTTATACTTGAGTCGGCTTATACTCGAGTATACACGGTGTATATATATATATATATATATATATATATGTGATTATATATTTATCTTTATCACATTCACATACACAGATACACCAGCACTAATTTCACCATGCTTGTCAGCTGATCCCAATTAAGTCAACATCCTGTCTTTATATAGACCTGCCTACATGTTAGACTCTCCCAAAGGCACTCAGGGACACTTCCATCTGTGGTCAGATTCTAAATAGACTTACCAAATAGACCCAAACTAATATATAGCCTAGTGTTATTTAATAACATCTTTGCTATTTATTCAACAGCCCTCTCTGTACCCAGAAGGGTTAATTACCTTCATTATCCTCTGCTCCATGCGCTTGATGTCTCTGGGATGAATTGGATGTGTCGCCTCAGGAGGTATGGCTATACCTACATATGGAAATTAATACTCAGGGTATACCATCCACTCTTTGGCCTGCTTAGTGCAGCCAATAATGGAATGATACACTGATATGTTTATTTATTACTTTTATCTTAGATATATACCTCTGGAATCTGTGTTCTTTGGTGAGGGTCCAGTTTATCCTCCAGGGCGGACCCATTTGACTGACCCGCATCTCGGCCATTGCGTGGCCCAGCTCCCATGGTGAGACTTTGGGGCTCTGTCTGGCTTTATGGTTCATGTGATGGATTAAATTTTTATTATAAAATATAATTTCATACATCCACATTTTTCCATTTTATATTAACCATGTTGTTTCTTTGTTTGTAGCCATGTGACAAAAACTCATATTTATCTACTGAAAAATATTGATAGTATCTAGCTCCTGAAGAAGCGGATTGTACGGAATCATAAAACGCGAAACATGTCGAGTCTTGTATACTATGCTACTGTATATGTATGATATTCCATTGGCAACAATGGTATGCCTATATGAGTGGTCTTATGTTTGTCACAACGATTTTTAATCTATAAACATGTACATGGTAAATTTGTTTTATATCTGTGTAATAAAAACCTTTTATATTTATACTTTTGACTGTACATTGGTCTCGCATACGGTGCCCACATAGTCCAATTAAGCCTCTTCCTCCTATACAATATATATATATATATATGTATATATATATATGTAGCGGGCATTTCAATTGGGGGGGGGGAGCATCTGGGTTATTCAACCCGGATGTACTAATTGTTAGGGAGTCTGAGAACCTCTTTTGTGGTTCTTGGAGGACTCTGGTGGTGCAAGGTTCCCTGCGGCCTGCAGGTGGCGTTGTCGCCCTGGGCCAGAGTTGAACCCGCACCGCAAGACTGCTCCCTTTTTGTCCTTTCCTGGTGCTGGTACGGCGGGGCGGGGAACCCGCTGTGATGCAGAGGGAGAGGGGATAAAAGGGGCAGACGCCCTGACCACGTGGTGGTCCGAGGGTTCAGAGTTCGGAGTTGGAGGACGCGGCCACACCCAGGCACCTTCAGCCTGGGTGCTGGCGTTCCAGAGTTCCGGGCCCAGGTGCCCTTGACCTGGCCGGAGCGAGAGATGGAGTCCATCCCAGGCACCTTAAGCCTGGGGTGAGGTACTTTGGCCAAGGCCTGGGGCCCAGTAACTTTGACTGGGTTCTGCGAGGGTGGAGGAGTCCGAGGGGCCCTAAGGTGTTGGGACCCGTATCTGAGGTGAGGAGGCCGGGGAGTGTAACCCTTCCGAATAGTCCGGTACAGCATTAATCCGGTGACGGCGGGGCCTCTGGTAACTCTCTTGGAGGGATGTCTTCCCCCTGACAGGGGCTGCAGCGTAGCGAAGGTAACTCCAGTTCCTGTTCATTAGAGTCGCTGGAAGAGACTCTGAAGCCAAAAAGTACGTTTTACAGCCACTGTGCTTAGCAACCGTTGGTGAAACCTCAACGGTTTAGTTTCTTTGAGGATTGTGCCTTGACCTACTCCCCACCAATACTGAACTGTTCTATGGATCTCAAACTGTCTGCTCGCAAAGGACTATTTGTTTGCCGTTATGGAATAAATAAGTGTTGGACCTTTTCAGTGTGTGGTATTCCAATTACTGGGAGCAAAGGGGGTTATCAGCAGAACAGACTTGGCTCTGAGCGTATACACAGCCCGAAGGTAATCTGGTGCTGGCCTTCACCTCTACATGCTGTAATCTAGAGGACATGGGCCATGGCGCACCTCGCTCTCCCCTTCAAGGTATCCCTAGACCGGAGCCAGAGTAACCGCTAAAGAAGAAGAGAGAGGGTGAGGCCACTACACGTGGGGGCTCGTAAGTCCGGGATGTGTATTTCATGTATGGAGCTAAGAACGTCTGTGTTTGAACTTTGCTGCCCGGTGGAGTTCCGAGTAGGTCGGCCATGTTTGCAAGCGCGCCATGAGGCACACCATAACTGTGCAGTTCGTGGGCGGGGAGAAGGGAAAGCCCGCGAACAAGTGCAGAGTATGGGAGGAGTCTGGCCATGTGGAAGTAGTCACGTGGGGATTCCGGCGCGAGTTGGTCAGTGCGCAATGGAGCAGCAGACAGTCGGGATGACCTCAAGTACCCCGTGGATTCCGGTTCCCTACCCCAAGATGACTTCCTTTGCTGCTTCCATAACGGACACAGGAATAAGACTTAGGCCCCGAGGACGTTTGGCTCTGTATGTATGCAGAGACATAGAGGCCCTCGTGTGATCTGTCCCGGCTGCTCGGGACTGGTGGCCAACTTGAAGCCATTTGGGCGATGTGAGGCCTGCAAGGAGTTTCTTTTTGAGGTGGAGCCATCTACAGAAAGGCCCTGAGCCTTCCACCTCAACTGCCTCGCAGGTACCGCCACTCCGGAAGGGGAGATCAAGGCCTTTGCGGAGATTTCTGTGCGCACTGACCAGGGCAAAGAGAGTGCCCAACCGGAGACTGAGAGAGAAAAATCCAAAAATCAGAGGATGCTGCTTCGGTCACCACAAGCTCCCTGCTCCCACCTCCGAAGAGGAAAGTCGACCTTGTACAGGCATCCTATGGTCATGGAAGAGCTTCGCCCCGCCGCTTGCCTGGCCTGGATGGATCCGGAGGGAAGAGCCCTGGACATCCCTGTTCTGCTAAAGGCCCAGGTGAGCCAGGGGTTGGGACTGTGTGTGTGGTTGGAGGTGTCGGAAGTCCACTGTCAGTGGAGCCTGTAAGAGAGGGTGATTCCGTATCTACTGGGAATTACCTGCCCGCAGAAATGTACGACACCTCCGACCTAGAGTCGCTGTCAGATGCCGGCGATGATGGCGAGATCGATGAGGTCTTTCACCGCAAGGGTTACGACAGGATGCCATTATTCGCGCTCCGTGCACCAAGGGATCTGCCTATGTCTACAGGGGATAGTACACCCCGGGTGGAGGCCCCGGAGCCCGGGGAGAAATCTGGTCTCCTGCCTACCCTTCCATGCTCCGGATCACCTACTGCTTCATCCGTTCCGGTGACGGGAATGCAACGTTCATCACTGCGGGCTCCTAGGCCCAAGCCAACGGAGGTAGTTAAAGTACCTCGGCATCCTGAGTCCATCGTCCCACCTGGAGAAGGAGAGCGGGCGACGATGCCACCTTTGGCCCGGTTACAGCGGCTCTTCTGTCAGAGAGTTGCCCGCGAATATGGGTGGGAGTACCCATACCTACCCCGGGACTTGCTTTTTGAAGTGGAGGTCCTGCGGCAGCGATGGTATGATGAGTTTGTCTGGGAAAAGCTCAAAGTGCCCCATGCTCGCCGATACCTTTCGTGCTCATCCCCCGTGTCTAAGAAGTTCAAAGACTATAAGGCGGAGTGGATGTTAGGTCGGCACATCCATGCGGACAGGGTGCTTATTTGTTGCAAAGATGGAGAGAACATTGAATATAATGTGGAGACTTTCGATAATCACTTGAAGCCCCTGTTCCTGCCGCACCCAAAGTTCTACCTTTAGGAGGAAAAGACTCCTGTATGCTCTGTTTGTCGTTCATTGCTGAACTTGCCGGAACACAAGGACTGTGCCCTAGTTTTTTTTTGTATTTGGGCGTTTTACTCTTTGGAGAAATGGGAGCTGTTACTGTTTGTTCTCCCTCTTTCTCCCTGCACTGCAAAGAAGATAATGACTTTGGGGTGTAGTTAGTGTAGACACAGTAAGAGAAGAAGGAAAGTTGTCTGGAGGATTCGGCTAAGTGTCATGACCGTGGCACTGTCACCAGGTGGCAGAGCTGTGCAACGACTGTTTGTTTTTTTACACTTGCACCACCATACTCATTGGAGCGAATGGGCCTCTTCAAGGACAGGCCCGTTCATTCCAAGAAAGCACACATTGTGGTAGGATGTTTGTTTTTTCCCTTTCTGCAGGAGATTCGTCTGTCAAGGCTGCTGAGAATGGGTGGTTCTTAGATAGCAAGGGGGGGATTGTGCATGTGTAAATGTCAGAAGTGTTTTGTTGAAAGTTTTATAGTTTTACTGTTTCATGTTTTCCCTTTCCCATTCTAGGTCTTGGCACAATTCAGGACTAAATTGTGTAGTTTAGTTTCTGAGCGGAGCTTATGTCACCACCTTTGTGTTATGTGAGTTTGGACCAGACGCTGGGGACCAGTGTCAAATCACCCGGGGGAGAGTGTAGCGGGCATTTAAATTTGGGGGGGAGCATCTGGGTTATTCAACCCGGATGTACTAATTGTTAGGGAGTCTGAGAACCTCTTTTATGGTTCTTGGAGGACTCTGGTGGTGCAAGGTTCCCTGCGGCCTGCAGGTGGCGTTGTCGCCCTGGGCCGGAGTTGAACCCGCACCGCAAGACTGCTCCCTTTTTGTCCATTCATGGTGCTGGTGCGGCGGGGCGGGAAACCCGCTGTGACGCAGAGGGAGAGGGGAGAAAATGGGCGGACGCCCTGACCACGTGGTTGTCCGGGGGTTGTCCGGAGTGGTGGTCCGAGGGTTTAGAGTTCGGAGTTGGAGGACGCGGCCACACCCAGGCACCTTCAGCCTGGGTGCTGGCATTCCGGAGTTCCGGGCCCAGGTGCCCTTGACCTGGCCGGAGCGAGAGATGGAGTCCATCCCAGGCACCTTAAGCCTGGGGTGAGGTACTATGGCCAAGGCCTGGGGCCCAGTAACTTTGACTGGGTTCCGCGAGGGTGGAGGAGTCCGAGGGGCCCTAAGGTGTTGGGACCCGTATCTGAGGTGAGGAGGCCGGGGAGTGTAACCCTTCCGAATAGCCCGGTACAGCATTAATCTGGTGACGGCGGGGCCTCTAGTAACTCTCTTGGAGGGATGTCTTCCCCCTGACAGGGGCTGCAGCGTAGCGAAGGTAACTCCAGTTCCTGTTCATTAGAGTCACTGGAAGAGACTCTGAAGCCAAAAAGTACGTTTTACAGCCACTGTGCTTAGCAACCGTTGGTGAAACCTCAACGGTTTCGTTTCTTTGAGGATTGTGCCTTGACCTCCTCCCCACCAATACTGAACTGTTCTATGGGTCTCAAACTGTCTGCTCGCAAAGGACTATTTGTTTGCCGTTATGGAATAAATAAGTGTTGGACCTTTTCAGTGTGTGGTATTCCAATTACTGGGAGCAAAGGGGGTTATCAGCAGAACAGACTTGGCTCTGAGCGTATACACAGCCCGAAGGTAATCTGGTGCTGGCCTTCACCTCTACATGCTGTAATCTAGAGGACATGGGCCGTGGCGCACCTCGCTCTCCCCTTCAAGGTACCCCTAGACCGGAGCCAGAGTAACCGCTAAAAAAGAAGAGAGAGGGTGAGGCCGCTATATATATATATATATATATATATATATATATATATATATAATGTAACTTTAAGAATTTATCATTTTGCTTGTTTCTTACTTTCCTTAGGCATTTTGTTTCTATTCCTGAGAAAATAAAACTGTTGGATATGTAATGACATGAACTGCTGATAAGAATATAAAAGATGGCTCAAAATTGGACTGTCTTATCTAACTAGTTTGATCCAGAACTGCCATGGCCGCGTCCGTGTTTCGGTTCAGTTTCTATTGGTCACATGATGTTACCACCTACTGAACTGTTTGCTTGCTATTAAGAAGATATGAATACTGATTGGACTAACTATATGGTCACACCTAGATTACTGCCCAAAACACTCCTAGATCTTATGCATATTCATAATTATAAATGGTTTAACTTGATGTTTGTGAAACAGAGATACTTCCTTCCTTTGCTCGGCTCACCTGAGCTGGGTCTCTGTTTGTTTGTTTTGTATTTCTCCACTGCAGTGAATAAAAGCACCTGTCACGTACCTGACTGGAGTCTGAAGTGACGAGGTCAGCCTCTCTTGTATCTCCGGCCCTGGCTCCGCTGGAGGTGAGGACAGGAGAAACCAAGGGACCGGAGGAACACAAGTGCCTGCAGAAGCAGCCCTGGAAGCCTGGAACAGATGATGCGACTCTGGGATGGCAGAAGGTCGCAGCAGATTGCAGGACCGAAGTTGCAGAGACCCGGGAAACGGAATTGAGCCAAACAGGAAACAGGAGCGTAGTCACATGGATAGCCGGGTTCAGCAGCAGGCGGACAGCAGCGTACATAGACATAGTACAATAGCCCCAATGGCACTTTCGGAGGCATCCACCTCCAAGACATAGGCCAGGGACGGGTCGGGATGCTTCAGGATGGGAGCTGAAGTGAACAGGGTCTTTAGTTGTTCAAAGGATACTTGTGCTTCCGAGGTCCATCGAAAAGGGACATGTTGTTTGGTTAGCTGAGTGATGGGAGAGATTATGCCGGAAAAGTTTTTAATGAACTTTCTATAAAAATTGGCAAATCCCACAAACCTTTGCACCGCTTTTCTGTCAGTCGGAACCGGCCATTCTAGGACTGCAGCGACCTTCTGAGGATCCATGGCTATACCATCATCAGAGATGACAAGTCCGAGAAACTGTATAGTCTGCTTTTCGAAGTCACACTTCTCAGCTTTGGCATAGAGCTGATGTTCACGAAGTCTACTCAAGACCTTCCTCACATGAGTACGATGTAATTCCTTCGTATCGGAAAAGATAAGGATATCATCAAGGTAAACTATAATAAATAGATCAAGAAAGTCCCGGAACACATCATTTACCAGGTGCTGGAAGGTGACAGGGGCATTGCAGAGACCGAAGGGCATAACTAAGTACTCAAAATGCCCGAAGCGTGTCCTAAAGGCTGTCTTCCATTCATGTCCCTCCTTGATCCGGACTAAGTTGTAAGCTCCCCTCAAGTCAAGTTTGGTAAATATCCGTGCTCCTCGCAACCTCTGGAACAATTCAGGGATCAGCGGAAGCGGGTATCGATTTTTGACAGTTATCTTATTAAGATCCCGGTAGTCAATACAGGGCCTCAGAGAGTGCTCTTTCTTTTCCACAAAGAAAATACCAGCCCCTGCTGGCGAAGAGGAGTGCCGAATAAACCCTTTCTCCAGGCTTTCGTCTATGTATTTGCGCAGGGCCGAAAGGGATCTCTGATCCTGGTAAAAGTTCTATGGGGCAATCGTAAGTCCTGTGTGGAGGCAAGGTATCTGCACTTTTCTTGCTGAAGACGTCTAGGAATTCATGGTAGGCAACAGGTACCAGTTTCAGTGTTTCGGGGTCCGGGGAGATACTGAGGAGCGAAGCAGGATTAAAAGTCCCTTCAGGAAAACAATGTGTCCGGCAATAATTGGATGAGAAGGAGACATCTCCAGAGCACCAGTCAATATGGGGATTATGGGCCTTTAGCCAAGGTAACCCCAGAATAATAGGAAACATGGGTGAGGCGATCACATCCAGACGGAGAAGTTCCCGGTGCCCAGAGGAAGTTTGGCAGGAGATGGGTACAGTCTCTTGGGTTACAGGCCCGGACTTGAGACCAGAGCCATCTGCCAGATGATTGGCAAATCCCTGCTTCTTGGTACATAGAGACAGCCGATGTAAAGTGGCAAATGCTGAATCCACAAAGCAGCTGCAAGCGCCAGAATCTATAATAGCGGATACAAGAATAGTCCTTTCAGATAGCAGGAGCTGGAGCGGAAGGGAAAGGTGGGACTGGCCCTTTCCGGGAAGATGCATCATGTAGGGCAGCGGAGAAGCGGCTTTGGCAGGTTTCACAGGACAAGTCTGTATGAAATGGCCAGTCTTTCCGCAGTAAAAGCAAAGTCTGCTACCTTGTTGCCGTAGGCGTTCCGAAGAAGACAGAGGTGGTCTGGGGAAACTTCCACAGGATGAGTCATTGTACCCCTTGTTCCTCATGGGCACTTCCCGTGTCCTGGAGGAGATTGCAGAGAGAGAGGAGGTGGTACTAGAAGATACTGGTGGTGTGGTATTGGTCCTCTCCGATTGTCTTTCCCGTAGCTGCCGATCGATCTGAATAACAGAGTTGATCAAATCTTCCAGGGATGTGGGTATTCCCACACAGGCTAGTTCGTCTTTTAAAGAATCAGAAAGTCCGAGACGAAACTGATGGTGGAGAGCGGCCCTATTCCACTGGGTATCTGTGCTCAGAACATGAAAGTCCGACACATAGTCTTCAACAGACCTTAGGCCTTGCTGGAGTCTGCTGAGCGTGAATTCTGCAGTCTGCTGGAGAAAAGGATCAGCATACAGCTGGGACATAGCAGAGAAGAAGGAGTTAGCGGTTGTCAAAGCCGAATCGTGTTGTTCCCGAAGATGATGAGCCCAGGAAAGAGGTTCTTTAAGTAGTAAGGTAATGATGAACCCCACTTTGATGTTTTCAGAAGAGAAGGTTCGGGGTAACAAGGAGAAATAAAGTTCACAGGTATTTCGGAAGGTGCGATACTGCTTGCGATCCCCGGAAAATCGCTCAGGCAACGGCACTCTGGGTTCTGGAGGAGTGACGGGCACGCAGAGCAGACTGAAGTCGGTTTGCACAGAAGAGCTCACAACAGCAGGAGAGGTGGAGGCAGGTGAGGCATCAAGCTGGTTCAGGAGCTGATCTTCCATCCGGTTCAGATTGGTTTGAAGGTTCTGTACTGTCCGGGATAGTGCAGAGAGGGATTGGCAAAAGTCCACAAAAGATGAGGCCTCCCTTTCAGACTCCATTGCTGGCTGACGGATACTGTCACGTACCTGACTGGAGTCTGAAGTGACGAGATCAGCCTCTCTTGTATCTCCGGCCCTGGCTCCGCTGGAGGTGAGGACAGGAGAAACCAAGGGACCGGAGGAACACGAGTGCCTGCAGAAGCAGCCCTGGAAGCCTGGAACAGATGATGCGACTCTGGGATGGCAGAAGGTCGCAGCAGATCGCAGGACCGAAGTTGCAGAGACCCGGGAAACGGAATTGAGCCAAACAGGAAACAGGAGCGTAGTCACATGGATAGCCGGGTTCAGCAGCAGGCGGACAGCAGGGTACATAGACATTAGGCAGGAGCGAGGTCAACAGGAAGCCGGCTTCAGAAACTGGTAATCAGAGAAGTAGCGAAGTCCAGCAGCAAGGTCAGGGGAAGCCAAGGTTCGGTAACAGGTATCAGGCAGATTCAGGTAGCAGGTAGGGGTACTGGAATGCTGAAGATCCGTCAGCGCTAGACTGGTGTCAGTGCGCCCCTTAAATAGGCCAACTGGCACCAGAGGAAAGCGTGGACGCGTTCCCTCGAACGCGCCCGCGCGCAGGCGCATTGGCGCATCTGCGCACACGCATGCGCGGATGCGCCCGGAGCGCACTGACAGTTCTCTTACAGCACCCCATTGTAGCACCCTGGTGTTTAGGCAGGGTTGCTCCCAAATTTACCTGCCAGGTATCGCTACTTTGGCTAATTGTTGAGGATCAATTGATTTCACTCTAAGTCTGTAATTGCTGCACTTCTCTATTTTGCCTCTAGGTGGCTGGGCACTTGGTGGCATTAGATAAGACAAAGGCACTGCAAGGTCAGATTATGGGTATATGGGGTGTCTCAGCCAATGGGCAGGGGTTTTCTTACATTTCTTGACCTGCTGAGAGAGCCTATATATTTGGGTGGATTCCGGTGATCAGTGTTCTGTGCCACCTGGATGGATGTCTGGGTGGACATGTGTTGTATTTCCTGGGCTGCTAGGCCGGAGTTTGGGCCTATCCTGGGCACATCTGGCTGCTAGGCTGTCTGAGGGCCTATCCAGAAGCAAGAGAGCAGCGCAAGGTTGAGATTGCGGCTTACAGTCCAACCAGAATTGATAGTTCTGCTGGCCGTAGAACCTGTCGTGGTCGGAGGTAGAAGGGAAGCTGGCGCCACTAAGGAATCAACCACCTTATTACCAGTGAGTAGCTGAAGCAGGTACTGAAGCAGAATTCTCACCAACCGGAGACGGTGAAGAATCAGGAAACTTCAGCAGGTATCAAGCCAGGGACCCAGCCAGCAGAGGGGACGCTTGCAGAGCAGCCTCGTGTGTCAAGCCAGGGACCGAGCAGGCCAGTGGGGTGAAGCTTGAGAAGTTTCTGGAGTGCCAAGCTAGGGACCCAGCAGAGAAGCGAGGGTGACGCTTGAGGAAGATACTATAGTGAAGATCGGAGGAGCTCAAAGGGATTCAGTGGCAGTGAATCATCTAGTATAGTGAGAGAGACTGGAAGTAGTGGAAGTGAAGGAACTGTTACACTTTGGTTTGGAAACTGTTAAAGACTGTTGCCATAGGAGACAGCATTCCTACACATGCAGATGTGGCGTCTTGCTGGATGCCTTTCCTTGAATGGCTGTCCTCCTGTAGAAGTCTCGGAGTCTGCTAATTAACATTGCAACTTCCTAAGGATGTCCTGGACCTAACCCCCTCTCCCAAAGTTCTGTTAAGAGAAATGAAATCTATTTGCATTCAAGAAGGTGCCCATGAATCTACCTTACATTACACCCACTATGCCTTGCAACCCACCATATACAGAAAGATTTCAGCTATCTCTGGCTCTGGAGGTTCTCATTAGACTGAAGGAGGCCTAGGACATTGCTACATAATATTTTACAAGATTTTGATCTACTATTTCATCTGAATGGTCTTGTTTGGAGACTCCCTAACCTGATTTAACACAAGCAATTGTGCTGCAAGTTTGAAAATGACTTGCTAAGCTTTTGCTAGACTTGCCAGGCTTCACAAGTTTGTTGCACAAATGCAGTCCACATTGCATGACTCCAGATACACTTTGTTTGCAAACATTCTGCAAGTCAGCTGGAAGTTCTGGTTCAGTTATGTTGTGCAATAGTCATCCCGCCACATGGGTCACTGTGGCTGAATTTTCATAATTTGCAGAGCTCTTGCTGTAGACTCATCACTGAAACTTTTTTCTTGCTAGAGACTCGCCATGCAAATTTGCTACAAAATGGAAAAGTGTCAACTAGAACTGTGCTCTGCAAGTGTACAACTTGCCAGTGAAATTGTGCAGCACGTTAGCACACTTACAATTTAACACTGCCACAAATTTGTGGCAAGTTATCCTTGCTATCTGGGATTGTTATGGGTGTACTTGGCTTTCCAACAGAGTTGAAGTTTGGTTTATGCACTGGCATAACAGAGTTAGAGGTGGGGTAGTACGCTCAGTAAGGAAGTGAACATGTACATTATGTGTCAGAAAAGGACTCACCTGCTGGTGGCACTGTGGCTGCCAGATACATAGAATGCAGTTCCAGAGTCCAACACCGGGTGTCTCCCAGCAGATGAACTATACAGGGAGTTAGGCTGCACCTGATATTGACTGCTGGGGGTAGATAAGCCCACTTTTCACTGAGGTCCAGTGCTTCAGTATTTTCCCTGCAAGCTGTATCCCTGCCTGAGTCAGATTTGTTCCTGATCCTGTACCCTGATCATGATCCATGTTATGGCTTGGGTCACCTGCTGGTGGCACTGTTGCTTTCAGCACCAAAGGGTGTAATTCTGGTGGCCACCAGCGGGTGTCTTCCAGTAGAAGGACTTTTCATTAATCAAGCTGCACCTGATGTGAGCTGCTGGGAGTACATAAGCCCGCCCTTCACTAAGGTTCAGGGCTTCAGTATTCCCTCGGCAAGCTTGTCCCTGCCTGACCTGATCCGTGTGCCTGAACTTGTTCCCGATCTGCTTCCTGCCCTGTCCTGGACTCTGCTTTCTGTACCCTGTTTCTGAGTCTTGTCCCCTGATTCCTGCTTCCAGCTCCTCCTTGCTACTGCTCCCTCCATCTGGCCGCCTGTTTCCCCTTGTCTCTCGTCCCTGCCTTGCTGATGTATATGTGCTCCTGTTCTTGTATATATTAGTTAGTTAGTTAGATTAGGTGTTTTGGGGTTTGCTGTGTTTTCTTATATTTATTCCTTGTATGCATTTCTTGTTTTTGGTTTGCTGTTGTTTGGTTTGCACGTGTGCCTTATCTTTAATAAATATATATTTTTCACTTACTTTTGTGCCTGATTCCTTATGTGCAGCCCACTGATCTGTGTACCCTGTGCTGGATGCCTGTGTTAGGCTTCCCTGAAAGAATACTGAAGCCATACTAACAGATCGGCTGCACTTAGGAATTGGGTCTGGGCACTTGCTATTTCTGAAAAGATGTATCTGGACCATATTCTGTATCTTTCGCTCCTGTCAACAGATGACAGGGATTTTTGTCATCAGACGTTAAGTGAATACACTAGAGAGCAGTTACTGGAATGCATCCGTCTTGCTCATGTTTTTTTTGATCAAGGTAGTTTTCTGTTTGAGGACGTGCAGCCATTGATTCGGATCTGTACAGAGTTGGCCCTGTCTTATACCTCTAGTGGACAGGATGATTATACACCTCCTTTTAATGCAGCTCAGGTAGTCTTTGGTGTGGTTGTTGGAAGATGACTTAGCCTTTTTCCATGAGCAGTACTCAGCTTCTCCTCAACAGGTGCTTACAGCATGCATTGATTCAATGCAGTCTCTGGTCAGACAAGCAGTGTGCAAACCTGATTTTGTGAAACCATTATTACCCACTTAAGGACCGGCCACGGCATATATACGTCGGCAGAATGGCACCTACAGGCACAATCACGTACCTGTACGTTGCCCTTTAACTGCCTGCCGTGTGGTCACGCGCACGCCGCCGGTGGCGCACTCGCGATCCTGCCGCCATCCACGTGAGTCGGACCGCGGGACCCTGCCGACTCAATCGCTACAGGGATCCCCGCGATCGTCTCACGGAGGGATGGATCGGGGAGATGTTAGTGTAAACACAACATCTCCCCGCTCGCCTACTGACACTGTCACTGATTTCCGCTCTGTGTAATCAGAGCGGAGATCAGTGACGTGTCACTCGTAGCCACGCCCCCTAACAGTAGTAATCAGTCCCTTAGGCACACTTACCCCCTTCAGCGCCCCTAGTGGTTAACCCCTTCACTGCCAGTGTCATTTTTACAGTAACCAGTGCATTTTTATAGCACTGATCGCTGTAAAAATGACAATGGTCCCAAAAATGTGTCAAAAGTGTTTGATGTGTCTGCCATAATGTCGCAGTCATGAAAAAAATCGGTGATCGCCGCCATTACTAGTAAAAATTTTTTTTTTTATAAAACTCGACTATGGGGTGTGCCAACAGTTTGTAAGGAATGTACGAAAACCATATAGCGCACATGCACCATTTAGTAAAAGTTTGTTGTCTGTGTGGTCACCTTCTATGTCGGGCCATGAACTTTTGGGACACCCTCATATAGGAGTATAAAATAAATGTTTTGTTGATTAGGCTTGAACCATCTGACTTTTGTACGCCTAAAACATGCCATATGTATAGTGAGAATATTTTCTTTGCTATTATTTGAAAGACCTTTTACTGTTGTGTGTGTGCTATATCAATGTATTGTGTATCCTCCAGTGTGAATTCTAATGAAACATTTCCTAATAAATTTTCTTTAGGAAGAAGAAAAAAAAAAAAAAAGCCATTGAAACTAGGTCCACTTTACTGTTCACTAGCTATCACAAATACATATATGCATTTCAGCTAAGCAGACATTCATTTAATCGATGGTATTATATTTATATCACCTGGCTTTAGGGACAAGTATAGCTCGTGTAGCACATGGACCTTTTCCTGCCTTCGGCTCACTTGCAGGTCAAGGCACACCGCGCTATATGCCCGTACCCTCCTGTTTGAGGAGGTTGAGCGGTGTTAACAATTTTGGGTCCTGCAGCAGATTCTCCCAGCAGACTGGTTCTCAACACCTAGAGTATAGGGACAAGTCTCTTTTATTCCCCAGTAAGGCCAATGTCCACACCACTTTAACTCCAACGCTGAGTTTATTTCACAAGCAAGTTCAAGTTCAGCAGACAGGAAAGGTGGATGAGAGAAAGGACAGCAAGGCTTGGGAGATAGGTCCAGGCACAACTGGTATGATAGTCGCTACTCGATCCCAAGTAGGTTTAGCTCACCTGGATAGTTCCCTGTAAGAGCGGATCCTAGCAGCCGGAGTGATGCTCGAACGTTCACTTTAGGTTTTCCTTGAGATACGATCGGGAGATCCTCTGCCACAGAATCTTTAAGTCCCAAACTTCTCAGCTGTTGCAACACAAGGACAGGTGCCAGTGATAGCACGTTGCAAGGCCTTTGGTGGATCTTTTAATCCCTCCAGAAGGTAACCAGGCCTCTCTTTCACCATGAACTCTAACCGGTCCATCAGAAAGGTCCTCCCCTGGTCTCCTTTTCTTAGAGCGGGTCCACCCTTTCCCGGGCACCCTAGGATTCTTCTTTTGGAGGTAGGCCCCAGCTAAAGGTGCTGGGCCTACTAGTGGAGTTGCAGCCCCAGGCTAAAGGTGCCCGAGACCCATGCACGTGCGCACCCCTGGCCTGGAGGGCCGGGTGGCGCAAACCGCTCACACTCCAGACTCCCACCGACTCCCCAAAAAAATGGCATCTGCCCCTTATGTATCCTCTCCCAGCATGCACAGCAGGCCAACCACGCCCACCGTACTGCTGCCAAGAGAGGACACCCTAAGGCATAGCAATGTCACCCACGGTTCAACCCTGACCTGATATGGCAGTGCCACCTACAGGCCACAGGGAACTGTGCGTCAGGCTACATCACACAGGCAGAAGCGGGTACTAACAAATCAAAGTGGTCTGAGCCTGGCTACTAGCTCAGACCAACCCCTAAATTTAAGCACATAGCACCCCTGAAAAGTAAAGGGGTGCTACACTAGTTGTGCAAAATATAGCTGTAGTAGCTCAAGTCATAGCAATAGATGGAACCCTAATGCCCCATACACACGATCATTTTTCATGCCGTTAAAAATGCCATTTTAAAAAATGGCCATTAAAAATGATCGTGTGTAGGCTCCAGAGCATTTTTAACGACGTGAAAAACGGGCATTAAAAATTTCGGACATGCTCTCTTTTTTCACGTCGTTTTTCATGTCGTTTTTTTTAACGACGTGAAAAACGATAGTGTGTATGCTTTAACGACGTGAAAAAAAATGCGCATGCTCAGAATCAAGTATGAGACGGGAGCGCTCGTTCTGGTAAAACTAGCGTTCGTAATGGAGATAGCACATTCGTCATGCTGTAACGGACTGAAAAGCACTAGACTGAAAAGAGCGAATCGTCTCTCAACAAACTTTACTAACATGAAGGGTGGCGCCATTCGAACGGAACTTCCCCTTTATAGTGCCGTCGTACGTGGTGTACGTCACTGCGCTTTTCTTGAACATTTTTTAAAATGATGGTGTGTACGCAAGACAGGCTTGAGAGGAAACAAGAAAAAAAATGACGAGAAAAACGTCAGTTTTAAAAATGACATTAAAAATGATCGTGTGTATGGGGCATTAGAGATCTGCATGTCAGAAAAGATTTATGCTGGCTGATCACTGAGCCTTCTATACCACAATATTCCTTAAGGCATTCAGTTAGGATGCCATTCTCTGCTATTCTAAACGCCACAGAAAGCACAAGGAGGACTAGACTGGAAAGTTCTTCTTTGCCTCTGGCTATCAGTAAGTCACAAGCTATAGTTATAGTTCAGCAGTTAGTGATTTTTTTATGCTCCTTTAAAGAACAGCTGCAGTCAACAAGTAACATCATTCTCTGTACTGCTAATAAAATATAGAAAATGATGCCACTAAGTAAAAGGAAGAACTTAATTTTCCTTTTAATATGATTGTTCTGTAATTTTCCCAGTGCCAAACAGGGCAGGTCTTTCAGATAGACTTTGAGCAGGATCCATGTCTCTGAATGTAGACTTCAGTGGGTTAGAAGTGCAGGTGTGAATACTTTTAGTGACCACGGGTATGTTTAGTGAAAAGACTGTGGATAAGTTCATTTGGACAGAGGTGGTAATCCCTGGTCCTCAACCTCACAATTTCATTATTACATGCCATAAAACATCAGTTCAGCAGTAGGCAGATGATTTTAAGCAGCATGATACTTAAAGTGCTCTAGCAATGACATGGTAAAAAACCCCAAATAAGTTGGCGGTTTTCTTTTTTTATATGTGTGACAGACCCAACCAGGACAGAGGCTTTTGGAAGGGACTGCAGGGTAGCTTCTTGCCTACTGACTATGGTCCCCAGCTTTTGAGGGGGCTCTATTCTTGGGAGGTTTGTACCTGGGGGACCCTTGGAGTGGTCTTGCTTCGAATGCAGGATTTTCTCCCCGAAACACACAGACTCTGGGAATCTAGGCCCGGGATACAGATTTGGGTCTTTTGTGCCCAAACCAGCAATGACTGCTTTTGACTCAGAGATGTTAATATCATCAGCTCAAAGTAAGCTGATACTGGGGTCTCCTGCTATAGTCCTGTTTATTAAGGTGTTATGTGTTTATTGTTAGGAGGCGCACAATTGGAGAGGGATACCTATGTGTGAATTCCCATTGTTAATTGAGCCACCTATTGTTTCTGTTTGTTTGCTTATCTCTTGGAGACGTGATTAATATTGTGTCCACTTTACCTTGTTATCGAACCATTGTGGGATGGGTATGTGTTTATGCTTATGATAATGTGTAATGTACTTTGTATATCCATGGTTGTGGGCTTATTGCCGGATTGTCTGGCCCGAGTGACTCAGCAAGGCTAATTGTTAAATAGCTTACTGTTTAATTAGCGTACTGCGTACTTTTATGTTGACTGTTCCTTAGCTATGTTAACCACTTCGCGCCTAAGGACGTCCATGGACGTCCTTGACTTTCAGCCGGGATATCTGAATGATGCCTGCAGCTACAGGCATCATTCAGGTATCGTTTTTTAGAGCCGGCGATCCTGCGTACCATAAGAATGATCATAGCGGCTGTTCCACCGCTTGATCGTTCTTACAGGCGGTGAGAGGGAACGTCCCCCTCCTCCCGCCGCCCTCCGGTGCTTCTACCGACTCACCTGAGAGATCGGTGAGTCGGTGACAGGATCCGCCGGCCCCGGCTTCTAACCATAGAGATTTCCGGCGGACCAGGTGGTCGCCGGAGTCTCTATGATCGTTCGGAGGCCGGGCACGATGTTATGACGTCACGCCCGGCCTCTGCATTCAAAAAAACGGCGCCGCTTCGGCTAGGAAGCAGTGATTTTTTTTTTATTTCAGGCTTCTCAGCCTAGAGGTGAGATGTGGGGTCTTATTGACCCCATATCTCACTGTAAAGAGGACCTGTCATGCTTATTCCTATTACAAGGGATGTTTACATTCCTTGTAATACTAATAAAAGTGATCTTTTTTTTTTCTAACTGTCAAAGTAAAAAGTTAAGTGTAAAATGAACAATAAATAAAAAATAAAAAAAAAGTAAAGCGCCCCTGTCCCCGGTAGCTCGTACGCAGAAGCGAACGCATACGTAAGTCCCGCCCACATATTAAAACGGTGTTCAGAACACACATGTGAGGTATCGTAGCGAACGTTAGAGCGAGAGCAATAATTCTAGCCCTAGACCTCCTCTGTAACTCAAAACATGTAACCAATAAAAAAAATTAAAGCGTCGCCCATGAGGATTTTTAAGTACCGAAGTTTGGTGCCATTCCACGAGCGTGTACAATTTTGAAGGGTGACATGTTAGGTATCTATTTACTCGGCGTAACTTCATCTTTCACATTATGCAAAATAATTGGGCTAACTTTAATGTTTTAATATTTTTTAATTCATGAAACCGTTTTTTTTCCCCAAAAAATGCGTTTGAAAAATTATTGCGCAAATACCGTGCGAGATAAAAAGTTGCAATGACCGCCATTGTATTCTCTAGGGTCTTTGCTAAAAAAACATATATATATATATATATATATATATATATATATATATATATATATATAGTGTTTGGGGGTTATATGTAATTCTCTAGCAAAAAAATTTGGCTTTTTACATGTAGGAGCGAAGTGTCAGAATTTGCCCGGGTGCGAAGTGGTTAATTATATTCCTGTTTACAGTTTGTTTCATTAGGGTAATGTGATAAAACTCTTATCTTATTTTGCATGATATACTGTGTGAATTTACAATAAAGTTAGAGTTCCAGTTTGCATCTGAGCTAGTCTCGTTTGGTATCTTGGGTGCAATATTCAACTATAATACCTGGTTTCTGGTTCCAGACTGGGGGAAGCTATATCTTGAAGGAAGTGTCACTTTTGGTGGAGTCCTGGCTTTACTGGCTGCATACTTGTTTTAAAGAATTGAATTGCTAACTAACAAAACAACGATATAAAAGAAGACAGCACTGGAGTTTGTACATTGGAAACTTATAGTAGACCACCAGGATTTCTTCTTCATGATAATTTCCACAGCTCTTTTAAAACTACCTTGAAACTCTTTGGCTTACAGTATGTAAAAATGATTTATTTATCTCAGCCGTGGCTGCCCCTGAAAGTATGATAACGTCTGGCTATTCTGGATGTCTCAGTAGGTAGCTCTAATTTGAGTAGCCCGGTCTCCTATCTGAGTGGATGCTATGTGGTGTTCTGTACCTTCTCCACCTTCCCTTACCCATCCTTTATTGCTCTGATTCCCTTCCCTCCCCCCACCTCCAATTCAGTCCTGCCATATCTTTGTTACAGTGGCACCTGTCTTAGACTTCATATTGTTAGGTCCTATTTCTAACGCTGTTGTGAATTGTTGGACGTTGTATTGTTTCATACTACTGATAATCTCATACTCTGCCATGCCAAAATGTTCTTATTTGTTATTGTAATGTACTGCTTTTATATTTCCAAAAAATTAATCCTGCTTGGGAAAAAATATTTATGATGTGACCAAGTAATATTTGTATTAGAAATTCATCATTGATTATTATCTATCTAAATACTGAAAGCAGGCTGTAAAACTTGGTTTACACTAATGCGAATTGGATGCGGGTATTCCCCGCAGCCAATTCGCATGACAGGGGAGTGTGACTGGCTCTCAATGGAGCCGGTTTACACAGCTTTGGGGCGGCCGCAGAGCGCACTGGTCCAAAAATTCAGACCTAATTCGCACCTGAAACGGTGTACAGGGACGCACTGGACCCCTAATGTTAGCCGCGGCCGCAGCTAGTGTGAACCCAGCCTAAGATAAAACTGGATAATGAGTAGAGGTGGAGGTAAGGACAAGGCTTAACTATTTCACATGGGAGTTTTATGACTAAACTAATACAAGGCGATTTCAGAAATGTAAATATTCTGATGGTTGTAAAATACATACTTTTCTTTCTAATTATACCTTTTTCTTACAGTGTTTCATGGGGAAATACCTTGCTCTTGGTGTGAGGATTACTTTCTTCAGCACTGTACCAAGAACACTTCATATTCCTGATATGTGCCGGTTGTACCATGTACTTGTATGAGAAAGTATTCAGTTCTCGTTGTATTGCTTCCTTTGTGTGAAATCCCTTGGCTTCCTGACAATCCCTTTGCTTTCCTATTAAAAAATGACCACACTAAGCAGGAGCAGCTATGTGCTGGGAATTCAGTATTCTCTCCCCCAATGATCAGACTTGTCCTGAAACGCCCCTACTGCACAGCCATTTATTGAGAAGATCAGTGTGCTTGTCAGGAACATACAGCATTAGCTCCGAGGCACATGCAAATGCGCAGGCCTGCTGGTGCCCGTCTTACTGTGAATAGGTGCGCATGCACACGAAAATGCGCACAGATGTGTGCATGCGCTTGCATTAGCCATTAACACTGGCACCAAGTGGACTATATAAGTGCAGCAGCTGCACTAGTCCTTTGCTGTCTGATCTACAGCTGTATCTGTGTTCCTGTATCTGATCCTGTTGATTCCTGTGTTTGACCCGGCTTGCTCCTGACTTCGTTTGTTTGCTACCTACCCTGACCTTGGCCTGTCTTTGGACTTTGCTCTGCTTCCTGATTACCTGCCTGATTCCGTTGGGCCGATCCTTGCCTTTTCCCTGACGATTCCTTGCCTGCTGTCCATGCCTGCATCTGACCATCTGTTACCGACCTGGCTTGTTTTTTTTATTTATTTTTTATAATTATTTTTATTGTAATTTTCAGTTGTAAGGTACAAACCAGAGCCTCTTGGGCATACCCAGGCTCAGCACACAACAAAACAAGACATAAAGAAAGCAATAAAAACAGGACTAAGACATCCTAAAACAAACAAAAATCAGTACGATCTGACCCCCCCCCCCCCCCCATGCCAACTGGATTACAGGATTTACACCAAATAACATTCAGTGCCTGGCTCCGTAATAAGAAGCATACTTTCCCAGAACCTAGGTACCCAGACAATCAATCAACGGGTGGGACATATACACCAGGTTCTACTAACCGAGGAGGGATAAGTTGCATATCGTGATACTCACTAATCATCTAGAGAGTCTGTGTTTGTAGATAGAGATTCCACCCAGATATTCCACATTGTATGGAACTTCCATAAATAAGTGGACTTGTATAATAGTAGTGCTGTGTTAACTAATCGCTTCCAAAAACGAATGTTTGGTACAACTGGAGATTTCCACCCAAGCACAATGACCTTACGTGCATAGTAAAGTAGTAGTCCCTGAAGGGTTCTTACCACCTGGCGGTGGGTCAGTGGGTCTACAAGACCCAGCAGACACACCTCCACCATCAGTGGGATTTGAATGGTAGTAACTGTTAAAATAAATGTGGTGTCCTCAGTCCAGAAAGTTTTTTATTTGTATACAGGTCCAGAAAATATGAATGAAATCTGCTGAAGGTGCCGCACACCGCCAACAGAAATCTGGACCGACCTGGCTTGTTTGACCACACATCCAGCCGCTCTTCTGCCTGTCAACACCCGCTACCAGTTGCTGCCCTCTACTGCTTGCTGTCTACCAACCCGGGGTCTGCTGTTCCGCTGTCCAGAGCTCCAGCTATCCGTCGAGTTCCGGTGTTCCGGTGACGGTTCCGGTGACGCATCTGCTACGCATCACTGCATCCAGCAGAAGCTTGCTTAGGCAACTGTACCATACCGCGCTCTCATGACTACTGTCGCAACATCAGTGGTCCCCGAGCAGGAGCTGAACGAAAGATCTCCCTCTGCATGTCAGGCTCAGCCGCAAGGTACGTGACAGTGTTGCTGCCTCTCCTCCCCCCCTGCTATCGTCGCAGCTGAGAACAGATGGTAGGTGATCACTTATAAAAAAGCGAAAAAAGGTACAGTGGAACCTCGGATTGCAAGTAACGCAGCGATTCGCAATACGAGCACTTTACATAATTTATTAATCGTAACTCGTTTTGTCAAATTATTTTCGTTTCCATTGACTTCAATGGGGAAACTCGCTTTGATATGCAAGTACTTTTGATTATGAGCATTCTCCTGGAACGGATTATGCTCGTAATCCGAGGTTCCACTGTATTTATAATATTTTTATATCTATAAAAAAATGTGCATTTCATTTATATTTTAAACTAAATGGGTTGTTTTACAAGGTGATAATTTTTTTGCCCTAGTGAGTGTTATTTTTAGCCATGTGACTTTTTTAGCTTCCGTTGCTGAAAGTAATGGTCATTATGGCTAATGATAATAACAGACATTATAGCTAAGTGACTTTGCCTGATCTTATCCCCAAGGACTGGATATACATCAAACATACATTTACCATATATCCTCTTCAACAAATCCTTAGATTAAAAAGACAAGGAATTGTTTCCTCTTGCTGCATCCTTCGATAGTGACTTATTTTTATTATATTTGTGGATACACATCACTTTCTTCAGTAGCAGGAGCGTTATGCCAGATAAAATGGTACCCCAAACTTTTCCCAAGTGTGAGATTGGATTTCCCTGATACACTCAGCGTCTTTCAGACATATTTCTTTGTCAAATGTTTTTATTGAAATTTCAATAGGGGAACAGAAGTTGGAGAGGGGGAAAAAATAAAATAAAAATAAGGATAAAAGGAAAATACTAAAATACAGAAGCATAGATAAATCTGGGTTACAGTAACAGTACCAAGTATAACATATTGAGTCCATACAGACATAGATAACTATTCACTATGATAAATAAATGCACACAGATAATTAAGTGAATATTTTTAAAAATGTGAGATTAAAAATAAAAAAGAAATTAGCAGATGCGTCAATCTGTCTATTTGTCAAGATATCATACTAATGTAATAAGGCATTAAGCCGTAGTAAAGTTAGAGATAAGTAACCTTAAGGTAAAAACTTGTGAAATCGCTTCACAATTTATTAATCAGAAATCAGGAGGATAAAAAACAAAAATTAAGACTTTCAGACATATTTCAGTTCATTAATTATTCCACAATGGTAAGTTCCAGAACCTTGTTATTGGCAATGACTTGTCTACTGCATGTACGATTTTTATATATTGATGTGTTTTATATTAGAAAAAAACTCTATATAAATATACACTACATATTCATTTAAAACAGTGCCTAGACGAGTCAGCAACAGGAAAATTAACACATTGTGAAAGTTTACATTATAACTGAATATAACATACATATATTCATATATCGAAAATTCAAGGCATACATGAATATCTTGAATGGCATGATCCAGACATCAGAACAAAATTCTCAAGGAAACCACCTATAAAATAAATCAATATACTGTATCTACACAAACACATAGATGACAAAATAAATATAACTAATATTTACAGGAATACATATACAGTAGTTTAGAATCGACATTAAAACATCTTGACTGTACTGTACCCTATCTATAGTCCAATAGACCTTATGTTTTAAAACTAATTTCCTATCACCACATTGTATTCTCTGACCATATGTTTTAGTTGAGAAATTAAATGAATGGCAACTGGTAACTTTCTTGTCTCTAGAGCAGTGTCTATAGAGTATATAACTTGTGCTCTTGTTTTTTTCAATACATTTATTTTTTAATAGTTTTTTCTGAATTTCCCCTAGCTTTAAGTTTATCTTTCATTTCTTTAAAATATAATTCCTGTCGTGTTTCATCACTAAATTTATATGTTTCTAGTTACTCCTACTAATAGATTTCAATACTATCAAGTGGTTAAAAATATAGTAATTAGTTGCAATCTGTGGGCCTAGTGAAGATATCACTTTCCTGTCGCATCATGGCAGCATACACCTGTGGGTTGTGGCTCCGCCCCCACAACCTGATGGGACCGTTTAACTATTAAGCCCAGAGCGGGCCCCCGCCCAGGTATTCTCTTTTTTTTTCCTCACCTAAGACCTGACAAGGACATCAAAGAGGAAGAACCCAGAGGCGGCTCTAGGCTTTGTGAGGCCTGATGCCCCATACACACGATCATTTTTCATGCCGTTAAAAATGCCATTAAAAAAAATGGGCATTAAAAATGATCGTGTGTAGGCTCCAGAGCATTTTTAACGACGTGAAAAACGGGCATTAAAAATTTCGAACATGCTCTCTTTTTTCACGTCGTTTTTCATGTCGTTTTTTTTAACGACGTGAAAAACGATAGTGTGTATGCTTTAACGACGTGAAAAAAAATGCGCATGCTCAGAATCAAGTATGAGACGGGAGCGCTCGTTCTGGTAAAACTAGCGTTCGTAATGGAGATAGCACATTCGTCATGCTGTAACGGACTGAAAAGCACTAGACTGAAAAGAGCGAATCGTCTCTCAACAAACTTTACTAACATGAAGGGTGGCGCCATTCGAACGGAACTTCCCCTTTATAGTGCCGTCGTACGTGGTGTACGTCACTGCGCTTTTCTTGAACATTTTTTAAAATGATGGTGTGTACGCAAGACAGGCTTGAGAGGAAACAAGAAAAAAAATGACAAGAAAAACGTCAGTTTTAAAAATGACATTAAAAATGATCGTGTGTATGGGGCATTAGGCATAACTTAAACATGAGGTCCCACTCACGTCCATAAGGGAAAAAAATTATTCAAGCAATAAAAATGTATTGCATATATTAAGAGTACTGGTGTCAGTGTCCTCTATTTCAAAGCTGGTGTCAGTGCTCTGTCTCTCAGTGCTGGTGTCAGCGCTCTGGCTCTCTCAGTGCTGGTGTCAGCGCTTTGGCTCTCTCAGTGCTGGTGTCAGCGCTTTGGCTCTCTCAGTGTTGGTGTCAGCGCTTTGGCTCTCTCAGTGCTGGTGTCAGCGCTTTGGCTCTCTCTGTGCTGGTGTCAGCGCTCTGGCTCTCTCTGTGCTGGTGTCAGCGCTCTGGCTCTCTCTGTGCTGGTGTCAGCGCTCTGGCTCTCTCTGTGCTGGTGTCAGCGCTCTGGCTCTCTCTGTGCTGGTGTCAGCGCTCTGGCTCTCTCTGTGCTGGTGTCAGCGCTCTGGCTCTCTCTGTGCTGGTGTCAGCGCTCTGGCTCTCTCTGTGCTGGTGTCAGCGCTCTGGCTCTCTCAGTGCTGGTGTCAGCGCTCTGGCTCTCTCTGTGCTGGTGTCAGCGCTCTGGCTCTCTCTGTGCTGGTGTCAGCGCTCTGGCTCTCTCTGTGCTGGTGTCAGCGCTCTGGCTCTCTCTGTGCTGGTGTCAGCGCTCTGGCTCTCTCTGTGCTGGTGTCAGCGCTCTGGCTCTCTCAGTGCTGGTGTCAGCGCTCTGGCTCTCTCTGTGCTGGTGTCAGCGCTCTGGCTCACTCTGTGCTGGTGTCAGCGCTCTGGCTCTCTCTGTGCTGGTGTCAGCGCTCTGGCTCTCTCTGTGCTGGTGTCAGTGCTTTGTATCAATGCTGGTGTCAGAGCTCTGTCTCATTCAGTACTAGTGTCGGTGCTCTGTCTCGTTCAGTACTAGTGTCTGTGCTCTATCTCTCTTAGTACTGTACTCACATAGAGCACACCCACCCAGTCACATGCACACCCACCCAGTCACATGTAGCCCCCCACAGTCACATGTAGCCCCCCACAGTCACATGCAGCCCCCCACAGTCACATGTAGCCCCCCCACAGTCACATGTAGTCCCCCACAGTCACATGCACACCCACCCAGTCACATGCACACCCACCCAGTCACATGTAGTCCCCCACAGTCACATGCACACCCTCGCAGTCACATGCACACCCTCGCAGTCACATGTAGCCCCCCACAGTCACATGCACACCCTCGCAGTCACATGTAGCCCCCCACAGTCACATGCACACCCTCGCAGTCATATGCACACCCTCGCAGTCACATGCACACCCTCGCAGTCACATGCACACCCTCGCAGTCACATGTAGCCCCCCACAGTCACATGCACACCCTCGCAGTCACATGTAGCCCCCCACAGTCACATGCACACCCACCCAGTCACATGTAGCCCCCCACAGTCACATGTAGCCCCCTCACAGTCACATGCACACCCTCACAGTCACATGTAGCCCCCCACAGTCACATGTAGCCCCCCCACAGTCACATGTAGCCCCCCACAGTCACATGTAGTCCCCCACAGTCACATGCACACCCTCGCAGTCACATGCACACCCTCGCAGTCACATGTAGCCCCCCACAGTCACATGCACACCCACCCAGTCACATGCACACCCACCCAGTCACATGCACACCCACCCAGTCACATGTAGTCCCCCACAGTCACATGCACACCCTCGCAGTCACATGCACACCCTCGCAGTCACATGTAGCCCCCCACAGTCACATGCACACCCTCGCAGTCACATGTAGCCCCCCACAGTCACATGCACACCCTCGCAGTCATATGCACACCCTCGCAGTCACATGCACACCCTCGCAGTCACATGCACACCCTCGCAGTCACATGTAGCCCCCCACAGTCACATGCACACCCTCGCAGTCACATGTAGCCCCCCACAGTCACATGCACACCCACCCAGTCACATGTAGCCCCCCACAGTCACATGTAGCCCCCTCACAGTCACATGCACACCCTCACAGTCACATGTAGCCCCCCCACAGTCACATGTAGCCCCCCCACAGTCACATGTAGCCCCCCACAGTCACATGTAGTCCCCCACAGTCACATGCACACCCTCGCAGTCACATGCACACCCTCGCAGTCACATGCAGCCCCCCACAGTCACATGCACACCCACCCAGTCACATGCACACCCACCCAGTCACATGCACACCCACCCAGTCACATGTAGTCCCCCACAGTCACATGCACACCCTCGCAGTCACATGCACACCCTCGCAGTCACATGCACACCCTCGCAGTCACATGTAGCCCCCCACAGTCACATGCACACCCTCGCAGTCACATGCACACCCTCGCAGTCACATGCACACCCTCGCAGTCACAAGTAGCCCCCCACAGTCACATGTAGCCCCCTCACAGTCACATGCACACCCTCACAGTCACATGCACACCCTCACAGTCACATGTAGCCCCCCACAGTCACATGTAGTCCCCCACAGTCACATGCACACCCTCGCAGTCACATGCACACCCTCGCAGTCACATGTAGCCCCCCACAGTCACATGCACACCCTCACAGTCACATGTAGCCCCCCACAGTCACATGTAGCCCCCTCACAGTCACATGCACACCCTCACAGTCACATGTAGCCCCACAGTCACAGTCACATGCACACCCTCGCAGTCACATGCACACCCTCGCAGTCACATGTAGCCCCCCACAGTCACATGCACACCCTCGCAGTCACATGCACACCCTCGCAGTCACATGCACACCCCCCACAGTCACATGCACACCCTCGCAGTCACATGCACACCCCCCACAGTCACATGCACACCCTCGCAGTCACATGCACACCCTCGCAGTCACATGTAGCCCCCCACAGTCACATGCACACTCTCGCAGTCACATGTAGCCCCCCACAGTCACATGCACACTCTCGCAGTCACATGTAGCCCCCCACAGTCACATGCACACCCCCGCAGTCACATGTAGCCCCCCACAGTCACATGCACACCCTCGCAGTCACATGCACACCCCCCACAGTCACATGCACACCCTCGCAGTCACATGCACACCCCCCACAGTCACATGCACACCCTCGCAGTCACATGCACACCCTTGCAGTCACATGTAGCCCCCCACAGTCACATGCACACTCTCGCAGTCACATGTAGCCCCCCACAGTCACATGCACACCCCCGCAGTCACATGTAGCCCCCCACAGTCACATGCACACCCTCGCAGTCACATGCACACCCCCCACAGTCACATGCACACCCTCGCAGTCACATGCACACCCCCCACAGTCACATGCACACCCTCGCAGTCACATGCACACCCTCGCAGTCACATGTAGCCCCCCACAGTCACATGCACACTCTCGCAGTCACATGTAGCCCCCCACAGTCACATGCACACCCCCGCAGTCACATGTAGCCCCCACAGTCACATGCACACACCCCCTAGTCGTATGCACAACCCCCAGTCGCATGTACCTCCACCCAGTCATATGTACCCCCGCCCAGTCGCATGC
Source organism: Rana muscosa (assembly GCA_029206835.1). Classification (NCBI taxonomy): domain Eukaryota; kingdom Metazoa; phylum Chordata; class Amphibia; order Anura; family Ranidae; genus Rana; species Rana muscosa. The sequence continues at coordinate 857,536,363 of CM055117.1, forward strand.
ACACCCACATGCCCATGTACCTTACACATAGCAAGGCTCTGTCCCCTCACAGCTCAGTCAGAGCATCCTCAGCTGAGCTCAGCAGTCAGTCGGCTCTCGGCTGCACACAGACAGTGAACCGGAATTGGCTCCGCCTCCACCGCGGAAGCTCCACCTCCACCACGGAAGCCCCGCCTCCACCACGGAAGCTCCGCCCTGGAAGGAGTGTGGACTCGTCTCGGCGATCCTGCCGAGTTGCTAGCTGCGCCCTGAAAATACATCAGCTGGCAGAGACGCACACACAGAGTAGACTGACAACTGCCCTCCTCCCCCGCCCCGCCAGCAAATTCCGTCCGTCCCTTAAGCCGATATATTGTGCAAGGCCCTTGCACAATATATCGGCTTATGGGACGGACAGAATTTGCTGGCGGGCGGGGTGGGGGGGAGGGCAGTTGTCAGTCTACTCTGTGTGTGAGTCTCTGCCAGCTGTATTTATGTGAGTTTTAATGACAGGAGGAGCGGAGACAAACTGGGCAGTGCCCTGTTACTGAGCAGAGAGGAGGAGTGACTGTACACTGAAGGAGGTGGGCAGGAAGCTCCGCTGACTGCACTAGGACTGATGTATGAGGATAGCCAGAGGCGGCTCTTTAGGCTAAGTAGGCGGCCCGAGGCCCTTGAGAGGGCGAGGCCTTAGGCCACCGCCTACTTTGCCTAATTAGAGAGCCGCCTCTGGAAGAACCCCCTTACCGCTTCGCCCCAGCCAGGTTCTAGCCTCTCCTGGGTGGAAGTCCTATCCTGTACAGCCTCTAAATGAGCTCTATGGAAGGAACCCCACTCTGATGGTCTCAGGGGTATGTGCCAGTTTCTTTCTTACAAACCTTAAATAGGTTTATTATGCAGTGACCTCCAGCTCTTCTGTGCACCCTTTTTCACTAACCTGAGCCTTGTAGTCCCACAAGCATCCTGGCCGATAACTGCCAGCTCTTCACAGACCTTAATCAGGTCTCTATAGCGGCCTCCAGCTCTCCTGGGTGTCTGTATAAAAATCGGGCTTTCTGCGCCCTGTAGTCCTATAGCAGGCATAGCGCTGAGTGTCCAGCTACTTCCGCGCATGCACAGAAGAGATAGAGGTATTCCTCAGGCTCTCCAATGTAATTCCCTGTGTATGCCAGTTTCCAAGATGGCCCTGGCTCGCTCACGACGCTACAGAGCATGTGCGGTCATGACGTCATCACTGGGCGACGGTGGCGGCAGTTTTAAAAAACCAAATCCTTTCTGCTGTTTTTTCTCTTGAACACTGCACCTGTCAACAGCGTGTTCGGTGGGATAGATTGCACTGCTGTCTCTTCCTTAAGGTAAGCTTCCTGGATCTATTTTTTCCTTTACTGGGTTTCACCTTACCTACTGCCTGCATGCTCATTTCCTACTATTTGTTGTAGGGGGGGACTATATCACTCCTCATGGAGGTCGCTGCCCCGGTAGACCATCACCAGGCTAATAGGTAAAGGGGGGGGGAAGATTGGTAAGTAGTGAAGACTGAAAAAGAGAGCCTGTCACTAATGCTGTCTAAATTGGACAGCCCTATCAGGTCGGCCAGATCGTCGGATTCAAGACGACAAGAGCCATCTAGAAGGAGCCCAAGCCATAGACAAAGCCGCTCAGATCGCGGTAGAAGTTGCTCACGCACAAGACGAAGTCGCTCAAGTCGCAGAAGGAGCCGTTCAAAATCCCATTCCCGGCACAGACACTCCTACAAGAGGTCTCCTTCACGCAGACACTCTCCTCCTCCTCAGCGTTCCCGTCCATCAGGGAATTCATGTTGGGTTTGCGGTGCCATAGCACTTCCGGACAAGCTGGCCTGTCACACATGCTTGGACGAAGCAACTAGAGAGAGAGAGCCAAGCAGAGAGCCGGCTATATTTACATCCCTGCAAATCGCAGAATCTGAATCAAGCAGATCAGTGCAAGGCACTTCACCTGCGACTCCCTCCACATCTAGAAAGTCAGAACCCCTATCTGACAATGAGGACTTGGAGGTATCCACCGGGTTTGACTTCTCACTTATAGAAACCTTCATAAAATCAGTGAAGGAAGCTATAGAATGGGAAGAGGAAAAAGAAACTCCGCAAAAAGCGAATAAATATTTTCGGAATCTCAAAAAAGAACCAGAAACCTTCCCATTTATCGAAGAACTGGAAGACTTAATTAAAGATGAATGGCAAAATCCTGAGAAGAAGACCAGTCTCAGCAACAGACTTGCCAAACTGTATCCGCTAAAGGAATCCAGTGTCAATCCACTAGTAACCCCACCAGTGGTAGACTCCTCCCTGATGCGCCTAGCTCGGCACGTAACTCTCCCAATAGAAGATGTGGTCACATTTAAGGATGTATTAGACAGAAAGATCGATCTGGATCTTAAAAGAGCCTACCTATCCGCAGGTGGTGCCTGCAGACCAGCAATAACGCTAGCAGCAGTGGGAAGGGCTATCTCAAGCTGGTCCTCCAACACTGAGAAGTTGGTAGCAGAAGGCGTGGAACAAGAGCGAGTAATCACAGCTCTCCAGGAACTCAGCCTTGCAGGTGATTTTGTCGCAGAAGCCTCTGTAGACATCATAAAGTCAACATCCAGAGCAATGTTAAGCTCAGTGATGGCCAGGAGGGCACTCTGGCTAAAACCATGGTCAGCAGACCCCTCCTTAAAGTCCAACTGGTGTAGGATCCCATTTGACGGCTCAAACCTCTTCGGGGAGAAGCTGGACTCGGCCATTTCAAAAGTCACCGGCGGAAAGTCTGGACTCATTCCTTCAGACAGAAGGCCTAGACAACAAAGGCCACCTACGTTCAGACGGAACCTCCCAGATAGATACAGGGAGGCAAAGTCCTATAAACCCGGCAGGGAGTACAGAAAAAATTGGAAGAATCCACAGTCATCCTTCCTAAAACTCCAAAAGTCTTCGGGCCTCATTTCAGGAAGTGGATCGACATTCTATATCATTCCCCTACAGCGGCCATTAAGTTAAACAATATGTTGTCAGAATTTTTTTCAGTGCGGAGGGGCACTCGCCAGGGTTGCCCTTTGTCCCCGGGTCTATTTTCCATCATGATTGAACCCGTGGCTGCGGCCTTGCGGGCCTCTGAGGAGGTGCGGGGGATCATGGTGGGTGACTTGAACGAAAAGACGGCACTTTATGCGGACGACATGGTCCTTTTTCTGCGGGACTCCGGAAATTCCTTGTCGGCAGCACTAGATATCCTGAATTCTTTTGCACGTTTTTCGGGTCTGAAAGTCAACTGGGGAAAATCCCAAATTCTATCACTCAGGACTAGGGATGAGCTTCGTGTTCGAGTCGAACATACGTTCGACTCGAACATCGGCTGTTCGATCGTTCGACGAAGATCGAACGATTTGGGCCGTTCGCGCCAAATTCGAGTGACGCGAACGGCCCACAATGCACTACGCCATCGCAGTGTCATCCAGGCGCTGTGATTGGCCAAGCATGCACTGTGACCCCGCATGCTTGGCCAATCACAGCGCCGGCAGCGAGGAGAGCAATGATTGGCCACAGGCAGGATGCCTGTGGCCAATTATTGCTGAGGGTGTTTAGTACACGCCCCACACTATAAAAGGCCGCCAGCACGGCGGCCTAGTGTAGTGTGTTCCGGAGCAGGGATAGAGCAGCATAGGCAGGGACAGTGACTGTTATTTCTTTCTTGCTTAACCTGGATTCCTTTAGTTTAGGGAAAGAGAAGGATAGGTAGGGAGAGTGTCAGTGTGTTTTGTGCTTGTGCTATAGTGTGCTTAAAAAAAACATTTATTCTAGGGACAGAAAACTGTAGGTAGGGACAGTGTCAGTTTCTTTCACTCTGCAAGTCCTTGTTTCCAGGGACCTGGAAGGACAGTGAGTGAATTGTCCTTGTGCTATATTGTGCTTAAAAAAACATTTATTCTAGGGACAGAAAACTGTAGGTAGGGAGAGTGTCAGTTTCTTTCACTCTGCAAGTCCTTGTTTCCAGGGACCTGTAAGGACAGTGAGTGAATTGTCCTTGTGCTATATTGTGCTTAAAAAAAACATTTATTCTAGGGACAGAAAACTGTAGGTAGGGAGAGTGTCAGTTTATTTCACTCTGCAAGTCCTTGTTTCCAGGGACCTGTAAGGACAGTGAGTGAATTGTCCTTGTGCTATATTGTGATTAAAAAAAACATTTTTTCTAGGGACAGAAAACTGTAGGTAGGGAGAGTGTTTTTTTTCTTTCACTCTGCAAGTCCTTGTTTCCAGGGACCTGTAAGGACAGTGAGTGAATTGTCCTTGTGCTATATTGTGCTTAAAAAAACATTTATTCTAGGGACAGAAAACTGTAGGTAGGGAGAGTGTCAGTTTATTTCACTCTGCAAGTCCTTGTTTCCAGGGACCTGTAAGGACAGTGAGTGAATTGTCCTTGTGCTATATTGTGATTAAAAAAAACATTTTTTCTAGGGACAGAAAACTGTAGGTAGGGAGAGTGTTTTTTTTCTTTCACTCTGCAAGTCCTTGTTTCCAGGGACCTGGAAGGACAGTGAGTGAATTGTCCTTGTGCTATATTGTGCTTAAAAAAAACATTTATTCTAGGGACAGAAAACTGTAGGTAGGGACAGTGTCAGTTTCTTTCACTCTGCAAGTCCTTGTTTCCAGGGACCTGGAAGGACAGTGAGTGAATTGTCCTTGTGCTATATTGTGATTAAAAAAAACATTTTTTCTAGGGACAGAAAACTGTAGGTAGGGAGAGTGTTTTTTTTCTTTCACTCTGCAAGTCCTTGTTTCCAGGGACCTGTAAGGACAGTGAGTGAATTGTCCTTGTGCTATATTGTGCTTAAAAAAAACATTTATTCTAGGGACAGAAAACTGTAGGTAGGGAGAGTGTCAGTTTATTTCACTCTGCAAGTCCTTGTTTCCAGGGACCTGGAAGGACAGTGAGTGAATTGTCCTTGTGCTATATTGTGATTAAAAAAAACATTTTTTCTAGGGACAGAAAACTGTAGGTAGGGAGAGTGTTTTTTTTCTTTCACTCTGCAAGTCCTTGTTTCCAGGGACCTGTAAGGACAGTGAGTGAATTGTCCTTGTGCTATATTGTGATTAAAAAAAACATTTTTTCTAGGGACAGAAAACTGTAGGTAGGGAGAGTGTTTGTTTTTTTTCTTTCACTCTGCAAGTCCTTGTTTCCAGGGACCTGTAAGGACAGTGAGTGAATTGTCCTTGTGCTATAGTGTGCTTAAAAAAAACATTTATTCTAGGGACAGAAAACTGTAGGTAGGGACAGTGTCAGTTTCTTTCACTCTGCAAGTCCTTGTTTCCAGGGACCTGGAAGGACAGTGAGTGAATTGTCCTTGTGCTATATTGTGATTAAAAAAAACATTTTTTCTAGGGACAGAAAACTGTAGGTAGGGAGAGTGTTTTTTTTCTTTCACTCTGCAAGTCCTTGTTTCCAGGGACCTGTAAGGACAGTGAGTGAATTGTCCTTGTGCTATATTGTGCTTAAAAAAAACATTTATTCTAGGGACAGAAAACTGTAGGTAGGGAGAGTGTCAGTTTATTTCACTCTGCAAGTCCTTGTTTCCAGGGACCTGGAAGGACAGTGAGTGAATTGTCCTTGTGCTATATTGTGATTAAAAAAAACATTTTTTCTAGGGACAGAAAACTGTAGGTAGGGAGAGTGTTTTTTTTCTTTCACTCTGCAAGTCCTTGTTTCCAGGGACCTGTAAGGACAGTGAGTGAATTGTCCTTGTGCTATATTGTGCTTAAAAAAAAACATTTATTCTAGGGACAGAAAACTGTAGGTAGGGAGAGTGTCAGTTTATTTCACTCTGCAAGTCCTTGTTTCCAGGGACCTGGAAGGACAGTGAGTGAATTGTTCTTGTGCTATATTGTGCTTAAAAAAAATATTTTTTCTAGGGACAGAAAACTGTAGGTAGGGAGAGTGTCAGTTTCTTTCACTGTGAAAGTCCTTGTTTCAAGGGACAGAGAAGGACACCTGAAGGTAGCCCTTATTGCTTTTTTCCCATCTCCCTGCAGGCCATCTATTAGAATGTCTGGAAGGCAAACAAGGAGAGGCAGACAGTCAGGAGGCAATAAAAGAGGGCAAGCAGGCTCTGTGTCTGGGGGCAACAGTGCTGGTCGTGGACGCGGTGCATTGTCATCAGCACATGGCCATGGGACACGCTTGTCCTTCTTTTCGGCAGCTGGACATGTTGAGCCACATCATGCCGAAGACTTGGTAGAGTGGATGACCAAGCCCTCCTCCTCCTCCTCGTCCTCTCTCACCCAGGCTCAGGGTACTGGAAAAGCAGCTGCCAAAGCGTCGTCTTCCCTGGTATCAATGTCAGACAAATCATCAGTCACTCCTTCCCTAGACCCACCATGTCCTCCTCCTGAGGAGTCCCCCGAACTGTTTCAGCACAGTGTTGGGTACATGCTCCAGGAGGATGCCCAGCGTTTCGAAGGGTCTGATGATGAAACCCAGCTAGAGGAAGGCCGTAGCGTGAGAGCAGACAGAGGGGATGCTCAAGAAGGACACCAATCTGGCAGTCATGTTCCAGCAGCTGCAGCATACTGCCAGATTGGCTCCAGTGATGAGGAGGGAGGGGATGATGAGGTCACTGACTCCACGTGGGTGCCTAATAGGAGAGAGGAGGAGGAGGAGGATGAGGAGGAGGCACATCTCCAACGAGGCAGGATGCCCTTTGGTGGCCAGCGTAAGGGCAGTACACCGACGGAATCACACCGCAGAGCTCCGCCTGTGCAGGGCGCTGCCTCTGCCCGTCATTCAAAAAGTTCTTTGGTGTGGGCCTTTTTTGAGGCTAGTGCATCAGATCGCACAGCTGCTGTTTGCAACATATGTCTCAAGCGTATATCGCGTGGCCAAAACATCAGCCGCTTGGGTACCACATGCCTGACCAGACATATGTTGACCTGCCATGCAGCTCGTTGGCAAGCCTACCTCAAAGACCCACACCAAAGAACAAAGCGGACCTCTCCTTGCACCGCATCAGCTGGGATCTCCAACCCCACTATAACTTCAGTCCTCTCTGAAACATGCACTGAGAGGAATGAAGGTGTAGAATTAGGTGTGTCACAGCCAAGTACTTGCGCCCACTCTGCTAGCAGTACACCGACGTCCGATTCTAGCAGGCAAATTTCCCTGCCCCAGCTGCTGGACCGTCGAAAGAAGTTCACTCCCAGCCATCCACATGCCCAGCGGTTGAATGCTAGCTTGGCTAAATTGCTAGCGCTTCAACTGCTGCCTTTTCAGTTGGTAGACTCGGCCCCCTTCCGTGAGTTTGTGCAATGTGCGGTTCCTCAGTGGCAGGTTCCCAAACGCCACTTTTTCTCACGGAAGGCTATTCCGGCTCTCTACCGGCATGTGGAAGGCAATGTCTTGGCCTCGCTGGACAGGGCGGTCAGCGGTAAGGTGCATATTACCGCTGACTCATGGTCCAGCAGGCATGGACAGGGACGTTACCTTTCTTTCACGGCCCATTGGGTCACTCTTTTGGCAGCTGGGAAGGATTCAGGACAAGGTGCAGTAGTGTTGGAGGTTGTCCCACCGCCACGCCTCCAAAATGCTACTACTGGTTGTGACACACCTCTCTCCTCCACCCCCTCCTCTTCTTCTTCCTCCATGGCCTCTTCCTGTGGTTTGTCCTATGAACCAGCGGTGCTCCGTAGCCGTTCACGGGGCTACGCAAGTACGCAGGCAAAAAGATGCCATGCCGTGCTTGCGCTGGTGTGTTTGGGGGACAGAAGCCACACTGGGGCAGAGGTCCTGTCTGCTCTGCAGGGCCAGGCCGAGAGGTGGTTGACGCCACGCCAGCTTAAGCCAGGAATGGTGGTTTGCGACAATGGCACCAACCTCCTCTCCGCCCTCCGACAGGGACAACTGACCCATGTGCCCTGTGTGGCTCACGTCCTTAACCTGGTGGTGCAGCGCTTCTTGGGCAGGTACCCGGGCTTACAGGATGTCCTGAGGCAGGCCAGGAAAGTCTGTGTGCATTTCCGCAGATCTTATAATGCCAGTGCTCGCCTGGCTGAGCTGCAAAAGGAGTTGAACCTGCCCAAGAACCGCCTTATATGTGACATGCCCACCAGGTGGAACTCAACGTTGGCCATGCTGCAGCGGCTGCACACGCAGCAGAGGGCCATCAATGAGTACCTGTGCGACTACGGCACCAGGACAGGGTCAGGGGAGCTTGGTTTTTTTTCTCCACGCCAGTGGGGCATGATCAGGGATGCATGCACTGTCCTGGCACCATTTGAGGAGGCCACGAGGATGGTGAGCAGTGACAGTGCATGCATCAGTGACACTGTACCTCTTGTCCACCTGTTGGAGCACACGCTGCGTGGAATAATGGACAGGGCACTTGAGGCAGAACAGAGGCAGGAAGAGGAGGACTTCCTTGCCTCTCAAGGCCCCCTTTACCCAGACAGTGTTCCTTCTGTCCCACCCATCGCACAGGAAGAGGAGGAGGAGGAGGAGGAGGAGGAGGAGGATTGTGTCAGCATGGAGGTGGAGGCTGGCACTCAGCATCATCAGCAGCAGTCTTTTAGGGATGATTTACAGTCCCAAGAAACCAGTGGACTTGTACGTGGCTGGGAGGAGGTGGCTGCGGATCATGTCGTCCTTAGTGACCCAGAGGACTCCGGAGCGAATGCCTCAGCAAACCTACGCTGCATGGCCTCCCTGATCCTGCAAAGTCTGCGGAAGGATCCTCGTATTCTTCGGATCAAGGAGAGGGACCATTACTGGCTGGCCACTCTCCTTGATCCACGGTACAAGGGTAAGGTTGCGGACCTTATGTTACCGTCGCAGAGGGAGCAGAGGATGAGACAACTCCGGGAGGCCTTGCAGAAAGGTCTGTGCAACGCGTTCCCAGAGACTGGGAGGTTGCAAACTCCTGGTCCTGGACAACGAGTTGCTGAGGCTTCGGCCAGTCAAAGAAGGAGCGGTGGGGAAGGTGGCCGTCTGACCGATGCGTTCAGACAATTCTTTAGTCCGCAGCCCCAAAGTATGATCGGTTCCAGCAACCATCGCCAGCGTCTGATAAACATGGTGCAGGAATATCTAGGGGCAAGGTCAGACTTGGACACCTTCCCCACCGAAAATCCTCTGGCTTACTGGGTCTTGAGGATGGATCACTGGCCAGAGCTTGCACAGTATGCAATTGAGCTACTGGCCTGTCCTGCATCCAGCGTTCTTTCGGAACGCACATTCAGTGCTGCTGGAGGATTTGTCACGGATCACAGGGTGCGCCTGTCCACCGACTCGGTTGATCGACTGACTTTCATCAAGATGAACCAGTCTTGGATCACCACCAGCTACCACACACCTGATGCTGATATAACAGACTAATTGATTTTAACATGTCACATCCCTTCAAGACTGATGCTGATGCTGAGTGCCTGTGCTGTTATGTTGACTGGCTATCCTCCTCCTCCGAGTCCTCAATGATACGATTGATGATGATAGCTTGTAAGATCATTTTTGTTTATGGGTGCCGCCACCAGTGCCTAACGCCCAATTTTTCAGCCCCTGTTTAACAGGGGCGTGTAATTACAATTTTTGAAGCAATACTTTGCAACAGGGCTCATTGCTGTGCTCCAAGTACAGTATCTGTGAGGAGTTGCAGTGTTGTGCCACCAGTGCCTAAGGCCCAATTTTTCAGCCCCTGTTTAACAGGGGCGTGTCATTACAATTTTTGAAGCAATACTTTGCAACAGGGCTCATTGCTGTGCTCCAAGTACAGTATCTGTGAGGAGTTGCAGTGTTGTGCCACCAGTGCCTAAGGCCCAATTTTTCAGCCCCTGTTTAACAGGGGCGTGTCATTACAATTTTTGAAGCAATACTTTGCAACAGGGCTCATTGCTGTGCTCCAAGTACAGTATCTGTGAGGGGTTGCAGTGTTGTGCCACCAGTGCCTAAGGCCCAATTTTTCAGCCCCTGTTCAACAGGGGCATGTAATTACAATTCTTGATCTAATAATTCACAGCAGGGCCCATTGCTGCACCCACCAAGAGTAACTGTCAGGGCTTACAGTGTTGTGGCACCAGCACCACCATCAAAGGCCCAATTTTTACTACCACTGTTCAACAATTATATGTAATTAAAATTCCTGATATAATAGTTGACAGCAGGGCGTTCCAGCACCAACCAAGAGTAACTGTGAGTGCTTACAGTGTTGTGCCAACACCAACAACTAAGGGGCCTATTTCTGCAGAGTATATACGGCAGGTCCCTACTTTCAAACATCCAACTTACAAACGACTCCTACTTGCAAACGCAAGAAGACAACAGGAAGTGAGAGGAAATCTACCACTAGGAAGGAAAATTCTCTCCTGTAAGAATAAATATGGGAGAAAGGTGTCTCCTCTGTACTGATGCTTTATCAGCAATCCTTGTTTCAAGAAAAACACCACATTTCAAAAACAGTTGTCATTGGGACGGAAAGTGAGGTGAAATGTTCTGAACAGGGGCACAGACAGCAAAACAAATGTTACAGGGGTGATAACCCTTACCTATGTTTTCCAAAAAGTTTAAAAATAGATTTTTGGTCTGGAGCTACACTTCAACAATGTACCTGTTCAAAATTACAAACAGATTCTACATAAGAACAAACCTACAGTCCCTGTCTTGTATGCACCGCCTGTATAGGGCTGTTCAGAGTATATAGGGCCTTTTTTATTTTATGTGCGGGGTTCCCCTTAATATCCATACAAGACCCAAAGGGGCTGGTAATGGGCTGGGGTGGGGGGGGGGTCATGGGGTAGCTATGCCATTTTTCTTAAAGAATTTCATCCATATTACCGGGACCAGACATTACATTAAAGCCGCAAGCAGTTTTAAATGGCTTTTTTTTCCTTTAGAAGTGTCATTTTGTGCAGGGACAGTTCTAAACACGGGAAACACGTGGCACTTCACAGGCATACTTTAGACACCCCCCAGGTACGATATTTAAAGGAATATTTGACTTTTTTTTTTTCACTTTATGCATCATTAAAATGACTGCTCCCGAAAAACGACCGTTTTTAAAACTTCTTTTTGCATTGATACATGTCCCCTGGTGCAGAACCCGGGTTCCCAAACCCTTTTTAGGACAATAACATGCATAATAGTTGTTATAATTAGCACTTTAGAATTCGAACGTTCGCATCCATTGTATTTAATAGGGTTCTAATGTTCGTTCGAACTTTCGGTCCGTTCGCGGGTTCTGGTGCGAACCGAACCCGGGGGTGTTCGGCTCATCACTACTCAGGACGCCATCCCCCAGGTGCGAGATTCCTGTTGATTGTCCTTTACAGCGGGTGGAGGTGCTCAAATTTCTGGGGTTAAACATTTCTAATTCCGTGTCCGATTTTATTGCCTTAAATGTCGATCCACTTTTGACTAAACTGAAATCCAGGCTACAGGCATGGCAAAACTTACCTTTGACGCTCATTGGTAGGGTGAATTTAGTGAAAATTAAATTTTTACCTTTGTTTTTGTATATATTTCGGAATTCACCTGTTTGGATACCGAGATATGTTTTTAAGAAAATAGATAGTCTCATAACAACTTTCTTATGGCAGGGAAGACTCCCTCGAATTAAATTCCGGGTGTTACAACTGCCGTGGAAACAAGGGGGACTGGCGGTCCCGGATTTTCACAGGTATTTCTTAGCTGGTCAGCTGGTATTTGTCCACAGGTGGTTCACTCTACCTGAGGACGACACTGCTAATACGCTGGAGGCGGCGGTTGTGGGTTCGTATGAGGCACTGAAGCATCTCCCGCTTCGGGGAATCAGGGCTCCGTATAGGCTCACGATATCCATGCGTGCCGCTTGTAGGGCATGGGTGGCAGTGAATAAGGTGGGTGGCGCCTCTGAAATTTCTCCTTACACACCACTTTGGAAGAATCCTCAGCTACCACACTTTTGTGAGTACCCCGATCCAGTCACCTGGACTAAGTATAGCATTAAGACTCTGAGGGACATAGTGGGGGGTGGGAAACTCTTACAGTTTGACGCCCTTAAAGCCAGGTTTGATCTGCCCAATACGCACTTGTTTCGTTTTCTTCAGCTCAGACATGCATTTAAGGCCCAATTTGGAGATATTGGTATCACCATGCAAACTAGTGATATGGAGTCTTTACTGAGAGAGGACACTTTAGACAAGGCCTTGTCTACAATATATAAACAGCTGTTCAGTGAGGGAGGTGATCTCCTGGCAAAGTGTAGGGCGGCGTGGGGTGAGGTGTTCCCCCAGATGGACAGGGATGACTGGGATGATGTATGGGACATTAATTTTACCAGATTGGTCTCTGCCAGGGACCATCTCATCCAATTTAAATTCCTGCATCGCATCTATCTTACGCCGGCTAGACTGGCCAAGATATTCCCTACACAGTCTCCTTGTTGCTGGTGGTGCAGTTCCCTCACGGCCGATTTTATGCATGTCTTTTGGAATTGCTCATTCATCCAAAGGTTCTGGAGAGGGGTTGCCGACTGCATAGCTGGGGTGACCACCATCCAGTTACAGCCTTCAATTGAGGTATGCCTCTTGGGTCTGGTAGACAATCTAGCCCCAAGGAGAGCGACTCGGGCTCTGTTGACGATTCTCATATATTACGCCAGGAAACTGATAGTGTTATCATGGAAAAAGCCCAATCCGCCCACTGTATCAGCATGGAAGGGGGTGGTGAATAGAGCTGTACCGCTGTACAAAGCTACGTATGCTAGTAGGGGCGCACCTCAGAAATTTGATAAAGTATGGGGTGGTTGGATGAATAGTGAACTTACGGTGGCGGATTGAGGGGCACCCATTATAAATGCACTTGCAGTAAGAGTTGATTATGGTTGTGATTATGTGACATTTCCAAACAACATATGACTGTGATTGAGTTAAAGTGACTTTATAACTGTATTATTCCTGTTGATGGGTGGGGGTCTGGAGGGAGGGAGAGGGAGCCAATGCTGAAGATTTGTATTTAGTTTGTGTTTGGCCCATTGGGTCTGTTTGTTTTGTCAAAAGCTATAAATAAAACTTTTCAAAAAAAAAAAAAACTCCAAAAGTCCAAGACCCCTACCCCGGGGGACCAGAAGTCTTTTTGAAGATGCGTCCGCCCAACCAGCTGTAGTAGGAGCCAGACTAAAGGACTTCAAGCAGGTTTGGGCTGAGATAATAAGAGACCCATGGACAGTGGCTACTGTCCAAGACGGACACAAATGGAGGTTCAAGAATCGACCTCCCAGAGACCAATTCGTCAAAACCAGAATTCCAACATCCAGGGAAAAGAAGCTCATATTGGCAGAATATGTCCAAGGTCTAATCCAAAAACAGGCCATAGTGGAAGTCCCACCTCCACAACGGGGAAAAGGTTTCTACTCCCCTCTGTTTTTGGTAAAGAAAAAGACCGGGGATCTGCGCCCTGTCCTAGACCTAAAAAGTCTCAATCGCTCAATCCAAGTGGAGACTTTCAAGATGGAAAGTTTACAGTCAATCCTCTATGCCATAAATGTCGGCGACTGGATGCTCTCTGTGGATTTAAAGGACGCTTACCTGCATGTTCCCATTCACACCGCATTCCAGAAGTTTCTCCGCTTCTCGGTAAACCGCCAACACTTTCAGTTTCAAAGTCTTCCGTTCGGGATTTCTACCACTCCCAGAACATTTACCAAGGTCCTGCTACCAGTGATAGCTCTACTAAGGGAGCAATGATTGAGAGTCCACCATTATCTGGACGACATCCTATTGCTTGCAGACAACCAAGAGTCTCTTTTACTCCACCGAGACACTCTAACATCCACCTTGCAAAAATTTGGGAGGCTGATAAACTGGAAGAAAAGCAATCTCCAACCTACTCAGAGAATGGTCTTCCTGGGGGCAGAACTGGATACCAGACTCAACACCATACAACTCCCTCAAGAGAAAATTCCCATCATAATCCAGAGGGCAAAGAGATTACTCTTATCCAACACACTCCCAGCCAGAGAGTGTTTCAGCATCATGGGGTCACTATCAGCAACCATTCCTATGGGCCCAGTGGAACACAAGACCTCTCCAGATGTCATTTTTGAGACAGTGGAACGGGGTATCGATGTCTCAGCGAATCAACATCCAAAAGAAGGTCAAACAATCACTATGGTGGTGGACCCGATTGCACAACCTAAAAAGGTACAAACGCATAGTTACCCCTCCCCAGGAGGTGATTACTTCGGATGCCAGCAGGGAAGGCTGGGGAGCACACTACCAGCATCTCGCAGTCCAAGGCCGGTGGTCTTTCGAGACACAGGATGTGGTATCGAACATCCTAGAGATGAAAGCAGCTTTCCAGGCTCTACTAGCTTTCAGTCCCCTCCTGAAAGGGAAAGAAGTCCTGTTGAAGATGGACAACAGGGTAGCAGTTGCCTATATCAACAGGCAATGAGGCACCAAAAGCCGATCCATGATGCAGGAAGTCCGCCCAGTCCTCGAATGGGCGCAAGTGAATCTATCGGGGTTAAGGGCGATGTATGTCCCAGGAACCCAGAACCAACTGGCCGACAAGCTAAGCAATAACTTCGATTCCAACAACGAATGGGCTCTGAGTCACCAAGCCTTTTCCCTCATAGCAAGAAATTGGGGCATGCCGGATATAGACCTGGCAGCGACTCCAAACAAAGCAAAGTGCAGGAGGTACCTGACAAGAACCCCCTGCCCATTAGCGGAGGGGACAGATTGCCTACAACACGAGTGGAACTTCCATCTGGGTTACATCTTCCCCCCGACACCTCTCATACCGAGATTTCTTCTCAGGCTCAAGAGGTCATCCTCCACAGTGATAACAGTCCTTCTCTTTTGGCCGAGACGACCATGGTTTACCACTCTCCTTCAGCTGAATACAGTGAGACCCTTACCGCTTCCACCAGCAGTGGATCTACTCTCCCAGGGGCAACTTCTTCATCCATCCCCGGAATGGATGCATCTGACAGCCTGGAGATTGAAAGGGCTAGGTTCTTGAACCAAGGTTTCTCCCAAAAAGTGGTAGAAACTCTTCTTCAAGCCAGAAGATGCACCACCAACAGTACCTATAAGAGGATCTGGGAGAAGTTTCTCTCAGTTGCCCAGCAACAAAACTGGAACCCATCATCTACAACAGTTGCGCAAATCCTTGAGTTTCTCCAGTTAGGCCTAGAGAAAGGCCTTGGATCAAGTACATTAAAAGTTCACGTGTCAGCATTATCAGCTATGACAGGAATCAAGTGGGCGCAAGAGCCCCTAGTTATTCAGTTCCAGAGGGCCTGCCTAAAGATAAGGCCTCCCAGAAAGCCTTCCTTCCTGACTTGGGATCTTTCGATCATACTAGAAGTTCTATCACATGAACCATTCTTTCCATTAGAAAACATCTCCTTATGGGACTTGACACTCAAAGTCACTTTCTTAATTGCAATTACATCGGCCAAGAGAGTCTCAGAGATGCAAGCTCTACTGGCAAAAGAACCATACTTGATTGTCTACCCAGATAAAGTAGTCCTAAGACCATCCGATCGGTTAATTCCGAAGGTGTCATCCTCCTTCCACTTCAATCAGGAGATTTACCTTCCTGCTCTCTCCACAGAACAAGGGGATCCACATCCGCTGGATGTAAGAACTAAAATTCTAACCTACCTGTCAACAACAAACAACCTTAGGAAGTCGGAAAACCTCCTGGTCATCCCACACGGCTTTAGAAGAGGTCAAGCAGCAACCTCTCGCACCATCGCAGCATGGTTGGTGAAGATCATCAAAAAGGCTTATTCACTGAGTCAAACGCAAATACCTAAGGGCTTAAAGGCACATTCTACAAGGACAATGGCGACCTCCTGGGCGGCCTACTGCAGAGTGTCCTCGGAAACTATTTGCCAAGCAGCGACCTGGTCCTCAAGGAATACCTTTATTTCTCATTACAAGGTGGATTCTGCCAGATTGTCCACGGCAGAGTTTGGACGAGCAATTATTCAGTCCAACACCTCTATTCCATGTAAATAAAAAAAAATGTCTTTTTGCTCAGACCCACCCAGTCTGCGAGTTATTCACCCAAAGGTGTATGTTGCCATGATGCGAGAGGAAAGTGGAAAATTGTATACTCACCTTTCCGTAATTTTCCTTTCCTGTCGCATCTTCATGGCAGCATACAGATGCCCACCCGTCTGAGGTGAGGGGTATATATATACTAGAATACCTAGGCGGGGGCCCGCTCTGGGCTTAATAGCTAAATGGTCCTATCAGGTTGTGGGGGCAGAGCCACAACCCAAAGGTGTATGCTGCCATGAAGATGCGACAGGAAAGGAAAATTACGGAAAGGTGAGTATACAATTTTCCATTTTCTATGCAAGCTACGCTAACAAAAATACGGGTGTCCAAAAACAAGATGACTTTCTATCATTATTATGACTGAAATGTAAACAGTGGTGCGTGGAGTTCAGATGTGCATCAAATTTCTCTAAGGGCTCATTCACATTTGCGGCAATACCGTGTTTAACCACTTGACCTCCAGAAGGTTTTTAATCCCTTTTAGGACTGGCTCAGGCTCTCAGTGGCTCACTGAGAGGCTGAGCCGGGTGCCGGTCTAGGCATCTGGGTGGATCCCAACCATATGGTCACAATCTTTTCCCTGGCTCTGTCACATCAGCCGACAGTGGAACCAATTGCACTCCTGTGATCCACAGGAGAAGTACAGTCAATTACTCAGTCATATAGGATTATACTTTGTTAGATATTTTTCATACTTTTATTTTAATCTCATATTTATTTTTATTTTAGTTTTATTTATATTTATTTTTATATTTATTTTTTATTTTATTTTCATAATTTTTTTCTTTAATTTTTATTTTTTCTTTATTTTTATTAGATTTTTCTTATTTTTATTTTCTTTTTTTTTCTTTATTTATTTTTTCTTTTTATGTTTATTTTCTTCATTTATTTTCAGTTTTATTTTTACTTTTATTATTATCTTTATTCAATTTTCATTATTTTATATATATATATATAAATATATAAAAAGATCTGGGGTGATTATGCTCAAGTGGTGTATGCGATTTCTGGAACACTGGTCAGTCCAGACTGTATTTTTAAGGGCATGGCAGCCCAATTTTATTTAACGAAAACAAAGTTCAAAGGAAAATTAGAGCAATCTTTCCTCGCAGGGGGTGCCACCATTACTGTATAACACAAACTTCAGCCTCCTGGCTTACTCACTCTTGCTTAATTAAACTCCCTCCTGGAGCTTATTTGGTCAGCTTCCTGCGGGCCTCCTGTAGACATGCACGCTCAGACTGCCACCTGCAGCCTTAGACTTCTAGGGACAATCCACAATATATCTTTATATATATATATATATATATATATATATATATATATATATTTTTATTTTTTTTCACTTTTTCTGGTGTAATCAATGCTTTTTTTCCTATCTAATTTTTTGGTTCATAATTTTTAGTTATAGCAGGACTGCTGTATATATCAGTACATAAAGGGGAACGAACAGGAGGTGGGACTTTAAATGAACTATAGTGGCAGCAATTGAATAATAAATATAATATAAGGTGAACAGCAGAGCTTTATTGGTAGAATAGGTAACCATTTCATAATTCAAATACAGCGATACACATAATACTGGTAATACATATGAAATTGACACAATAATGTGTCTCATATTGAAGCACTGGTAAGAATAAAAATTAGCAATATTTGACATAGGCATAATAATAACAGTGTTGTCTCAAGGAGACTGAAATAAAGTTCCGTGGTTCACCACAAGCACAGGGTTGAGTAGGTAATAACCAGTACTGCCTGCAGGACCTATGGCTTCACTGAGCCTGAGGAGTGGGTATAACATGGTAACTTGAAATAAGGACACGGCATATTGAGGCTCTACGCGTTTCGTGGCCGAACGCTACTCGTCAGGAGCATGCGCGTGATGTTTCTATAATAAGAATGGTAGGTAGTAATTAATTAAAAGGCAAAAGCAACATGGACAGACTATAATAAAGAAACCAACAGTTGGTTGGTACTTACTAGTTGGAGTATATCAGTACATGTTTTGCATTATGTATTGTGTATCAAGATGTGAAGGATGGCCGCGAGATGAGGAGGATATCTTTTGTAGCTTTTTAGCATATATGTAGCAACCACGCCACCCTCCTTCTCCACTCTTTGGCTCGTTCACTGGAGAGGAAGGTGCGTAGTCTCCACCATGCCCGTACTCCCTGGCTTGCAGAGGTTAAGCACACTTAGTTTCACTTACGGGTCTTTGCAGCAGGCTCCCCTCAGTGTTGGCTTCCGTCCCTAGAATGTAAGGACAAAAGTCTCTATGCCCCGCCCCCAAGTAATTCCAAGGTCCACACCAGCATCAACTCCAACATAGAGTTTATTTCTTTATGCATGAACATCCACAAATGAGGAGAAGAGAAAGGTGTTAGGAAGACAGATCAGTTCAGGCACTCTTGTTTCTTCGCCACTCGATCCCGAGTGGGTATAGCTCACCCGGATAGTCACCCGAAGGCACTAGCAGCCGGCGTGTAACTCGAACAGTCTATTAGATTCCCTAATGGATGTGTTCAGGAGATCCTCTGCCACAGGATCTATAGTGTCCCAAACCTCCTACTGGTCCTGTTGTTTAAATTCCCTTTTCCAGATGGATGACATCCCTCCAGAGAGTTACTGGGCCCCTTCCTTCACTGTGATCTCTCACCAGTCCTTTGGAACGGTCCTCCCCCAGCCTCCTCTTCTAGAAACGGGTCCACTCGCAAGGCGGCACCCTGGGATTCCTCCTCCCGAAATGGGCTCCAGCTAAATGTGCTGGGCCCAGGGCTGAATTTGCAGTCCCAGGACTAAAGGTGCCTGGGACTGAAGTGCACGTGGCCCCACACTTTTAAGGGGAACTGCACACCAGACAAAACAACAGCAAGGCAGAGTCCAGCAAATTGAAAATATTCGAGCCAACTGCCACTCGAGTCACCCTTAAATTTGGCATAGCAGTCCCTAAATTTGGTACCCCCGCTACATATGGATTATCCAAAGTAGTGTTTTTTATATTTTCTGGGCTTTTTAACAGTAGAGTAGATGACTGTCCCCATATATTTTGAAGGTTTTTTATTCTGGGTGACACTAACGAGCATTTCTCTCCGGAGTCAAGTTCCGCCAAGCTGGTTGCTTAGTTACAGGCCGCTGTGCATGTTTAAGCAGTGGGTACGTGGTGGGGACCCTCCCCACTGATAAAGTCCACACCCACAACGCAACGGGTATGGAGATATGAGTCTGAATTCTGATGTCATCCCATGACCATTCACAGCTTCACGGCGGTAAGTTGTTGTTTATGTTCTGAGCGGATACGAGCTGGCACGGCTTTGAGTGCCTTTTATGTGAGTGTAACATAATGCATTTTAGAATAAATAAATTACTTTTAGACAGAGAGCACTAGATTCTGTATCTTCTGTTGCATATGTAGCACTTACACCCAGATTAAGGGAGCTGCTGGTTTTTGTTGGGTCTGCGAATTACCTCATGGCTTACGCTGTCAGGGGAGTAAGAAAGGTCTTCAGAAAAGTCAATGTCCACACCATGTAAAACCCAAAAAAGTTAGGCTTTATTTTTATCTTTTCTGAGTGAACTTAGAGGAAGAGTAGGACACGAGAGAGAAATACACAAGGGGAAGGTTCAGGCAGGCAACACTTAAACAGCACTCGTCGCCACTCAAGCCTGAGTGGGTATTGCTCACCCGGATAGTCCCGTTTAGAGGTCCTAGCAGCCGGAATGCAGCACGAATCAATCTTTCCTTTGTATTGTATTAAGGATATGATCAGGAACCCTCTGCCACAGGTTTAAAAGTCCCGAACCTCCCAGCCAAGCAATAATGAAGAGAACCTTTTATGCCAGATTGGCACATTGCAGGGCTTGTAATTATGGATCCCTCCTTAGGTGCGTTTCCAGGCCTCTTCCCGAGACAGCAGTATCGTCGCTAGTCTCCTCTGGGACTGATCCTCCCTTGGACTCCTTTCCTAAACCGTGGCTCCCCGTAGGTGGGTAGCTTTGGGATCCCTTCTTGAAACATAGGCCCCAGCCAGCAGAGCTGGGCCTAAGAAGCAGCGATGGGGCCTCGGGCTGAAGGTGCCCGGGACCAGAACACGCGCACCCTGTGCCATACAGGCCACGAGGCGCACAAACAGGACCAATGGGTCCCCAGGAATGACTACCCAACCCCAATGGCATCTGCCCCTTATGTACCCCCTCCCAGCATGCACAGCAGGTTCACCACACCCACTGCACGGCTGCCAAGAGAGGACACCCAAGGTGCTGTGATACCCCCTGTGGCTCAACCTATGCCGATGGTGACAGTGCCACCTACAGGCAACAGGGAACACTACTGCCAGGCAGTATCACACCCAGAGCAGAAGCAATGATGAAATATCAATTGGTCTGAGCCCAACTACTGGCCCAGACTACCCCTAAATAGACACATAGCGCCCCCAAATATTGGGGGCGCGCTACACATATTACCGATATCCTGTGAATACATCAATGAAGGGGCTGCTCGGCCAGTGAGCACAGGTGGAGGATTGCGCTAGCACCTTTATGTACAGCTTTATTATCACATTATGTTATTACACAGAGGTGGAAGATGATTATTTATGAATGTGTAGCACTACCCCCGTAGGAGCTGCTGGTTTAGTTTTGGGTCTTCCGTTACCTGACTAGAAAAAAAATGCCATCCTTGATTAGGGATTCGCGACATGTGATCAATATCCTGTCAGATAAAAAACCGACTGTGGGGATGTGGCTGGTAACAGCCAATGTCACATCATTTTATACCATCATCCCCCACAAGCTGGGCCTTTTCGCCGTAGAGTACTATCTTAGGCGGGATTCAGACCTCTTTGATGAGCAAATTATGTTTATGCTAGAACTATTGCAATTTGCGGCATCGCATAATTACTTTTGGTTTGAAGGTCAATTCTATAGACAGGATAGAGGTGTGGCAATGGGGGCCAAATATACCCCCAGTCTTGCCAACCTCTTTATGGCCCTGTGGGAGGAGGACGTCGTCCATATTTGCCAGAGACCCCAACTTGTTTTGTGGGCGAGGTACATTGATGACGTCCTCCTCCTTTGGGATGGGGGCCGTGAGGACTTAGAACTCTTTATGGGCCACCTTAATGCAAATACCCGAGGCATTCATTTGAATTTTGAGGCTAGTCAGGTATCTATTATCTTCCTGGACCTCAATATTTCCATCAGTGACAATCAGTTTAAAACTTCTACCTACTTCAAAAACACTGATAGGAATTCATACATTCCAACTGCTGGTTGTCACCACACCCCATGGCTAAAATCTGTGCCAAAGAGTCAATATTTACGTATTAAACGTAATTGTACAGACAATGAAGATTTTTTGGCACAATCTTCTATTCTAACTGATAGGATTGTTGAAAAGGGATATACTCTAGAATCCCTGACAAGTGTTCTGGGTGAGGTAAATGTGATGAAAAGAGAGGATCTCCTAAAGAGTGTAGTTGTCTCAAGTTCCGTTTGTCACTACTTATTCTGTCCAACACAAGAAGATCAGGAATTTGATTAGTAAACATTGGCATATTGTCAATAATGACCCAATTTTGGGCAAAGTACATTCTAATAGGCCTCAGGTTGTTTATAAGGGAGCCTCGTCACTTCATAATAGGTTAGCACCTAATGTGATCAATCCCCCGCTACAAAATTAGTTTTTTTTAGGAATCTCATCGGATTTTACAAATGTGGGAGGTGCCGTGTGTGCTCCTTTTAATAAGTGTATTCAGAGACATACTCATAATTTTTGTTCCACCAGCACATCTAAGGAGTTTGAGATTGAGCCCCTGATTACATGTGCTACTGAGGGGGTAGTGTACATGCTCCAGTGCCCGTGTGGGCTTCAGTATGTGGGCCGAACAAAACGCCCCCTTTCAGTAAGATTGGGGGAACACATCACGAACATTAAGAGTGGCTTTCCTAAACACTCTGTGTCTAAACATTATTTGTTGGTCCACAACAAAGACCCAAATAATACCATCATTTTGGGTATTGATAACTATCGCCCACAATGGAGGGGTAGTTCTCTGGTCAGGAGTATATCCAGATTAGAAATGGCTTGGATCCACAAGTTGAGGAGCTACACCCCATTTGGGTTAAATATAGATGTAGATGTCAACGCATTTATTGACACATCATGATAGTTGACAGGCTGCTGTTTTTCTTTTTGGAATATATTTTAGGTATATATCTTTGTCTATTTAGTCATGTATCCTCTATGTGAGTTATTCGTTTAAATTTGGTTCATGTTTGCACAATGACTGTGTTTCCTATCCATAGCCTTTAGGTGGAGTTTGTGGCGGGATTTCCTAGGGTATGGGGTGTTAAATTTAATTTGGTTTGTGACCTTGGATGGATTGGTTTTCTATAGACCTTCTGTTCTGATTACACTTTCATAATATACACAATCCTTTCCTTGACCTAAACTATATGATGACTGGATTGGATCTGACCAATCTAATTAGTTGGTCTCTGTCCCTTTAAGTCAGCTTGGGGGTTCGCTCCCTGGGTTTTTAAACCTATAGTTTGTATTGGTATTTATGTATTGATTAATTTCAATCTATTAAATTATCAATTTTGTGATTACGGTAATTTGTCATTGTTCATTATGGCTTTTTTTGCCCTTTATTAGTCCTTTGGCTAATGAACATCCACATTTATCTTTTTATATAATATATTATGGTCCCTTTTTAACCTCTTAATTGAGGTTTTGCTTGTTTCCTGTCTTCCAATTTAAAACATTTTTAATTTAAAGATTAGTTTTTATTAATAAATTATCTTTTATATTAATAAATTTATTATGATTAGTGTAGGAAGTCAAATTTTTCTGCCCTCTTACAATATGGCAGTTCCGGTTTTGGACATCTAATCAATAGCGCAGACATCCGGCCCCGTGACTCAACCCGAGGCTTGGTTGTATTGGCTTCTATGGTATTTAAACGTGGTACGTCACTGCGTCACCTGTTCCCCAAGACGACGTCAGTGGTTGACGAAACGTGCGTCGGGACATGGACTTATTGACGCCATCACGCTACCCTCGCTGTGGACGGGTGTATGCTTGTGTGTCGGTCGGCTTTTTATTTACGCTCTTTGACTTTGTAAACCATGTAAGTGCAACCTTTTTTAATTAAATCACGTTTTTTTTTTTTAACAGAAGGAATTTTTATTAGAAGAAAAAATACCATTATACATGTAAAGAACTGTAGACAATACACAGGAATAGAATGTGTCATCTAACAGAGAACAACTAGGTCAGCATGTAACCAGGAGGTATATCATCAAACATTTCAGGTAACATAACAGTGATGTTAAATCTAGACTTAGGGCTCGTATGCACATAGTTATCAGGACTACCCATCCACCTACTTAGCATGGAGGGGGGTTGAAATGTAATAGCAATTAGTATATACCTAGGGGGGGAGGGGGGAGGGAGGAGAGGAACCAGTGTCATGACCTCAATCCACAATCTACACTGTGAGGTGTCTGGCCTCAACCCATCTCGACCATATTTTCAGGAACTTTTTAGGACAATTGCGACCCATGTACGTCAGCTTGTACAACGGGAGCGTATCATTCACCGTTTTTTTCCATGCCGAGATCTGGGGTGGCTCAGGCATTTTCAAATTAATCAGAATAGTTTTCCTGGCGTAATACACACAGTAAAAAATAAAAAGTTTTGTATGTGTGTTAGTAGACAGATTGTCCGTTATACCCAGGAGAAGGATCAGGGGGTCGAGTCCGATGGAAACACCACTAAGTAATCTAATGTCAGCGGCCACCTCCCGCCAAAACGTCTGTATCCGGGAACAACTCCAGACCATATGTATAAAGTTACCTACACCGTCCCCGCAGTGCGGACACCGATCGTCAGCCAGGCGATAGATGACCGACAGCCATTGTGGCGTATAGTACACCCTGTGAAGAAACTTGATCTGAACGAATCGATCCTTGGCTGCTATCATAAGGGGGATGTACTGCTGCAAGCCCTCGGACCAATCTTCCTCTGTCAGGTTTGGTAGATCTCTCTGCCAGGCATTGAACGCCCTGATTGGCTCCAGTGCCGCTAGCACATGTGATTCTAAAGTATATGGAGGACAGCATTCTATCTATGTCACGAGCCGCGAGAAGTTGTTCAACCGAGTGTGGGGC
This sequence comes from Rana muscosa, assembly GCA_029206835.1. Lineage (NCBI taxonomy): Eukaryota > Metazoa > Chordata > Amphibia > Anura > Ranidae > Rana > Rana muscosa. The sequence continues at coordinate 857,560,572 of CM055117.1, forward strand.
TAAGGTGATCGGCTCCGGGAATTGAGCTCTAAGTTCATGTCGAAGCTGCATAAATCTAAAATACATCCATGAGGGGAGTGAATATTTGTCCTTCAGGTCCCGGAAGGAGAGGAGACGGCCCCCAGGCATAACATCTCGGAGGGTCTTTACCTCGTACCTGGCCCACACCTGTGGGTCTGGCACAGACCGCAAATGGGGCAGCTCCGGGTTTCCCCAAAGGGGAGTATAGGGAGAATAGGTCCGGGGCTTCACCAGAGACCCCGAAACTCATCTCCACACTCCAAGGGTTGCTCTCATAGGGGTGGTAATATGTATACTAGAACAAGGTCCTTGGTACACTAAATTGCTAAGTTCATCATATGAGCCCAGTATTGCCGCCTCAAGATTCACCACGGGGTTGGATCGGTCCTGCATGAACCACCACCTCACTGAAACCAGAACCGCCGCCCAGTAGTATTTCTTAAAGTTGGGTAGTGCCAGGCCTCCTCCCGATAATGGGAGCTGGAGCGTGGATCTAGCCACTCTGGGGACCGTTCCCTGCCACACAAATGTTCCAATCGTCTGATCCAGTTTAGTAAAAAAGGAGTTAGGTATGCCAACGGGGTGTGCCTAAATGCGTAAAGGAATTTAGGGAGGAAGGACATCTTTATCAAAATAATCCTACCTACCGGAGTCAGCGGCAGGGTCTTTCAAGTGTTGCATTTGTAGGTAAAAATTTTCAAAATCGGGCAAACATTGGCTTCCAAGTAGTCCGGCAGGTGTCTCTGAACATATATGCCCAGATACTTAAATTTGTCGACCCAGTGAAGGGGGGCCGGTAAGTTAGGAGGAGGGGCCATCGGGCGTAAAGGAAAGAGCACCGATTTTTCCCAATTTATTTTAATGCCCAAGAACCTGCCAAACCGCTCGAAAATCTCAAGGGCCGCCCCCAAAGGAAGCATGAGGGTCACCCAGATACAGGAGGGTGTCATCTGCGTACATGGAGATCTTTTCCACCAGGGGTGGCACCTGGATGCCAGACACCCTATCGGAAGAACGTATCAACGCAGCCAATGGCTCAACGGCCAGGGCGAAGGGGGTGGGAGAAAGGGGGAATTCCTGTCTAGTGCCCTGGCAGAGCGGGAAGGCCGCAGACAGAATACCATTGGTACGGACCCTAGCCGTCGGACAAGAATACAATAGCTGTATCCACGATATAAAGACTGGTCCAAACCCAAACTTATGCAGTACTGCCCACAGGTATTCCCACTCCACCGAGTCAAAGGCTTTTTCAGCATCCAGGGAGGCAATCGCCTCTGCCCCCTCCCCCCAGCCACCCGATCTATCATTGTAAATAGCCGTCTCAAATTGATATCTGTACCTTTCCCAGGCATAAAGCCCGTCTGATCTCCATGCACTAGGGACAGTATCACTCCGTTAAGTCGAGTAGCCAGGATCTTGGTAAGGATCTTGGCGTCGACATTAAGCAGGGAGGCCTGTACGAGGAACAGAGCTTGGGGTCCTTCACCGGTTTAGGGATAACCACAATAATCGCTCTCAGCATCGAGGGCGGCAACTGGGAGTCTCCGATCGAGGTCTGGAGGACCTCCCTCAGCGCAGGGGTTAATGATTCGCTATGTGTCTTGAAAAATTTGGCTGGGAGGCCGTCCTCACCCGGGGTTTTCCCTGTCTGCATAGATGCCACAGCCTTCTGAATCTCTAAATGGGGCATCCAGGCTCGACCGGGCCTCCACCGTGAGCATGGGGAGGTCAACCGAGTCAAGGTAGGACCGGAGTTCAGCTATAGAGTAGTCGGCCTTGGAGGAATAGAGATCAGCCTAATAGGAGGCGAAACACGAGTTAATCTCAGTCAGATCCGTCAGCAGTCTCCCCGCCACGTCCCTAATATTAGCCACCGGAGTGGATACCGACTGCTCTCTAGAGAGCCAAGCCAGCATGCGTCCGGTCCTCTCTCCCTGCTCAAAGATCCTCTGGGACTTATATAGCAGTTGTTTTTTTGCAGCCGAAATCCTAAGTAACTGAACCTCTTGGAGCGCTGTAGAGAGGGCCAACCGGTGGCTCCCCCCCCCAGTTTTCGCATACCTAGCCTTTTGTGCTTGGGCGTAAGATTCCGCCCGTAGCAAACAGTCTCGGGAGGACCTGCGGGCCAAGCCAATGACATTCTGGTATTGCCCCATAATATGAGTTTTAAAACACTCCCAACTAGTGTGGGATTTACGTGGGGGGGGGGTCAGAGGACCAAAATGACACTATGGCCGAATCTACCTGTGGTTAAACCCGTTCATCCGTAACCCAGTACCTGGAAAGCCTCCAGAGGCAATTAGATGGAGTTGTAGTTGTCTGGAGCTGCAGGAGAACAGGGGCATGGTCCGAGATACCTCTAGGAAGGGCAGTCTCCTCACTCACCCTGGCCAGCACTGGGCCGCTGACATAGATCAGATCAATACAAGACATTGCCAAATACGTGGAAGAATTGCACGTATAGCCCCTAGTACTAGGGTGCTTCCATCGCCACACATCAGTAAGACCCAACATTGAGGCCCAGCGAGAAAGTGGAGAATCTAAAGCTGGATCCTGAGCCAGTTTGTCCAAATTCGGACAGGGGACCATGTTGAAATCCCCAGCCAAGACAACCGCAGCTGTCGGAAATTCAGCCACCAGCTGTGCTATCCTGGTGACGAGTCCAACCGTGGCAGGGGAAGGGATATACAGGCCCACCAGCACCATAGGGAGACTGTCAACTATTGCATGTAATACCACGTATCTGCCTTCAGGGTCTAATTTCAAGTCAAGTAAAACAAACGGTAGGGACTTGCTTATGAGTGTGCTAACCCCCCTGGCCCGGGAGGTGTATGTAGAATGATAATAATGCCCCACCCATGGCTTCCTGAGACCAAGGACTCTGCCCCCTACCAAATGGGTCTCCTGGAATAGGCAAATATCTGGGTTGTAATCCTTAAGAAATTTGAAAACCAGGGCCCTCTTAATAGGAGAGTTAATCCCCCTGACATTCCACGATATTAGTGTCAATGGAGCCATGTCAGTGGGATGAAACATAACATGGGTAGCCCAACCCCTTAGTCCAGACCCGAATGAGGATCATCGGTGGGGTATGGCCCCCGGAAGGATTAAACAGTGTCCAAACCTCCCACACACAAGTCCCGTTCTAGAGCAAATTCAAACATTCCTTCGTTATTTACCTGAACAACTAAAACAAAAAACAAAAGCAGCAGTAACATAAAAGCCCCAACCCCCCCCCCACCCCTTGCAACCACCCCAACCGTGATGCATTTGGATCCCTATAACAAACATGGTTAACAACCACAGAGGGTCATGATCAACAGACAAGTAGGCGAGTACACCCCAGGCACAAGGCGCTGAGGTATTTGGCAAAGACGCTGCCATTGGGGCATAGCGTATAGAAACAAGTTCACCCGACCAGTGTCGGGGGTACAAACTTAGGCATGAGTGAGTCAGTCAATAGTGAACCATGCAGCCTTCCGGGTCCTCCTCATAAGGGACAACTTGATGGGCATAGGCGGGCCCCAGAAGGCACCCGTTGAGTCAGTCATTGTCCACAAACAGCATTCCCAGATCCAGGATGGCCGCCGCTAGAAGAAATCAGGGGATTCAATGGGGGAAACAGTTCCATAAGGGGGAGGGCATCCCATCGGTAAGCGAACAGGGGGGGAACGACAGGCACTGCAGCAGTAACAGCTAGGTTCCGGGGTGTACGGGGGCCACGACACCTCCCAAGGATCTGAGAGTTCAGCCCTCCCAAGTTCCCCAATGGTCCTCTGCCCCCGCAGCAGCCATTCCCCAAGCATAGACCGGAGCAGTCTCTCATGGACACCCCAACAGGGTTGATAGCCCATCCCAGGACATAACAAGGGGAAGAAACAGTGAGGAGGGACCCCTTAAAATAGTACTCACATGCCATCCTTACAGAAGCCCATGAACAGGAAATCAGGCTCGAGGCAAGGTATTCACCCATTGAGCAGCCTCCTCCGGCGAAGTAAAGAAGCGTGTCGACTCCCCGTCAACTACTCTCAGGCGGGTAGGAAAGAGCATGCTGTACTTTATGTTGCCGGAACATAGGGACTGCGTGACCGCATCAAAGGATTTGCGACGCCTCTGTGTGTCCACGGAGAAGTCTGGGAAGAACATCAGGCGTGCCTCTTCATGTCGGATGGCATCCATCTTCCTGGCTTCTCTAAGGATCAGGTCGCGGTCCCGAAAATTCAGCAGCTTAAAAATAAAGGTATGGGGAGGCGTCCCCAGAGGCCCACGAGTATGTGGCATTCTGTGGGCCCTTTCCACTACAAACTGAGGCGAGAAGGCCGCTTGCGGGAAGAGGGCGCGGAGGAGGCACTCCGTATAGGCCGTGGTGTCCGGTCCTTCTCTACCCTCCGGCAGACCAACAATCCGGAGTTTATAGCGCCGATTATGATTCTCGGCATCCTCTGCACGGGATTCAAGGTAGTAGAGACCCCCCTTCCATTAGTACAAACCCCTGGACAAACCACCCCCTCCATTTGTACAGACCTCCCCGAAAAACCACCCCCCTCCATTAGTAAAGACCCCCCCACAAACCACCCCCCATTAGTACAGACCCCCCACAAACCATCCCCCTCCATTAGTACAGACCCCCATCAAACCACCACCCCTCTCCATTAGTACAGACCCCCCATAAACCACCCCCCTCTATTAGTACAGACCGCCCCACAAACCACCCCCCCTCCATTAGAACAGACCCCCCCTTCATTAGTACAGACCCCCCCTCTATTAGAACAGACCCCCCTTCCATTAGAACAGACCCCCTCTCCATTAGAACAGACCACCCCCCTCCATTAGAACAGGCCCCCTCCATTAATACAGACCCCCCTCAGGACAAACCCCACCGGGGCGGCAGCTGGAGATTAGAGGATAGTGTGCAGCTGCGCCGCCCGGGTGAAGAAGATCATGACAGAGGAGAAGCACAAATGACGGGCACTGCACGGACCGCCCCGCCCCCAACGACGTCAAAGCGCCGGGTCTCTCTCCGAACAGAGACAGCCGCTCGATCTCCTCTGACAGGAGGATGGAGGGGGCGGACTAGGGCAGGAAATTCAGCGGCAGCGCCGCAGCAGTGACTGGTGGAGAGAGCAGCCTTTCCTCGGACACCAACAAGGAGAGGAGGAGGGAGGCGAGCACTCTGGCGCTTGAGCGCCCCCACCCCTGTGGCGCCTGGGTGAACTGCACCTCAGGCACCCGCCTAGGATCGGCCCTGCCTCCCACTTGCTCCTCTAGTTACGTAGCTCCCGGGCTTTCTGGCTTTTCTTGGCTCCGCCCACAGACCACGTGGCTAAGAAGTGATCTGCAAATTAACCCTTTTTCAGAAAAGTAACACAGTCCAGAGCCCTCTTCAGTATAGGCTCCCGGTGAAAAGCTTACTTGAGTTGCGACCGGTAACGGCAAATCCCGGACTCGAGCCCCCACATGTAGCACTACCCCCGTAGGAGCTGCTGGTTTAGTTTTAGGTCTGCCGTTACCTGACTGTTCACCGTATCCGCCATAGGGGTCCCATTGGAGAGTTGTTCACAGATGTCTGCACCAAACACTTATGCCGCGTACACACGATCATTATTCACGGCGGTTAAAAACCCGCCGTGAATAATGTCATTAAAAACGGGGGAACAGCTTGTTCCCCACACACGGTCGTTTTTCACGTCGTTTTTTCTCTTGTCGAGAAAAACGACCGTCTGTGGGCTCCGCGGCAGTGTTTCCCTATGGGAAAACTGCCGCGGAAAAAATGTCGGACAAAAACGACGAGAAAAATTAGAACATGTTCTAATTTTTCTCGTCGTTTTTAATGCCGTTTTTCTCGTCGAGAAAAACGACATAAAGCCCACAGACGATCGTTTTTCTCGTCGAAAGGAAAAAATTTAGTTTTTCTCGACGAGAAAAACGGCCGTGTGTACGCGGCATTAGTCTCTTTTTCCAATGCTTTATTAACAAACGTCAGATAGAGGGATGGAGGTTTAGGGGAGATTCAGGTACCTTGTTTTTGCGGATCACGGGTACTTCTTTGATCCAGAGGACAAACAGCTCCACAACTGGATCTAGCAACCACCGGATAGGCCTCTCTCACTGACCTAGCAGCCGGTGCGGTGCTCAGTCATAGTCTCTGCCACAGACTTATTGAATACACTTGAATCGTTGTACAATCCTCTGCCACAGGACTGTATAACCAAGGACATTTGCAAAGTCATTATACAATCTCACAGTACCAGTATCTTTCAGCCATCCGGCGATACTGTGAGGTAGATGGGCCAAGATGCGTCCTCCAATTGAGTCTCCAATTGCTTGGCTTCTCCCCACAGGCAAGACAGCTCAGAACCACCATAAAAAATTTGAAATATACTGCGCTGTCCAAAGAATGAGAAATGAACCACTCATATAGTGAAAGTGAATTTGGCCCTTAAAATTAAAGAATGCTGCAACTTCTATGTGAGACACACAGGATAAAATAGTACTAGAAAAAATAAAGCTGCGCAACATATGAAAAAATTATTAAACCACTGTTGATTCAATTAAGTGTACACAGAGCTCAGTCTATATTGCCAAGAGAGGCAACCAATTATGATTTAAAGGTCCTGACTAATGCCAGACACTTATAGCAAGAAGAGCAGAGTCCTGTATATAAAAAGGACCACCCCCTGGACCAGTAGGCCCCAGAAACTCCTGGGCCTACTCTCAGTAACGAGGCCTTGGGCCAGCAGGCCCAGAGGCAGAAGAACTGCTACGCCACACCTTAGGCCAGGAGGGCCATCAGGTCAGAGAGAGCGTGAAAACGGTGTCTGTCCCTTAAGTACCCTCTCCCAGAATGCACAGCGGGTGAACCACTCCCACTGGGCTATCTCTGGGCAAAGAGGTACTCAAAGCACCCAGCCTGCTGCATTTCCGAAAATGACCGGGGGTGACAGCGACACCACGGCCAAGTGGAAAATGTACAGCACAACTGAACTGGAACAGAAACCAGAATTTAACATAATACTCTGAGCTAGACTACAGCTCAGATTAACTAAATTTACATATAGCGCCTACTCAATAGGAGCAGGGCGCTACAAATGTTTTTGAATTCATTTGATGATCAATATTTTGTGGATATTTTTGCACTTTTTTGGAGTCTACTTTTTTATTTGAATTTTATGAACACTTTTTATTGATTGATGGTTTAACCGGATAAATACACTGTATAAGATGCAATATTTTATATACCGTAAGTGATTTTGGCACTTGCACTTTATGTTTATTAATGAGTTGAATTGTAGTCTACGCAAGCGCCCTGTGATTGTCCGACAAGGTTAAATTTTCGGCCACAAACTGTGGCATTCTGGGATTTGGAGTTCACACGAGCGGTGCGCCCTGTGATTGGCCAATCAGGTTCAATTTTCGGCCACACGCTGTGGCATTCTGGGATTTGGAGTTTAGGCGAGCGGCGCGCCCTGCGATTGGCTCGGCGGAGCTGGTCATGTGTGGATGCGGCCAGACACAGAAGGTAAGGGACAGTCTAAATGGAGAAGAGATAGACAAGGAAATTACATAGGAGGTGATGGGTAATCTGAACAGAGAGAAGATAGACAAAAGAGATGATGGAAAATATGAAAGGAGAATGGATAGATACACGCCTGTCCCTCTGTCAGCCCATCCCTCTCTGTCCACCTGTCCCTCTGTCAGCCCATCCCTCTCTGTCCACCTGTCCCTCTGTCAGCCCATCCCTCTCTGTCCACCTGTCCCTCTGTCAGCCCATCCCTCTCTGTCCACCTGTCCCTCTGTCAGCCCATCCCTCTCTGTCCACCTGTCCCTCTGTCAGCCCATCCCTCTCTGTCCACCTGTCCCTCTGTCGGCCCATCCCTCTCTTTCTGCCTGTCCCTCTGTCCACCTATCCCTCTGTCAGCCCATCCCTCTCTGTCTGCCTGTCCCTCTGTCCACCTATCCCTCTGTCAGCCCATCCCTCTCTGTCTGCCTGTCCCTCTGTCCACCTATCCCTCTCTGTCCGCCTGTCCCTCTGTCAGCCCATCCCTCTCTGTCTGCCTGTCCCTCTGTCCACCTATCCCTCTCTGTCCGCCTGTCTCTCTGTCTGCCTGTCCCTCTGTCCACCTATCCCCCTCTGTCCGCCTGTCCCTCTGTCAGCCCATCCCTCTCTGTCCGCCTGTCCCTCTGTCAGCCCATCCCTCTCTGTCCGCCTGTCCCTCTGTCAGCCCATCCCTCTCTGTCCGCCTGTCCCTCTGTCAGCCCATCCCTCTCTGTCCCTCTGTCAGCCCATCCCTCTCTGTCCACCTGTCCCTCTGTCAGCCCATCCCTCTCTGTCCACCTGTCCCTCTGTCAGCCCATCCCTCTCTGTCCCTCTGTCAGCCCATCCCTCTCTGGACGCCTGTCCCTCTGTCAGCCCATCCCTCTCTGTCTGCCTGTCCCTCTGTCAGCCCATCCCTCTCTGTCCGCCTGTCCCTCTGTCAGCCCATCCCTCTCTGTCTGCCTGTCCCTCTGTCCACCTATCCCTCTCTGTCCACCTGTCCCTCTGTCAGCCCATCCCTCTCTGTCTGCCTGTCCCTCTGTCCACCTATCCCTCTCTGTCCACCTATCCCTCTCTGTCCGCCTGTCCCTCTGTCAGCCCATCCCTCTCTGTCCGCCTGTCCCTCTGTCAGCCCATCCCTCTCTGTCCGCCTGTCCCTCTGTCAGCCCATCCCTCTCTGTCCGCCTGTCAGGGTGTGGGTCCTGCTGGGAGCTGGCCACTGACCTGTGGGTCCTGCTGGCCACTGACCTGTGGGTCCTGCTGGCCACTAGCCTAAGGTGACCAGACGTCACAGTTTTTTCTGGGGACAGTCCCTAGACCAAGTCTGTCCCCGGTTTTGTCCCTTGCAGGGCCAATCGGGGGCTGGGGCAGTGGAACGGTGCCCAGGGCTGGCCCTACAATGGGTCCCGCTGTGCCCATTGGGCTGCCTCAGAGGGGAAGTGCCGCCACAGAGCGGGGATCTCTCACTTACCTGGCAGCCGCTGTCATATAAAGTCCCGCCACCTGGACTGGCTCCTATGATAGACAGCACACTGATGACATCCATCATAGGAGCTGGTCCAGGAGGCGGGACTTCGTATTACATCGGCCACGCTGGGTAATTGGGAGATCTCCGCTCTGTGTAATCCGGCTGCTCTCCTCTCTAATCTCCATGCACTGGTGAGGCTGCGCTGATGGGCACTGGTGAGGTTGCGCTTATTCTGTGGTTCAATGGGCCACTTGACTGGACTTGCCCCCCAGGCCTAAGGCTGCCAGCCCTCCCCTGTTCACAATTGTTTAGGATATTAAATAAATATCAGTTTTGCACGTGTAAATAAGGGGTTGCGCTGATTACAATACACACATTTAATTACTCAGTCATGCAAAACTGTATTAATATTACATTTTTATATATTTTTGGAGACAGATATAGGTTTTTAATCTTCATTGGGTTTTTTTTTTTTTTTTGCTAAATAAATGAAAAAATCATTCAAATTTTGAAAAAAACGTTTTTTTCTTAATTTCTGTTATAAAATTTTGTAATACGATGCCATGAATTAAAAAACCTGCAGCGCCCGCAGGGTCTCCCTCCTCAAGAAGGCACATGTACAGGCCATCTGAAGTTTGCCAATTAACATCTAAATGAGTCAGAGAAGGATTGGGAGAAAGTGCTGTGGTCAGACGCAGTGGCGGCTGGTGCTCAAATTTTTTTGGGGGGTGCAAACATACTGAAAAAAAACAAAACATCAATTGCAACCACTGTGCCCATCAAACGCAGCTAATGTACCATTAATTGCCGCCACTGTGCCCATGAAACGCAGCCACTGTGCCATCAAATGCAGCCACTGTGCCCATCAAACGCAGCCACTGTGCCCATCAAACGCAGCCACTGTGCCATCAAATGCAGCCACTGTGCCCATCAAACGCAGCCACTGTGCCCATCAAACGCAGCCACTGTGCCCATCAAACGCAGCCACTGTGCCATCAAACGCAGCCACTGTGCCCGTCAAACGCAGCCACTATGCCATTCAAACGCAGCCACTGTGCCATCAAACGCAGCGACTGTACCCATAAATTGCCGCCACTGTGCCATCAAACACAGCTACTGTAACCATCAATTGCTGCCAGTATGCCCCATCAATTGCCGCCAGTGTGCCCCATCAAATGCTGCCAGTGTGCCCCCCGCCCGGCACTTACCTGTCTTGGGTCAGCGCTGTCCTCCACGCTACCTCCGAGTCCTCGATGTCTTCTCCCGTCCTCTTTTGCTATGATTGGGTGCCTGATCACAGCACCTGTCACTTCAGCCAATCAGGTGACAGGTAACCAGACCCGGTGCACCTGATTGGCTGAGAGGCGGGTCATTGTTAGAGAAGCGATGTGTAAACAGGGAACGCACAGCAGTGCGCTCGCTGTTTAACAATTTGGAAGCCTATTAGGGCCCATGGCTCTAATCTGGCTGCCTATTAGAGCCGACGGCTCTAATCAGGCACTTCCAATTACATCCCCGCCGCTGTAATTCAGATGCCCGGCGCCCAACAAGGAGCCGGACACCTGAATAGGGGGCGGCAGCAGCGACAATAGATAGATTCATGCAATGCATGAATCTATCTATTGTTGATTGACGGGTGCAGGAGAGAGGGGGCGGCGCTCCTTTGCCCTTTATGGACTCACCGCCACTGGTCACATGAGACCAAAATTTATCTCTTTGGCATCAACTCGACTTGTAGTCTTTGAAGGAAGAAAAATGCTGACTATGACTCTAAGAACACCATCCCTACAGTCAAGCATGGAGGTGGAAACATTATGCTTTGGAGCTGTTTCTCTGCTAAAGGTACAGGCTGACTTTGCTGCATTGCGGGGCACGTGGACAGGGTCATCTATTGTAAAATCTTTGATCAGAGCCTTCTTTCCTCAGCCAGAATACTAAAGATTGGTCGTAGATGGGTCTTCCAGAATGACAATGACCAAAAACTTACCGCCAAGGCAACAAAGGAGTGTCTCAAGAAGAAGCACATTAAGGTCACGAAGTGGCCTAACCAGTGTCCAGACCTTAATCCTATTGAAAGTTTATGTAGGGAGCTGCAATTTCGAGTTGCCAAGCGACAGCCAAGAAACCTTAAGGATTTACAGAAGATCTGTAAAGAAGAGTGGACCAAAATCCCTCCTGAGTGTGCAAACCTGGTAACCAACTACAAGAATCATCTTACCTCTGCTTGCCAACAAGGGTTTCTCCACCAAGTACTAAGCCATGTTTTGCTTGGGGATCAAATACTTATTTTACTCACTGAACTGCAACTCATATAACATTTGTATCGTGTTTTTTCTGGATTTTTAGTTGATATTCTGTCTCTATCATTTAAAATACACCTATGAAAAAGATAGACCTTTAATTTCTTTGTAAGTAGGCACAATTACAACATCTGCAGGGTAACAAATAATTATTTTCCCCACTGTATAATGCTTTTATGAAAAGAAAATAATTCTTTATGTGGAAATGTAGTTGGCTTTTCTCCAGAGATAGTCCTCTACTGTTAGTCAGGGCCATGTTTTTTCTTACTTTTTATTATAATTTCTTTTTGTGTTGGCACTTTACAAGTGTCATATTTGTACTAGGTTTAAAACTTTAACAAAAATAATAAAAAATACGGAAACTGAAGCCACATCTCAAGGGGTCAGTCTTCATTGGCGGTGACTCTAATACTGCCTTTGATCTCTCCCTAGACAAGCTGGCAGATGGGAAAACTAAGCCCAAGCGCCCTTCCAAACAGAGTACAAACATAGCTAAACTACTCCATGCGGCAGGACTCGTGGATGTATGGCGGGAGGCTAACCCTCACGCAAAAGACTACACACACTACTCAGCCCCACACAAATCCTTTGCCAGGATAGATCACATTTTCACCCGCTCCTATACAATTCCTCTACTTAGAGGTTCCAAAAAAGTAGAACCTCCTCTGTCGGATCACTCGATGGTCACTGTGACCACTCTGCGGTCCTCGGTAGTGAGAGATTCTCCTCGCTGGCAGTTACAAGAATCTCTTTTGAGTGACCCAATACAATGTTCACTAGTGGAGGCGACCATTAAGGAATATTTCCTTATAAACTCAACGGAGGAGGTCTCCCCTTCTACCATATGGGTGGCGCATAAATCGGTCATCAGGGGGAAACTCATTCAGTTGTCCTCAAAACTGAAAGCGAAACGCAAGGCAGATACACTCAGACTCGTGGAAGAATTCCACTCCCTGGCTAAAGCGCATAAACGTAACCCCACGGCCGGTACCTTAGCTAATCTAGACAGAGCTCGGGTTCTCCTTAACCTAAATCTGACGACGGCTGCAGAACAACATCTTAGATGGACTGGGGCAAGGTTCTATTCCCAGAAGGACAGGATAGGCTCTAAATTAGCAGTAAAACTTACTCCTAAGCACCGCTCTTTAGCTTTCCCTAAAATTCGGACTGCGGCGAGAGACTTGACACAGAATCCGACTAAGATTATGGACACTTTTCTACGGTTCTACTCTGACCTGTACAAACAGACCCAGCAGACCCCCAGTCCGCTTAAAGAATTTTTTTTACAAGAACTGCCGTTACCCTGCCTGACGGAGGAACATAGGGACATCCTCGAAAGCCCGTTCACTCAAGAGGAAGTCATGGCTACCATTAAATCTCTTAAAGTGGGATCCTCCCCTGGCTCGGATGACTTCTCCACCGGGTATTACAAAAAATTTGGCCCTAGTCTGGCTCTGCATTTGGCCCAGTTTTTCAACTCTCTCAGGGATGGAGCAAAGTTGGGAACAGACCTAAACGCTGCTTATATCTCAGTAATACCCAAACCTGATGAGGACCCAAGTGAGGTGAGCAATTATCGTCCGATCTCGCTTATTAATAACGATATTAAAATTATGACCAAGATTATAGCTAACAGAATGTCTGGTTTCATCGCCTCATACATTCACAAAGATCAGGTGGGTTTCATTCCTGGGAGACAGGGCCCGGATCAGATTAGACGGACCATTGACATTATTTCACTTTTACAGTCTCAGTTGGATGGGGGAACCCAACAAAAAGGTTATTTGCTCTCCATAGATCTACACAAAGCCTTTGATTCCATAGATTGGGCATATCTGTCTGGTATCCTGGAGAGATGGGGTTTTGGCCCGTATTTCCTAAATCTGATACACTCGCTTTACTCACTGCTCAGGTACGCCTGATGGGGAGATACTCGGAATCTTTCATCATAAGCAAGGGCACCAGACAGGGCTGCCCACTCTCTCCCCTCCTCTTTGCGATAACCATAGAGACTTTAGCCATCGCTCTCCGATCAAATCATGACTTTAAGGGAGTCAAATGCGGGCCCCGAGAACATAAGTGCGCACTGTACGCTGATGACCTCCTCCTCTTCGTTACCTCCCCACTAACATCTACCCCAGTAGTTCTTAAAATATTAAAGGTCTTCAGTGAGGTATCGGGCTTGAAAGTAAATATGACTAAATCATTGGCCCTAAACATTACTGTCCCACAGGACGTGCTTCTACTACTTTCTAAAAACTTTGATTTTGTTTGGGCCTTCGGGGCGATCCCATACTTAGGCATCAAACTGACTTCAGACATCAATAACCTCTTTAAGGCGAATTACCCCCCTATGCTGCAGAAATGTAGAGATGACATGAATATTTGGGCGAGAGGCGGTCTATCTTGGCTTGGCAGAATCCACGCGATTAAGATGACTCTTCTCCCACGTCTGCTGTATTTATTCCGATCCCTCCCAATCCCGATTAGGAAACAGGTCCTGGGTAAACTTCAGTCTGATGTGGTTCGCTTTGTCTGGGGCAACAAATGTTACAGATGCCCCTTGGGAATTCTCTTCCGCCTAAAATCACAGGGAGGCTTGGGTCTCCCGAATCTATGGGATTACTATCGGGCGGCACAACTAGCACAAATCTCAATTGTCTTCTCGAGGGGCCAGGAGCCGGACTGGCTCTCTATAGAAAGGCAAGCGGTCCCGTCAAACACCATCGACTATCTGTTATGGTGTGACCCGAAAGCCAGACCTGCGATTTTATCCCCCACACTCTCCCACTCTGTCGCTGTATGTTCCCAGATATATAATCATACAACCTTGACATCTCCGTTGAAACCCCTAGCTCATCTGTTCCATAACACTGCTTTCCTGCCGGGAATGAACATTGGGGCATTTAAATGGTGGACAGATAAGGGCCTATACCGAATTGGTCACTTTTTCTCTCCTGCGGGCCCTATTTCGTTATCCCACTGCAAAAAGAGACTAGATATGCCCGACTCCGAGTGTTTTAGATTCTCCCAAATCTCCCACTTCCTGCACTCCATTTGGAATAACAAATCAGACCCACCTACGATTACACCCTATGAACACTGGTGCTCGATTACTATGGATCAGAGGGGAGGTATCTCTTTAATTTACACGGCTCTGTCGACTAGGTTGACCAAGCCCACCTACGCCCAGATTTGGGAGGAGGATATGGACAGCTCATGGGACACCGAGGTATGGTTCCGCTCATCGAACCGAACGTTTAAAGGTATACTCAATGTCTCCCTAATCAAAGCTAGTCTGAAAGTACTAGTCCGGTGGTATTATGTTCCTTCCAGGCTGGCAATGATGTACGGAGGCACCTCCCCAGTATGCTTCAGAGGATGCGAACTTGAGGGCTCTATGTTCCACACTTGGTGGTCCTGTCATTAGAACTTTCTGGCACAAGGTATTTCGCACCATTGGATCCCTGACGGGGGTACAGACAGCTCCACAACCCAATATAGCACTTCTAAATCATACTATTCCCAATTTTCCCAAACTCTCCCAGACACTTTCATTTTTTATATTACTAGGAGCCAAATTGACCATAGCCAAGGCCTGGAAGAAACCCACCGTCTCATTTCAAGGATTCAGGAGGAAGGTATCCTGGATCATGGTTCAAGAGCAAATTGTTGCTAAACTTAATGATAAGACTGAAAAATTTATAGCCACCTGGGAACCTTGGGCCACCTCATGCAATGTTTCTCTTATATCTGGCGTTCAACCTGGATTTCTGAGCACTCACGCCCCACATACCTATCATGCGAGTATTTCCGTCTCCTTCTTTCATACGTTTATATCTCTTCTCCTTTCCTCTGCCTCTCTTGGCATTCCTGGGTTACTACGACCAATATGATAACGCTGTTTTCCTTTATAATTATTTTACTGAGCTTTGGTTTGTGTTAGTTTCTTATTGACTTTTTCTTTACTTACTGAGCATAGTAGCCTCCTATTCTGACATAATACCTTATATTTAGTAATATTGATGAGGTGCATAATCTATTCAACAAGATAAGCATACCAGGTCGGTGGACATTTCTTGGGTGCTGGTTTCTCCACCTACTGGGATGCAGTGTGATCTATGTGGGGCGTCCCAGGGGCTGGAGACACAGTGCTTAAATAGTTTTGGGTATGCCTCTGGCTGGTTACGGTGGAGCGTAATTATTCGCTGGACGGTAATGCTAGGACAGTATTGCTTGAGGTACCTCGCAAGATTCATCTATGTTTTTACTGGAATTTATGTTAATAAGGACGCACACTTAGTTATTATACTGTATTACCTACTTGTTTGATAATCTTCTGTTATCATTGAAAACTTTCAATAAAAATATTTAAAACGAAAAAGAATAAAAAAAAAACAAAAACAACAGTCTGTTCTTCATTAGCTGCAGTGGAGTGCAGGGGAGACATTGCAGGTCTAATAGGCTCCTGATGTCTCTATAAGGAGGACTTGCTTGTTAGCCCCCTTGTGATAGCAATAAAGTTAAATAAAGATAACATATTTTAAAAAGTAAAACATTTTTACTAAACATATGTAGCGGGTACTTACTTTCCCGCCGTAAGTTTTTGAATTTTTCGGTGACACCAGTGGTGTATCTCCGGAGGTCCACTGGGTGGCGCTGTCACTGTGGGCCGACGGACGGATACCGCTGTGTGCTGAGCTTACTTTTGTCCTCTCTGGGCAGAGGTATGGTGGGGCGGGGAACCCGCCGTGCTTGCTGGGAGAGGGGATAAAAGGGGCCGGCCATCTTGGTCACGGGGTTGTTGGTCCCTGGCACCTTTAGCCTGCGGACTGAGTTCGTGTTTGTCCTCTAGGCGGACTAGGCCTAGAGGACCACCAGAGATCGTGTTCCATCTCAGGCACCTTTAGCCTGGGGTGAGGTACTCGGACGGCGGTCCGGAGCTCAGTGCCCAACACTGAGTTCCGCGAGGGAAGGATCCTAGGGTACTCCGGAGATGGATGCCTGAATCCGAGGTGGGCGTAATGGACCGGGAAGAGCTCCTCATCTGAAGACCCGGTGCAGCATACTGCCGGTGATGGGTGAGCCTCTTGTCGGAGACCGTCCGGAAGGTGAATTTCCCTCGTGCGGAGACCATAACCCACTCTTTGGAGGAGAGTGGAGGATCGAACTTGTGTCTGGGCCTATTCGTACACACACCTCCTTTTCTGTTCTATAACTAAGGGAGTCAATGTTATGTGCTAAATAAAGGAGTGTTGGACTTTAACGGTGTGTGGCTCAAGTTTCTGGCAGACGAGGTTCTTGGAGACTCTTGGAGGGAGGATCCGATGCACAATACAGGCCCGCAGGTAAAGGAAGGCATTGCTGATACCACCTATACATCTGTGGTGGAAGCCAGGCGTAGCGCACCCTCTCCCTCCCCTATCGTACCCCTAGACCAGAGACATAGCGAGCAGAACTTTAATAGAGGGGACTGGGAGAGGGGAGGAAGAGCCCGCTACACATATTTTATAAAATAAAAAAATGAAAGCACCACGGTCAACACACTTCTATGTGAACATAAACTACACTGCACTTGGGAGATATCAATGTGAACATCAGAGTAATAATAATAATAATAGAAACAATAATTCTAGGGCCATAGTTTACAGTTAACTTTAAACTGATAACCTGTAAACACTTTTAAAGTGTTGCCTATGGAGAATTTTGGGTACCATAGGTTTTTGCAATCTCATGGATGCAAGCAATTTTAATGCTTGACATGTTTGGTATCTATTTACTGGAAACAACCCCATCATTTATATGTTACCAGAACAATTGGTATATTATTGTGTTTGCTTCCCCAAAAATTATTTTTAGTGTATTTTTACATTTATTTTTTACACGTTTAAAGTGGTTGTAAACCCACTTATGCAACTTGCACCTACAGGTAAGCCTAGATTAAAGCTTGCAAAAAATAAAATAAAAAAGTTGCGCTACTAAGTGAACAAAGTGGAATTATGGCTGCCAGCATCAGCAAATAGACATGTTACACAAATAATACATAAAAACAAAAAAATGCGGCGCCTAAGGTGTAAAGATGGCCCAAACTTGTATCTAGATTGGGACAGTGAACAAACAATAAGTGTATACGGCCTAAGAAAGCCTGAGAGAAATAAATCTAAATATATACAACATTAATGTGTGGCTTCATAAGTGTATGAAAAAACTCATAAAGTGTCTAATACAGTGAACTACTATTAAAGTCCAATAGAGGTGCCCAGTATATAAACTGGAAACAACTGAAGGAAATATGTATATAACTTCAATATATTGTCCTCATAAAGGAAATCCAAAGGAACTTCAGGAACGTGGAAAACAAATGTTCATATATCCATAGCACCCGGGGATGTGACTCATGCCCCAGTTGATGCATCTTTATGCGAAACATGTCGGGTACATGAACCTGCCTTATAGCTACGCCACAATTTGTTACTTCTGTGATCACTTTTTGCAAGCCTCTGCATGGATGCCTGTATGACTTTTTACTTTATTTTTTACACCATGTGTGTTTTGTGCTTCGTTCCTGAATAAATGAGATTTTTATTTTGCTATCTGATCCTGCGCTATGTGGAGCCTTCTTTTGTTCAATTTTTTACATGGTCTCTGATGCATTGACGCCTTGGAGTTCTGTGGTATTATCTGGGAGAGGATTGGATTCCTTGTGCCTGCTTCATTTGCTGCCGAGAGGACGGATCCAGAGAAGTCTATCCCACCATCTTTGCCTGTTTGACCCACCACCGCTGGTGTGTGTGTCCACGCATAGGGGTAAGAGTATCCATTTCTTTCCCCCATCCCTGGTGTTGGAGTCACGTCCCCGGGTGCTATGGATATATGAACATTTGTTTTCCACGTTCCTGAAGTTCCTTTGGATTTCCTTTATGAGGACAATATATTGAAGTTATATACATATTTCCTTCAGTTGTTTCCAGTTTATATACTGGTCACCTCTATTGGACTTTAATAGTAGTTCACTGTATTAGACACTTTATGAGTTTTTTCATACACTTATGAAGCCACACATTAATGTTGTATATATTTAGATTTATTTCTCTCAGGCTTTCTTAGGCCGTATACACTTATTGTTTGTTCACTGTCCCAATCTAGATACAAGTTTGGGCCATCTAGATTAAAGCTTACCTGTAGGTGCAAGAAATATCTCCTAAACCTACACGGTTTAGGACAGTGTTTCTCAACTCCAGTCCTCAAGGCGCCCCAACAGGTCATGTTTTCAGGCTTTCCATTATTTTGCACAGGTGATTTGATCAGTTTCACTGCCTTAAGCCCCGTACACACGATCGGTTTAACTGATGAGAACCGTCCGATGGATGGTTTTCATCAGACAAACCGATCGTGTATGGTACCCATCGGTCTTTTTTCCATCGGATGGAAAAAATAGAACTTGTTTTAAAATTTTCCGATGGATCAAGAACCGATGGTAATTTGCGATCGTCTATGGGCAAGTCCATCGGTTAAAAAACCCACGCATGCTCAGAATTAAGTCGACGCATGCTCAGAAGCATTAAACTTCATTTTTCTCGGCTCATCGGAGTGTTTTACTTCACCACGTTTGGAACGGTCGGTTTTTGGACTGATGGTGTGTGGCCAAGACTGATGAAAAACAGTTTCATCGGATTTCCGATGGTCAAATCCATCGGACGAAAATCCATAGGTTATCCGATCGTGTGTACAGGGCTTTAGTAATTACCACAGCTGTTTCAACTGAGGGAAATCCTGAAAACATGACCTGTTAGTGCGCCTTGAGGACTGGAGTTGAGAAACACTGGTTTAGGAGATATTTGCAAAAATACACATGCACCAATGTCTACGGCGCATGCGCGCCGTAGACAACGGTGCATTCACAGGGTTAATCCCCATTCACAAATCCAGCCTTGCCGGATTTGACGGCTCCTGCGCGCATGCGCGGAGTGACGTCTTCGCCGCTCCGGCCAATCAGAGCGCCGGAGCGGTGCTGTGATTGGCTGGAGCGGCGATACCCGGAAGTAACCTTCCGGGTATCTGTGGAGTGATGGCTGTGGCTAGATGGGGAGACGAGGACGGCTTCTGGGGGCCCCGATCTAAGGTAAGTGATGCATAATGAGCTAGTATGCTAGTCATACTAGCTCATTATGGCTTTGTCTTGCAGGTGGTTTTTTTAAAAAAAAAGAAATTATCCGGGTTTACAACCACTTTAATAAATAGCTGCAGATATATCGTGCAACGTGAAAAATCACAACTACCTCCAGTTTATTCTCCAAAGTCTGCTTTCAGAAAATAAATAATTGTTTGGGGGTTAAAGAAATTTCTAGCAAAAAAAGGCAGATTTTATCATGTGTATGAAAAATTAAAAAAATGCCCCCTGTAGACAGGTGGTTAAACTGGAAGGCAAGGATTAAAAGATTAACAAGCTGCATACTCAGTAAGTGAATAAACCTGCCGCTCAATTTGCTTAAAAACCTGAGGGTTTAATATTACTTTAAATTTGTAATTTTTTTAACCCAAAAAAAAAACAAGTTTATTGAGATGCAAACAAGGTATACATATACACGTGTAGCGCACCCCAAACTAAGAGAGCCGCTGAATTTGGTCTCAGGCCCTGAACACAGCACCGCCAACCCCCGGCAATTCACTCGACCCACTCTGGCACAGTTAGTCTAGGGTAATATCTCTTATACTCTATGGTAAAATTCAGACACCAATGCAAAGCAATTAAAGAATAACGAGTTTACTATCTCTTGGTATAATATATCAACAGTTATAACAGATCATACGTGCTTCTTGCAGAGCCCTGCAGCGAATAACATACTACACATTAGTGAAATACAGTAATGGCATGCCACGTGTAACAGCCGTTAACTAAGTGCCCTGTGACGCAGCAACTAAACTCTAACGCTTGGTCAGGCCTGACCCAGACTCTAAAACTCAGTCTCTAGGAGATGATTTCTTCGCATGCAAGTCTTTAATGGTGGTGCACATTCAGGAACGCATTTGTAATCCACAGGTCAAGTAACAACACGGAACACTTCACTGGAGACCCCTTAACTCAGTTCTGCTATAGATCTCCAGTGGGCATAGGCGTGCGCACAGGGTGTGCCAGGTGTGCCTGGGCACACCCTAATCCCCCCGAGCATCGCTAATTCCATCTACTGCCCTGGCTCCCCTCTGCAGCGCTGTCGGCTTCCTTCCTCTTCTCTCCCACCGGCTGCTGTGGTGGGCACGCACAGGGGGATGTTTTTAGAATGAGTGGGGGAAGGGGCCTGTAAATATGTAATTTAAGGGCCCCTTCACTTTCTAAATGAACACAGTGAGTGATCAGTACAATGTGTTTGAGCTTTGGAGTGCACACCCTAATGCAATAGGCTGTGCACACCTATGCCAGTGGGGTCTTAAATATAAGCTGGTGGGCCACGGCAGTCTGTAGGCCTAACAACAATATAAAGTATATGGATTGAGCAGGTGCTCGCTCACCCCTCCGGACACGATCCCAGTCCGGGACATCCATCTGCTGTGTCTCCACACACAGCGTCTGCAGCGGTCGGGTCTCCGATCCAACAAAGGTTGAGGATAACAAAGTCAGATGCCACCCAGGCTCACAGTAGGGTGGAAGGCTCTTTGGTAGCTGCGCAAGGCCCCAGGCTTCAGGCCTTGCACACCGGCAGATCCGCACAGGAGGACTTGTTCATCGAAGTCTCGTATCCCAAAGAGAGTGAGTTTAGCCTCGCCCCTTCCCTTTATAGCCCCACCCATAAGTCTCTGCGGTGGCAACAATGCACCCTGGGTGCCAAATGGGGTTCTGGGTAAGGTAGTCTAGAGAGTCTTAAAGGAGACCCCGCTACACACTCCCCCCACTTGAATTCTTTGGTCCCCAAAGATAAAATTTAACATACTCTACGGACAACCCTGGATAAAGCAGCGTATGATGTTGGCAAAGGGAATTCCCACCAAAACTGAGGGGTTGGATTCCCTTGCCCACAGGTCACACTATCATGAGTGGCCTGCCTAACTATGCCAGAGAGTGAGTTGGGGTTGCCCTCCACCAAATGAACAGTGGAGGGATCCGGATTCTCTGCACTCCTCCTGGCAGTGACCACAGAATCTTCTGAGCTCTTCCCCATTTGTGGGTAGGTCAACTTTTTGGGAGGCCTTATGACTCTTCGAGCCCTTTGCTCTCTTGGAGTTTCTGGCTCTGGCGCCACAGGTTCTTCTTCCGGAGCAGGCTCGGGGGACACGGCGGGCTCTGGAACATCTGATTCAGAAACTGGAAGATATATAGAGTCTCTGGGGTCCTCCTCCGAGTAAGTGTCACAGGCATCCTCCCAGTGATCTGATAAAGGACTAGATGGGATGAACTCAGTGGCTTCTGCATTCAGTGTACTGTCTATAGTGTCTTCAGTGGTTGGAAGATCTATAGCAGAAGCTCCTGGGGAAGGCCACAACCAATCAAGTTCTTGTTCTTCATCTCCACTTAGTTCAGAGGCCTCGATATCTTCAGCTCGAGAGGTCTGGGACCGAGTGTTTGGCCTGGGAGTATCCAGGATGGAGGCTGGTTCAGGGGAGTCTCTCACTGGAGGTATCCTGACCGCTTCGGCAAGTGGGAGCAGATGGTTCCGATGCCAGGTCTTCAGTGAACCCACCTTCCCTTCTGGCTTCAACTTGTAGACAGGTAGGCCAGGCAACTTCTTACAAATGACATAGGGTTCAGGTCTCCATCTGTCTGCAAGTTTGTGTTTTCCAGGGACCCCCAGATTGCGTAGCAGTACTCAGTCCCCAGGCTGCAGGTCCTGGATCCGAACCTTCAGGTCAAAGTTCCTTTTGTTGCGGGCTCCCCTTTGATCTGAGGCCGCTTGGGCCTGTTCATAGGCTAACTTCAAGCTGTGTCTGAGTCTGTCCACATATCCTTTGTGGGATGTGGCTGAGGAATGGTCTAAGGAAGTGCCAAAGGCCAGGTCTACGGGTAACCTTGCTTCTCTCCCAAACATGAGTCGGTAGGGGGAGTAGCCTGTAGCATCACTAGTGGTACAGTTGTAAGCGTGTACCATAGCTGCTATGTGTCTGCTCCAATGTTGTTTCTTCTCGCTATTCAGAGTCCCCAACATGTTGAGCACCTCTCCGGCTGAGCATCTCCTTGTGGATGGTAAGGTGTGGTTCGGGTTTTCTTGATCCCTAAAGAATCCAGGAGTTTCCGGATCAGCCGACTCTCAAAGTCCATCCCTTGATCTGAATGGAGTCGCTGCGGTAGCCCATAGTGGACAAAATACTTCTCCATAAGTACCTTGGCCATCATGGAAGCCTTCTGGTCTTTGGTTGGGAAAGCTTGGGCATACCGGGTGAAATGATCGGTTATCACCAGAACATTTCCTAGTCCACTCAGGTCGGGTTCGAGGCAGAGGAAATCAATGCATACCAGATCCATCGGGCCTTGACTTTGTAGATGGCCCTTGGGGCAGCTTGATGGGGTAGAGTCTTCCGCTGGATGCAGCGTGCACATGAATGGCAGTACTCCTTTACTTCAGCCCTCATGCAGGGCCAATAGAACCGACTTCTGACGAGTTGAAAGGTTCTTTCAGCCCCTAGGTGGCCGTGGTTGTCATGTAGGGCGACCAGAACAGTCTCACAGTGTTTCTCGGGAAGAAACAATTGCCATTTATCTTCTAGGTCATCAGAGGGGCCCCTTCGGTAGACCACTCCCTGATGTACCTGCAACCTGTCCCACTCCTTCCTCAATAGGTGAGCTTCCCTTGAGGGGTGACGCAGGAGTCTATTTGGATCCTGATTCTCCAGGGCCTCCAGGACCAATTTTCCCATAGGGTCTTCCAGTTGATCACCTCTCAGCTCCTTCTTTGACAGTTTTGGCAGATTGTCTTCTTCCAGTTGAGTTACTCCACAGTTTAGTTTGGGAACTCCTACCATGGTAACTCCTATCTCTTCTGCCCTTGAGCCTCCTCTGGTTTGTAATTCAGCCCCTTTACAAAGGGCACTCCGTCGGGTGCCACTTGGGTCCAGTCTTCTGTCTCACTGGTGTGGGCATGAGATCTCCTAGACAAGGCGTCCGCATCTCGATTTCCAGCCCCTGGCCTGTACTTCAGGCTGAAATTGAACCCAGACAGGGCGGCCAGCCATCTGTGTCCTGTGGCATCCAGCTTTGCTGTGGTGAAGAGGTAAGTAAGGGGGTTGTTGTCTGTCTTCACAGTGAACTCTGCCCCATACAGGTAGTCTTTAAGCTTGTCAACTACCGCCCACATAAGGGCCAGGAACTCCAACTTGTGAGTGGGGTAGTTCTTCTCAGAGGGGGTCAGGCTCCTGCTCACGTAGGCAACGGGCCGTAATTTCCCTTTGTGCTCTTGGTAAAGCACTCCTCCCAGACCGTCATGACTGGCATCTACGTGTAGCTCATAGGGTCTTGTTGGGTCTGCGTAGGCCAAGACTGGGGCAGTGGTTAGGCTCTTCTTCAACGTCTGGAAGGCCTCTTCACACTTCTGGTTCCACTGATCTTTGACTGACTCTCCCGGCTTCCTGGGCCCTGAGTCGTCCTCTTCCCCTTCTGTCTTGAGTAGTTCATTCAGCGGTCTGGCGATTCGGGCAAATCCCTCCACAAACCTCCTATAGTAGGAGCAGAACCCCAAGAAGGATCTGAGTTCTGTTACTGTAGTGGGCCGTGGCCAGGAGGTAACTGCCTCCAACTTCTCGGGGTCTGTGGCTACCCCTTCTTCAGACACTATGTGTCCCAGATAGTTAACGGAAGACTGGTAGAACTGACACTTCTCGGGCGAAAGCTTGAGTCCCTCCTCACTGAGTCTTCTTAATACCTTCTCTAGCCTCTCCTCGTGTTCTTCTAAGGTTCTTCCAAAGACAATGACATCGTCCAAGTACACAAGGACCTCGATAAGGTTCATGTCCACCACAGTCTTCTCCATGAGACGTTGGAAGGTGGCAGGAGCTCCAGACAGTCCCTGAGGCATTCGGTCAAATTCAAAGAACCCCACTGGGGTTATGAAAGCCGTCTTCTCTTTGTCTTCGGGATGCATAGGGATCTGGTAGTATCCACTCTTGAGGTCCATAACGCTGAACCATTTCGCTCCAGACAAGCT
Organism: Rana muscosa; assembly: GCA_029206835.1. Lineage (NCBI taxonomy): Eukaryota > Metazoa > Chordata > Amphibia > Anura > Ranidae > Rana > Rana muscosa. The sequence continues at coordinate 857,585,022 of CM055117.1, forward strand.
CTGCAGGGCATCCTCTATCCTCGGAGTGGTGTACTGGTCAGGGATGGTTCTCCTGTTGAGAGTCCTGTAGTCTATACATAGCCTCAATGACCCATTCTTCTTCCTGACCACCACTATCGGGGAGGCATAGGGACTTCTAGACTCCCGGATCACACCCGTCCTCTTGAGTTCTGCGAGTTGTTCCCTCAGATCCTCCAGATCTGCTAGTGGGACCCGCCTGACCCTTTCTCTGAAGGGCTTGTCTTCCTGGAGGCGGATTCGATGGGTGGCACTCCTTGCACACCCCACATCGAACTCATTTTTGGAGAAGATCTTCTCCCATCTGGTCAACTGGGCCTTGGCTCTCTCCTTCCAAGCCCTGGGTAGATTCGGGTTCTCCATAGAGAGCTTCTCCCAAACATCTCCTTCACCCGTCCCCTTGACCTCAGACAGGGCAACCGGGGCAGCAGGGCTCACCTGGCCCAGCAGCATTCTGGCGGGAATCTCCATGGGGCCACCTGTAGTGTTCCTGACACTCACCGGAACTCTACAATGGGCCTTCTTCAGGGCCTTCAGCGGAACCACTTCTGGGATCACTTCCAAACCAGAGTGTTCTCCCCTTGGGTCGGGCTCCAGCATGACAAAGGGTCCAGGTTGTTCCCAAGTAAGCTTCACAGTGGCTCTTAGACAGGTTACTTCGCCGGGCTGCAACACTACCCCTTTTCTTCCAAGTCTCCACACCTTCCCTATCCCCTCTTCAGGGGTCTTCTGCTCCAAGACCAGTCGTTGGTAGGCCGTCTTCAGCATGGGATGGATCTTGGTGACTGCAGGGCCCTTCCCTTGTACTAGAGGGGTCAGGAGTCTCCGGACCAGATCCGTATTCGTCCCTATTATAAGGGAACTCTTGTTGGCTCCAGGCGGCCGAGGGCACACAACTGCCAGGGTGTCGAACATTTCAGCCTTCCCAGCCACGGATGGGTCAAAGGTCATCTTGATGGGCAGGTAGCCATCGTAAGGGAAACTCTGGGTGCCAATTCCCCATATTTCCAGCTCTTCTATCTTCTGGATGGGTAGATGACTTAAGTGTTTGTCATAGAAATCCCTGTATAGCAGGGTCACTTGTGCCCCAGTATCCAAGATGGCTCTTGTGTAGACTCCCTCCACTTGAATGGGTACTATAGGAGATGGGCCTACCAGCTTCTCTGGATATGGCCTGGCAGAGGTCACCTTCTTCTGATCCTTGCCCTTCGGACTCTCTTTCGTCCAACTCCCTTTGGACTTTAGTCTTTCTTGGGCCTGATATGCATTGATTTCCCTCCTTTTAATGGGTGTACAGACCCGCTGAGGGATGTTATTATCTCTCTTAGGTGTACATCCCCTTTGGGGAATGCTGTGCCTCTTCTGAGGGGTCTTGCCTTTTCTCTTCTTTAGCTTCTCATTCAGTTGGGAGCTCACTGAAGATGATGGGCACCCGGTTGACTCCTTCACCGGGGCCCTCTGAAGTTTCCCGCCGGCTTGCGGTTGTCTATTTTCTTCTTTTTGGGGCTGGAACACACAGCTGCAATATGGCCAATTCCTCCACAGTTAAAACAGACTATATCTCCCCATTCTTGTAGAGATGCGGGTGCTGAGGCAATTGGGAATAGTTCCTTCCTTGGTACTTCTCTCTCGGGACCCTCTGGATCTTTTGCTATCAGAGAGGCCAGCATCTCTAACACCTTAGACATTTGTGATTTTAAAGTGTCTACTTCTGAGTCTCTTTCAGGGGTCATCACTGAGTTGACTATCACTGGTGCAGGGGCGGCATTTGTCTTAATCATTTGCTGGTCCTGCTGTAGTGCCTCCTCATCTCTGATGATTTTTATCAAGTCAGAGTAGGTCAGTGACGTTCCTCCTCCCGAGGTTTTCAGGTGAAGCCAGACTGGATCCGAGCACAACGCTCCCTTCAGGACTTGCTTCATTCTTGCCGCATCTGTATCTTTGGGCATCATTCCCTTCTTTAATACAATTTTGCACAGCAACCTGTTCAGTCTTCTGACATACTCCGAAAGCTTCTCATTCGGCTGTTGGACAGTATGTTCGAATTGGTAGATCATCTCTGTCACCTTTTCTAACTGACCGAACTCCTCTTGCAGCATGGCTAGGCAGTCTTGAGCCGTGCAGTCTGTATTCCCAAACCGGAAGCTTTTTACTGCTTCTGCAGCCGCGCCTTTCAGGCTCTCTATCACTCGTTGCCTCTTCTGCGCTTCAGGCACCTCCCATGCCTCTACTGCTTGTAATGCCTGCTCCACCCAAGTATCAAAATCTTCCTCCCCTGCAGGGACAGGGAGCTTCCCTGAGAATGTCTTTAATCTCCGGTAGCTAGTCTCTACATGTACCGTGCTTGTCTTCTGACATTTTGTTAGCAGATCCCCTATAGCATTTATCAGTTCTGGTGATATGGCAGTGACAGGTGCAGGTGCCGCCGGAGGCGTTGCCCTGTCTCTTCTTTCAGGTGAGACACGGGTTGCCCCTTGCGGTGATCCCATTGGTGATGGCTCCTTCTTTATAGTCATTGCGTGCGCCAACCTATAGGTTTTGTTGTCTGGCGTCCGCACACAGTTGCGCTTGAAAGTCTCTGGCATCCCGTCCCAGTACTCCACTAGTGCATACTGATACGAGATATCGGGGTCTGACTTTATCTCCGTCACCCACGGTGTATGATCTGGGGACACGGACATCATTAGCTGCTCTACCGTCTCTGTTGACCACTCCTCCCCCGGGAGGCTGATGACTACCGACTTGTCTGGCTCTGCTCTAGATGCTTCGCACCACGCTTTTACTGTTAGCGGGTCCATGCCGGTACCTCTGGCGTGTTCATCTGCTGTATCAGGATCCCGGATGAGCCCCCACTTGTAGCGCACCCCCAACTAAGAGAGCTGCTGAATTTGGTCTCAGGCCCTGAACACAGCACCGCCAACCCCCGGCAATTCACTCGACCCACTCTGGCACAGTTAGTCTAGGGTAATATCTCTTATACTCTATGGTAAAATTCAGACACCAATGCAAAGCAATTAAAGAATAACGAGTTTACTATCTCTTGGTATAATATATCAACAGTTATAACAGATCATACGTGCTTCTTGCAGAGCCCTGCAGCGAATAACATACTACACATTAGTGAAATACAGTAATAGCATACCACGTGTAACAGCCGTTAACTAAGCGCCCTGTGACGCAGCAACTAAACTCTAACGCTTGGTCAGGCCTGACCCAGACTCTAAAACTCAGTCTCTAGGAGATGATTTCTTCGCATGCAAGTCTTTAATGGTGGTGCACATTCAGGAACGCATTTGTAATCCACAGGTCAAGTAACAACACGGAACACTTCACTGGAGACCCCTTAACTCAGTTCTGCTATAGATCTCCAGTCTTAAATATAAGCTGGTGGGCCACGGCAGTCTGTAGGCCTAACAACAATATAAAGTATATGGATTGAGCAGGTGCTCGCTCACCCCTCCGGACACGATCCCAGTCCGGGACTTCCACCTGCTGTGTCTCCGCACACAGCGTCTGCAGCGGTCGGGTCTCCGATCCAACAAAGGTTGAGGATAACAAAGTCAGATGCCACCCAGGCTCACAGTAGGGTGGAAGGCTATTTGGTAGCTGCGCAAGGCCCCAGGCTTCAGGCCTTGCACACCGGCAGATCCACACAGGAGGACTTGTTCATCGAAGTTTTGGGTCCCAAAGAGAGCGAGTTTAGCCTCGCCCCTTCCCTTTATAGCCCCACCCATAATTCTCTGCGGTGGCAACAATGCACCCCGGGTGCCAAATGGGGTTCTGGGTAAGGTAGTCCAGAGAGTCTTAAAGGAGACCCCGCTGCAAACATTTGACTGAATCGTAGTAAGCAATAAGACATTTCAAAAAGAAAAGTTCCAACAATAGGAAACATAAAAAATTATACAGAATGGAGTACAGGAAGAGTATGGCACAAATTGACTTGGGATACAGTTCTAAGTGTCCTACACACCTAGGAGCGGAATCATGAAGTGCAAGTCTCGCCGTCCTCCAGCCATCTATCCCAAACACTAGAAATTTCTGCGGGCGACCTCTGTGGATGTATATGATTTTCCTATACGGAAGGGTATTATTAATTTCCCTTTTCCACCCCTGCAGTGTCGGGGGTAATGCCTGCATCCAAACTTGGCAACAACTTTCCTTGCTAAGAACAGGGTTTCATATATAAATATAGCTTGATATTTGTCCACATCAATGTCGGGCAGGAGACCCAGGAGGCATAGCTTCGGGTCCAGACCCACAGGAGAGCCCATATTATCATGCAGAAACTGGATCACCTGTAGCCAGTAAGTCTGTATGTTCGGGCAACTCCATATCAAATGGTAGAATGTGCCGGGAGCCAGCGAGCACATGGGACACAAGGGGCTTCTCGTAGGTTGAAAATTAGCTAGTTTCAGGGGTGTTAGATATGCGCGATGTACAATATACAGTTGTGTTAACTTGTCTGAGAGTTTAGGGGACGCCGTCATAACACCTTCTAGAATTTCTTCCCAGTCCGAGTTATCGATAGGGCCCACATCCTGCTCCCATGCTATTTTAGCTGCCTGGGAAACCCTATGCACCATGTGAAGTCGGAGAATATAATATAATTTGGAAATGAGCTTAGTCGGGTCTGCCCCAAATATGATGCCAAGGACCGGCGGAGCGTCGAGAGCGATAGCAGTGTTAGCAGCCTGCGCTCGGACCGCATGCCTGAGTTGCAGATACCGAAACTGTAGGTGGTTCGAAAGTGAAAATTCTTCCTTGAGTGTTTGAAAGTTTTTGGGTCCAGTCTCCGTCAAGACTTGGGACAGGTAAAGTATACCGTATGCAGCCCAGAGCTGTGGATCAGGTACAGTACTCATCTCAGGCAGGTGGCCATTAAACCATAATGAGGTGTGGCAATGTACGTGTGACCGGTTTTGCTTTTTAGTACTATATCCCATATCCTCTGGGAATGTGACAGCATCCCTGTATTATAGCGGGAAGATTTGTGGCCGCATTGCCCTTTTCGGAGAATGGTCTGAAGAGGGTTGTGTAAGTGGCTCACACCAAAGTCCTATATCGCTGGAATTCGGTAGTATTAAAATAGTACAAGTGTGAGAGCTGCGAAGCCACATAGTAGTCTTGGATATCTGGGAGGGAACATCCACCTTCTAGAGCGGGGTTTTTAAGAATATGCCATGCCAATTTATGCCTACCTTGGCCCCAGAAAAATGAGTTTAGAATGGCTTCCATCTGTTTAAAGACTTTAAGAGGGATGTACAGAGGGGCATGCCAGACCGCATATAAAATTTTGGGCAACAAAATAATTTTTTCGAAATTAATTCTACCCATTACCCCTAGGGGTAGTCTCGACCAGGTCTTGGTTTTGGATTTAAGGACCGCAAACTGGGGCTCCACATTAAGTGAGAGATAGTCCCTAAGGTTTCTGGGTGACCTTCACTCCCAGGTATTTAATCTCTGCCACTCTCTTTAAGGGGAGTTCTGGAAACCCAACAGGTGGAGGAAAGTGGTCCAGAGGGAGAATTTGAGACTTGTCCCAATTAATCCGCAGGCCTTAGTATTTACCCATTGTCTCTATGATAGTCAATGCTGCTTGTAACGAGGGTCCCTGATCAGCTAGATAGAGTACTGTTTCATCAGCGTAGAGGCCTATTTTTTCCCAGGAGTCTCCCCGTCTGAGGACTATTACGTCCGGGCTCGCTCTAATGGCTATAGCCAAGGGTTCTGCTGCGAGGGCATACAGTAGTGGTGACAGGGGGCAGCCCCTCTCCAGGGAGACCTGATCTGATAGCCACCCATTCATGAACACCCGCGCCTTAGGGGTCTGATAAAGAAGCTGCACCCATTTGATAAAGTTTGGGCCAAACCCATAACAGCGAAGGCGCTCCCACAGATAGACCAATTTGACAGAGTCGAATGCCTTGGCCGTGTCTAGGGCTACCACCACCCTAGTTCCCAAATTAGCATGTTGAGCTTGGATGCTCATAAACAACCGCCTAATATTCACCACCCTCAGGGACAAACGAACAAGTAGCCATTACAATGCTCATCCAAGACGATCGGATGGCCCCCTGGGTACATACCGGTGTGGCCAATGCGACCGTTGTCCCTGCATCCAGGAAGGACTGACCTGCATACTCCCCAATGGAGAAATTTTCTCCCCTCGACAATTTGCCGATTGTGGCAATAAAGGGGTGATTTATCTTATAGCTTTTTATGTAGGTAAAATGATAAGAGAGATGCGCCAGAGACTTGGTGACCACCTATACCATTCAACCAATGGCAAATTGACTATGGTGGGACGTCATGTAGGTATCCACCATAGATTTCAATTTGAGGTAGTTAAATTCTACGTTCTCGAGGTTGTTCATGAGGACTCACGGGGTGGAGACTGGGATCGTGAAATGCTGAGGCGAGAGTCCCTCTGGATTGAGCAACTTAGTGCTCTTACACCCCCGGGATCAACGAAGCACACTCATACAAATACTTTCTGTAGTTGTAACTCTGCCCCCCTCTATTCTGTGTAGCGCCCTGCTCCCAATGACTGGGAGCTATGTTCAATTTAGAGGGTATCTGAGCCAATAGTTAGGCTCAGATGTAAATAATTAATGCTAAATTAGCCTCTGTTCCGGCTATGGCTGTGTTGGGCAGACTTCTCACTGTTTGCCTGTAGGTGGCATTACCACCTCAGGCCAATGTGGAAGACTAACAAGCCAGAGTGTATTGGGTACCTTCCCCTGGGAACAGTTCAGTGGGCGTGGTCTACTCGCTGAGCATGCTGGGGAAGGGTTCTTAATGGGCAGACGCCATCTTGTGGGGTCCTTCGTTCCCCCGCGCCCCTCCTGGCGCGAGGCGTGTATTGTGTGATTCTAGCCTCGGAACCATGCTGGTCCGAGGCTGCAACTCTACTAGGTAGGCCCTGTTATGCTGACTGGGTCTACACCTTGAAGGTGATCCTGTGCTGTCCGTCCTGCGGGAGGAAGCCACTCAATGGAGGAAACCAGGGGCGGACCTGTCCTGGAAAAGACAGAGCGGAAGGCTGGTGTCTTGAGGACTGCCTGGTAATTCTATTGGAGGATGCACCGCAGTTAAGTTCACCTTACAGTCTGCTGGGTTGGCTTAAAGGCTCTTGACTGTTTAGCTGGAAGTTCGGGCGTTAAATCCTGTGGCAGAGGATCCCGGATTATCCAATTTTGTCCACAACCGGTCTGTGGCAGAGACTGGTCCTGATCATAGTTTGTGCATCATTCCGGCTGCTAGGCCAGGTGAGAGGGGCCTATCCAGGTGAGCAATACCCAATCAGGGAGGAGTGGTGACTAACTTTATACGTGAGAAGTTTTCCCCGCTGATCTGTACTGTGTGCCTGAACCTACCCCTTCGCTTCACCCTTCTACAATTGTTCATCTGTTTATTGCAAAAGGAAAATAAAACCTAACTGCTTAAGGTTTTACATTTTGTGTGGACATTGGAGTTTCTACAGACTTCCCCTAGACACAACGAATACTGAGGTAACGTGCAAGGCCCAAAACTAAAACCAGCAGCTCCTGCGGGGGTGTGCTACATCTGTATTTTGATTGCCCTGCCTGATCCACTCCATGCTCAGCATTCCCTCCCTTTCTCCGCCCCTCCTCTCCTTATTCCCTCCCTTCTCCCCTTTCCCCCATTTTTCCCTTTTTCCCCCTCTGCGTCATCTCAGGGAGTCCTGCTCGTGCGCCGGTTTTTCCCTCAGCGCACGTGCAATGGGTAGCGACGGACCCAATGACGTGGGCACCCGACGTCAGCCGGATATGTGCTTAAGTCATCACGGTTGGAGGACTTAAAGGGCGGCCTTTGACCGTCCTTAACGTGGACGGCAGACATACGGGATCTCGCGGCAGCCTTTTACCAACCAGGAATACACCTCCCCTACATGCATTCATGCGTGTACTTCTTCTTTCCAAATTAGCTGTAGCCTTGGTATGCCCTTCTCCCTCTCTCCCCCTCTACCTAGGGGGCTTGGATTGACTCTGCAATGGGATTGCCTTACCATTCTCTGCTATGTGTTGTTCCCTTTACTCCTCAGACCCTTCGGAGTGAAGGCATACCGCTCCTGGCGTACTGGGCCCGATCAGACTGACCCAGTTCAAGCTTAGTCTGTGGACTAATTTGGCTACCTGTTAGCGTATTGATCCCGGTGTCATCTTATATTGTTTGACTGTAGCATAGGGTGGGTAGCTACACTTTGTCCTGTTCTCACTCCAAGTTCACACAGGTGGCTTCACAACCGCTCTCATTATCAGCACTGCCTGGGGATCCTAGTCTTCTCTATCTGGCTCCCAATTTTTCTCCTCATCCCCTTGTTCACCACCTATTATTCTCCTAGGTTCCCTGCTCCCCCCCCTTCCCTCCCCTCCTCCCTGCCTTATTTCCCTTTTCACCCCCCCCGTCCCTTATTGTCTCTTTTTTTCTCCTTTTCTTCCCTTTCTTTCCTTCCTCCTTTTCTCTCCCCCTCCTTCCTCCTTTGTCTCCCCCTTTCACCATTCTTCCCCCTTTCTCCATCTCCCCGTCTCTCCATCTCACCCTCCCCCCTTATTTTTCCCCCCTCTATTCCTCCCCATCACTCTTTCCTTTCCAGGCACTCTTCCTGCCCCTTTCCTTCCCTTCCCCCCTTTTTTCCCCCCTCTTAGCCCTCCCCCTCCTTCTGCCCCCTGTTTCCCTCACGGTTTTTACCTTTTTTCCCATGGTTCTCACCTCCCTCTTCCTTTTTTCCCCTTCCGGTACTGTGCTTCTCTTGCCCTCCAACATGCTGAACACAGCATATGTAGCCCTACAGGATGGCTAGATCAAATGTACTCACTGTAGCAACCATCCGACGCATCTGTTAGGCCGGTCTCCCACGCCGGTCCAGCCACGCCGCAGCCGCGACGGGGGTCTCAAAGCACTGCACCCAGTCATCCTCCTCCACTCTAAGAGCATGGCGTACTTGAGGTGTTGCACCCTGAGGCGACGCTTGGAACTGAGATCTTTTCCGATGAACTTTATTAGAAAAGTCCGGGAACACCGCCACATGACCATTACCCACTTGTATGTTTCCCTTCTCTCTAGTGATCTTGTCCCGGTCCCTGAAATTCAGAAATTTTGCAATAAAAGTTTGGGGTCGCTCCTGCAGGTGGGGGCTTTGCTGGTATACAATGCGCCCTCTCCACCGCAAACATGACTGAGAAGGCCTCCCTGTCATACGCTGTTATGTGGAGATTCTCTAGGTACTCTGCCGGGTCTTTCCCTTTAGCTCGTTCCGGTAATCCAATAAATCTTAGGTTGCAGCGGTGAATTCTGTTCTCCATATCATCCTGGTGGAAATGGAGCTGTTGGATCTGCCTTTGCATATCCTCAGTGGTATGCTGCAAGGGATGTAAAATGTCCTCGGAATTGCTGATACGGGTTTCCGTTTCAGTAACCCTGTCCTTTAGTTTAGAGAGGTCCTGTCTCAGGAGCGAAATATCGATCTTCACCTCATCGGTTTTAGCCGTAAGGGTGCCCTGAAGAGCGGCTATGGCATCCAGTACCTTAGCCGTTTCTGCGGCATGGTGGTCCTCCCCTGGATACGCGGCGGCGTCATCTTTGGCCTGCCCGTCGTCCTCATCATGCCGGTATTTTGCCAGTTTATCCACCGCCGCGGATGCCTTTTTGGACGGCGACATAGAGTGTCCCGGTCCCGGGATCCGCAGGCAGCTTTGTGAGTCCAAAGGTACACGGATTCACGATCAGGCTGTTTCACAGGAGAATCGGCAAGAGGAGCTCCCGCTACCCACGTCTTACTCCATCGCTCGCCAGCCCACGCCCCTTAAATTTGTAATTTTACATCACTCTCTGTACAGGTGACAAATGTCTTGGCTATACATATACTTTAATCTGGTATCTATATGCACATCTCCTTAAAGCCCTCACACTCTGCAGAATAGTTTAAGGCTAAATAGAAAAGGTATGTTCTGTACAGAAGGTCATTGTGCTGTGATTAATCCTTGATTGCCCTAGTTGAGTATAAACTGTCCATTAGAATGAATAGGGATCACTGCATCCATTCTTAGAAAGTCCTGACCTAGCAAAGAAAAGGTTAAAGAGGCAGTGGGGTGATGCAAATACATATCACATTTCAGTGGAGCGGGGACAGGTGAGTATATGGCTGAGTATATGGCTCTAAAGAGCTATGGGGGAATGGGGGCGGGGGCTGACTTTGCAGCCCAATAAGCATAGTGTGACAGCAGGAAGGTAAAGTCACCTGGTTGCATCCAGGGGGGTAGATATATTTCGCCCAGATTCAGGCTTTACGCCGACTTATACAACTAGGTGGAGAGTTGTATAAGGCTAGTGGGCTCATGGATGACTCATACCTCTAGGGAGAGGGCTGGGCGTCGTGCAGACAGGGAGTTGATGAGACCAGCTGAAGCTTGTCAGCTCATTTAGGCCTCTATAAGAACTCCCAGCTTCATTAGATGTTAGCTCATGCCTGGAACCAGACCTGTGTGGACTGTCTAGGGAGAGTGAACCCCTGTGCGGTGAGACAAAGCCTGTGTGGCTATTTGCTTGGACATTTAAAACCAGGGACTTAGGGACTAGGACAGCACTAGGCTGATCCCAGTTGTTAGTTAGGAAACCTGTATGTTTAGTCAGAGGTCAACTTGACCAGGATTTATTTTTGTTATGTTTCTTTTGCTTTGCTGTGTTTTGTCACTGTAAATAGAAAATAAACCGCACCTTTTTGATTTTGAAAACCACAACCTCCGTTTGCTGGGCCTGTTTTGTGTGGGGAGCCCATCCCGGGGGTCACACACACCCGCTGCCGAGCTAACCCCCTCACAGTTGGTGGAGAACCAGTGGCAGTTTTTTTTTAAGCCAGCATGGAGGAGATACTGAAGCAGCTGGCTCTAGCAAATGCCAATCAACAGCAGACAAATGCAGGTTTGCAAAAGAGCCTTGCAGCTCATCAACAGAGCCTTGCAGCTCAACAACAGAACTTCGCAGCCCAGCAGCAAGCTCATCAACAGAGCCTTGCAGCCCAGCAGCAGACAAACGCAACTTTGCAACAGAGTCTGGAGGCTCAGCAACGAGCCCAGCAGCAATCTGAGGCCCGCTTCATAGACCTGTTGCAGAAGCAAGAGCAGAGACTACAACAACAGATGGAAGCAGTAATGCAGCAACGTCCGCAGACCAGTGAGGAAAGCCGTCCCACTAATACCGCGTCCTTTGGGGTGAGTCGTTTATTGACAAAAATGACTGGAGAGGATGATCCAGAGGTATTTTTGACCACATTTGAAAGGACCGCTGAAAGAGAAAAGTGGCCTGAGGAGCAGTGGGCTGGACTGGTGGCTCCTCTGTTAACTGGTGAATCGCAGAAAGCTTACTATGACCTAGAGCCTAACCAAGCAAAAGACTATGTGATGCTAAAAGCTGAAATATTGGCACGGCTGGGTGTCACCCAGGCTGTCCGGGCTCAGCGTGTGCATAACTGGACTTTCCAGCTTGGAAAACCCCCCAGGTCTCAAATGTATGATCTCATTCACCTGAGCAGAAAGTGGCTACAGCCAGAGACTTTGTCCGCACCAAAGATTGTGGAACGTGTTGTAATGGATCGGTTTTTGAGAGCTCTTCCTACTGCCATCCAAAAGTGGGTAAGCCATGGAGACCCAGAGACGGCCGATGGTCTTGTGGATCGTGTGGAGAAATACTTGGCTACAGAGAACCTGACGGCCTCTTCCAGAGACACTCGGACTTTCCACCCTAAGACCAGACCATCCCCAGGGGCGGATAAGAGGATTCCAAGGGGTGAGGGTGGAGAGAGTGAGAGGGTGGGAGCTCTACCCCAAGTTTGGCGAGAACAGCCTGGGAAATCAGCGGCTCAAGAGGCGGCAAGAAGGATCGTTTGCTACCGCTGCCGGCAAGCGGGACATATTGCAGCCAATTGCCCGGTTGTGGAGGAACCCATGCAGTGTGACTTTCTGACGGGCAGACGTCAGTCGCTGTGTGCGACAGTCGCATGCACTGCCATTCGAGGAACTGAGAAACATTTATGCAAAATGTGTGTTAATGGTAGAAATGTTGTGGTATTGCTGGATTCAGGTAGCCTTGTGACCCTGATAAAGGCTGAGTTAGTTAAAACAGAGGTCTCTGGGAATAGCAAGGTAGCTGTTATTTGTGTGCATGGGGACACCCGAGAGTATCCAGTGACTACAGTGTGTTTCGAGACCCCCAAAGGTACCCTCTCTCATCCAGTGGGCTTAGTATCTCAGTTACCGCATGACGCCATTGTGGGAAGGGATTTTCCGAAGTTCTGGGAACTGTGGGATGATCCTGAGCCCCTCACTGGTGCCCCTATGTACCAGGAATGTGATAGCCAGAACTCCCCTGAGAGTGGTGAGGACTCTCCGGAATTTCCCTTATCAGTATTGGCAGGGGAGACTCAAGAAACTGGAGAGGAGCCCACCTCCTCAGACGAAAACCTACCGTCTGTGGAGTTTTCTGATCTTGAGGTTCACAGGGAAAACTTTGCCACAGAACAGTTGAAAGACCCCGCCCTAATAAAGGCACGGGAAAACGTAGTGAAAATAGATGGCGAGTTAGTGAACCCAGATAATACCTGCACTTACCCATACTTCAGCGTAGAGAAGGACCTACTGTATCGGGTGGCAAAAAGGGCAGAAGAAACCGTTGAGCAGCTTGTGGTGCCCAAACCTTACAGGAAGTTGGTGTTGGAGTTGGCCCATGGGCACATTCTTGGAGGTCATCTGGGGACAGAGAAAACCCGAGAGAGGGTATTACAGAGATTCTATTGGCCGGGGGTGATGAAGGACGTAGAAAATTATTGTTCCTCCTGCCCTGTGTGTCAGAGGTTGGCCCCGATGCCACATTTCCGTAGCCCGCTGGTCCCTCTACCCATCATTGAGGTCCCGTTTGAGAGGATCGCCATGGATTTGGTAGGTCCTATAATCAAGTCCGCTAGGGGGCACCAGTACATATTAGTTATAATGGACTATGCCACCCGTTATCCAGAAGCGATCCCTCTCTGAAATACCTCGGCCAAAACCATAGCCAAAGAGCTATCTCTTGTTTTTAGCCGGGTGGGTATTTGTAAAGAACTGCTTACGGACCAAGGTACACCCTTTATGTCCCGGGTTATGAAAGAGCTGTGTAAATTGTTCAAAGTGACGCAATTGCGTACGTCTGTGTATCACCCCCAAACCGATGGGCTGGTTGAAAGATTCAACAAAACCCTAAAACAAATGTTGAAGAAAGTGGTGGATAGAGATGGAAAGGATTGGGACTGTTTACTTCCTTATTTGATGTTTGCTATTAGGGAGGTGCCCCAATCCTCTACGGGATTCTCCCCCTTTGAGTTACTGTATGGGAGACACCCAAGAGGGCTGTTGGATATTGCCAAGGAAACTTGGGAAAGTGAGAGTTCTCCCCACAGGAGTGTGATTGAGCATGTCGCCCTGATGCAAGATCGAATTGCACAGGTAATGCCCATCGTGAAGGAACATTTGGCCCAAGCGCAGTTGGCACAGCAGAGAGTGTACAACCGTGGAGCCAAGACCCGTACCTTTTCCCCGGGGGATAGGATATTGGTACTTGTCCCTACGGTTGAAAGTAAATTCCTTGCCAAATGGCAAGGCCCCTACGAGATAATGGAAAAAGTGAGCGAAGTGAATTACAAGGTCAGACAACCAGGAAGGCGAAAGCCCGAACAGATCTATCACGTTAATCTGTTGAAAGCCTGGAGGGATAGAGAGTCCCTAGTCGCAGACACTTGGTCACCAGCTCAAACTGGTTGCGTGATTCCTGAGGTTGGAATAGCAGCCACCTTGTCACAACCCCAACAACAGGAGGTTAAGGAGTTTGTGCTTCGCAACAAGGAGGTATTCTCTGAGCTGCCGGGACAAACATCTGGGGTAGAGCATGACATCATTACCCCGCCCGGTGAAAGGGTGAAGTTAAAACCCTATCGGATCCCAGAGGCTCGACGGGAGGCAATACGGGAGGAAGTACAGAAAATGCTGAACTTAGGGGTGATAGAGGAGTCCCAAAGTGATTGGTCTAGTCCCATCGTGTTGGTGCCTAAACCGGATGGGAGCTGGCGATTTTGTAACGATTTTCGTCAGTTGAACAAAGTTACAAAATTTGACACCTACCCCATGCCACGTATAGATGAGTTGATCGACCGGCTGGGAACAGCCCGATACATGACGACTCTTGACCTCACAAAAGGGTATTGGCAAATCCCCCTGGCCAAGTCGGCCAAAGAGAAAACCGCATTTGTAACCCCAGACGGGGCGTTCCAATATAAAAGAATGCCGTTCGGGTTACAGAATGCGCCGGCCACATTCCAGCGGAAAATGGACCAGATGCTGAGGCCCCATCGGAAGTATGCTGCGGCTTACCTGGATGACGTAATTGTCCATAGCACAGATTGGGCCTCACATCTGCCAAAAGTGCAAGCAGTCCTGGACTCTGTTCGGGAAGCGGGGTTTACGGCTAACCCCAAGAAGTGTACCATTGGGCAGGAGGAGGCCAAATATCTTGGGTACACCATTGGGAGGGGAGTAATAAAACCCCAACTCAACAAAGTCGAGGCCATCCAGAGTTGGCCACGTCCCAACAGCAAGAAGCAGGTACGAGCCTTTCTGGGAATCGCTGGGTATTATCGGCGATTCATTCCCCACTTTGCTTCTAAGGCTGTGCCCCTAACCAACCTGACGAAGGGGAAAGGGTCGGTCATGATTAAATGGACCCCCGAGGCTGAGGCAGCATTCCAATTCTTGAAACAAGCCTTATGTAGCCAGCCAGTGTTGTACTCACCCGACTTCTCTAAAGACTTTGTCGTACAAAGTGATGCGTCAGATGTGGGGTTAGGAGCAGTATTGTCCCAGGTCTGGAACGGGGAAGAGCACCCAGTCATTTACCTCAGCAGGAAGTTGAAGTCCCATGAGGTAAATTACGCCACCGTTGAAAAGGAGTGTTTAGCGGTGAAGTGGGCTCTAGATTCCCTTCGGTACTACCTGCTAGGTAGGCACTTTGACATGGTTACGGATCACGCTCCGTTAAAGTGGATGGCTCAAAACAAGGAAACAAATAGAAGAGTGAATAGGTGGTTCCTGGCCCTCCAGGAATTCAACTTCACAGTAAAGCATCGCCCTGGCGTTCAAATGGGGAATGTGGATGCTTTGTCTCGAGTACATGAATGCCTGATTGCTGGTGTTCCAACCCCGAGGTTAAAACAAGAGGGGGGGGGGTATGTGACAGCAGGAAGGTAAAGTCACCTGGTTGCATCCAGGGGGGTAGATATATTTCGCCCAGATTCAGGCTTTACGCCGACTTATACAACTAGGTGGAGAGTTGTATAAGGCTAGTGGGCTCATGGATGACTCATACCTCTAGGGAGAGGGCTGGGCGTCGTGCAGACAGGGAGTTGATGAGACCAGCTGAAGCTTGTCAGCTCATTTAGGCCTCTATAAGAACTCCCAGCTTCATTAGATGTTAGCTCATGCCTGGAACCAGACCTGTGTGGACTGTCTAGGGAGAGTGAACCCCTGTGCGGTGAGACAAAGCCTGTGTGGCTATTTGCTTGGACATTTAAAACCAGGGACTTAGGGACTAGGACAGCACTAGGCTGATCCCAGTTGTTAGTTAGGAAACCTGTATGTTTAGTGTGACAGCAGGAAGGTAAAGTCACCTGGTTGCATCCAGGGGGGTAGATATATTTCTCCCAGATTCAGGCTTTATGCCGACTTATACAACTAGGTGGAGAGTTGTATAAGGCTAGTGGGCTCATGGATGACTCATACCTCTAGGGAGAGTGTGGGGCGTCGTGCAGACAGAGATGAGGAGACCAGCTGAACCTTGTCAGCTCATTTAGGCCTCTATAAGAACTCCCAGCTTCATTAGATGTTAGCTCATGCCTGGAACCAGACCTGTGTGGACTGTCTAGGGAGAGTGAACCCCTGTGCGGTGAGGCAAAGCCTGTGTGGCTATTTGTTTGGACTTTTACTAAACCAGGGACTTAGGGACTAGGACAGCACCAGGCTGATCCCAGTTGTTAGTTTAGGAAACCTGCATGTTTAGTCAGAGGTCAAACTGACCAGGATTTATTTTGTTTGTTTCTTTTTGGCTTTGCTGTGTTTTTGTCACTGTACATAGAGAAATAAACCGCACCTTTTGATTTTGAAAACCACAACCTCCGTCTGCTGGCCCTGTTTTTGTGTGGGGAGCCCAACCAGGGGGTCACACACACCCGCTACCGAGTTAACCCCCTCACAGTTGGTGGAGAATGCGGGCAGTTTTTTTTAAGCCAGCATGGAGGAGATACTGAAACAGCTGGCTCTAGCAAATGCCAATCAACAGCAGACAAATGCAGGTTTGCAAAGGAGCCTTGCAGCCCAGCAGCAAGCTCATCAACAAGCCCAGCAGCAATCTGAGGCCCGCTTCATAGACCTGTTACAGAAGCAAGAGCAGAGACTACAACAAATGGAAGCAGTAATGCAGCAACGTCCGCAGACCAGTGAGGAAAGCCGTCCCACTAATACCGCGTCCTTTGGGGTGAGTCGTTTATTGACAAAAATGACTGGAGAGGATGATCCAGAGGTATTTTTGACCACATTTGAAAGGACTGCTGAAAGAGAAAAGTGGCCTGAGGAGCAGTGGGCTGGACTGGTGGCTCCTCTGTTAACTGGTGAATCGCAGAAGGCTTACTATGACCTAGAGCCTGACCAAGCAAAAGACTATGTGATGCTAAAAGCTGAAATATTGGCAAGGCTGGGTGTCACCCTGGCGGTCCGGGCTCAGCGTGTGCATAACTGGACTTTCCAGCTTGGAAAACCCCCCAGGTCTCAAATGTATGATCTCATTCACCTGAGCAGGAAGTGGCTACAGCCAGAGACTTTGTCCGCACCGGAGATTGTGGAACGTATTGTGATGGATCGTTTCTTGAGAGCTCTTCCTACCGCCATTCAAAAGTGGGTAAGCCATGGAGACCCAGAAACGGCCGGTAAACTTGTGGATCGTGTAGAGAGATACTTGGCTACAGAGAACCTGACGGCCTCTTCCAGAGACTCTCGGACTTTCCACCCTAAGACCAGACCATCCCCAGGGGCGGATAAGAGGATTCCAAGGGGTGAGGGTGGAGAGAGTGAGAGGGTGGGAGCTCTACCCCAAGTTTGGCGAGAACAGCCTGGGAAATCAGCGGCTCAAGAGGCCGCAAGAAGGATCGTTTGCTACCGCTGCCGGCAAGCGGGACATATTGCAGCAAATTGCCCGGTTGTGGAGGAACCCATGCAATGTGACTTTCTGATGGACAGACGTCAGTCGCTGTGTGCGACAGTCGCATGCACTGCCATTCGGGGAACTGAGAAACATTTATGCAAAATGTGTATTAATGGTAGAAATGTTGTGGTATTACTGGATTCAGGTAGCCTTGTGACCCTGATAAAGGCTGAATTAGTTAAAACAGAGGTCTCTGGGAATAGCAAGGTAGCTGTTATTTGTGTGCATGGGGACACCCGAGAGTATCCAGTGACTACAGTGTGTTTCGAGACCCCCAAAGGTACCCTCTCTCATCCAGTGGGGTTAGTATCTCAATTACCGCATGATGCCATTGTGGGAAGGGATTTTCCGAAGTTCTGGGAACTGTGGGATGATCCTGAGCCCCCCACTGGTGCCCCTATGTACCAGGAATGTGATAGCCAGAACTCCTCTGAGAGTGGTGAGGACTCTCCAGAATTTCCCTTGTCAGTATTGGCAGGGGAGACTCAAGAAACTGGAGAGGAGCCCACCTCCTCAGACGAAAACCTACCGTCTGTGGAGTTTTCTGATCTGGAGGTTCACAGGGAAAATTTTGCCACAGAACAGTTAAAAGACCCCGCCCTAATAAAGGCACGGGAAAACGTAGTGGAAATAGATGGCGAGTTAGTGAACCCAGATAATACCTGCACTTACCCATACTTCAGCGTAGAGAAGGACCTACTGTATCGGGTGGCAAAAAGGGCAGAAGAAACCGTTGAGCAGCTGGTGGTGCCCAAACCTTACAGGAAGTTGGTGTTGGAGTTGGCCCATGGGCACATTCTTGGAGGTCATCTGGGGACAGAGAAAACCCGAGAGAGGGTATTACAGAGATTCTATTGGCCTGGGGTGATGAAGGACATAGAAAATTATTGTTCCTCCTGCCCTGTGTGTCAGAGGTCGGCCCCGATGCCACATTTCCGTAGCCCGCTGGTCCCTCTACCCATCATTGAGGTCCCGTTTGAGAGAATCGCAATGGATTTGGTAGGTCCTATAATCAAGTCCGCTAGGGGGCACCAGTACATATTGGTTATAATGGACTATGCCACCCGTTATCCAGAAGCGATCCCTCTCAGAAATACCTCGGCCAAAACCATAGCCAAAGAGCTATCTCTTGTTTTTAGCCGGGTGGGTATTTGTAAAGAACTGCTTACGGACCAAGGTACACCCTTTATGTCCCGGGTTATGAAAGAGCTGTGTAAATTGTTCAAAGTGACGCAATTGCGTACATCTGTGTATCACCCCCAAACCGATGGGCTGGTTGAAAGATTCAACAAAACCCTAAAACAAATGTTGAAGAAAGTGGTGGATAGAGATGGAAAGGATTGGGACTGTCTACTTCCTTATTTGATGTTTGCTATTAGGGAGGTGCCCCAATCCTCTACGGGATTCTCCCCCTTTGAGTTACTGTATGGGAGACACCCAAGAGGGCTGTTGGATATTGCCAAGGAAACTTGGGAAAGTGAGAGTTCTCCCCACAGGAGTGTGATTGAGCATGTCGCCCTGATGCAAGATCGAATTGCACAGGTAATGCCCATCGTGAAGGAACATTTGGCCCAAGCGCAGTTGGCACAGCAGAGAGTGTACAACCGTGGAGCAAAGACCCGTACCTTTTCCCCGGGGGATAGGATATTGGTACTTGTCCCTACGGTTGAAAGTAAATTCCTTGCCAAATGGCAAGGCCCCTACGAGATAATGGAAAAAGTGAGCAAAGTGAATTACAAGGTCAGACAACCAGGAAGGCGAAAGCCCGAACAGATATATCACGTTAATCTGTTGAAAGCCTGGAGGGATAGAGAGTCCCTAGTCGCAGAAACTTGGTCACCAGCTCAAACTGGTTGCGTGATTCCGGAGGTTGGAATAGCAGCCACCTTGTCACAACCCCAACAACAGGAGGTTAAGGAGTTTGTGCTTCGCAACAAGGAGGTGTTCTCTGAGCTGCCGGGACAAACATCTGGGGTAGAGCATGATATTATTACCCCGCCCGGTGAAAGGGTGAAGTTAAAACCCTATCGGATCCCAGAGGCCCGACGGGAGGCAATACGGGAGGAAGTACAGAAAATGCTGAACTTAGGGGTGATAGAGGAGTCCCAAAGTGATTGGTCTAGTCCCATTGTGTTGGTGCCTAAACCGGATGGGAGCTGGCGATTTTGTAACGATTTTCGTCAGTTGAACAAAGTTACAAAATTTGACACCTACCCCATGCCACGTATAGATGAGTTGATCGACCGGCTGGGAACAGCCCGATACATGACGACTCTTGACCTCACAAAAGGGTATTGGCAAATTCCCCTGGCCAAGTCGGCCAAAGAGAAAACCGCATTTGTAACCCCAGACGGGGCGTTCCAATATAAGAGAATGCCGTTCGGGTTACAGAATGCGCCGGCCACATTCCAGCGGAAAATGGACCAGATACTGAGGCCCCATCGGAAGTATGCTGCGGCTTACCTGGATGACGTAATTGTCCATAGCACAGATTGGGCCTCACATCTGCCAAAAGTGCAAGCAGTCCTAGACTCTATCCGGGAAGCGGGGTTTACGGCTAACCCCAAGAAGTGTACCATTGGGCAGGAGGAGGCCAAATATCTTGGGTACACCATTGGCAGGGGAGTGATAAAACCCCAACTCAACAAAGTCGAGGCCATCCAGAGTTGGCCACGTCCCAACAGCAAGAAGCAGGTACGGGCCTTTCTGGGAATCGCGGGTTATTATCGGCGCTTCATTCCCCACTTTGCTTCTAAGGCTGTGCCCCTAACCAACCTGACGAAAGGGAAAGGGTCGGTCATGATTAAATGGACCCCCGAGGCTGAGGCAGCATTCCAATTCTTGAAACAAGCCTTATGTAGCCAGCCAGTGTTGTACTCACCCGACTTCTCTAAAGACTTTGTCGTACAAAGTGATGCGTCAGATGTGGGGTTAGGAGCAGTATTGTCCCAGGTCTGGAACGGGGAAGAGCACCCAGTCATTTACCTCAGCAGGAAGTTGAAGTCCCATGAGGTAAATTACGCCACGGTTGAAAAGGAGTGTTTAGCGGTGAAGTGGGCTCTAGATTCCCTTCGGTACTATCTGCTAGGTAGGCACTTTGACATGGTTACGGATCACGCTCCGTTAAAGTGGATGGCTCAAAACAAGGAGACAAATAGAAGAGTGAATAGGTGGTTCCTGGCCCTACAGGAATTCAACTTCACAGTAAAGCATCGCCCTGGCGTTCAAATGGGGAATGTGGATGCTTTGTCTCGAGTACATGAATGCCTGATTGCTGGTGTTCCAACCCCAAGGTTAAAACAAGAGGGGGGGGTATGTGACAGCAGGAAGGTAAAGTCACCTGGTTGCATCCAGGGGGGTAGATATATTTCTCCCAGATTCAGGCTTTATGCCGACTTATACAACTAGGTGGAGAGTTGTATAAGGCTAGTGGGCTCATGGATGACTCATACCTCTAGGGAGAGTGTGGGGCGTCGTGCAGACAGAGATGAGGAGACCAGCTGAACCTTGTCAGCTCATTTAGGCCTCTATAAGAACTCCCAGCTTCATTAGATGTTAGCTCATGCCTGGACCCAGACCTGTGTGGACTGTCTAGGGAGAGTGAACCCCTGTGCGGTGAGGCAAAGCCTGTGTGGCTATTTGTTTGGACTTTTACTAAACCAGGGACTTAGGGACTAGGACAGCACCAGGCTGATCCCAGTTGTTAGTTTAGGAAACCTGCATGTTTAGTCAGAGGTCAAACTGACCAGGATTTATTTTGTTTGTTTCTTTTTGGCTTTGCTGTGTTTTTGTCACTGTACATAGAGAAATAAACCGCACCTTTTGATTTTGAAAACCACAACCTCCGTCTGCTGGCCCTGTTTTTGTGTGGGGAGCCCAACCAGGGGGTCACACACACCCGCTACCGAGTTAACCCCCTCACATTAGTCAGAGGTCAACTTGACCAGGATTTATTTTTGTTATGTTTCTTTTGCTTTGCTGTGTTTTGTCACTGTAAATAGAAAATAAACCGCACCTTTTTGATTTTGAAAACCACAACCTCCGTTTGCTGGGCCTGTTTTGTGTGGGGAGCCCATCCCGGGGGTCACACACACCCGCTGCCGAGCTAACCCCCTCACAATAGGTATATGCAGTAAAAGTGCAATTAATCTGAGAGTGGAGATAAACTTTCTCAATCAACATTAAAGTGGATGTAAACCCTCCATACACCTCAGATGATACACAGGGATGAACCAAATCTCCCTACATAGGTTTTACATTTATATCTGCTGTCTTCACATTTATATACTGTTTAGAAAGTTGAGATCGTGTTAGGAGATTTTCTCTTCCTGGTTAACACAGAGTGTGATGTCTGGGCATGCAGCCAAGATAGCTAACATTGCTGATTGGAGGAAAGGCACACACCCCCTCTCATCATAGGCAGAGACTCTCAGAGGTGTTTTGTAATAGGACCTGCTCTCTGCTAATCTATTTTAGCAACCTCCCCGGACAAAAGATTCAGGCTGCTTTTGTCTAAAAAGTCTGAGAATTTGTCCGGAGTTATCAGGCTGATAACAGAGAAACAATTCAGGAGATAGCTAAGGGACTTAGCTCATTGAAGAAATATAACAAAGTACTGCAGATATATGTGCCCAGCTCAAATTTCATGAATCGGGTTTAAATCCACTTTAACTAATTTTAATCCTTATGCTACCAGCACTGGTAAATGGATAGGAAGGTATATTATATTGACTTTTTTTATCCTTTTCTTTTTTTAAATTTCTGCAGTTGCTTCCTGGTTTCTGGCCTAGGCCAAAATTATATCATACATCCAAGGAGGATTCATGCTTTATGGGTATTTTTTCTCTTTCATCTGGAAGAGAGGGAGAGGGGCTTTCTCAGCTGGGCACACCCTCCTGCCTGCATGCTTGCGCTATGGGCAGATGGATTCCAGGAAGTACATGCTACATGAATCATCTGCCCTTACTCAAAATGAGCGTGATTAGAAATGATAGGGGGGTGTTTTTCAAAGGGATTTCTCAACAAAATAAAGCACAAAGCAAAGGCATAACTAGAACCTTCAGGGCCCTGTTGCAACAAACCATGAAAGGACCCCTAGCTGGAGCCCTTTCCACTGATTCCGGAGCCCTTTACTCCCGTTGTGGGACCTTTTATTACACTCCCTCAGCGGGACCCCTTTACATGTTCTGCAGTGGGTCCCCTTCCTGCTGTTTTGGGCCCATCCTCACAGTGGTGGAATACCAGTGCCCGGTCGCAAGTGCAACATTTGCGACTCTGGTAGTTTTGCCACTGGTGTCAGTAGTTTTTTATTTTTGTTATTTTTTTTTATTATTATTCTTTACAATTTGTTTAGGAGCCCCGTTGGGGGGCTTTTGTGAGATTTCAGGTGTCTGAACAGACCTCTGATGTTCGAGGACACAGACCTTAATCTCCATCTCTGCAGCCTCAGCTGCACAGAATGAATGGACGGAATAGAAATAGCTCTGTACACAGCTTCCCATTTATTCACAAACTGAAGCATAGTAAACACAGTTTACAATGCCTCGGTTATGAGTGGGCAGAGTTAGTCATTGATACTGATCACTCAGAGAGGGGAGAGGGGAACCCAGCAGCACTGCGGGGGGGGGGAGGCAAGGGGGGCCAGGAGAGCACACAGGGGCCCGAGAGCAGCAGGACCTGGATAGGAGGGAAGGCATATAGAAGAACCAATCCCCTCCATTTTCCTCCTGCAGCTGCTGAATGCCTGCGGGGGAGAGAGGTGGAGAAGCAGGCTTTTAGGGGCTGCAGGAGGAAAATGGAGGCCGTCCGCACGGGCCTCCTGGAGCATGGTATGGGGTCGCAATTGTGACCCCTGTAGATACACACCTGTCATGAAGACCTGGATGGATGGGTGAGTTTGCTTTGACTATAAAAATGAATTTATAGTGTTTTAGGTTTCTGGTGCTCAGATACAGTTTTTACATATATACTTAATTCCCTCAACAGTAAACCCTTTGAAAACCAAATTATTGGCTCAGGGGTGTGAATACCTACAGTATGCAGCCAAAAACTGTTTGCTTGTGTGCTTAATTAACTTTTAGATAAAAAAAAAAATGCCACCATGGAAATGTTAATTATGCTATTTTGATTAAATGGTGAAAAGCTCATATAAATTTGTAATAATTTTTGGTTGTAAGATTACTAAATTTATGCAAAGGAATTGTCTTTAAAACTAGGTGTGTAATTACTTTAGATTGAAGATTTATTTTTTTAAATGTTCCTTTTGCTATGTTCTAAACATCAAGATGTACTTGTCAAACAGAGTGCACTTAGTCTGAAATGTTACAGTGCCAGGGACTGACAGGCAGAATCAAAGAGAACCAGCGGTAAAATTATGGTAGCATGAAAATACTGCTTTATTTGCAAGTCTGAACGCTCCCTGCTTTCAAAAAGTTATGTGCGCCTTGACTTGTCTGTGGCTAAGTTGCTCAGTGTTCCTCCCACTCTCTCAATTCTCACAGTAAGTAGTAATGACTGCATGACACAATTCCAGTTCATTCTCTTCCAGTAAAGACCTACAGGTGGGAATAGCTTTTCAGAAATATACATTTCTTAATTTCTCAAGAACAACACATCTAGGCTGCTAAAAATAACAAAATAGCTATAAAAGAGGCCTTTTCTGTACAGATACGCAGGGTGCTGAAATGTCAGCTGAAGGTCAATTGGGTTTTTATTGGATGAAAAGCTTTATGAACATGTTTTTCTGTTACTAAAATTGAAAATTTAGACCGATCATAACCGATGAATACAGTGCCTTGAAAATGTATTCATACCCCTTCCACATTTTGTCATGTTACAGCCAAAAACGTAAATGTATTTTATTGGGATTTTATGTGATAGACCAGGGGTGTCCAAACTTTTTATAAAGAGGGCCAGATTTGATGAAGTGAACATGCGTGAGGGCCGACTATTTTGCCTGACATTCTTTGAACCATTAAAATTCGGTCTAAGTGTGTTTCTTTCGAGCACTAATACACTGCCTGTAACGGCACCCCAAATCTGAAAGGGGGTTAATGCCGCTTAAGCGATTCCCTCTCTTGGACACACATTCGCTACCGATACTCCACAGTCAGGCGACCACTTCCCATAGGATTAATCCTTCCGGAAGAACGAGACAACACGCTCTGTATCTTCCCAAGATAGACTCTGTTTATTGAAAAAAAACATTGCAACTTTTATACACATAGAGGGGAGTTTCTTATTTTCTTCTCACCATACATCTTTGACCAGAGCTAATTTCCATGATCTACTTAACTACAGCTTGATGACTCAGACATATGACCTTTTAGGCTAGCTTTTGTCTCCCAATCCACATTTCAGTTTAAATGATTATGCATGACCTTTTAGGCTAGCCGTACTGTCTCCCATTTCTCAAAAGACTTCACACAATAGATACATAACGAGCTCCTAATACACATCTCACAATGAAAGGATCTGTAGCATAATTGAGGTTCATTAACATTACACAAGCAGACAGGTGACACATCGGCATCTCTTAATTTAACCTGTTGAGTTCAGGATCAACAAAATAGTTATTTACAGATCCTGGGAAATATTGGGGAATAATATTACAGACCCATTTTAAAACAATCCAATACATATTCTCAATGTCCATTATTTCCTGGCTCACCCTGTACCCAAAATGACCCCTGTCACAACAACGTATATACAGCATTGAATCTAATTAGTACAGATCATAGTGGGGTTTTCATTCACCCTGTGCCTCTAATAGAGACACAGGGTGGTTTACACATAAGAGGCATTGGGGAAGCTGAAGCAAGGGTATCTCATACTTTCTAAGAGATTCTGTGTTCCCCGGGCCCTCCCGTTACACTGCCCAACAAGAATTCTCTTGCCTTTGTGGCTGTAATAAAGGGATGAGCTCTGGCGTGTTATTTGGAAATATATACAGTATATTATATCTTTTGTGGCCCCCAACAAATCCCTGAGCGCCACTCAGGACTTAGGATCAGCTTGGGCGTGTTATTTGTATATACCGTATTTATAAACGTATAACACACACAGGCGTATAACATGCACCTTCACTTTAAGAGGGAAGTATCAGGAAAAACTTAAATTTTAAATAAAGAACTGAGAAGCAAAATAAGGGTCAGTGCCCATCAATGCAGCCTAATCAGTGCCCATCAATTCAGCCTATTCAGTGCCCATCTGCAGCCTCACAATTGCTGTGAATGAAGCCTCACCATTGCCATAAATGAAGCCTCTCCATTGCCATGAATGCAGCCTCTCCATTGCCATGAATGCAGCCTCTCCATTACCATGAATGCAGCCTTACTATTGCAATCAATGCAGCCTCACCATTGCCATGAATGCAGCCTCACCATTGCCATGAATGCAGTCTCACAAGTTCCATGAATGCAGCCTCACAAGTGCCATGAATGCAACCTCACCATTGCTTTTAATGCAGCCTCACCATTGCCATGGATGCTGCTTTTCCATTGCCATGAAACCCTCTGCCATGAATGCAGCCTCACCATTGCCATGAATGCAGCCTTGCCATTGCCATGAATGCAGCCTTGCCATTGCCATGAATGCAGCCTTGCCATTGCCATCAGTGCAGCCTGATCCATGCCCATCTGCCGCCACGGAGGGGACAGGGAGGAGGACGGGACAAGTTCTGACAGATTACATACAGGAGAATCTCCTGTTTACTCAGCGGCCTCTTTAATACAAAGTCCCGCCTCCTATGATAGACAGAACAGGGGTCCAATGCCAGTCCAGGAGACAGGACTTCCTATTACAGACGCCGCAGAGTAAACAGGTGATTCTCCTGTATGTAATCTGACGGTACTTGTCCCGCCCCCTCCCTGTCCCCTCCGAGGCAACGCCAATAAATACGGTATATATCTTTTGTGGCCCTGGGGGCCACAAAAGATGTATATATCCAAATTACCAGGAGGGGCTTATTAAACCGGAACACGGGCTGCAATTGGCCCACGGGCCGGACTTTGAACACGCCTGTGATAGACAAACACAAAGTAGCACATAATTGTAAAGTGGATTGAAAATAATAAATGGTTTTCAAAATTGTTTACAAATAAATATCTGAAAAGTGTGGCGTGCATTTGTATTCAGCCCCCCTTACTCTGATACCCCTAACTAAAATATAGTGGAACCAATTGCCTTCAGAAGTCACCTAATTAGTAAATAGAGTCCACCTGTGTGTAATTTAATCAAAGTATAAATACAGCTGTTCTGTGAAGCCCCCAGAGGTTTGTTAGAGAACCTTAGTGAACAAACAGCATCATGAAGCCAAGAAACACATCAGACAGGTAAGGGATAAAGTTGTGGAGAAGTTTAACACAGGGTTAGGTTATAAAAAAATATTCCAAGCTTTCAACATCTCACGGAGTTCAATCCATCATCCAAAAATGGAAAGAGTATGGCACAACTACAAACCTACCAAGACATGGCCGTCCACCTAAACTGACAGGCTGGGCAATGAGAGCATTAATCAGTGAGGCAGCCAAGATGTAACTCTGGAGGAGCTGCAGAGATCCACAGCTTAGGTGGGAGAATCTGTCCACAGGACAGCTATTAGTCGTGCACTCCACAAATCTGGCCTTTATGAAAGTGTGGCAAGAAGAAAGCCATTGTTGAAAGAAAGCCATAAGAAGTCCCATTTGCAATTTGTGAGAAGCCATGTGGGGGACATGGCAAACATGTGAAAGAAGGTGCTCTGGTCAGATGAGACCAAAATTTAACTTTCTGGCCTAAAAGCAAAATGCTATGTGTGGTGAAAAACTAACACTGCACATCACCCTGAACACACCATCCCCATCGTGAAACATGGTGGTGGCAGCATCATGTTGTGGAAATGCTTTTCATCAGAAGTGACAGGGAAGCTGGTCAGAGTTGATGGGAAGATGGATGGAACCAAATACAGGGCAATCTTAGAAGAAAACCTGTTGGAGTTTGCAAAAGACTTGGGACTGGGCGGAGGTTCACCTTACAGCAGGACAAGGACCCAAAACATACAGCCAGAGCTACAATGGAATGGTTTCGATCAAAGCATATTCATGTGTTAGAATGGTCCAGTCAAAGTCCAGACCTAAATCCAATTGAGAATCTGTGGCAAGACTTGAAAATTTCTGTTCACAGACGCTCTCCATCCAATCTGACAGAGCTTGAGCTATTTTGCAAAAAAGGATGAGCAAAAATGTCACCCTCTAGATGTGCAAAGCTGGTAGAGACATACCCAAAAAACTTGCAGCTGTAATTGCAGCAAAAGGTGGTTCTACAAAGTATTGACTCAGGGGGGCTAAATACAAATGCACGCCACACTTTTCACATATTTTTTTGTAAACAAAATTGAAAACCATTTATAATTTTCCTTCCACTTCACAATTATGTGCCACTTTGTGTTGGTCTATCACATTAAGGCTCCATGCACACTGAAGCTGATAAACTGCAGTTTATTGGCGTTTGGGTGTTTTTTTAAAAAGCCCATAAACTGCACTCTATGTTAGCCTATGTGTCCATGCACACATGGTCATATTTTAGCGTTAATGAGCAGTGGAGTTTATGGGCTTTTTTCTGAACGCAAAAAATTTGCATTCAAAGTGACGTTTTTCGGTGGGAAAAAACGCCCAAAAAATCCAAACGCACATAAACGCGAATAAACGGACGCTAATTAGCATTAGGCATTCCTCTGGCTCTATTCAAAGCCAATGGTTCCCTATGGGAGCCCTTTGATTTGAATAGAAGTCGCACCACAAGTCGGATCATCATGATCTGACTTGCCGTGCGACTTGCGTGCTGAGGATGAAGGGGAACCCCGCCAAAAAATAAAAAATAAATTTGGCGTGGGGTTCCCCCTTGGACAATACCAGGCCCTTCGGTCTGGTATGGATTTTAAGGGGAACCCCCTACGCCGAAAAAACATTGTGGGGGTCCCCCCAAAATCCATACCAGACCCTTACCTGAGCATGCAGCCCGGCCGGTCGGGAAAGGGGGTGGGGACGAGCGAACGCCCCCCCCTCCTGAACCGTACCAGGCCGCATGCCCTCAACATGGGGGGGGTAGGTGCTTTGGGGCAAGGGGCCCTGCGCCCCCCACCCCAAAGCACCTTGTCCCCATGTTGATGAGGACAAGGGCCTCTTACCGACAACCCTGGCGGTTGGCTGTCGGAGTCTGTGGGCGGGGGGCTTATCGGAATCCGGGAGCCCCCTTTAATAAGGGGGTCCCCAGATCCCGGCCCCCCACCCTATGTGAATGAGTATGGGGTACATTGTACCCCTATCCAATCACCTGGAGAAAAAGTGTCAATAAAAAAAAACACACTAGACAGGGTTTTAAAGTAATTTATTAGGCAGCTCCGGGGATCTTCGTCCGACTTCGGGGGTCTTCTTCCGACTTCAGGGGTCTTTTCCGACTCTCCGGCCTCTTCTCTTCTGCCTTCTGCCAGGCGCCTCCGCTATTTTCTGCCAGCTCTTTTGCTAGCGGTGGCCCGGTCTTCATCATCGTCTTCTTCCCTCTTCTCTTCTTGAGATGTTGACTCAACGCTCTCTGCCGCTGTAATGTCGTGTGCGCGGTTCGCAACGACTTATATAGGCATGGGGCGTGGTCACCGGGTGATGTCACCCGGTGACCGCGCCCCCTTATGGCGTCACAGTCCCAGGGCATGATGGGACTGTGACGCCATAAGGGGGCAGGGTCACCGGGTGACATCACCCGGTGACCACGCCCCATGCCTATATAAGTCATTGCGAACCGCGCACACGGCATTACAGCGGGGGAGAGCGTTGTGTGAACATCGAAGAAGAGAAGAGGGAAGAAGACGGCGGAGAAGACCGGGCCAACGCTAGCAAAAGAGCGGCAGAAGATAGCGGAGGAGCCCGGCAAAAGAACCGGAGAGTGGGAGAAGAGAGCGGAGAAGTCGGAAGAGACCCCCGAAGTCGGAAGAGACCCCCGAAGTCGGAAGAAGACCCCCAGAGCTGCCTAATAAATTACTTTAAAAACCTGTCTAGTGTGTTTTTTTTATTGACACTTTTTCCCCCAGGTGAATGGGTAGGGGTACGATGTATCCCATACTCATTCACATAGGGTGGGGGCCGGGATCTGGGGGCCCACTTATTATTAAAGGGGGCTCCCAGATTCCGATAAGGCCCTCTCCCGCAGACCCCGACAACCAACGGCCAGGATTGTCAGGAAGAGGCCCTTGTCCTCATGAACATGGAGACAAGATGCTTTGGGGTGGGGGGCGCAGGGCCCCCTTGACCCAAAGCACCCACCCCTCATGTTAAGGGCATGCGGCCTGGTACGGTTCAGGAGGGGGGGCGCTCACTCGTTTTTTTCAGCCCATTGATTTGAATAGAAGTCGCACTGCAAGTCGGATCATCATGATCCGACTTGCGTGCTGAGGATGAAGGGGAACCCACCAAAAAAAATGTAAAAAAATTTGGGGTGGGGTTCCCCCTTGGACGATACCAGGCCCTTCGGTCTGGTATGCATTTTAAGGGGGAACCCCACCCCAAATTTTTTTAAATTTTTTTTGGTGGGTTCCCCTTCATCCTCAGCACGCTAGTCGCACCGCAAGTCGGATCATGATGATCCGACTTGCGGTGCGACTTCTATTCAAAGAAATGGGCTCCCATAGGGAACCATTGATTTTGAATAGAGCCAGAGAAACGCGGCTGAAAGCTAGCGCCGCTAAACGTGCATTGACGGCAATGCAAAACACTGATAAAATTTCGTTTTTAAAGCAGCGTTTTCCTGCCAGCAATCCGGCATTCAAAACAGCAGTTTTTGAGCTCCAGTGTGCATGGAGCCTAAATCCCGATAAAATACATTTACGTTTTTGATTGTAACATGACAAAATGTGGAAAATTTCAAGGGGTATGAATACATTTTTAAGGCACTGTATAGTAGAGTTTCTATGAATGGAAGAGGGGGCGGAAAGCGTGGGCATAATCTGCACTCAAGATGAGTGCCTGTGACAGGTCCAGCGCTCATATTAACCCCTGCAGTATGCCTGCAGGGAATGGGAGGGTGGGGGGTGGGGAAGAGGGATTCGTGTTTTTAACTATGGCAGAGGGCATAAGCAAAAGTGACACCACATTAAATGTAAGTGCCATCCCTTGTGCTGATTTTTTTTCAAAAATTTTCTGTTTCAATAATTTTTTTATTAATTATTTTATTAAAACAAAGAAAGATCAATTGGAAGAGCAGTAAACAATCCTCGCTTACTCCAAGTGTGCAACATAGAAGACAAACAAACGTGGGGCTTGATAAAGTTTAATGAAGACCCAACACGTAGGTTAGGTCTGCTATAAGGCCCCCCGACACTTTTTAACTAGTATATAAGGCAGGACAGTAACTAGTTCAGAAATACTGGTAGAACGTTTGAACTTCATGAACTCTACGAAGCAATCATCCTACTAGCCACCTAGTACATTATGTGCATGCAAAACATTGTGATCACAGATACACAACATTGCTAAGGTAAAACCACAGTAAGTTGGTCCAGGTGGCATATTGTGTAATAAGTAAGGCTTTTTTATTACAACTGTCCCCTATAGGGGACCCTATTCCCAATAATATACCCAGGAGTGTCTGGGTTAACAGGGGAGAGGAGAAGTGAGAAGAACATAGAAACACAATACCATAGGTAGGCATGAAATAAAGAGGTGAAAGAAAAGAAGGAAAGAGAGAAGAGAGAAAGGTGAAACCATCCGGGAATCCGCAGTCAGCCATCCAAGTGAACAACTCAACATATCAGGGACCTGTAGGTTTGCAAGCCAGGGGGACCATATTTTCTCGAAAAGGGGTTTGGCTTTAAAGTGTTACTAAATCCAGGACCCTGCATTCACTATATCTGGTCTCCCACAGTACACAGAACATGGAAGTGCAAATATTTTAGTAAATATAAACTGCTAAATACCTTTTCTCATCAGCAGTATATAGCAGTCTTATTATGACTTCTATCACTGTCAGGTTAAAGCTTGTAGGCAGCGTTTTCATTCTCCTCTGACTGTCTTTTGATTCTGCAAGACCCTCTGTCTGGACAGTGCTGATTGGCCCGGTGCTGATCACATGCTCCCTTCCAAAAAAAAAAACCCTCTATAGCAATACACACCAAACTGAGCATGTGCAGAGTGCCTCCAAGACTCTGTACTTTCAGGAGATAGATTTGAGATTGTGGAAGAAGGGGAGGATCAGAGAAGACAGGATCAAACAGCCCTTTTACACAATGCGCAGGATTAACCCCTTAAGTACAGTGAGTATAACAAGCATGTTTTACTGCATTTACAGACTGATTTTACTGTTGTGGGTTTAGTAACACTTAAACCACTTAACGACCGCTCACTGTATATATACGTCGGCACAATGGCACCGACAGGCACAATCACGTAGAGCATACGTGATTGCCTTTGTACAGTTGGGGGGTCCGATCGGACCCCCCTTCTGTACAGTGAGCGGTCGGAATTCGTTGGGGAGCGATCCGACATGAGGGGACGGCCGTTCGATTCCGGCCACCCCCCCGCGATCGCTCCCGGCGAATAGAAATGCCCCCTCTGTCTGTCAAATGTACACACAGACAGAGAAAGCAGGAGGAAGTGATTTCATCTCCTGTGCGGCGCTCACATATACCGAGCGCCGTACAAGAGAAGACATCAAGGTTAGTGCACAAACACTACACTAACACCAGCCCACATAGGCACATAAATCGCCCCCCCAGGCCCCCCCAGATCACCCCCCAGCCCCCAGTCACAGTGTCACTGATTGCAGTGATCAGTAAATAAATGGTCACTGCAATCAGTGACATTTGTAACTGTAAAAGTGTCACTACATTTAGTTTTAGGTCCAGTGTAGCCCCCTAACCCCCCCAATAAAGGTTTAACCCCTTGATCACCCCCCAGATAACCCTTTCACCCCCTAGCACCGCCGTCGCTAAGCGATCATTTTTCTGATCGATGTCTTAGCGTCGGTGATGCAGATCGGTAGGCAGTAATTTTTTTTAGGTTCGCCGCAGGTTTTTATAGCGTCAGGTACCCCCATAAATTATCTAATAAAGGTTTAACCCCCTTGATCGCCCCCCAGGTAACCCTTTCACTCCCTATCACCACTGTCGCTAAGCGATCATTTTTCTGATCGATGTCTTAGCGTCGGTGATGCAGATCGGTAGCCAGTATTTTTTTTTAGGTTCGCCGCAGGTTTTTATAGCATCAGGTACCCCCATTAATTATCTAATAAAGGTTTAACCCCCTTGATCGCCCCCAGGTAACCCTTTCACCCCCTATCACCACTGTCGCTAAGCGATAATTTTTCTGATCGATGTCTTAGCGTCGGTGATGCAGATCGGTAGCCAGTATTTTTTTTTAGGTTCGCCGCAGGTTTTTATAGCGTCAGGTACCCCCATAAATTATCTAATAAAGGTTTAACCCCCTTGATCGCCCCCCAGGTAACCCTTTCACCCCCTATCACCACTGTCGCTAAGCGATCATTTTTCTGATCGCTGTCTTAGCGTCGGTGATGCAGATCGGTAGCCAGTATTTTTTTTTAGGTTCGCCGCAGGTTTTTATAGCGTCAGGTACCCCCATAAATTATCTAATAAAGGTTTAACCCCCTTGATCGCCCCCCAGGTAACCCTTTCACCCCCTATCACCACTGTCGCTAAGCGATCATTTTTCTGATCGCTGTCTTAGCGTCGGTGATGCAGATCGGTAGCCAGTAATTTTTTTTAGGTTCGCCGCAGGTTTTTATAGCGTCAGGTACCCCCATAAATTATCTAATAAAGGTTTAACCCCCTTGATCGCCCCCCAGGTAACCCTTTCACCCCCTATCACCACTGTCGCTAAGCGATCATTTTTCTGATCGCTGTCTTAGCATCGGTGATGCAGATCGGTAGCCAGGAATTTTTTTTTTGGTTCGCCGCAGGTTTTTATAGCGTCAGGTACCCCCATATATTATCTAATAAAGGTTTTAACCCCCTAATTGCCCCTAGTTAACCCTTTCACCAGTAATCATCATATAAGTGTTACGGGTGACGCTGGTTAGTTAGTTTGCTTTCTATAGTGTCAGGGCACCCGCTGTATATAACCCAATAAAGGTTTAACCCCCTGATCGCCCGGCGGGTGATATCAATTAGGTTTTAGCGTCAGAGAGGGTCTGCGTCGCCCCAGGCAGCGTCAGGTTAGTGCCAGTAACGCTAATACCCACGTGTGAAGCATACACCTCCCTTAGTGGTATAGTATCTGACCAGATCAATATCTGATCAGATCTATACTAGCGTCCCCAGCAATTTAGGTTTCCCAAAAACGCAGTGTTAGCGGGATCAGCCCAGATACCTGCTAGCACCTGCGTTTTGCCCCTCCGTCCAGCCCAGGCCACCCAAGTGCAGTATCGATCGATCACTGTCACTTACAAAACACAACACACATAACTGCAGCGTTCGCAGAGACAGGCCTGATCCCTGCGACTCCAGTGCTGTAGGAGGTGATTTCACCACCACAGTTAAAAAAAAAAAGCAAATATGCCGAAGCATTGGGGCAGCAGGGGCGGAGGAGCGATTTTGCTCCTAATGCCGCGTACATACGGTCGAAATTCCGACGGAGGCTTGCCCGTGGAAAAGTCCGACCATGTGTGTGCGGCATAACTTTTTTGCGGGAGGATGCCCCCATGCTTCGGCATATATAAATGGTGCATGTATTTAGGGTTGTCCCGATACCACTTTTTTAAGACCGAGTACAAGTACTGATACTTTTTTTCAAGTACTCGCCGATACCGAATACCGATACTTTTTTTTAATCTCATGTGTCAGTATTTTTTTTTTTTTTACTATTTTTTTTTTTTTTTTACTATTTATTTTATTTATTTATTTTTTACAATGCTTTATTTTTTTAAGGGGGGGGGGGGGGTGGACAGTGTCAGTGTGTGTGTTTTCTTTTCTTTTCTTTTTTTTACAATTCATTTTTATTTTATTCTTTTTTTTTTATCAGCCCTGTTGTGGGGGGCTTTGGTGAGATATCAGGAGTCTTAACAGACCTCTGACATCTCCCCTTTGAGACAGGGAAAGGGACTAGGGACACATTCCCCAGTCCCTTTCTCAGCAGCCTCAGCTGCGCTGAAAATGAATGGAGAGAAGACAGCGGCTCCTCTCCATTCATAAACTGAAACATTGTAAACACAGTTTACGATGTTTCAGTTATGTGAATGGACAGAGTCAGTGATGACTCGGTACATTCAGACAAGTAAGGAGCCGGATTTATCGGCTCCTACCTCCGCTCTCCATCCTGAGATACCGAGGGGGTGGAGGAGGGGCACGGAGGGGGCGGCAGCATGGAGGTGAAGGGGGAACAGCGGCATGGAAATGAAGGGGGAACAGCGGCATGGAGGTGAAGGGGGAACAGGTAGCATTTGAGCAGCAGACAGGCAAGGCAATTTGAACAGATTAATTTTACTTACCCGCCTGAAGACTCGTTCTGCTCTCCGCTCTGGTCTCTGCCACGCTCTCCGTCTTGGTCTCCGCCCCCCGCCCCGCTCTCCGCCCTGGTCTCCGCCCCCCGCCGGACACTCTCCGTCCCGCTCTCGGCCCTGGTCTCCGCCCCCCGCCACGCTCTCCGCCCTGCTCTCCGCCCCCCCGCCGCACACTCTCCGCCCCCCGCTGCACACTCTCCGCCCCCCGCCGCACACTCTCCGCCCCGGTCTCCGCCCTGCTCTCCACCCCCCGCTCTGAGAAAAAAAAAAAAGTATCGGACTGGGCATCGGGAGCATTTGTGCGAGTACAAGTACTCGCGCAAATGCTTGGTATCGGTCCCGATACCGATACTAGTATCGGTATCGGGACAACCCTACATGTATGCCCATCATTAGAAGTGGGTGGATGAAGGGCGGTATTCTAATGGTGGGCATACCCACCGATCAATCTTTTTTTTCGTTCAGCCACCTGGCTGCATGAAAAAAAAAGATTACAATACATGTCCAACAAGGACCAGCAACGTACTGGTATGTTGCTGGACTTTGATTGGTTATACCAGATTGATGCCTGCGGGTTTAGGTATCATCTTGGTATCATTCTTTTCAGCCTGCGGCCGGCTTTCATGTAAAAGCAATCCTAGTGGCTAATTAGCCTCTGGACTGCTTTTACAAGCAGTGGGAGGGAATGTCCCCCCCCCGGATATAAAAAGCGCCATTGGGAAATTGGGAAAGCATTTTATCACACCGATCTTGGTGTGGTCAGATGCTTTGAGGGCAGAGGAAAGATCTAGGGTCTAGACCCCAGTTTTAAAAAAAAAAAAGTACCTGTCACTACCTATTGCTATCATAGGGGATATTTACATTCCCTGAGATAACAATAAAAATGATAAAAATAAATAAATATGGAAGAAACAATTTAGAAATAAAATAAAAAAGCAAAATTAATAATAAAAAAAAAAAAAAAAAAGCACCCCTGTCCTGCCCTGCTCTTGCCCAATGGCGAACGCAAGCGTCGGTCTGGCGTCATATGTAAACAGCAATTGCACCATGCATGTGATATATCACCGCGAAGGTCAGATTGAGGGCAGTAATTTTAGCAGTAGACCTCCTCTGTAAATCTAACGGGGTAACCTGTAAAGGCTTTTAAAGGCTTTTAAAAATGTATGTAGTTTGTCGCCAATGCGCGTTTGTGCGAAATTTTAAAGCATGTCGTGTTTGGTATCTATGTACTCGGCCTAAGATCATATTTTTTATTTCATCAAACATTTGGGCAATATAGTTTGTTTTAGTGCATTAAAATGAAAAAAAGTGTATTTTTCCCCCAAAAAATGCGTTTGAAAAATCGCTGCGCAAATACTGTGTAGAAAAAAAAAATGCAACACCCACCATTTTATTCTGTAGGGCCTTTGCTTTAAAAATATATATAATGTTTGGGGGTTCAACATAATTTTCTTGCAAAAAAAAATATGTTTTCATGTAAACAAAAAGTGTCAAAAAGGGCTTTGTCTTCAAGTGGTTAGAAGAGTGGATGTAAGCTTCCTAATGTTGTGTATAAAATGCCAGAACAGTTCAAAACCCCCCCCAAATTACCCCATTTTGGAAAGTAGACACCCCAAGCTATATACTGAGAGGCATGTCGAGTCCATGGTATATTATATATGTTGACACAAGTTGCGGAAAAAAGACAATTTTTTTTAAATTTTTTTTTTGCACAAAGTTGTCACTAAATGATATATTGCTCAAACATGCCATGGGCATATGTGGCATTACACCCCAAAATACATTCTGTTGCTTCTCCTGAGTACAGGGATACCACATGTGTGAGACTTTTTGGGAGCCTAGCCGCGTACGGGACCCCAAAAACCAAGCACCGCCTTCAGGCTTTCTAAGGGTGTAAATTTTTGATTTCACTTCTCACTGCCTATCACAGTTTCGGAGGCCATGGAATGCCCAGATGGCACAAAACCCCCCCAAATGACCCCATTTTGGAAAGTAGACACCCCAAGCTATTTGCTGAGAGGTATTGTGAGTATTTTGCAGATCTCGCTTTTTGTCACAAAGTTTTGAAAATTGAAAAAAAAAAGAAAAAAAAATGTTCTTTCTTCATTTTCAAAAACAAATGAGAGCTGTAAAATACTCACCATGCCTCTCAGCAAACAGCTTGGGGTGTCTACTTTCCAAAATGGGGTAATTTGGGGGGGTTTTGTGCTATTTTGGCATTTTATGGCCTTCGAAACTGTGATAGGTAGTGAGGAGTCAAATCAAAAATTTGTGCCTAGAAATCCTGGAGGCGGTGCTTGGTTTTCGGGGTCCCGTACGCGGCTAGGCTCCTAAAAAGTCCCACACATGTGGTATTCCCGTACTTAGGAGAAGCAGCAAAATTTATTTTGGGGTGCAATTTCACATATAACCATGGCATGTGTGAGCAATATATCATTTAGTGACAACTTTTTGTAATTTTTTTTTTTGTCATTATTCAATCACTTGGGACAAAAAAAAAATATTCAATGGGCTCAACAGGCCTCTCAGCAATTTCCTTGGGGTGTCTACTTTCTAAAATGGGGTCATTTGGGGGGGTTTTGTGCTATTTTGGCATTTTATGGCCTTCAAAACTGTGATAGGTAGTGAGGAGTGAAATCAAAAATTTGCGCCCTTAGAAATCCTGAAGGCGGTGCTTGGTTTCCGGGGTCCCGTACGTGGCTAGGCTCCTAAAAAGTCCCACACATGTGGTATCCCCGTACTCAGGAGAAGCAGCAGAATGTATTTTGGGGTGCAATTCCACATATAACCATGGCATGTGTGAGCAATATATCATTTAGTGACAACTTCTTGTAATTTTTTTTTTTTTTTGTCATTATTCAATCACTTGGGACAAAAAAAAAATTCAATGGGCTCAACATGCCTCTCAGCAATTTCCTTGGGGTGTCTACTTTCTAAAATGGGGTCATTTGGGGGGGTTTTGTACTGCCCTGCCATTTTAGCACCTCAAGAAATGAGATAGGCAGTCATAAATTTAAAGCTGTGTAAATTCCAGAAAATGTACCCTAGTTTGTAAACGCTATAACTTTTGCGCAAACCAATAAATATATGCTTATTGACATTTTTTTACTAAAGACATGTGGCTGAATACATTTTGGCCTAAATGTATGACTACAATTGAGTTTATTCGATTTTTCTTCTAACAAAAAGTAGAAAATATCATTTTTTTTCAAAATTTTCGGTCTTTTTCCGTTTATATCGCAAAAAATAAAAATCGCAGAGGCAATCAAATACCATTAAAAGAAAGCTCTATTTGTGGGAAGAAAAGGACGCAAATTTCGTTTGGGTACAACATTGCATGTCCGCACAATTTACAGTTAAAGCAGCGCAGTGCAAAATTCTTAATTCACCTCTGGTCCTTTAGCTACCAAATGGTCCGGGGCTTAAGTGGTTAAGTAAACTTGTTGCTTTGCCCTATATAGGCAAAACACAGGTTTACTTTAAGGAGTACAAGAGGCTGCTATAATCACCCATAGGAATGAAAGAGGTTGTGGCCATGAAAAATAGGAAAAGAACCAGCAAGGACATTTTCTGAGCATAATGCCTCGTACACACGGCCGAGATTCTCGTCGAAAAAAACATGTCGTTTTTTTCGACGAGATTCTTGGACAAGAAACTTGTCCGGGCCGAGTGTACACACGCTCGATTCAAAGAACCCGCGGTTCTTTGAATGGAGCGAACGCGGTGACGTCATCGAATACGATGAGCATGCGCTCGTCACATTCGATGCCATCGCCGCCATCTTTGTTCACCCTACCTATGCCTAGGAAGCTACCGCGCATGCGTCAAAGTCATTTCGAGCATGCGCGGGCTTCCTGGCGAAAAGGTAAGTGTACACACACACAATTTTCTCGTTGAGAAACAGGCTGACGAGAATCTCGATGAGAAAATAGAGAGCAGGTTCTCTATTTTCTCGTTGAGATTCTTGTCGCTTTTCTTGACGAGAAACCATACACACAAACAAATTTCTCGGCAAGAAATCTCTGCCAGCAAGTTTCTTGCTGGTTTTTGCCAAGAAACTAGTTTGTGTGTACGAGGCTAAAGGCTTTGAGGCACCAGGTGGAGCCACACAATAAATATCGATGGAATGAGGAGAAAGGTAAGTATTTTACATGGCAAGTTGTGCTCCGGTGGAATAACTTAAAGGGCATCTACATTAAAGTGATTCTAAAGGTTGTGATTTTTTTTTAAATAACAAATATTTTATACTTACCTCAATCTTTTTCTTTTTGGGTCGCCTGTTGGTGGTCCTGGCTCCTCCCCCTGCCGAGCACCTCCAATAGCAAGCCTCTTGCTATGGGGGCACTAGAGCAGGCTCTGTAGTCCTAACACAATATCACTTCTAGGGTGGCAACGCTACTTCTCCATCAACACAGTAGAGTGAATGACTCTTGTCACCCTAGGACAGAAAGTATGGTCCTGTAGGATCACCGGGGAAAAATAAGGAAAAAACTAATGCAGCTACAACATCTAAGGACTGGTAAGCTACAAAATATCACATTTTTGTTCTTGGGTTTACATTTGCTTTAAGTATGCTTTCCCTGCAATGTACACTGCCTAGTGACTATGCTAGAAGGTTAGAGACTGTAGTCCATTTCAAAGGAATTCATGTGTCCGGGTTTTAGTCTCCCTGAAACCCGGACACATTATTCAGACATGCATGTAGCTAAGAACAGGGCCTATGCATGCTGCATTGCTATTCTCTTTGGAGCGCCCAAAGGTGTCCCAGGTCTGTTATCCTATAGTGTATTCTGCGATTTTATTGTGCACGGTGTAACACCATGTTTTGCAATAGGGACTGTTACTGAATCAGTGTTGCCAACCCCCCCGAAGTGAAGTTTACTGACAGGATGCAAAAATCTACAAACGGCACCAATTTTTTCCCCTGCCAAAAATCATAAAATTTACTGATAAAGCCACTTTTTTTTACTGACGCTGAAAAAGGACCCAAAATGATACTTTTCAGTGCTAAACAGTGCAAATATCAATATTTAAATGATAATGACATAGCTAGTGCAATTAGCAATGTGTTTAACCGTTTAAGGACCAGCCGCAGTTGTATTAGGTCATGGTTGGCTTCCCTGCATAAATCGTCGTTATGGTACGTCGGCCACTTTAAGAGCTCTAGCGGGCTCCCGTGGCGCAACGACACAACCGATGCACGTGCCGGGCACCCGCGATTGCTCCTGAGAGAGACAGAACGGAGATCTGTAAATGTAAACAGACAGATCTCCGTTCTGTCAGGAGAGAGGAGACAGATCTGCTGTTCTCCTCCTCCAGGCAGTCGTATCCCCCATGGGATACTACAGGAGGTGGACAGAGGCTGCAGACATAATACAAGAGGTGAATAGAGGCTGCGGATGTGATACAGGAGGTGAACAGAGGCTGCGGACGTGATACAGGAGGTGAATAGAGGCTGTGGACATGTGTCCTCCTCACCCCCTCACAGTAGCTTTCTCCACTGTCCACCTTTACCTCTCCACATTAGTGTCCTCCTCTGTCCCCTGCACGGCTCCCCCCCCCAGTAATATCATCCCCCCCCATTTGCTATCCCCCCACACATAGTGAGTGTCACTCTCCTGTCTCCTCACCCCTCCTCAGCTCCTCCTCTGCTGACTGCTTTGGTGAGTGCACCGCCAAGAGGACTGGCTTATATTAAAAAATGGCACCAGATGGCGCCATTATGTTACTGTGCATGCGCCCCCCGGCTGAGCACAGTTGCATGGGTGGCTCATGGCCATCTTTTTTACGAGCAACGGTGCCGGTAATGGACATTTACGGGCAGCCCAAAAATGGGCTTAACATTACGGGCTGCCCATTAATTAATGGGCGGTTGGCAACACTGGTTACTGAAACACATACTGCAGATTTAAAGCTGGCCTTCGAGTGTATGTAGTCACTAACAATAAACTTCTCTTATTTGCCCCCTACTGGTCTGTTAAACATATCATTGAAATTGTTTTGTTATACATATATCTTCGATAAGTGCCAAAAGCCAAGATGCCCTTGTCAGAAATTCAGAGCTGTTTTGGGCATACTTCCTCTGTATCTCAAGGCATCTACCGTATTTATCAGCGTATAACACGCACTTTTTTCCCCTTAAAATCAGGGGGAAATCGTGGGTGCGTGTTATACGCCGATACTCCGTCGAATTCCCCTGCTGAAAACGAGTGAGAGGAGCGAGCGGAGCCGAAGCCGAAGTACAATCGGCTTTACTCGGCTCCTCTCGCAGTCCCGCCCATCTCTGACTGCACCGCTGACATAGAGAAAGCCGAGTGTACTTCGCCTAGTCTCGGCTCCTATCGCAGTCCTGCCTGTGACTGTGAGCAGACACGAGTCTAGCCGAAGTACACTCGGCTTTCTCCGTCAGCGGCGCAGTCAGTGGAGATGGGCGGAACTGCGAGAGGAGCCGAGTCCAGCCGAAGTACACTCGGCCCCGCTCGCTCCTCTCCACAGAAATCGGCACCAAATTTTAAAAACCGCCGGGACTGACACGATCGCAAAGGCACTGGGCAAGGCTGCAGATGGACAGATGAACACTGGGCACGGCTGCAGATGGACAGATGGACACTGGGCACGGCTGCAGATGGACAGATGGACACTGGGCAATGCTACAGATGGACACTGGGCACGGTTGTAGATGGACAGATGGACACTGGGCAAGGCTGCAGATGGACAGATGGACACTGGGCAAGGCTGCAGATGGACAGATGGACACTGGGCAAGGCTGCAGATGGACAGATGGACACTGGGCAAGGCTGCAGATGGACACTGGGCAAGGCTGCATGCTGCATTTAAATGTAAGTTTTTTTTCCTTGAATTTCCCTCCTAAAAGTTTTTTTCCTTAAAATTCCCTCCTAAACTTGGGGTGCGTGTTATAAATACGGTAGTTAGCCTTCCTAATTCGTATCTTGGACTACAGAATAATTAGTGTCCATGTTGTAGTGATAGTGGAGGCAGAAGTTTTGATTAGTTTAGCAAAAGAAAACTGGGCAGGGGTGACACCACTCAGGCCACAAAAATGCTGTGTTTTGTCAGCCTACAACAGGAAATACCCAGATAGCATTATAACTTGCCACAAAATTTTTGGCAGTGTTTAATTGTAAGTCTGTTAACTTGTTGCATATTTTCACTGGCAAGTTGTACACTTGCAGAGAACTTGAATCACAAGTTCTAGTTGACACTATTCCAATTTGTAGCAAATTTGCGTGGCAAGCCTTTAGTAGGAGCAAAGTTGCAGTGATGAGTCTACAGAAAGCGCTACAAGTCTACAGCATGAACATTCAGCCACAGTGACCCCTGTGATGGGATGACTATTTCCGAACATAACTGAACCGGAACTTGCAGCAGACTTGCAGAATGTTTGCAAAGAAAGTTGATCTGAAGTCATGCAATGTGGACTTTCTGCAATTGTGCAACAAACTTGTGAAGCCTGGCAAGTCTATCAATAGCTTAGCAAGTCATTTTTAAACTTGCAGTACAATTGCTTGTTATCTAGGTAGGAGATGAGTGTATTTTCAGCATGTCCACAGGTATGTTTCTGTACTTGTATAGATTTTAAAGGGATAATACATGGCTGGGGGGGGGGGGTGCATGTATTGCAGAGGAGAACTGCATTTTGTAAAGTGCCCCCATCCCCGCGTGCTTGCGCACAGAAGCGAATGCATACGTAAGTCATGCCCACATGTGTAAAAGGTGTTCAAATCACAC
This sequence comes from Rana muscosa, assembly GCA_029206835.1. Classification (NCBI taxonomy): domain Eukaryota; kingdom Metazoa; phylum Chordata; class Amphibia; order Anura; family Ranidae; genus Rana; species Rana muscosa. The sequence continues at coordinate 857,627,562 of CM055117.1, forward strand.
ATGTGAGGTATTGCCACGTGCGTTAGAGCAAAAGCAACAATTCTAGTCCAAGACCTCCTCTGTAACTCCAAACATGTAACCTTTTAAAGTGTGCTATGTTAGGTATCTATTTACTTGGCGTAACATTATCTTTCACATTATACTGTACAAACAAATCAGGCTAACTTTACTGTTTGTTTTTTATTGCACGAGCGGGCGCAATTTTGAAGCGTGACATGTTGGGTATCAGTTTACTCGGCGTAACATTATCTTTCACAATATAAAAAAAAAATTGGGCTAACTTTACTGTTGCCTTATTTTTTAATTCAAAAAAGATAATTTTTTCCAAATGAAGTGCGCTTGTAAGACCGCTGCGCAAAAAAAAGAAAAAAAATGTATAATGTTTGGGGGTTCTAAGTAATTTTCTAGCAAAAAAAAAATGTTTTTAACGTGTAAACACCGAGTCTGAAAAACAGGCTCGGTCCTTAAAGGGGTTGTAAAGGTTTGTTTTGTTTTTTTTTTCTAAATAGGTTCCTTTAAGCTAGTGCATTGTTGGTTCACTTACCTTTTCCTTCGATTTCCCTTCTAAATGTTTTTTTTCTTTGTCTGAATTTCTCACTTCCTGTTTCTCCTCAGTAAACTTGCCCCCATCATCCGAGTGGTGTTTAGTCAGCCAGAACAGTTTACTGAACAGCTTACTGAGGAGGAACAGGAAGTGAGAAATTCAGACAAAGAAAAAAACATTTAGAAGGGAAAACGAAGGAAAAAGTAAGTGAACCAACAATGCACTAGCTTAAAGGAACCTATTTAGAAAATAAAAAACAAACCTTTACAACCCCTTTAAGTGGTTAAACAGTTTTTTTCCCCCCAAAAAATGTGTTTGAAAAATCGCTGCACAAATACTGTGTGACATAAAAAGTTGCAACAACCGCCATTTTATTGCCTAGGGTCTCTGCTATATATAATGTTTAGAGGTTCTGAGTAATTTTCTAGAAAAAAAAAAATATTTTTACATGTAGGAGCGAAGTGCTAGAACTGACCCAGATGGGAAGTGGTAATGTCCCCTTAGCCAGCATCACATAGTCTATTAAGGTGTCAGTAACAAAGAAATTACGTACTTCTGAGTATGGAGGAACATATGACTCACTCTATGTGGTAGTGCTGGTGCCTAGTGAATGGTCCACTGCTTTCACATGGGATGGGTAAAGACCTTGGCCCTGTGTAAGCTCTGAATTAAATGGCCCAGAGCTTATACAGTAGATGACTTCCTTTTCTGGCAACTACATGGAGCAGGATAAGTATGTGCAGCTGGGTGAGGGGAGCCATGAAAAGAGAACCTGTTATCTACAGTAGCCCTACATAGGCAAAGCACACATTCGCTTACAAGAACATTTTTAAAACTATCAGTAACCTTCATTTTGTATTAATGTATTGTATTGTCTTAAGACCAGCATGTATCCACCATCACACTTATCATAATCCATTTTCTTCTGTCAGATAAAGAAGTTGTTCTGCAACTCATTGAATGTCAGAGTTTAAATTGTCTATTTGTCTTCTACTTTGCTTTATGACAAAATTCCTCAGGGTATTTCAGACTAGATTGACATTTGACATTATATTTTGATAAGTGCAGGGCTTGGGTTGCCAGAAGCTGCAGGTGAGTAACCAAGCAGATGAGCTGATGACTATCAGCGCACAGATCTCTGTGTGCACATTGAAGAGGCAGGAAGCAGGATGTGCACAACACATGAGATTGTAGGCCACACCCACCCAGACCCAACTTCCCCAGATACAAATTAAAATGAACACTCAAAAACCTTCTTATTTGGCAAAATATATTGGCCGCGACACCTTTATTGGTTTAAATAATTAATTTCCAATAACTCTTTATTATTACTCATATTTATTATCACTCATAACTTAGATATATAATCACATAACAGATTTCTACCTGCTCAGTTATTAGAACTTGAGCAGTAGCTCAAACTTCAAATATCAATAACAGTCCCCCCCAGAATCCGGGGTGACCCAACCACATAAGAGGTGTACGCGACTGGGGCGGGAGGGAGGGAGCTCCAAACTTCTTCAGCTGTCCGCAGGCAAGAGGATGAGCCCCACACCTGCTGACCATTATATAGCCTAACCCCTTGCTTCCAGAGAATCCCTGAAACCTTATTGGCTGCACCTGAAAGCTTCCCTCTAGACTCTTAAAGAGGCAGTAACCTGACTAAATAAACCTATGCTGTTTAATAATTTATATCAAATCCTAGGATGGGGAGGCCACAATCTCAAGAAAGTGGCCCCATATTGTGCCCCCTTTTTTCATGAGATTGTAGGCCACACCCACCCAGACCCAACTTCCCCAGATACAAATTAAAATGAACACTCAAAAACCTTCTTATTTGGCAAAATATATTGGCCGCGACACCTTTATTGGTTTAAATAATTAATTTCCAATAACTCTTTATTATTACTCATATTTATTATCACTCATAACTTAGATATATAATCACATAACAGATTTCTACCTGCTCAGTTATTAGAACTCGAGCAGTAGCTCAAACTTCAAATATCAATAACAGTCCCCCCCAGAATCCGGGGTGACCCAACCACATAAGAGGTGTACGCGACTGGGGCGGGAGGGAGGGAGCTCCAAACTTCTTCAGCTGTCCGCAGGCAAGAGGATGAGCCCCACACCTGCTGACCATTATATAGCCTAACCCCTTGCTTCCAGAGAATCCCTGAAACCTTATTGGCTGCACCTGAAAGCTTCCCTCTAGACTCTTAAAGAGGCAGTAACCTGACTAAATAAACCTATGCTGTTTAATAATTTATATCAAATCCTAGGATGGGGAGGCCACAATCTCAAGAAAGTGGCCCCATATTGTGCCCCCTTTTTTCATGAGATTGTAGGCCACACCCACCCAGACCCAACTTCCCCAGATACAAATTAAAATGAACACTCAAAAACCTTCTTATTTGGCAAAATATATTGGCCGCGACACCTTTATTGGTTTAAATAATTAATTTCCAATAACTCTTTATTATTACTCATATTTATTATCACTCATAACTTAGATATATAATCACATAACAGATTTCTACCTGCTCAGTTATTAGAACTCGAGCAGTAGCTCAAACTTCAAATATCAATAACAGTCCCCACACGACGGTCTTGAGCATCAAGACCGTCCCACCCCAACCGTCGCGGCCACCTCAATGCTGTTCTGCAAGCCCAAATTAAAGATATCCATACCCACTTCCGACAAGTGAACACCATCCGACCTGTATAGACCTGGAAAACCGCCCTCCAGGTCCACAGCATGCCGATAGGATAGTCCACCAATCTGAGGCATGAACTTTTCCAGAGCCCTATTGACTCTTTCTCATCTTTTCCATAACCCTCCTCTGGTCAGAGGAGAGCCAGGAAAGACGAGGAACCACCTCGGAAAAAACTAGCGTTGTACCTGGGGAAGTTACCATAAAACGATGCAAGTCACGCTTGATCATAAACAACAAATCCAACGTTTTTACATTTCCCAAATCATTTCCTCCCAAATGCATAACCAAAATAGATGGCGACGGCCATACTTGATACAACCTGTTCAAATGGAAGTACAGTTGGAACCACTGAAGGCCTCTGATACCCTTCCAAAACAACCTAAAAGAGTCCGGATGCAGAGATAAATTAGTTGTATAACTGCGTTGAGCTGCTCGTTTTTGAGCCCAGTAGATAAATGAGTGAGCTGGGTACCTAGAATTCAAACAAATAAATTAGGACGAACATATAACTGAAAACATTGAGACTTCCACCTCCCCATTGCTTTAATAACAGAATCCGGGAACCCTAACTGGGCCGCCTCAGAGGCTGTGCCTATCCGAAATGAGTGGGAGGAAAACCTGAAATTACTTAATCCCATTCTAACCAAACATTTCTTTAAGACAGCATCAAATTGGTATTTTGTCAGGGGTGTAAATTAATGTGAACTAGAAAAAAAATAAAAATAAAAAAAAATAAAAACCCTCCGGAAGGCCTAAGCCCCATAAATTGACTAACCATGGCTACTGGGCACATGAAGGACTCATCGTGCTCCTGTAGATTGACCCAATGGCCTTTTCCACATTGATCAGTTTTTTAATGTTGTAGCCAAAGGTGAACACCCGACTGATCCATCAACACCTGATCAAAAAGAATCCCAGAATTACCATGCTTATTTGCCGGTACCAGCTCCGAGATGCGGAACGCACCGAAAAAAGCTAACACAAAGGCTGTCTTAAATAGTAAAGCTTTTTTTTTTTTTTTTTTTCTTTTTATGGTTGAACTGGATGGACTTGTGTCTTTTTTCAACCTGACTAACTATGTAAGAACTATGTAAGAACTATAAGGGGAAAAACAAACTACTGCCAAAATTTCGCAAAGGCCCCTGAGGATGCCCAGAGAGATCGGCCTCCTGTGATCCGAGACAAAAGTCAATCTCTTGTACCCCTTCAGTGCCTGTTTAACAGAAAAATATGAAGTACAAGCCCTTAAACCCAATAATCTGAAGAAAAATGAAATGCCGGCTAGCGCCTTTGTCACATGACTACTGGAAAAACGCTGCCGCATTAACAAAAAGGCCAGAACATTACCCTCAGATAGCCTATTGAAACGAAAACCTGCAGTGCTAGCAAAAGACAACAAACTGCCCCATGCAGCGGCGTAGCTGGACCAAGGTTTGGGAGCTAAGAACCTTTAATAACATCCGTCACCGACATCAAATCATCCCCCACAAATGGTCTGGGCATGGTGTGCCCTCTGCGTCCGCCTCTGGCAGCAGAATCCGAAAACGGTCCATCTGGAAGCAAGATAGAGAATCGGCGATGTTATTCAATATTCCGGGAGTATACTTAGCTTTCAACCAGATGTTAAACTTGAGGCATCTAAAAACCACCTGACGCAATAATTTTATCACTAACCAAGAACTAGACGAAAGACAGGTAACCGCATACAGCACTCCTTTGTTATTAGATTCCACTAATATGCGCCTGTTCGCAAATTCTGAACCCCACAACCTCAAAGCCACCAAAATCGGAAACAATTCCAGGAGAACCACATTCTTGGTGGCCCCTGACCTTACCCAGGACTCTGGCCAAGCCGCACAGCACCAGTGCGTTCTCCAGATGGCGCCGAAGCCTCTAGAGTCAGCAGCATCCGTGAATAAACAGAAATCTCGCGCTACTACAAAATCATACTGAAAAAAGGACTTCCCATTATAACAGTCAAGAAAACCGGACCAAACCTTCAAATCCTCTTTAAGCAGACTAGTCAGTCTGATTTGCATCCGAGGCGATTTCAGACCTGATATTGCCATGTATAGACGCCGAGAAAAAATCCTGCCAACTGGCACGATTCTACATGCAAAGGCCAGGATACCCAAGAGTGATTGCATCTCCTTCCACTGTAACTTTTTCTTGTGCAGCACCCTCGCAATCAACCATTTCAATTTCTCCAATTTTGCCACGGGCAAACGAAATTCCATCTTACAGGTATCTATTTCAATTCCCAAAAATTCCAAAGTTGTGCTAGGGAAACAAGTTTTCTCCTCCGCCAGAGGGACACCAAATTCCAGAGCTAGCGCTTGAAATGATAGCAACAAATCCGAACAGATCCTAGAACTTGATGGACTGACATATAAAAAGTCGTCGAAATAGTGAACTATGCTATCTGAACCGGACTGAACACAAAGACCCAATGGAGGAATGTAGAAAACGTCTCAAAACATGAGCAAGATAGTGAACATCCCAAAGGAAGACACATGTCAAAAAAGTACTGACCTTCAAAAGAAAAACCTAAAGAATTAAAAAGCCAATGGGGAAACAGGCAGGAGCCGAAATGCCGATTTTATGTCAGCCTTTGCTAGCAATGCACCAGGGCCGAATAACCTAATCTTACTAATGGCCTCCTCAAAAGTGGCTTAAGAAACTGAGCATAAGTCACTATTGATATCATCATTCAGTGAATCACCTTTTGGATACGATAAATAGTGTATGAGCCTAAATTTGTTAGGCTCACGCTTGGGCACCACCCCCAATGGGGAGAGACGCAAATTACAAAAAGGGGGTTCCTCAAAAGGTCCTGCAATCCTGCCAGCAACCAGTTCCTTACACAATTTATCCCTTACCACCTAAGAAAACTGGTCCACCGACTTAAAATTCCCCACCATTTTACACCCCTCCCCCAAAAAGGAAGGCAGCGGAAAGCCCTGAGCAAAGCCCTCAATGAGCAAATGAGCCTTTTCCCTGTTTGGGTAGCTGTCCAGCCACGGGCGCATGTTTTCCAGCCTCACTGGAGTGCAGGCTCTTGGGAAAAATATGCTGCGTGGAACTCTGACCTACATTTGCATTAAGCTTAAAGCATTTTGTTGCTGGATGCACCCCTGCACAGACAGAACATTTGTGTCTGTACTTGCACAAAGTATTCCAGCGGCATTGACTATCATTAAATGCGAAACAGCAGCCTTTTCTAAAAGCTGCTGTCGTAGGGTTAACCATGGGTTGTCTAGGTGCTGCCTGCTTCTGCGGTAATATTAAGTTGAGCCACAGGCCCACATCATACACCCATACCCTAGGTGGGGAATGAAGGGACAATTTTTTGACGGAAGGATTCGTCATAATAAAACCAACCCAAGCCCCCAAAGTTCTTATATGCCTCTAAGATACGATCCAGGTGTTGGAAAAGCTCTGGGTACTTCTCAGCCATTATACCGGAGTAAATGCAAAAGGCCTGCAGCCAATTGTTAAAGGACCTGGGAATCAACCTGCGCCTCTCTTCCTCCCCTCTCTCTTCAGGCAGGAGAGAAAGAATGTCTATGTAATCCCCTTTCCAGATTTTATTCTTAACTGCTGCAGACAAATGATATCCTAAAGGGGATATTTCACAGGGCATGACATCCTTCATATATGTCTCAGGGACATTACTTTTATTTGGTGTGTGTATTTGTGGCTCAGGTGCTAACATATCATGAGGCATACCAACAGTTAAATTACTGTGTTGTGTTGCTAAACTAGCAAAAGGAGCAGACAGCACAGGAGTAGCAGAGACAGCAGAAGGAACAACTGGCATAGAAACCAGCGATAGAGAAACAGCAGGAACTGACACTTTAAATAAAGACTGAACCAAAGAGGACAGAGAACCTACTAGCCCAGTTAACATAGTTAATTGAGTCAACTCACCCACTGCTGGAGGCTGCAATACAGGGTGGTGAACTTCATGCTCCAGCAATACCCTGGGGTCTGGGACTTGTAGTGCCTGCCCAACCGCTTGTTGCAATCATTTTTGTATTATTATTATTAATCTACTATTACTATTATTAATCTATCATCATCACTCTCTTATCTATCATCACTCTATTTATCACCAAGCTTCTCTGCCTGCACTGCCAGCCTTCTCCAGCAACTGCATCACCAGGGCTTCCATCTTCAAAGTAAACTGCAAAGTGCACAGCTCCAAACTTCTTCAGCTGTCCGCAGGCAAGAGGATGAGCCCCACACCTGCTGACCATTATATAGCCTAACCCCTTGCTTCCAGAGAATCCCTGAAACCTTATTGGCTGCACCTGAAAGCTTCCCTCTAGACTCTTAAAGAGGCAGTAACCTGACTAAATAAACCTATGCTGTTTAATAATTTATATCAAATCCTAGGATGGGGAGGCCACAATCTCAAGAAAGTGGCCCCATATTGTGCCCCCTTTTTTCATTCTTTGCTACAGTTTTGCACCTGTTACCTCAATAGTACTGCTCTGAGAAAATTGTAGATAATTGAGCTCATTAGGTATAGACAAAGAAAAAGAAAATATTGTGTGCATTATTGTTTGCTACTTAATACTAGGCTGCTTGATCTGTAGGCGTATTACGGAGTCTCCACAGTTATTATTCTTCAGATCATTAAACTGTGCCTAGTTAAATATATAGGAGCGAAGGGCTTTTTTTTTTTTCACCACCCATTGTGGATATTTCCCTTCTGCTTCCCATAGCAAAACAGGAAGCAAAATAGGGGAATTCCTTGGGGCCCCCAGGTCACCAGAACTAGTGTCCTCATTGGAAGATTTCCCCTCTGTTACTTTTCTGGGGAAAAAAATTAAAGTGGAGTTCCACCCAATTTTTTTTCTTTTTTTTATTCCACTCCTCACCCCCTTACATGCCACATTTGGCATGTAATTTTTTTGGGGGGGGAGTGGGGGCTTCAGTAGGAGTGGGACTTCCTGTCCCACTTCCTCCTTCCGCCCTGGAGCCGCCCAGGCGATACGTCATATCGCCTTGTGGCGGCTCCTCCCTGTAAGCGATCACCTGGGACGTGACAGGTCCCAGGCGATCACCTGTCCACTCACAGAGCGCTGCGCCGTTCGCGCATGCGCAGTGAGTGCCCGGCCGTGAAGCCGAAAGCTGTCACGGCCGGGTGCCCATACTGTGAATGGACGCGCCGGCGGAGGAAGGGGGAGAGGAGCGGAGCTCCAGGCGGCGCGGCGCTGGACAGTGGAGCAGGTAAGTGTATGTTTATTAAAAGCCAGCAGCCACACTTTTTGTAGCTGCTGACTTTCAATAAACATAAAAAAAGGGTGGAACTCCCCTTTAATTTGGGATTTTCTTTTACTTTCACTTTCAATGATAATGGTAAACACGACAAAGAGAGGAGAAATATCCATAACGGTGGCACAGACAGCATTATAAACTGACCAGTGTTCTAATCCCTCTCCACTCTATTCAAAACTAAAGAAAAAGTTTTGCCTCCAGTTATACTTTCAATTAGATCTAAAACGACTTGGGAACAATGGATCTCTTATAATCACGCCAACCAGACTGTTTAGGCCGCGATTGACCACTCCCATCGGGGGCCTCCAAGTCCAAACCCCCCAACTCTTTCTCTCTTGTCTGTGCTCTTCTTTTCTTTACCTCACTTATTCTTTATTTTTTGTTCTTAGATTTGCTCATGTAGTCGATGCCCTGCGGGGTTGGTTGCAGGAAATACCTGCTTTAAAAATGTTTTACATTTTTGTTTTTTTGTTTTTTACACTGTTGCTTAATTATTATTTTTTTATCACTTCTACTGTTTGTTATAGATGATATGTTTCTTTAAATGCAACTCTATGGTTCATCTCTGTTGTACTTCTTCCTGTGTGGTGTTTCCTGTTTCCTGCTGGGTATTTCAGTAAACATGGCTGCTGTACAGTAACAGCTTGTGCTGTCTCCTTACAATTATCACATCAAACATGGTGTCAGAAGATTTCTGGATCCATGCTCTTTCTACACATTTGATGCTGAGAGCCTGCCAGCCTTGATGTGAGTGTTCTAAGAACTGATTGTGCCTCCTAACAATTGCAGTCCTGTCCTGGATGCTGAGTATTTGCAGCAAGGAAAACAGCATCATGGCAGCTAACAGCATTCCACTGCCTGAGGCAATGAGGGTGAGTGGAGATATCAGCAGTAACTGGGACAATTTCAGGGCTGAGTTTGAGGACTACTCCCTAGCCACAGGGTTAATTGAGAAGCCTGCAGCAGTGCAAGCAGCCACACTGAGGAGGGTGATGGGCAGTGAATGCCTCCATGTTTACAAGCATAATCTGAACCTCACAGAGGAGCAAAAGAGTAACACCAAAACCATTCTGGATGCTTTCATATATGAAAGATATATATTTGGCGGCTGTAAGCAAGAAGACTGTGAATCAATAGACAGGTTTGTCACATGGCTAAGAGAAAAAGCTGCAAGCTGTGAGTATGGCTCTTTGAGAGATGAACTTATTTGTGATAAAATAGTTTTAGGTATCACCAGTGAAAGCACACGCCGCCACCTTTTGAGGAAACATGATTTAGATCTACAAACAGCAATTGAGATATGTCGCACTGCAGAACTTACTGACAAACATATGAAAGCTATGGAGCAGGATAAACTGATTGACAATATCAATGCAGCCTCTAAACAAAAGCAAAGCTTCAAAAACCACCAGCATAAGTTTCAGCACAAGGGTCACCTACACAACTCACCTGGGAGGAAGTCTGCATCATGCAAGTATTGTGGCAATGTGCATGTACGGGAGAAAGAAAAGTGTCCTGCATATGGGAAAATCTGTACTGCATGTGTAGCAGTGTTGCCAACCCCCTGAAGTGAAATTTACTGGCAAGGATGCCAAAATTTCTGTACGGCACCAATTTCTTACTGGCAAAAATCATGAAAATTGCTGGCAGAGCCGCATTTTTTACTGACACTGCAAAAAAGTACCTACAATCACTGTTTTAGTGCTAAACAGTGCAAATATCAATATTTGAACTATAAACACACAGCTAATGCTATTATCAATGTGTTTAAGTTAAACAAAAGTAAAAAAATTTTTTCTCAATTTACATGAAGGTCAGGTTACTATAACCCAGCCAGCACAGAGTTCCCTCTTACATCAGAGTCTGCAGGGATCCCCCTTACAGTGTAAGGGAACTCTTATGTAAAGGGGAACGCTGCAGATCATGATGTAAGGGGGAACCCTGATGTGGAGGGGGGCTCTGGTGAATAGAGACCACCTTCCGCAGAGTGAATACACTAAGGTAAGGGGGGGTACTAATATAAGGGGGAAACCTTTATATCAGTGCCCCCTTACATTATTGTATTCATTCACCTTCTTACATCAGTGACCCCCCCCCTCAGAATGGCCTGGCGGCACTGTCACTGACCTCCTCTCAGGTGCACCGTGCGGGGCTCAGTCAGACAGCTCCAGCTTGGTGGCTCTGATCTCCTCTCCCCAGTCCACACGTCTGTTTCTTCCCGGGCCGTAACCCCCATCCCGGCAGCACTTCCACTCTTGACTCCTTTCTAGGATCCCCTCAGAGACTGCAGACATGATAAAAGACAAGAGATGGTCAGAGGCTGCGGACACACGATACAGGAGGGGGACAGAAGCTGCGGACATACTACAGGAGGGGGACAGAGGCTGCGGACATACTACAGGAGGGGGACAGAGGCTGCGGACATACTACAGGAGGGGGACAGAGGCTGCGGACATACTACAGGAGGGGGACAGAGGCTGCGGACATACTACAGGAGGGGGACAGAGGCTGCGGACATACTACAGGAGGGGGACAGAGGCTGCGGACATACTATAGGAGGTGCCGGTGGAGACAGGCTGTGGACATGATGGTGCCCTCCTCACCCCCTCACAGTAGCCTCGTCCTCTGTCCACCACCATATTACTTCTCCACATCATCAGTGTGCTGTGTCCTCCTCCTGTGCCCCTTTCACCATTCCACAGGTCAGTGCTGCACTGTGCTGCCCTGACCTGTGAAGAGGTGAAAGGGGCACAGGAACCAGAGGAGGACACAGCACACACTGATGATTTTGAGAAGTAATATGGTGGTGGACAGAGCACATCAGTCTCTCCCCTGCATGGCACGGCTTCAGGCTCCCAGGACGCCAGGCTCTCACTCGCTTGTATCCCCCCCAGTTTCACTGACCTTGAAACTCGAGTTGAGTCCGTCCTCCTCACCCCTGGGCCCTGTCAGTGCTCCGAGTCCGCTCGCTCCGAGTCCTCCTCCACCTATGATGAGTGCATGGCATGCATGCACTCACTACAGGTGTCACGCCAGCCGCTGTGGCCTTTTCAAAAATGGCGTCAGCGGCGCCATCACATTACCGCGCGTGCGCCGCCCGGCCGAGCGTGAACAAGTTTCCCTGAGCTCGGCCGGCTTTCGGAACGGCGCATGCGCAGTTGTATGACCGGCTCGCGGCCATCTTTTTTATGGGCGCCGGTGCCCATAACGGACTTTAACGTACACCCCGAAAAAGGGGTTAAATTTGCGGACTGTACGTAAATCTACGTACGGTTGGCAACACTGATGTGTAGCACACCCCCGTAGGAGCTGCTTGTTTAGATTTGGGCCTTGCACGTTACCTCAGTATTCGTTGTCTAGGGGAAGAAAGTCTGTAAGAACTCCACACAAGATGTAAAACCTTCTGCTGTTAGGTTTTATTTTCTTTTGCTTAAAACTTGTGAAAAATAGTAGAAGGATGAAGGAGAAAGAAGTAGGTTCAGGTACGCAGTACAGATCACTGGGGAAAAAAACTACAAAGTCATTCACCACTCCTCCTCGAGTGGGTATTGCTCACCCGGATAGGCCCCTCTCACCTGGCCTAGCAGCCGGAGTGATGCACGGACAATGATCAGGAACAGTCTCTGCCACAGACTGGTTGTGAACAAAATTGGATAATCCGGGGTCCTCTGCCACAGGACTTAATGCCCGAACCTCCAGCCAAACAGTCAATGAGCCTTTAAGCCAACCCGGCAGACTGTAAGGTAACTTTAGCTACGGTGCATCCTCCAACAGAATCACCAGGCCTTCCTCAAGACACCAGCCTTCCGCTCGGTCTTCTCCAGGACAGGTCCTCCCCTGGTTTCCTCCATTGAGTGGCTTCCTCCCGCAGGACGGACAGCACAGTATCACCTTCAAAGCATAGGCCCCAGTCAGCATAACGGGGCCTACTTAGTAGAGCTGCAGCCTCTGACCAACATGGTCCCGAGGCCGAAATCACACAACACACTCCTCGTGCCAGGAGGGCCACGAGGGAAGAAGGACCCCAAAAAATGGCGTCTGCCCCTTAAGTACCCTTCCCCAGCATGCTCAGCAGGTATACCACTCCCACTGAACTGTTCCCGGGGAAAGGACACTCAATCCACCATGACCTGCCCACGTTCCAACACCGGCCTGTGGTGGCATCGCCACCTACAGGCAACAGCGGGAAATCCTGTCAGGCACAGCCACAGCTGAACAGAGGCCAATTTAGCATAATCACTTAAGTCTGAGCCCAACTATTGGCTCAGACACCCACTAAATTTAACATGGGCGCTACACATGTGGTAAACCAAATCACTTTGCAAGAGTGTGTCTCTCCAGTAAAATGGAAGCAAGGAAGCTGCACAAAATTGAGCAAATGTCAGATCGCAGGACGCACACCTGCTTAGCACTGATATGGTAACTCCTCAGAATGCATTGGTGCTGTAAACACAAAGGGTAAAAAATGGTTTGTAAACCTCAGATTATCAGATTAAACAATATAATCCAACCCTGCCAGCTGGACTCTGGTGCAACGTGTGATGTCATGAGTATAAAGGACAAAATTAAACTGGCACCCAGAGCACCCCTTCAGCCTAGTAGCACCAAACTAAAGTTGTATTCAGGGGAACTAATGGAATCATTGGGGCTATTCAAAACAGAATGCAGCATATGTGATTGTATGCACAAACTGAACTTTGAGATTTCTGATGCCGATCAGAAACCGCTATTATCGGGTTCAACATGTGAGTGCCTTGGACTGATGCTGTTCACCATTCCTGCTGAGCTACATAATGTTGATAACCAGCCTGCAAAATCTCTGACTAGGCCACTGACAAAACAGCAAATTCTTCACGCCTATGGTGATGTGTTTAAGGGCCCGATAGTCTCTGTTCCACGAGAGGTTCGTTTTGAACTTGATCCTACCATTCAACCTGTACAATATGCCCCACGCAATGTGCCTACTGCCTATCACCATTAAGCCAGAGGTTAAAGCTCAACTAGATAAATATGAAGCTGAAGGACATCTAACTTCAGTATCAGAGCCTACAGATTGGATCAGAAACATGGTTGCTATCAGAAAGCCTGAGAAGATCAGAATATGCATTGATCCCAAGTTTCTGAATATGGCCCTGAAACGCTCACACTACTTAATGCCAACACTCAATGATATTTTGCACAAACTACCTAAAGCACGTGTCTTCACACTTGTTGATGCTAGAGATGCCTTTTTACAGCGCAAACTGGATGAAAAGAGTAGCTACATGACCACATTCTGGACTCCTTGGGGCAGAAAGAGATGGCTCAAACTACCATTTGGAGTCTCTGTAGCACCTGAGGTATACCAGCGAAAGCAGCACTATTAGGTGGTCTTCACGGGATTGAGCCAATAGCTGATGACATTCTTATAGTTGGCTGCGGTAATACAGACGAGGAGGCTGAGCAAGACCATGATGAAAAGTTAATAGCGCTTCTGGATCGTTGTAGGCAGGTGATGCTGAGGCTTAGTGTGAAGAAATTGCAGTTCAAGGTGGAAGAAGTCCGTTTCCATGGACATATCCTGTCTTCACAAGGCTTAAAAGCTGACCCGGATAAGATTAAAGCCATTGTGGACATGCCACAGCCTTCTGATGCCAAAGCAGTACAGAGATTTATTGGCTTTGTTACATACCTAGCAAAATTCCTGCCACACTTATCTGAGGTGTGTGAGCCACTAAGGCGACTTCTGGACAAAGATGCAGTTTGGCACTGGCTTCCCAAGCATGACCGGGCAGTAGAGGATACAAAAAGCTTGGTCACCTCTGCCCCAGTGTTGAAATACTATGATGTTGCAAAGCCTGTTACGATACAAATTGAACTCCAGTAAAAATGGTCTAGGTTGTTGCCTTTTGCAGAAAGGTCAGCCAGTTGCATATGCGTCCAGAGCTCTTTCATCAGCTGAGCAAAATTATGCTCAAATTGAGAAGCAATGTTTAAGCATTGTATTTGCTTGCCAGCGTTTCCATCATTGTCTTTATGGAAGGTATTCAATTACAGCTGAAACTGATCACAAACCTCTGATAGCCATATTCAAAAAGCCCCTTTTGTGTGCTCCCAAGCGTTTGCAGAGCATGATGCTTACATTGCAACATTACAACCTCAATGTTGTCTACAAGCCAGGATGTGAAATGTATATCAGCGATACCCTGAACAGAGCTACATCAGATAATGTGGTACCTGGAGGTGAGCATGAGCATCGTAAATTTTGTCTGCTGCAACAGGAACAAAATTTCTTTGCCGATATTAATCAAGCGGACTATGTTAATGTCACAGATCAGCGATTACATCAATTCATACAGCACACTGACAGTGATCACAAGTGTCCAGTAAAGTCCAATAAACTTGCAAAGTGCAAATGTGCTAATAAAGTGCAAATAGATTCCTGTGCAAAAATAATTCATGTGTAAGTAGATTCATGTGCAAAATAATGCATGTGCAAAAATGATATGTAATCATATAAGGACACACAATCTTCTATGAGTCTTCTATCGACAAAGATCCTCCCAGGTCTCAATGCTCTCAGAGCTCTTACTGCAATTCTGATGCAATATTGCCTTGGTTGATCTCCTCGCTTGTTTGGTGTGTTTTCCTCTCCCAACAGCTTCACTCAGTGTTATGAATGGTCCCGGAAATGGCTGTAGATGTCCGTGGGTGAGTATTTCAGCATAGGGACATAAGTGGAAAAAGATAGCCTCCCATAGTGTATTATAGCTTAAAAAACGGGGTATTTATTTAAAGTAATGCTCTTACATGAATGTAGAGGATCATAGGCAAAACAACATGTGTATGCACGTTCGCGTTCCGCGTCACTTCCTTCCTTCAGGTGTATCCGGCCCTTACATGTTACGTCACGGCACGTGACTTCATCAGAGGTATCGGATTGGCTGTCTACCCAATCATTTATAGAAAGAAAACTGAAGTGATCCGGCGGCCATCTTGTCGGAGTACCTGTCTCCGTTACAGCGAAGGCCATTTTCTTGGTTAGTTAACCAGTGACATATCACGGTAAATAAGGGTGCTTTGGAGGAGTGGATGCGGCAGCCATTTTCTTGAAGTACAGGAATTTATACACACCTCCGAAGCAGCCAAAAATGTGCTAGCTGTGCATCTCAGTTAAAATATTAATAATAACATACATAACTCAAAATATAAGGAAAATTATTACAATATCCATAATAAAGCCTAGATATAATGGACATCAATCTTTGATAAAATATATATAAAAATAAAAATGATATATATAAAAACGATAAAAAATTACTTAAAAAGCAGTTAAGATCAAATTCTACATTTAATCCATCAGGTACCAAAGTATGTAAGGTATGGATCCATCTTGATTCTTTCTGGCTTATCGATCTTATCATATGTGCCCCCCTCCATGGTCTCTTATATCTTTCTATCACCCAGAAAGATAATTGGGTGGGGTCTTGGTTGTAAAATTGGGCAAAGTGTCTGCTAACGTTGTGTATCGGGAAACCCTTAATGATATTTTGGATATGTTCCCTAATTCTAACCATTAGAGGTCTTTTGGTTCTCCCTACATACTGTAAATTACATGTACATTGTAAAATATATACTACACCCTTGGTGTGGCAGCTAATGAAATCTTTAATGGGGTACAGTTGTCCTGTTTTGGTAGAAATTAATTATTTCCTTTTAATTTGTGTTTTTTTTTTTTGAGTGTCTACATGCATAGCAGTATTTGCAAAGGAAAAAAATTTTGCCTGAGAAAAAAGAATATCCACTTTTCGGTGGTGGCTCTACCACATTTTTCACAATTAAGTCTCATAACCACTTCAATACCAGGCACTTACGCACCTTCCTGCCCAAGCCAATTTTCAGCTTTCAGCGCTTTTGGAATTTGAATGACAATTGCGCGGTCATTCGACGCTGTACCAAAACAATTTTTTTATAATTTTGTTCCCACAAATAGAGCTTTCTTTTGGTGGTATTTTATCACCTCTGCGATTTTTTTTTTTTGCGCAACAAATAAAAAAAGACCGAAAATTTTGAAAAAAATATAGTTTTTCTTTGTTCCTGTTAATTTTTTTGTAAATAAGTAAGTTTTCTTCTTCAAGGACGGGCACTGATATGGCGGCACCGATGGGCACTGATAAGGCGGCACCGATGGGCACCAATAAGGTGGCACCAATTAGGTGGCACTGATGAGGTGGCACTGATGGGTACTGATGATGGTCACTAATAGGCGGCACTGATGGGCAATGATAGGTGGAACTGGTATGCGGCACTGATGGGCACTAATAGGCGGCACTGATGGGCACTCATAGGTGACACTGATGGGCACTCATAGGCGGCACTGATGGGTACTTATGGGTGGCACTGATGGGTACTTATGGGTGGCACTGATAGGTGGCACAGATGGGCACTGGTGGGCACTGATAGGTGGGCACTGATGGGCATGGATGGGCACTGAGAGGTGGCACTGATGGACAATAATGAACACTAATGGGTGGCACTGATGATACTGATAGGTGGCATTGCTGGGCATCACGTATTTTTTTGTCCATAATGTTGCCAGTCAGTGCCCATTTGTGGGCACTGATTGACATCTATTGTGCTTATTTTTTAATATGTGGCTAGCCAAGGGGTACATACCTGACCATCCACATGTTGCCCCCTTCCCTGGTGGTCCTAGCGGCTTCCCTGGTGGTCCAGTGTGGGCATCCGCGGGGGGGCTGTGCTTATAAACAATCAGCGTGAACCCCCTTGTCAGGAGAGCCGCCGATCGGCTCTCCTCTACTCGCGTCTATCAGACGCGAGTGAGGAAAAGCCGATCAACGGCTCTTCCTGTTTACATCGTGATCAGCCATGATTGGACACGGCTGATCACGTGGTAAAGAGCCTCCAACGGCTCTTTACCAAGATCGGTGTAGCGGTGTGTCAGACTGACACACCGCACCACCGATCGCCACGAAGCGCGCCCCCCCGGGGACGTCATATGATGTCCAGTCAGGATAACGCAACCACTTCCCGGACGTCAATCTGCTATTGACCGGGCAGGAAGTGGTTAAAGTGGGAGCTCTTCTGTAAACTATGTTAGTTTTTTTTTGGCAAAATGTTTTGTAGATGTCGATCACTTTTTAAAATATGCCAATATCTTCTAAAAACCTTCTCTACCTCTCGGTGTTGAATATTGTAGTCCAAAACTATCATTGGTGCTTCAACATTACGTTGATTCATCTTGTGACCTTGCAACATTGTTCTTCTATCTATTTTTGAAACGACTTCTGGATGAACTTTCAGTGTACCCTTTATCCCTGAATCTATTCCCAATGAACATGGCTTGTGATCTAAAATCTTCTTCATGTGTACAATTCCTCTTCATTCTGGTGAGTTGTCCCTTTGGAATATTATATAACCATGGCTTGTGATGGCAACTCTTCAAAGACAAATAACTATTAGTATCTATGTTCTTAAAGTGCGTTTTCGTGGCTAGCTTATTGCCTATGATTTTGATGTCTAGATCTAGGAAGTTAACATGTTGGCTACTGATGTCCCATGTTAATGTAATATTCTTATTGTTATCATTCAGTTTTGTTAAGAATTTTTCCAACCTATCCTTGCTGCCGTTCCAAACGATAAGTACATCATCAATGTACCTCTTGTAGAATGTTAACTCCATCGGCATATTGGAGTAAACTGCACCTTCCTCCCATTGTGCCATAAAGGCGTTTGCGACACTGGGGGCAAATTTGGCTCCCATTACAATACCTGTAATCTGCTTATAATATGTTTGGTTGTGCCAAAAGTAGTTGTATCTCAGGCAGAACTCTATACATTTGATGAGGAATTTTCTTTGTTTGCATATTAAAGTGCTATATTCTCTCAGGAGCCATTTTGTTGCACTACATGCTTGGTGGTGTTGCACTATGGTGTATAGGGATGATACATCCGCTGTAGCCAATAGGGTTCTTCCTTCTAAGACTGGTGTTTCTTCCAATAATTGTAACACATGTTTGGTATCTCTAAGGTAGGCCTTTGTTTGTTGTACTGCCGGTTGTATAAAGCTGTCCAAATATTCACCCATTCTTGCCGTTAGTGAGTTTATCCCATTGACTATGGGTCTCCCGGGTGGATTGTTCTTATCCTTATGTAGTTTGGGGACTGTGTAGATGATTGGAATTCTACACATTTCAGGAATCAGATATTGGGATTCTTTTTTATTCAGGATTTATTTTTTCACACCTAAATGTATGAGTTTCTCCAGTTCTTTCTTATATTGATTCGTGGTGTTTCCTAATAGTTTGGTATAGGTTGAGGTATCTTGTAGTTGTCTGTTCATCTCATTCTGATATTGTTCTTTGGGACTGAATAACTACGCCCCCCACCCCCTTTGTCGGCAGGCGTATTACAATATCTGTACGTTTCATTAGGGTTTGAATCCCCTTCTTGATATGTATCGGATCAGCCACGAGTCAAGGTCTTGTAGCACCAGATTTTAAACACATCAATGAAATGATTATCATTGACCTGTGTGTTATATTCAGAATTGTTGCATAGCTTGGTGTGTTGTACCGAGTTTACAGGTTAAGAATTTCTATTTCCAGGTTTAAAGGGGTTCCTTAGAATATACTTTTTTATGTTGACTTTTCTAATGTATTTTTGAATGCCAATGTATGTGTTGAATTTGTTAAAAATTTTCACTGGGGCACGATTGAGACCCTTGCCTAAGACAGCTATTTCTTCAGTAGTGAGAGTTTGGCCACTAATGTTAAAGATTCCTTCTCCCACTATTCGCTGTTTCTTTTTCTTTTGGCTTCTCGTTCCCGCTCTGCATCCCCTCTTCTTTCGGGTGTTTTTCTTGATCTTGTTTCTGGGGTTCTTTTCCTTGGTGTCCTGGGTTGTTCTTGGGTTCTCCTCCTTGGTGATCGATAATCTTGTCTGTAGTCCCTCCTTGTGTATGGTCTCTCCTCTCTCGGCCTAAAAAAGGCCTTTGTGAGGGCTGATCATATTGAGTCTGTGGTAATATGGATATGGTTCTTGATGGTACCTGATAGGTTCAAACCTATTGTGAGTGGGTATGGGGCCGCGTTCTGGGCATCTATATTGTTCGTATTGATGTTGCTGCCTCCTATTGTCTCTATATTCTCTTTCTGAATTTCTTCGATTGTTATACGGTTTCTTAACCCTCCTGGCGGTATGATTATTTCAGATTTTAGGTGCTGAAAGCGGTACCATTATTTTGCATGGAAATGTGGTGTTTTATATTGTAGGCCTGTAATTCTTAGGAATAACTCACTTAAATCTGTCCAAACAAGAGTCTAGTAGACATCCCGGGTATGATAACGTTTGAAACACAAAATCATAAATTATAATATAATAAAAAATAACAAATAATAATTTAATAATAATAAAACTTTTTATTCAATACATTTTAGTAAATAATATAATCAAAAACACTGTCATTTTTTTTGCTCAAACAAGGGTGTAATATTAGAAGTCATATTCCGTCAGTAAACGTCTCGGATATGGAAAATTTTAAAACAAGGTACAGCACAAAGTCCAACGTCACAATCGGGACAATAGAAACGGGTTTCTTTATGGATTTTCCTTCCGGAGTTGTCACGCTTGGAGCAGCAAACCACACACATCCTTGTGGGCAGGGCTGTCGGAACAGGACAGGCAAAACAAGCAATTGCTTGGGGCCCTGAGCTGGCCTGGGGCCCCAGCCTAGGGTGCCTGCCTGCTGCCTGTCCTGGATTTCCGCCCTGAGCCAATCCGCGGATTGCGGCCATAGGAAAAGCCGCGGCTTCGGCCTAGCTCCGGAGCGGCGGCCATCTTGGTACACCCGGCGGCAGCGGCAGAGGTGAGTGGGGAGATGTGGACATTACAGGGGGGAGATGTGGACATTACAGACGGGGGAGATGTGGACATTACAGGGGAGATGATGTGGATATTACAGTGGGGGAGATGATGTGGATATTACAGTGGGGGAGATGATGTGGATATTACAGTGGGGGAGATGATGTGGATATTACAGGGTGGGAGATGATGTCGATATTACAGTGCGGAGTCCCCCTGTCCATCCCACGGTCCCCCTGTCCTTCCCATGGTCCCCCTGTCCATCCCACGGTCCCCCTGTCCATCCCACGGTCCCCCTGTCCTTCCCACGGTCCCCCTGTCCATCCCACGGTCCCCCTGTCCATCCCACTGTCCATAAACAGTGTATGTGTTTTAAGTATGTTGGATTATATGCAACAGCAGTATTTGCACTGTAAACCTTTTTTATTTATATAAAGTGTGGGTGAGCTTAAACTGTATCGCTATGCTGTGGTTCCTGTAGGCTTTGCGTGAGTGCGGGGGGAGGGGGGTTAAGGGGGCCTCCATGTCCATATTGCTTGGGGCCCCCAAATTCCTTTAAACGGCCCTGCTTGTGGGTGCTGTCTTCTTTTCAGTTGGTGGAATGTGGTCCATAAAGTGACGACCAGTCAGTCGTTCCGGGTTCACAACGCCAGCAGCCCGACGTCCAGATCTGTTTACAGCCGTTGGCGTCAAAGTCTGCATGAATCATAGGCCTGTCACTCTTTTTTTTCAGAAGAATTAATGCATTCCACAGGCACTGTTCCAGAAGATGCCTGAATATTTTTTTATAATATTTTTTTAGTTGCTTCCTCATGGCTGGATAAAAGGTCGTGGCCAGGTCAGCCCTGTCCACACCTCCCATGGTATTGTTGTAATCCAACACGACCTGTGGCTTCATTACATCTTTTCCATTACTGGTATGTACCATGACAGCAGTGGCGGCCCGTCCATAGGGGGCGCCCGGGCGCCGCCCCCCCCTCCTGTGGTCACCAAAAAAAAAAAAAAAAAAAAAAAAAAAAAACGGGCCCTTTAAGAGTTTTTTTTTTTTTTTTTTTATGTCTTTTTTTTACACATGGCGGCGCGACCATAGTGGGCGCAGAATCGCCGCTACTGCTCGCTTCTGCGCCCGGCCGTCACTCACCACAACAATACATAGGTTCATGCATTGCATGAACCTATGTATTGCTGCCGCCCACTATTCAGATGGCCGGCCCCTTGAGCGCCGGCCATCTGAGTCACAGCGTCTGATTGGCCTTTAGAAGTGCCTATCAGAGCCAGCAGGCTCTGATAGGCTTCCCGACTACAGCCTGAGGGCTGTAATCGGCTTCTAAATACCTAATGAGAGGACGCACAGGGGTGCGTTCCCTGGCCAATCAGGTTCACCGGGTCTGGTTACCGATAACCTGATTGGCTGAAGTGACATCGAGGGCGGGAGAAGACATCGAGGATGGAAGAAGACATAGAGGACGGAAGAAGGATGGCGCTGACTCGAGGAAGGTAAGTGCAGGGCTGGGGGGGGACAAGCTGCCTGTATTTGGGGGACAAACTGGCTGTATTATGGGGGACAAACTGGCTGCATTATGGGGGAGAAACTGGCTGCATTATGGGGGAGAAACTGGCTGCATTATGGGGGGAAACTGTCTGCATTATGAGGACAAACTGGCTGCATTATGGGGGAGAAACTGTCTGCATTATGGAGGGAAACTGTCTGCATTATGGGGGAGAAACTGGCTGCATATAGGGGAGAAACTGGCTGCATTATGGGGGGAAACTGGCTGCATTATGGGGGAGAAACTGGCTGCATATAGAGGGAGAAACTGGCTGCATTATGGGGGAGAAACTGGCTGCATATGGGGGAGAAACTGGCTGTATTATGGGGGAGAAACTGGCTGCATATGGGGGAGAAACTGGCTGTATTATGAGGACAAACTGGCTGCATTATGGGGGAGAAACTGGCTGCATTATGGGGGAGAAACTGGCTGCATTATGGGGGGAAACTGTCTGCATTATGGGGGAGAAACTGGCTGCATTATGGGGGAGAAACTGTCTGCATTATGGGGGGAAACTGGCTGCATTATGGGGGGAAACTGGCTGCATTATGGGGGAGAAACTGGCTGCATATAGGGTAGAAACTGGCTGCATATAGGGGAGAAACTGGATGCATTATGGGGGAGAAACTGGCTGCATATGGGGGGAAACTGGCTGCATTTGGGGACAAACTAGTGGCGTTTGGGCACAGTGGCTGCGTTTAATGGGCACAGTGGCGGCAATTGATGATTTTTTTTTTTCAGTTTGTTTGCGCCCCCCCAAAAAATTTGAGCACCAGCCGCCACTGCATGACAGTAGAGGTGTTGTGAATGGTACTCATAAGGCACACGTCTCTTTTGTCACGCCATCTCATTGCCATAATTTTTCCTTTCTGCCAGGCAACTATTTCTCCTGCCTTGAGTTTTTTATTGGCAAAGGTTGGCGGCATGTCACGCCTGTTAGGCCTAACGGTCCCATTTGCATCCGTCTTGTTCAGAAGGAGGAACTCATAGAGTTCTGGGGACTTATAAAAATTGTCTGTGGTGACACAGTAGCCCTGGTTCAGCAATGGCTCAATCAAAGAAAGAACAGAAGCGGTTGCCATTCCAAAACTGCTGAATTGTTCGCTGAATTTGGTCCCTTTCCCGGTGTACAGGACTGAATTCCAGATGTACCCAGAGCTGGATTCACACAGCATAAATGACTTTATACCAAAACGAGCTCGATTTGATGCGATAAACTGTTTCCAACTAAGTCTACCTTTGTAGGCCATAAGACTTTCATCAATACTTATGTCTCTGTCCGGCACATAGGTCTGCTGGAAATTCTTCAGAATAAGTTGATAAATATCCCAATTTTTTTTCATTTTTGGAGCTGGATGAGAACTCTCATCAAAGTCTTCATTATTTGCAAAATGCAAATATTTCATTATGAGCGAAAATTTGTATTCCGACATAACGGTGCCAAAAAAAGGAGTGGCCAGCAATTTGTTGGTTGTCCAGTACCATTTCTGCAGGGGTTTCCCAACCACTCCCTGAAGTATTATAAGGGCCAGAAACTTCCAGATGTCCTCTCTGGTTACCGGTTCCCATTTTCTGGTCCTTGAAAACCGCTGATGGGTAGCAGCTTGTTGCTCCTGGTAGCGATTCGTCTCCATAACAATTTTGGAAATAACCTCATCAGTCAAAAAGAGCTTGAGGTATGCCAAGGGGTTGTCATCCACTTTGATCCCAGGTGCTCCTGTAAACGGAAATCTTGGGGGCGCTATATGCTCCATACTGCAATCAATCGAGCACCAAGTCCGCACATCGCTGGGCACAATCGCAGGATCGTCGCTAAAATTGCTTTCTGCGTCTGATGACGAACTTCCCCAAGAGTCGCTGTCACTCAACTCTGTGTCGCTGTCGCTGTTTTCCAGCAGGTCATATAGCGATTTTGAGATGGAGGCGCGCTTTTTTGATGCCTGCTAATCTGCACAGCCTGATGCTGAGTAAGTGTCTTAGTATGCCTGAATCCAATCCACAAGATGCTTAGGTGCCCCAACAAGCTTCTGTGTCCCTTCGCTTACAGAGCTCTTGGCGTCTGGGGTTTAAAAGACAAATACCCGACCTGCGCCTGCACTGTAGACCGCTGTGTACGCCAACAGCAACCACGCCCCTCCCCCCCCACTGCTCCAGCTGCAGAGAAAGCGCACTCCCCATGCACGCGTAGGGGGCGGCAGCAAGCAGGTGAGAGGGAGGAAGAGAGGACCTCATCTGGAGGGGCCGCCATAGGACCCTAGACTACACGGGACCCCCCCTTATAACTTTCGTGGCAGAGCCTGAAGCGGAAGAGGTGAGCAGATCAAAGGACCAGCTGCACTGAGCTTTCATCCTGGAGAACATGTAAGTAAAACACCAGGTATGTCTCTTTACTCCCTCTAGTGGCGGAAAACAGGTAAGACATGTAACTACTCACAGAAGAGAACCCCAGGAATTTCTCAGGGTTGTCTGCACCTACCTTATCCCCGCCGCAGGATACTGCTGAAGACCAGACAGATCCAACCTTCACCCATCGTGGCAGGTTGTGTTGTGCCAACCTTCAGGGTTCTGGGTTCCTACTTAAAGGAGGCCTCTTCCCTGGACCTGTAAGGCACTCTGCCAGAAACCTTTGGGCATTTTTTAATACGTGCCCAAAGTGCTGGATCCCAGGGTCCAGTCCTACAAAAGAGACATTACAGGAAACACCTTGCTCTTCCACGAGGCCTGGGTACCATTCATTTTGGCATTTTTCTGGCCCTCTTGGATGGATCCGGTTGTGTAGCTCCTTAACCCCTGCAGGGGTCCTCAGCAGAGCTTCTTCTTAGCACATTCTTAACCGGGACCAACACCTTAGACACTGGCGAAAAAACTGAGGTACTCTCCATATGGGAGGGGTTATATAGAGAGGGACTTCTCTTGTAATTAGGGTGTGCCAGTGTCCGATCACCTGATGGTGACATATAACCCACTAAGTAATTAACAGAGCTCTGTGTCCCATTATGTATGAAAAAGAAAATATATAACGTACAGTATGCAGAGCTATGCACTATTGAATGCAACCCCCATTCAACATGTGTATATACAACATAAATAATAATACAATAATCCCTCCAGTGGCGGCCGTTGGTAATTTTCTTTGGGGGGGTGGCAAACAGTACCAACTTCCCCCCCGTCGGTTCAACAGCCAGTCGGCGGGTGGGAATGGTTCACTTACCCCATCTAAGCGGCACTTCTCCCGGGCTCTTGTGGCAGCGGCAATGGCTCTCCCGTTCTCTTGCTCTCCACGGGACGACTGCTCTGGCTTCCGTTTCCTCTCTCCTTCTCGGCGGCCAATCAGGAGCCTTCTCTTTTTTCGGCCAATCACGCCCGCTTATGATTGGCCGGATTGAGGATCAGTGTTAGAACAGCGAATAGTCATTCGCTGTTGTAACACCTGGGAATGCTCTGCGCCATGATCCCACATATTTTGAAGCCTATTAGAGCCTACAGTATGGCTCTAATCAGGTGCTTCAAAAAAACACCCCCGCCGCTGTAATTCAGGCGACCGGCATCCTGAAAGGGGCTGGACGCCTAAATAGGGGGTGGCAGCGGCAGCCATAAATAGATTCATTCACTATGCATGAATCTATCCATTAGTCATATGGGGGTGGCATGGAGAGAGGGGGTGGCACCCGGGCGCCCCCAATGGACAGGCCACCGCTGCCCTGTACCATAAAATTGTACAGCAGCCTTTAACAAAATGTGAATAAAGTCTCGTAAAATCATATGTAATTCGATCTGTAGAAGACCCACAAAATTGGGTCAATCGCTCCTTGTTGCAAACTACCACTCGGTCTGCATGTATGTGCCGACCATAGTTCCATTCTTGCCGGCATCCTTTGAAACGATCCGCCTTAGCAGCTGAACATATAAAGTATCTGCGGGCTGCAGGCACTTTCAAGTGTTCCCAGCCAAAATCAGCATACCACCTCTCACGGTAGGCCTTAATTTCAAACAAAAGTTCCCTGGGAACATAGGGGTATTCCCAGCCATATTCAGTGGCAACTTTCTTGTTAAGGAGCCGCTGCAACCTAGCAATAGGTGGAAGGGTTGCACGGTCTCCTCTACCAGGCAAGACAATTGCGTCCAGGGATCTAGGCACTTTCACTGCCTCAAGCACCGGCAAAGGTGCCCGGAGAGGTACACTTCCAGCTGTAGTGGCAGGCACTAGTGATGCGGGAATGGGCAATGTAGGTGTGGGAACAATTCCTTCCTCATGTGTAGGGGCATCCACCCGGGGGTGTAGTTTCCCCAGAGTCCATGGGTGATCCCTCTATATATAACGCTTCGGGGTGAGGTTAACGAAATCCTGTCCCAACCCTTCTTTACAAACAACTCGTCCACCTCAAAATCATCCCCCACGTCTGAGGACGAGTCCAGGTCAGAGGTGTCGTACTCCTCCGCTGGCAGGTAGTCTCTAGTAGTGTCATGTACCTGGGTGTATTTGAACCTGGATCTTCCTGGTCCCACAGCTGCAGCCTTACCTGTTGTGCTACGGAGCAGATCTAGACTTTTGGAAATGTCCTCTCAGTATTAAGCATTACCTTGGACTCACTAGCCCCACCTGCTGCCAGCTGTGGACAATTTTCAATCAAAGCAGCCCATAAAAGCCTGGCCTCTAAGGTGAACACATGAAGAGGAAGGTAAGATGGCAGACAAACATTACTGCATATCCATGACACAGCATAGGCAGTCTTGAAGGGATCTGACATTTCCAAAAAAATGATTCGGTTACATCAGCATCAGGTGCTTGGTAGCTGGTGGTGATGCAAGACTGATTAATTTTTATGAAGGTCAGTCGATCGACCGAGTCGGTGGACAGGCGCACCCGGTGATCGGTTACAAAGCCTCCAGCAGCACTGAATGTGCATTTCGAAAGAACGCTGGATGCAGGACAGGCCAGTACCTCAATTGCATACTGTGCAAGCTCTGGCCAGTGATCCATCCTCAAGACCCAGTAACCCAGAGGATTTTTGGTGGGAAAGGTGTCCAAGTCTGATCTTGCCCCTAGGTATTCCTGCACCATGTAAACCAGACGCTGGCGATGGTTGCTGGAAGCGATCATACCTTGGGGCTGCGTACTAAAAAATTGTCTGAACGCATCGGTCAGACGGCCACCTTCTCCACCGCTCCTTCTTTGACTGACCGGAGCCTCAGCAACACGTTGTCCAGGACCAGGAATTTGTAACCTCCCAGTCTCTGGGAACGCGTTGCACAGACCTTTCTGCAAGGCCTCCCGAAGATGCTTCATCCTCTGCTCCCTCTCCGACGGCAAGATAAGGTCCACAACCTTACCCTTGTAACGTGGATCAAGGAGGGTTGCCAGCCAGTAATGATCCCTCTCCTTGATCGCACAAATACGAGGATCCTTGCGCAGGCTTTGCAGGATCAGGGAGGCCATGCAGCATAGGTTTGCTGAGGCATTTGGTGCAGAGTCCTCTGGGTCACTGAGGACGACATGATCCGCAGCCACCTCCTCCCAGCCACGTACAAGTCCATGGGTGTCTTGGGACTGTAATTGATCCCTTGAAGACTGCTGCTGATGCTGAGTGCTAGGCTCCACCTCCATGCTGACACAATAATCCTCCACCTCCTCCTCGTCCTCTTCCTGTGTAATAGCCGGGCCAGCAGGAACACTGTCTGGATAAAGGGGGCCTTGAGAGGTAAGGAAGTCCTCCTCTTCCTGCCTATATTCTGCCTCAAGTTCCCTGTCCATTATTCCACGCAGTGTGTGCTCCAACAGGTGGACAAGAGGGACAGTGTCACTGTGCATGCACTGTCACTGCTCACCATCCTCGTGGCCTCCTCAAATGGTGTCAGGACAGTACATGCATCCCTGATCATGGCCCACTAGTGTGGGGAAAAAAATCCAAGCTCCCCTGACACTGTCCTGGTGCCATATTGCAACAGATAGTCATTGATGGCCCTCTGCTGCATGTGCAGCCGCTGCAGCATGGCCAAGGTAGAGTTCCACCTGGTGGGCATATCACAGATTAGGCGGTTCTTGGGCAGGTTGTAATCCTTTTGCAGGTCAGCCAGCCGAGCACTGGCATTATATGACCGGCGGAAATGCCCACAGAGTTTCCTGGCCTGCTTCAGGACCTCCTGTAAGCCCAGGTACCTGCCCAAGAACCGCTGCACCACCAAGTTAAGGACGTGAGCCAAACAGGGCACATGGGTCAGTTGTCCCTGTCGGAGGGCGGAGAGGAGGTTGGTGCCATTGTCGGAAACTACCTTTCCTGGCTTAAGCTGTCATGGTGTCAACCACCTCTGAGCCTGCCCCTGCAGAGCTGACAGAATCTCTGCCCCAGTGTGGCTCCTGTCCCCCAAGCACACCAGCTCAAGTACCACATGGTATCTTTTTGCCTGCGTACTTGCGTAGCTAGCCCTTTGAACGCCTACGGAGCACCGCTGGTTCAGAGGACAAAGCACAGGTAGAGGCCATGGAGGAAGAAGAAGAGGAGGGGGTAGAGGAGAGAGGTGTGTCAGAATCACCAGTAGTAACATTTTGGAGGCGTGGTGGCGGAACAACCTCCAACACTACTGCACCTTGTCCTGCATCCTTCCCAGCTGCCAGCAGAGTCACCCAATGTGCCATGAAAGATAGGTAACGTCCCCATCCATGCACCTTACCGCTGACCGCCCTGTCCAGCGAGGCCAAGACATTGCCTTCCACATGCCGATAGAGAGCCAGAATCGCCTTCTGTGAGAAAAAGTGGCGTTTGGGAACCTGCCACTGAGGAACCGCACATTCAACAAACTCACGGAAGGGGACAGAGTCTACCAACTGAAAAGGCAGCAGTTGAAGTGCTAGTAATTTAGCCAAGCTAGCATTCAACCGCTGGGCATGTGGATGGCTGGGAGCGAACTTCTTTCGGCGGTGCAGCAGCTGGGGCAGAGAAATTTGCCTGGTACAATCGGACGTCGGTGTACCGATAGCAGATTGCCCGCAAGTACTTGGCTGTGACACACTGAATTCTACACCTTCATTCCTCTCAGTGCAGGTTTCAGAGAGGACTGAAGGTATAGTGGGGTTGGAGATGGAGATCCCAGCTGATGAGGAGCAAGGAGAGGTTCGCTTTGTTCTTTGGTGTGGGTCTTTTAGGTACGCTTGCCAACGGACTGCATGGCAGGTCGACATATGTCTGGTCAAGCACGTGGTGCCCAAGTGGCTGATGTTTTGGCCACACGAGATACGCTTTAGACATATGTTGCAAATGGCAACAGTGCGATCTGCTGCACACGTCTGAAAAAAGGCCCACACCAAAGAACTTTTGGAATAACGTGCAGAGACAGCAGCGCCCTGCACATGCGGAGCTCTGCGGTGTGATGCGGTCGGTGTGCTGCCCTTAAGCTGGCCCCTGGAGGGCATCCTGCCTTCTTGGAGATGTGCCTCCTTCTCCTCCTCCTCCTCTCTCATATCAGGCACCCACGTGGAGTCAGTGACCTCATCATCCCCTCCCTCCTCATCACTGGAGCCAATCTGGCAGTTTGCTGCAGCTGCTGGAACATGACTGCCAGATAGCTGTCCTTGTTGGGCACCCCCTCTCTCTGAGCTCACGTTACTGCCTTCCTCCAGCTGGGTTCCATCATCTGAGCCTTCAAAACGCTGGGCATCCTCCTGGAGCATGTACCCAACACTGTGGTCGAACAGTTCGGGGGACTCCTCAGGAGGACATGGTGGGGCTAGGGAAGGAGTGACTGATGCCATTGAGCCGAGGGAAGAAGCCGCTTTGGCAGCTGCTTTGCCGGACAAAGTACCCTAAGCCTGGGTGAGAGAGGACGAGGAGGAGGAGGACGGCTTGGTCATCCACTCTACCAAGTCTTGGGCATGTTGCGGCTCAACATGGCCAGCTGCCGAAAAGAATGACAAGCGTGTCCTATGGCCACATGCTGATGAGGATGCACCGTGTCCACGACCAGCAGCACTGTTGCCTCTAGACACAGAGCCTGCTTGCCCTCTTTTATTGCCTTGTGACTCGTGCCTCTCCTTGTTTGCCTTCCAGACATACTAATGGCCTGCAGTGAGATGTAGCTGCACAAAGGTGGGATGTATATATATATATATATATATATATATTGTGAGGGGGTTAGCTCGGCAGCGGGTGTGTGTGACCCCCGGGATGGGCTCCCCACACAAAAACAGGCCCAGCAAACGGAGGTTGTGGTTTTCAAAATCAAAAAGGTGCGGTTTATTTTCTATTTACAGTGACAAAACACAGCAAAGCAAAAGAAACATAAATAAAATAAATCCTGGTCAACTTGACCTCTGAGTAAACATACAGGTTTCCTAACTAACAACTGGGATCAGCCTAGTGCTGTCCTAGTCCCTAAGTCCCTGGTTTTAAATGTCCAAGCAAATAGCCACACAGGCTTTGTCTCACCGCACAGGGGTTCACTCTCCCTAGACAGTCCACACAGGTCTGGTTCCAGGCATGAGCAAACACCTAATGAATCTGGGAGTTCTTATAGAGGCCTAAATGAGCTGACAAGCTTCAGCTGGTCTCATCAACTCCCTGTCTGCACGACGCCCCACACTCTCCCTAGAGGTATGAGTCATCCATGAGCCCACTAGCCTCAGCTGGGCTTATACAACTCTCCACCTAGTTGTATAAGTCGGCGTAAAGCCTGAATCTGGGCGAAATATATCTACCCCCCTGGATGCAACCAGGTGACTTTACCTTCCTGCTGTCACATACCCCCCCCTCTTGTTTTAACCTCGGGGTTGGAACACCAGCAATCAGGCATTCATGTACTCGAGACAAAGCATCCACATTCCCCATTTGAACGCCAGGGCGATGCTTTACTGTGAAGTTGAATTCCTGGAGGGCCAGGAACCACCTATTCACTCTTCTATTTGTTTCCTTGTTTTGAGCCATCCACTTTAACGGAGCGTGATCCGTAACCATGTCAAAGTGCCTACCTAGCAGGTAATACCGAAGGGAATCTAGAGCCCACTTCACCGCTAAACACTCCTTTTCAACGGTGGCGTAATTTACCTCATGGGACTTCAACTTCCTGCTGAGGTAAATGACTGGGTGCTCTTCCCTGTTCCAGACCTGGGACAATACTGCTCCTAACCCCACATCTGACGCATCACTTTGTACGACAAAGTCTTTAGAGAAGTCGGGTGAGTACAACACTGGCTGGCTACATAAGGCTTGTTTCAAGAATTGGAATGCTGCCTCAGCCTCGGGGGTCCATTTAATCATGACCGACCCTTTCCCCTTCGTCAGGTTGGTTAGGGGCACAGCCTTAGAAGCAAAGTGGGGAATGAATCGCCGATAATACCCAGCGATTCCCAGAAAGGCTCGTACCTGCTTCTTGCTGTTGGGACGTGGCCAACTCTGGATGGCCTCGACTTTGTTGAGTTGGGGTTTTATTACTCCCCTCCCAATGGTGTACCCAAGATATTTGGCCTCCTCCTGCCCAATGGTACACTTCTTGGGGTTAGCCGTAAACCCCGCTTCCCGAACAGAGTCCAGGACTGCTTGCACTTTTGGCAGATGTGAGGCCCAATCTGTGCTATGGACAATTACGTCATCCAGGTAAGCCGCAGCATACTTCCGATGGGGCCTCAGCATCTGGTCCATTTTCCGCTGGAATGTGGCCGGCGCATTCTGTAACCCGAACGGCATTCTTTTATATTGGAACGCCCCGTCTGGGGTTACAAATGCGGTTTTCTCTTTGGCCGACTTGGCCAGGGGGATTTGCCAATACCCTTTTGTGAGGTCAAGAGTCGTCATGTATCGGGCTGTTCCCAGCCGGTCGATCAACTCATCTATACGTGGCATGGGGTAGGTGTCATATTTTGTAACTTTGTTCAACTGACGAAAATCGTTACAAAATCGCCAGCTCCCATCCGGTTTAGGCACCAACACAATGGGACTAGACCAATCACTTTGGGACTCCTCTATCACCCCTAAGTTCAGCATTTTCTGTACTTCCTCCCGTATTGCCTCCCGTCGGGCCTCTGGGATCCGATAGGGTTTTAACTTCACCCTTTCACCGGGCGGGGTAATGATGTCATGCTCTACCCCAGATGTTTGTCCCGGCAGCTCAGAGAATACCTCCTTGTTGCGAAGCACAAACTCCTTAACCTCCTGTTGTTGGGGTTGTGACAAGGTGGCTGCTATTCCAACCTCAGGAATCACGCAACCAGTTTGAGCTGGTGATCAAGTGTCTGCGACTAGGGACTCTCTATCCCTCCAGGCTTTCAACAGATTAACGTGATAGATCTGTTCGGGCTTTCGCCTTCCTGGTTGTCTGACCTTGTAATTCACTTCGCTCACTTTTTCCATTATCTCATAGGGGCCTTGCCATTTGGCAAGGAATTTACTTTCAACCGTAGGGACAAGTACCAGTATCCTATCCCCCGGGGAAAAGGTACGGGTCTTGGCTCCACGGTTGTACACTCTCTGCTGTGCTAACTGCGCTTGGGCCAAATGTTCCTTCACGATGGGCATTACCTGTGCAATTCGGTCTTGCATCAGGGCGACATGCTCAATCACACTCCTGTGGGGAGAACTCTCACTTTCCCAAGTTTCCTTGGCAATATCCAACAGCCCTCTTGGGTGTCTCCCATACAGTAACTCAAAGGGGGAGAATCCCGTAGAGGATTGGGGCACCTCCCTAATAGCAAACATCAGATAAGGAAGTAGACAGTCCCAATCCTTTCCATCTCTATCCACCACTTTCTTCAACATTTGTTTTAGGGTTTTGTTGAATCTTTCAACCAGCCCATCGGTTTGGGGGTGATACACAGATGTACGTAATTGCGTCACTTTGAACAATTTACACAGCTCCTTCATAACCCGGGACATAAAGGGTGTACCTTGGTCCGTAAGCAGTTCTTTACAAATACCCACCCGGCTAAACACAAGAGATAGCTCTTTGGCTATGGTTTTGGCCGAGGTATTTCGGAGAGGGATCGCTTCTGGATAACGGGTGGCATAGTCCATTATAACTAATATGTACTGGTGCCCCCTAGCGGACTTGATTATAGGCCCTACCAAATCCATGGCGATCCTCTCAAACGGGACCTCAATGATGGGTAGAGGGACCAGCGGGCTACGGAAATGTGGCATCGGGGCCGACCTCTGACACACAGGGCAGGAGGAACAATAATTTTCTATGTCCTTCATCACCCCCGGCCAATAGAATCTCTGTAATACCCTCTCTCGGGTTTTCTCTGTCCCCAGATGACCTCCAAGAATGTGCCCATGGGCCAACTCCAACACCAACTTCCTGTAAGGTTTGGGCACCACAAGCTGCTCAACGGTTTCTTCTGCCCTTTTTGCCACCCGATACAGTAGGTCCTTCTCTACGCTGAAGTATGGGTAAGTGCAGGTATTATCTGGGTTCACTAACTCGCCATCTATTTTCACTACGTTTTCCCGTGCCTTTATGAGGGCGGGGTCTTTCAACTGTTCTGTGGCAAAGTTTTCCCTGTGAACCTCAAGATCAGAAAACTCCACAGACGGTAGGTTTTCGTCTGAGGAGGTGGGCTCCTCTCCAGTTTCTTGAGTCTCCCCTGCCAATACTGATAAGGGAAATTCCGGAGAGTCCTCACCACTCTCAGGGGAGTTCTGGCTATCACATTCCTGGTACATAGGGGCACCAGTGGGGGGCTCAGGATCATCCCACAGTTCCCAGAACTTCGGAAAATCCCTTCCCACAATGGCGTCATGCGGTAACTGAGATACTAAGCCCACTGGATGAGAGAGGGTACCTTTGGGGGTCTCGAAACACACTGTAGTCACTGGATACTCTCGGGTGTCCCCATGCACACAAATAACAGCTACCTTGCTATTCCCAAAGACCTCTGTTTTAACTAACTCAGCCTTTATCAGGGTCACAAGGCTACCTGAATCCAGTAATAACACAACATTTCTACCATTAACACACATTTTGCATAAATGTTTCTCAGTTCCTCGAATGGCAGTGCATGCGACTGTCGCACACAGCGACTGACGTCTGCCCGTCAGAAAGTCACACTGCATGGGTTCCTCCACAACCGGGCAATTGGCTGCAATATGTCCCGCTTGCCGGCAGCGGTAGCAAACGATCCTTCTTGCCGCCTCTTGAGCCGCTGATTTCCCAGGCTGTTCTCGCCAAACTTGGGGTAGAGCTCCCACCCTCTCACTCTCTCCACCCTCACCCCTTGGAATCCTCTTATCCGCCCCTGGGGATGGTCTGGTCTTAGGGTGGAAAGTCTGAGTGTCTCTGGAAGAGGCCGTCAGGTTCTCTGTAGCCAAGTATTTCTCCACACGATCCACAAGACCATCGGCCGTCTCTGGGTCTCCATGGCTTACCCACTTTTGGATGGCAGTAGGAAGAGCTCTCAAAAACCGATCCATTACAACACGTTCCACAATCTTTGGTGCGGACAAAGTCTCTGGCTGTAGCCACTTTCTGCTCAGGTGAATGAGATCATACATTTGAGACCTGGGGGGTTTTCCAAGCTGGAAAGTCCAGTTATGCACACGCTGAGCCCGGACAGCCTGGGTGACACCCAGCCTTGCCAAAATTTCAGCTTTTAGCATCACATAGTCTTTTGCTTGGTTAGGCTCTAGGTCATAGTAAGCTTTCTGCGATTCACCAGTTAACAGAGGAGCCACCAGTCCAGCCCACTGCTCCTCAGGCCACTTTTCTCTTTCAGCGGTCCTTTCAAATGTGGTCAAAAATACCTCTGGATCATCCTCTCCAGTCATTTTTGTCAATAAACGACTCACCCCAAAGGACGCGGTATTAGTGGGACGGCTTTCCTCACTGGTCTGCGGACGTTGCTGCATTACTGCTTCCATTTGTTGTAGTCTCTGCTCTTGCTTCTGTAACAGGTCTATGAAGCGGGCCTCAGATTGCTGCTGGGCTTGTTGCTGAGCTTCCAGACTCTGTTGGTGAGCTTGCTGCTGGGCTGCAAGGCTCTGTTGATGAGCTTGCTGCTGGGCTGCAAGGCTCCTTTGCAAACCTGCATTTGTCTGCTGTTGATTGGCATTTGCTAGAGCCAGCTGTTTCAGTATCTCCTCCATGCTGGCTTAAAAAAAACTGCCACTGGTTCTCCACCAACTGTGAGGGGGTTAGCTCGGCAGCGGGTGTGTGTGACCCCCGGGATGGGCTCCCCACACAAAAACAGGCCCAGCAAACGGAGGTTGTGGTTTTCAAAATCAAAAAGGTGCGGTTTATTTTCTATTTACAGTGACAAAACACAGCAAAGCAAAAGAAACATAAATAAAATAAATCCTGGTCAACTTGACCTCTGAGTAAACATACAGGTTTCCTAACTAACAACTGGGATCAGCCTAGTGCTGTCCTAGTCCCTAAGTCCCTGGTTTTAAATGTCCAAGCAAATAGCCACACAGGCTTTGTCTCACCGCACAGGGGTTCACTCTCCCTAGACAGTCCACACAGGTCTGGTTCCAGGCATGAGCAAACACCTAATGAATCTGGGAGTTCTTATAGAGGCCTAAATGAGCTGACAAGCTTCAGCTGGTCTCATCAACTCCCTGTCTGCACGACGCCCCACACTCTCCCTAGAGGTATGAGTCATCCATGAGCCCACTAGCCTCAGCTGGGCTTATACAACTCTCCACCTAGTTGTATAAGTCGGCGTAAAGCCTGAATCTGGGCGAAATATATCTACCCCCCTGGATGCAACCAGGTGACTTTACCTTCCTGCTGTCACAATATATATATATATATATTTGTCTGTACTGATAATGCAGCTATCAGAATCAACTGCCTGCTGTGGTATTAGTATGGGAAAAGCAGCAGCAGCAGCAGCAGTTAGTTTTAGGTGAAAACTGTGCAGAAAGGGACACAGTACACTGAAAATACTTGCAGCTCTGTGCCTGTGGTTTAATTACGAGAACACCACTATTAGTCACTAGGGATGAGCTTCGTGTTCGAGTCGAACATACATTCGACTCGAACATCGGCTGTTCGATCGTTCGACGAAGATCGAACGATTTGGGCCGTTCGCGCCAAATTCGAGTGACGCGAACGGCCCACAATGCACTACGCCATCGCAGTGTCATCCAGGCGCTGTGATTGGCCAAGCATGCACTGTGACCCCGCATGCTTGGCCAATCACAGCGCCGGCAGCGAGGAGAGCAATGATTGGCCACAGGCAGGATGCCTGTGGCCAATTATTGCTGAGGGGGTTTAGTATACGCCCCACACTATAAAAGGCTGCCAGCGCGGCGGCCTTGTGTAGTGTGTTCCGGAGTAGGGAAAGAGAAGCATAGGCAGGGACAGTGTCGTTATTTTTCCTTTACATAATCCTGGATTCCTTGTGTTTAGGGACAGATAAGGATAGGTAGGGAGAGTGTCAGTGACAGTGTGCTATTCTGTGCTAATCCTTGTTTGTAGGGACAGAGAGGTACAGTGAGGGAAAGTGTCAGTGTGCTATTCTGTTCTAAACCAATCTTGCTGAACCATATTTTCAATCCTTGAGTTTAGGGACAGAGAGGTACAGTGAGGGAAAGTGTCAGTGTGCTATTTTGTGCTAAATCTTGTTTGTAGGGACAGAGAGGTACAGTGAGGGAAAGTGTCAGTGTGCTATTTTGTGCTAAATCTTGTTTGTAGGGACAGAGAGGTACAGTGAGGGAAAGTGTCAGTGTGCTATTCTGTTCTAAACCAATTTTGCTGTTCCATATTTTCAATCCTTGAGTTGAGGGACAGAGAGGTCCAGTGAGTGAAACTGACAGTGTGCTGTTCTGTTCTAAACCAAA
Source organism: Rana muscosa (assembly GCA_029206835.1). NCBI lineage: Eukaryota > Metazoa > Chordata > Amphibia > Anura > Ranidae > Rana > Rana muscosa. Next base: position 857,664,289 of record CM055117.1, read on the forward strand.
TTTGCTGTTCCATATTTTCAATCCTTGAGTTGAGGGACAGAGAGGTACAGTGAGGGAAAGTGTCAGTGTGCTATTCTGTGCTAAATCTTGTTTGTAGGGACAGAGAGGTACAGTGAGGGAAAGTGTCAGTGTGCTATTTTGTGCTAAATCTTGTTTGTAGGAACAGAGAGGTACAGTGAGGGAAAGTGTCAGTGTGCTATTCTGTTCTAAACCAATTTTGCTGTTCCATATTTTCAATCCTTGAGTTGAGGGACAGAGAGGTACAGTGAGGGAAAGTGTCAGTGTGCTATTCTGTTCTAAAACTATTTTGCTGAACCATATTTTCAATCCTTGAGTTGAGGGACAGAGAGGTACAGTGAGTGAAACTGACAGTGTGCTGTTCTGTTCTAAACCAAATTTGCTGTTCCATATTTTCAATCCTTGAGTTGAGGGACAGAGAGGTCCAGTGAGTGAAACTGACAGTGTGCTGTTCTGTTCTAAACCAAATTTGCTGTTCTATATTTTCAATCCTTGAGTTGAGGGACAGAGAGGTACAGTGAGGGAAAGTGTCAGTGTGCTATTCTGTGCTAAATCTTGTTTGTAGGGACAGAGAGGTACAGTGAGGGAAAGTGTCAGTGTGCTATTTTGTGCTAAATCTTGTTTGTAGGGACAGAGAGGTACAGTGAGGGAAAGTGTCAGTGTGCTATTCTGTTCTAAACCAATTTTGCTGTTCCATATTTTCAATCCTTGAGTTGAGGGACAGAGAGGTACAGTGAGGGAAAGTGTCAGTGTGCTATTCTGTTCTAAAACTATTTTGCTGAACCATATTTTCAATCCTTGAGTTGAGGGACAGAGAGGTACAGTGAGTGAAACTGACAGTGTGCTATTCTGTTCTAAACCAATTTTGCTGTTCCATATTTTCAATCCTTGAGTTGAGGGACAGAGAGGTACAGTGAGTGAAACTGACAGTGTGCTGTTCTGTTCTAAACCAAATTTGCTGTTCCATATTTTCAATCCTTGAGTTGAGGGACAGAGAGGTACAGTGAGGGAAAGTGTCAGTGTGCTATTCTGTTCTAAAACTATTTTGCTGAGCCATATTTTCAATCCTTGAGTTGAGGGACAGAGAGGTACAGTGAGTGAAACTGACAGTGTGCTATTCTGTTCTCAACCAATTTTGCTGTTCCATATTTTCAATCCTTGAGTTGAGGGACAGAGAGGTACAGTGAGTGAAACTGACAGTGTGCTGTTCTGTTCTAAACCAAATTTGCTGTTCCATATTTTCAATCCTTGAGTTGAGGGACAGAGAGGTACAGTGAGGGAAAGTGTCAGTGTGCTATTCTGTTCTAAAACTATTTTGCTGAACCATATTTTCAATCCTTGAGTTGAGGGACAGAGAGGTACAGTGAGTGAAACTGACAGTGTGCTGTTCTGTTCTAAACCAAATTTGCTGTTCCTTATTTTCAATCCTTGAGTTGAGGGACAGAGAGGTACAGTGAGTGAAAGTGTCAGTGTGCTATTCTGTTCTAAAACTATTTTGCTGAACCATATTTTCAATCCTTGAGTTGAGGGACAGAGAGGTACAGTGAGTGAAACTGACAGTGTGCTATTCTGTTCTAAACCAATTTTGCTGTTCCATATTTTCAATCCTTGAGTTGAGGGACAGAGAGGTACAGTGAGTGAAACTGACAGTGTGCTATTCTGTTCTAAACCAATTTTGCTGTTCCATATTTTCAATCCTTGAGTTGAGGGACAGAGAGGTACAGTGAGTGAAACTGACAGTGTGCTGTTCTGTTCTAAACCAAATTTGCTGTTCCATATTTTCAATCCTTGAGTTGAGGGACAGAGAGGTACAGTGAGGGAAAGTGTCAGTGTGCTATTCTGTTCTAAAACTATTTTGCTGAACCATATTTTCAATCCTTGAGTTGAGGGACAGAGAGGTACAGTGAGTGAAACTGACAGTGTGCTGTTCTGTTCTAAACCAAATTTGCTGTTCCATATTTTCAATCCTTGAGTTGAGGGACAGAGAGGTACAGTGAGGGAAAGTGTCAGTGTGCTATTCTGTTCTAAAACTATTTTGCTGAACCATATTTTCAATCCTTGAGTTGAGGGACAGATAGGTACAGTGAGTGAAACTGACAGTGTGCTGTTCTGTTCTAAACCAAATTTGCTGTTCCATATTTTCAATCCTTGAGTTGAGGGACAGAGAGGTACAGTGAGGGAAAGTGTCAGTGTGCTATTCTGTTCTAAAACTATTTTGCTGAACCATATTTTCAATCCTTGAGTTGAGGGACAGAGAGGTACAGTGAGTGAAACTGACAGTGTGCTATTCTGTTCTAAACCAATTTTGCTGTTCCATATTTTCAATCCTTGAGTTGAGGGACAGAGAGGTACAGTGAGTGAAACTGACAGTGTGCTGTTCTGTTCTAAACCAAATTTGCTGTTCCATATTTTCAATCCTTGAGTTGAGGGACAGAGAGGTACAGTGAGGGAAAGTGTCAGGGTGCTATTCTGTTCTAAAACTATTTTGCTGAACCATATTTTCAATCCTTGAGTTGAGGGACAGAGAGGTACAGTGAGTGAAACTGACAGTGTGCTATTCTGTTCTAAACCAATTTTGCTGTTCCATATTTTCAATCCTTGAGTTGAGGGACAGAGAGGTACAGTGAGTGAAACTGACAGTGTGCTGTTCTGTTCTAAACCAAATTTGCTGTTCCATATTTTCAATCCTTGAGTTGAGGGACAGAGAGGTACAGTGAGGGAAAGTGTCAGTGTGCTATTCTGTTCTAAAACTATTTTGCTGAACCATATTTTCAATCCTTGAGTTGAGGGACAGAGAGGTACAGTGAGTGAAACTGACAGTGTGCTGTTCTGTTCTAAACCAAATTTGCTTTTCCATATTTTCAATCCTTGAGTTGAGGGACAGAGAGGTACAGTGAGTGAAAGTGTCAGTGTGCTATTCTGTTCTAAAACTATTTTGCTGAACCATATTTTCAATCCTTGAGTTGAGGGACAGAGAGGTACAGTGAGTGAAACTGACAGTGTGCTATTCTGTTCTAAACCAATTTTGCTGTTCCATATTTTCAATCCTTGAGTTGAGGGACAGAGAGGTACAGTGAGTGAAACTGACAGTGTGCTGTTCTGTTCTAAACCAAATTTGCTGTTCCATATTTTCAATCCTTGAGTTGAGGGACAGAGAGGTACAGTGAGGGAAAGTGTCAGTGTGCTATTCTGTTCTAAAACTATTTTGCTGAACCATATTTTCAATCCTTGAGTTGAGGGACAGAGAGGTACAGTGAGTGAAACTGACAGTGTGCTGTTCTGTTCTAAACCAAATTTGCTGTTCCATATTTTCAATCCTTGAGTTGAGGGACAGAGAGGTACAGTGAGGGAAAGTGTCAGTGTGCTATTCTGTTCTAAAACTATTTGGTGAACCATATTTTCAATCCTTGAGTTGAGGGACAGAGAGGTACAGTGAGTGAAACTGACAGTGTGCTATTCTGTTCTAAACCAATTTTGCTGTTCCATATTTTCAATCCTTGAGTTGAGGGACAGAGAGGTACAGTGAGTGAAACTGACAGTGTGCTGTTCTGTTCTAAACCAAATTTGCTGTTCCATATTTTCAATCCTTGAGTTGAGGGACAGAGAGGTACAGTGAGTGAAACTGACAGTGTGCTGTTCTGTTCTAAACCAAATTTGCTGTTCCATATTTTCAATCCTTGAGTTGAGGGACAGAGAGGTACAGTGAGGGAAAGTGTCAGTGTGCTATTCTGTGCTAAATCTTGTTTGTAGGGACAGAGAGGTACAGTGAGGGAAAGTGTCAGTGTGCTATTTTGTGCTAAATCTTGTTTGTAGGGACAGAGAGGTACAGTGAGGGAAAGTGTCAGTGTGCTATTCTGTTCTAAACCAATTTTGCTGTTCCATATTTTCAATCCTTGAGTTTAGGGACAGAGAAGGACACTCGTAGAAATTATCAGTGTGCTATTCTGTGCTAAATCTTGTTTGTAGGGAGGGACAGAGTAGGACAGTGAGGGAAAGTGTCAGTGTGCTATACTGTTCTAAAACTATTTTGCTGAACCATATTTTCAATCCTTGAGTTGAGGGACAGAGAAGTACAGTGAGTGAAACTGACAGTGTGCTGTTCTGTTCTAAACCAAATTTGCTGTTCCATATTTTCAATCCTTGAGTTGAGGGACAGAGAGGTACAGTGAGGGAAAGTGTCAGTGTGCTATTCTGTTCTAAAACTATTTTGCTGAACAATATTTTCAATCCTTGAGTTGAGGGACAGAGAGGTACAGTGAGTGAAACTGACAGTGTGCTGTTCTGTTCTAAACCAAATTTGCTGTTCCATATTTTCAATCCTTGAGTTGAGGGACAGAGAGGTACAGTGAGGGAAAGTGTCAGTGTGCTATTCTGTTCTAAAACTATTTTGCTGAACCATATTTTCAATCCTTGAGTTGAGGGACAGAGAGGTACAGTGAGTGAAACTGACAGTGTGCTATTCTGTTCTAAACCAATTTTGCTCTTCCATATTTTCAATCCTTGAGTTGAGGGACAGAGAGGTACAGTGAGTGAAACTGACAGTGTGCTATTCTGTTCTAAACCAATTTTGCTGTTCCATATTTTCAATCCTTGAGTTTAGGGACAGAGAAGGACACTCGTAGAAATTATCAGTGTGCTATTCTGTGCTAAATCTTGTTTGTAGGGAGGGACAGAGTAGGACAGTGAGGGAAAGTGTCAGTGTGCTATTCTGTTCTAAAACTATTTTGCTGAACCATATCTTCAATCCTTGTGTTTAGGGACAGAGAAGGATAGGCAGGGGACAGTGTCAGTGTCATTGTTGCTAAGCCTCCTGCACAGTATACACCTGAAGGTAGCCCTTATTGCTGTTTTTCCCATCTCCCTGCAGGCCATCCATTAAAATGTCCGGAAGGCAACCAAGGAGAGGCAGACAGTCAGGAGGCAAAAAAAGAGGGCAAGCAGGCTCTGTGTCTGGGGGCAACAGTGCTGGTCGTGTACGCGGTGCATTGTCATCAGCACATGGTCATGGGACACGCTTGTCCTTGTTTTCGGCAGCTGGACATGTTGAGCCACATCATGCCGAAGACTTGGTAGAGTGGATGACCAAGCCCACCTCATCCTCCTCATCCTCTCTCACCCAGGCTCAGGGTACTGGCAAAGCAGCTGCCAAAGCGTCCTCTTCTCTGGTATCATTATCTTCATTAGTCAATCCTTCCCTAGACCCACCATGCCCTCCTCCTGAGGAGTCCCCCGAACTGTTTGAGCACAGTGTTGGGTACATGCTCCAGGAGGATGCCCAGCGTTTGGAAGGATCTGATGATGATACCCAGCTAGAGGAAGGCAGCAGCGTGAGAGCAGAGAGAGGGGATGCTCAAGAAGGACACCAATCTGGCAGTCATGCTCCAGCAGCTGCAGCATATTGCCAGATTGGCTCCAGTGATGAGGAGGGAGGGGATGATGAGGTCACTGACTCCACGTGGGTGCCTAATAGGAGAGAGGAGGAGGAGGAGGATGAGGAGGAGGCACATCTCCAACGAGGCAGGATGCCCTTGAGTGGCCAGCGTATGGGCAGCACACCGACGGAATCACACCGCAGAGCTCCGCCTGTGCAGGGCGCTGCCTCTGCCCGTCATGCAAAAAGTTCTTTGGTGTGGGCCTTTTTTGAGGCGAGTGCATCAGATCGCACAGCTGCTGTTTGCAACATATGTCTCGAGCGTATATCGCGTGGCCAAAACATCAGCCGCTTGGGCACCACATGCTTGATCAGACATATGTTGACCTGCCATGCAGCTCGTTGGCAAGCCTACCTTAAAGACCCACACCAAAGAACAAAGCTGACCTCTTCTTGCACCGCATCAGCTGGGATCTCCAACCCCACTATACCTTCACTCCTCTCTGAAACCTGCTCTGAGAGGAATGAAGGTGTAGAATTAGGCGTGTCACAGGCAAGTACTTGCGGGCACTCTGCTAGCAGTACACCAACGTCCGATTCTAGCAGGCAAATTTCCCTGCCCCAGCTGCTGGACCGTCGAAAGAAGTTCACTCCCAGCCATCCACATGCCCAGCGGTTGAATGCTAGCTTGGCTAAATTGCTAGCGCTTCAACTGCTGCCTTTTCAGTTGGTAGACTCGGCCCCCTTCCGTGAGTTTGTGCAATGTGCGGTTCCTCAGTGGCAGGTTCCCAAACGCCACTTTTTCGCACGGAAGGCTATTCCGGCTCTCTACAGGCATGTGGAAGGCAATGTCTTGGCCTCGCTGGACAGGGCGGTCAGCGGTAAGGTGCATATTACCGCTGACTCATGGTCCAGCAGGCATGGACAGGGACGTTACCTTTCTTTCACGGCCCATTGGGTCACTCTTTTGGCAGCTGGGAAGGATGCAGGACAAGGTGCAGTAGTGTTGGAGGTTGTTCCACCGCCACGCCTCCAAAATGCTACTACTGGTTGTGACACACCTCTCTCCTCCACCCCCTCCTCTTCTTCTTCCTCCATGGCCTCTTCCTGTGGTTTGTCCTCGGAACCAGCGGTGCTCCGTAGGCGTTCAAGGGGCTACGCAAGTACGCAGGCAAAAAGATGCCATGCCGTGCTTGCGCTGGTGTGTTTGGGGGACAGGAGCCACACTGGGGCAGAGGTCCTGTCTGCTCTGCAGGGGCAGGCCGAGAGGTGGTTGACGCCACGCCAGCTTAAGCCAGGAATGGTGGTTTGCGACAATGGCACCAACCTCCTCTCCGCCCTCCGACAGGGACAACTGACCCATGTGCCCTGTATGGCTCACGTCCTTAACCTGGTGGTGCAGCGGTTCTTGGGCAGGTACCCGGGCTTACAGGATGTCCTGAGGCAGGCCAGGAAAGTCTGTGTGCATTTCCGCAGATCTTATAATGCCAGTGCTCGCCTGGCTGAGCTTCAAAAGGAGTTGAACCTGCCCAAGAACCGCCTTATATGTGACATGCCCACCAGGTGGAACTCAACGTTGGCCATGCTGCAGCGGCTGCACACGCAGCAGAGGGCCATCAATGAGTACCTGTGCGACTACGGCACCAGGACAGGGTCAGGGGAGCTCGGGTTTTTTTCACCACGCCAGTGGGGCATGATCAGGGATACATGCACTGTCCTGGCACCATTTGAGGAGGCCACGAGGATGGTGAGCAGTGACAGTGCATGCATCAGTGACACTGTACCTCTTGTCCACCTGTTGGAGCACACACTGCGTGGAATAATGGACAGGGCACTTGAGGCAGAACAGAGGCAGGAAGAGGAGGACTTCCTTGCCTCTCAAGGCCCCTTTACCCAGACAGTGTTCCTTCTGTCCCACCCATCGCACAGGAAGAGGAGGAGGAGGAGGAGGAGGAGGATTGTGTCAGCATGGAGGTGGAGGCTGGCACTCAGCATCATCAGCAGCAGTCTTTTAGGGATGATTTACAGTCCCAAGAAACCAGTGGACTTGTACGTGGCTGGGAGGAGGTGGCTGCGGATCATGTCGTCCTTAGTGACCCAGAGGACTCCGGACTGAATGCCTCAGCTAACCTACGCTGCATGGCCTCCCTGATCCTGCAAAGTCTGCGGAAGGATCCTCGTATTCTTCGGATCAAGGAGAGGGACCATTACTGGCTGGCCACTCTCCTTGATCCACGGTACAAGGGTAAGGTTGCGGACCTTATGTTACCGTCGCAGAGGGAGCAGAGGATTAGACAACTCCGGGAGGCCTTGCAGAAAGGTCTGTGCAACGCGTTTCCAGAGACTGGGAGGTTACAAACTCCTGGTCCTGGACAACGAGTTGCTGAGGCTTCGGGCAGTCAAAGAAGGAGCGGTGGGGAAGGTGGCCGTCTGACCGATGCGTTCAGACAATTCTTTAGTCCGCAGCCCCAAAGTATGATCGGTTCCAGCAACCATCGCCAGCGTCTGATATACATGGTGCAGGAATACCTAGGGGCAAGGTCAGACTTGGACACCATCCCCACCGAAAATCCTCTGGCTTACTGGGTCTTGAGGATGGATCACTGGCCAGAGCTTGCACAGTATGCAATTGAGCTACTGGCCTGTCCTGCATCCAGCGTTCTTTCAGAACGCACATTCAGTGCTGCTGGAGGATTTGTCACGGATCACAGGGTGTGCCTGTCCACCGACTCGGTTGATCGACTGACTTTCATCAAGATGAACCAGTCTTGGATCACCTCCAGCTACCACACACCTGATGCTGATATAACAGACTAATTGATTTTAAAATGTCACATCCCTTCAAGACTGATGCTGATGCTGAGTGCCTGTGCTGTTATGTTGACTGGCTATCCTCCTCCTCCTCCTCAATGATCCGATTAATGATGATAGCTTGGAAGATCATTTTGGTTTATGGGTGCCGCCACCAGTGGCTAAGGCCCAATTTTTCAGCCCCTGTTTAACAGGGGCGTGTAATTACAATTTTTGATGCAATACTTTGCAACAGGGCTCATTGCTGTGCTCCAAGTACAGTATCTGTGAGGGGTTGCAGTGTTGTGCCACCAGTGCCTAAGGCCCAATTTTTCAGCCCCTGTTCAACAGGGGCATGCAATTATAATTATTGATCTAATAATTCACAGCAGGGCCCATTGCTGCGCCCACCAAGAGTAACTGTCAGGCCTTACAGTGTTGTGTCAACACCACCACCACCACCACCACCACCACCAAAGGCCCAATTTTTCAGCCCCTGTTCAACAGGGGCATGCAATTATAATTATTGATCTAATAATTCACAGCAGGGCCCATTGCTGCGCCCACCAAGAGTAACTGTCAGGCCTTACAGTGTTGTGGCACCAGCACCACCATCAAAGGCCCAATTTTTACTACCACTGTTCAACAATTATATGTTATTACAATTCCTGATATAATAGTTGACAGCAGGGCGTTCCAGCACCCACCAAGAGTAACTGTGAGTGCTTACAGTGTTGTGCCAACACCAACACCTAAGGGGCCAATTTCTGCAGAGTATATACGGCAGGTCCCTACTTTCAAACATCCAACTTACAAACGACTACTACTTGCAAACGGAAGAAGACAACAGGAAGTGAGAGGAAATCTACCCCTTGGAAGGAAAATCCTCTCCTGTAAGAATTAATATGGGAGAAAGGTGTCTCCTCTCTACTGATGCTTTATCACCAATCCTTGTTTCAATAAAAACACCACATTTCAAAAACAGTTGTCATTGGGACGCAAAGTGAGGTGAAATGTTCTGAACAGGGGCACAGACAGCAAAAAAAATGTGACAGGGGTGATAACCGTTCCCTATGTTTTACAAAAAACTAAAAAAAAGGAATTTGCCATGGAGCTCCACTTAAACAATGCAGCTGTTCAAAATTATAAACAGATTCTACATAAGAACAAACCTACAGTCCCTGTCTTGTATGCACCGCCTGTATACGGCTGTTCAGAGTATATAGGTCCTTTTTTATTTTGTGTGCGGGGTTCCCCTTAATATCCATACAAGACCCAAAGGGGCTGGTAATGGGCTGGGGTAGGGGGGGGGGGGGTTGATGGGGTAGCTATGCCATTTTTCCTAAAGATTTTCATCCATATTACCGGGACCACACATTGCATTAAAGCCGCAAGCAGTTTTAAATGGCTTTTTTTCCTTTAGAAATGTTATTTTGTGCAGGGACAGTTCTAAACACGGGAAACACGTGGCACTTCACAGGCATACTTTAGACAACCCCCAGGTACAATATTTAAAGGAATATTTGACTTTTTTTTTTTCACTTTATGCATCATTAAAATGACTGCTCCCGGAAAACGTCAGTTTTTAAAACTTCTTTTTGCATTGATACATGTCCCCTGGTGCAGAAGCCGGGTTCCCAAACTCTGTTTCGGACAATAACATGGATAATAGTCGTTATAATTAGCACTTTAGAATCCGAACGTTCGCATCCATTGTATTTAATAGGGTTCTAATGTTCGTGCAAACTTTCGGTCCGTTCGCGGGTTCTGGTGCGAACCGAACCCGGGGGTGTTCGGCTCATCACTATTAGTCACTCACTAACTGTATTCAGGTAAGCTTTAGGTGAACGCTGTGCAAAGCACACAGTACACTAAGTGAAACACTGACTGTCTGCAGCTAGCACAATCACCTGCCTGCCTGTCACAGTATAGAGAAAACCAGGAACGGATCTAGCTAAACTAAATACAGTGTATAAATATTTATACAACACCTAGGATGCATATATATCCTCTACACACTGTAACTGCAGCTAACTGACTCGCCTGCCTGCTCTATCTAACTCAATATAAATGACACTGTCTGTCTCTGTAAACTCTTTTGTTTCACAACTCCAACACACTACACAAGGCGGCCGAGCCGGCGGCCTTATATAGTGTGGGGCGTGTACTAAACCCCCTGAGCCATAATTGGCCAAATTGGCTTTGGCCAATTACGGCTTTCTGTTCAGACGGCGCTGTGATTGGCCAAGCATGCGGGTCATAGTGCATGCTTGGGCAATCATCAGCCAGCAATGCACTGCGATGCCGCAGTGAATTATGGGCCGTAACGCGCCACTCGAATTTGGCGCGAACGGCCCATAATGTTCGATCTTCGTCGAACGAGCGAACAGCCGATGTTCGAGTCGAACATGGGTTTGACTCGAACACGAAGCTCACCCCTATATATTTCAAGGAATGGTGTGTATTTCAATATATAGCAGAGCTAGATACACATACCAATATTAGATCAATGCTAGTATAATCATCAATACCGTAGAAGTATATACAGTACAACAATTTGTTATATGATGAACTCAAGTGTCCAGTAAAAAAATTCCCATGCAGTGCTCCGTGCCTCTTAATATGCTTCAAAAGGTGCAATTCATTCTTCTGTGAAATAAAACCACCTGTGTGCCACCATCTTTTGCAGAAGCAACTCACCGAAACACCATGACAGTCTGGAGTATTATGGGTAATGCATTGCTTTTTCCCCTTTTTAAGGGAGAGGAACACGGGACCAGCCACTCTTTCTCCTCCTGGAAAACTCACGCTTACAATACAGGCATTTTCCAAAAAGGAAAGAAAACATGCATAGTGTAAAATATCTCACTTTATCAAAAACGAACAAAAAAATCCAAACATGCTTACTCAACTTAGATTGAACACAGCCTTGTGCTAGGGATTGAACACACAGTCTCATGTATCATCGGCTCCAACGTTACTATTGATCTACTGCTCAAGCACATAGGTATAACCCTACTTCTGTGACTGTGACAGCTTGACAAGGTCACTTCCTGTCAGCCTGCCCCATATATACAAATATATATAAATATTTATATATACAGTGGGGAAAAAAAGTATTTAGTCAGCCACCAATTGTGCAAGTTCTCCCACTTAAAAAGATGAGAGAGGCCTGTAATTGTCATCATAGGTATACCTCAACTATGAGAGACAAAATGTGGAAACAAATCCAGACAATCACATTGTCTGATTCGGAAAGAATTTATTTGAAAATGATGGTGGAAAATAAGTATTTGGTCACCTACAAACAAGCAAGATTTCTAGCTCTCACAGACCTGTATCTTCTTCTTTAAGGGGCTCCTCTGTCCTCCACTCATTACCTGTATTAATGGCACCTGTTTGAACTTGTTATCAGTATAAAAGACACCTGTCCACAACCTCAAACAGTCACACTCCAAACTCCACTATGGTGAAGACCAAAGAGCTGTCGAAGGACACCAGAAACAAAATTGTAGACCTGCACCAGGCTGGGAAGACTGAATCTGCAATAGGCAAGCAGCTTGGTGTGAAGAAATCAACCGTGGGAGCAATAATTAGAAAATGGAAGACATACAAGACCACTGATAATCTCCCTCGATCTGGGGCTCCACGCAAGATCTCACCCCGTGGGGTCTAAATATTCACAAGAACGGTGAGAAAAAATCCCAGAACCCCACGGAGGGGACCTAGTGAATGACCTGCAGAGAGCTGGGACCAACGTAACAAAGGCTACCATCGGTAACACACTATGCCGCCAGGAACTCAGATCCTGCAGTGCCAGACGTGTCCCCCTGCTTAAGCCAGTACACGTCCGGGCCCATCTGAGGTTTGCTAGAGAGCATTTGGATGATCCAGAAGAGGATTGGGAGAATGTCATATGGTCAGATGAAACCAAAGTAGAACTGTTTGGTAGAAACACAACTCGTCGTGTTTGGAGGAGAGAGAATGCTGAGTTGCAACCAAAGAACACCATACCTACTGTGAAGCATGGGGGTTTCAACATCATGCTTTGGGGCTGTTTCTCTGCAAAGGGAACAGGACGACTGATCCGTGTACATGAAAGAATGAATGGGGCCATGTATCGTGAGATTTTGAGTGCAAACCACCTCCCATCAGGGCATTGAAGATGAAACGTGGCTGGGTCTTTCAGCATGACAATGATCCCAAACACACCGCCCCGGGCAACGAAGGAGTGGCTTCGTAAGAAACATTTCAAGGTCCTGGAGTGGCCTAGGCAGTCTCCAGATCTCAACCCCATAGAAAACCTTTGGAGGGAGTTGAAAGTCCGTGTTGCCCAGCGACAGCCCCAAAACATCACTGCTCTAGAGGAGATCTGCATGGAGGAATGGGCCAACATGTGACAACCTTGTGAAGACTTACAGAAAAGGTTTGACTTCTGTCATTGCCAACAAAGGATATATAACAAAGTATTGAGATTAACTTTTGATATTGACCAAATACTTATGTAGCGCCCTTTTGCTTTTAGGGGTGTTATGTGCCTAAATTTAGGCGTTGGTCTGAGCTGTTAGCCAGGCTAAGACCATTCTCATTGCTAGGTATTGCTTCTGCCTATGTGATGCTGCCTGGTGTATGGTTCCCTGCGGCCTGTAGGTGGCGCTGTCATATCGGGTCAGGGTTGAGCCAGGGGTGGCATTACTACGCCTTGGGGTGTCCTTTCTCGGCAGCGGTACAGTGGGCATGGTCAACCTGCTGTGCATGCCGGGAGAGGGTACTTAAGGGGCAGACACCATTGGTCAGGGTGTCCTCTTCCCCGTCAGTGTCGGAGGAGTAGAAGTGAGACACGTACCCCACCTCCGGTGGCCCTCATGACCAGGGGTACGTGTGGGTGCGATCAGGCCAAGGCACCTTTAGCCTGGGGCCTGCAACGCTACTAGTGGGCCTAGCACCTTTAGCTAGGGCCTACCCCCGAAAGAAGAGTCCCAGGGTGCCCGGGGGAGGGTACCCGCTCTGACCGAGAGAAAGCCAGGGGAGGATCGGTCCCATTGAGGAGATGAGTAATGGAAGATTGCTGTCTCGGGAGAGGCCTGGTGACCTGTCAGAGGGAAGGATTCATTATTCGGGAAAGCTAACCTGTAGAGTGCCCATTGGCATTGTCCTGTTCTTAAAGTCTACAGAGGTTAGAGGATTTCTAATACCCGTCCCTGGAGGGGATAGGGTGGCAGAACTGTTCGAGCTCCACACCGGCTGCTAGAACTGTGAGAGAGAACTATCCGGGTGAGCTAAACCCACTCGGGATCGAGTAGCGACGAGATTGCTGGTTGTGCCTGGATCTATTCTTCACACTATTCCTTCTTTCATCCACCTGTCTCTATCTACTACGCAGCAAAATAAACTCTCTGTTGGAGTTAAAGTACTTCTGGACATAGGTGTGCGCACAGGGTGTGCTGGGTGTGCCTGGGCACACCCTAATTAACCCATGCACATTAGCATTATCGCTTTGTGTGCCAGTGGGAAGATAGGAAAGATTTCCCTCTTACCGCCCCTGCCATAAGAAAAGTGCTTATGCACTTCTCTTTCACTGAGCAGGGAGATCAATATTCCAGGGCCATATATACTATATACACACATATATATATATATATATATATTTGTAGCGCTACCCCCAGTTAAGAGAGCCGCTGGTTTGATTTCGGGCCCTGTGTACAGCACCGCCAACCCCCGGCAATCTTACTTGACCCACTCTGGCACAGTTAGTCTAGGGTTAAATTCATATCACAAGCAATAGTATTGCAAGGGGTATCTCTTTGCAGTAAGACAACACACTGAAGCAAGAGATTAAACATAACAGTTTTACTTTATGTCAAAAGGGCATAGGCAGCACAGAACACATCCAACTTGCTCACAGAGCCCTGCAGCAATAAGTGTAGCACACAACAATAGCCCAGCGCAGTAACCCACCGCGCAAAGCTATTATGGTGTACGCGCCCTATGGCGCACTAAACAATATTCTATCACCCCTCCCTGGACAGGCCTGACATAGGAGAAATCTCAGTCTTTTGAATTAGAATTTCTTCGCATGCAAACTTTCGGTGGTGCACTTGATGAAATAGTATTTGTAATCCACAGGCAGGCAGTCACAAGGAACACTATAGTGGAGACCCTTCAACTCTGTCCTGCTACTGGTCTCCTAGTGGAACAACAAACTAACGATCGGTGGGCCACGGCAGTCTATAGGCCTAAAAACAGTAAAGTCTATTTGATTGAGCAAGTGCTCGCTCACCACTCCGGACGCGATCCCAGTCCGGGACTTCCCCCTGCTGTGTCTCCGCACACAGCGTCTGCAACGATCGGGTCCCTGATCCAACTGATGTCCTTACTCGACCAGTCTGGTGCCACCCAGGCTCCGCAGCCAGCGGGGTGGAAGGCTCTTCGGAAGTTGCGCAAAGCCCCAGGCTTCAGGCCTTGTACTGCAGCAGATCCGCACAGGAAGAAGCTGTTGCTTGCAGCGAGGTGTCCAAAGAGGCCGAGCTCCGCCTCGCCTCTATAAGGCTATAAGGCATTTAGTTTAGTCAAGCTAGCTAGGATAAAAGAGTTATGCTTTAGTTTGATCAACTATAAATATGGAAAATTACTGAGCTACGTGCATGAAGTTGTCATTTCACATTTATCTCACATGTTATGTTCCTTTTCACTGAGAAACTGTCTTGTGATTAAACAACATCTGCTTCAACAGCGTCTTTAACCTTCACCGCAGGTTAGACAGAGGGCATCTTCCCTCGTCTTGTATGTATATAACATTTGGACACTGAACAATAAATTGTAATCATTATTCACGTACTCTCCGTGTATGTGTCTTGATTATCTCACCGGTGAAGAGGAGCATTTCCACACATCCAAGGGTCCAGCCTAGGCGAAGGGTCAAGAAGTGCGGACCTAACAGATCTGGTACCAGAAGTGGGGTCATCGTCCGGCAGGTAGGTGGGCATTTTTGACCTTTTGGTGGAAATTGTACATCTACTCTGTCGCGATGACCAAAGACCACTGAAATTTTGTTAGATAAATCTTAAAGCGATCTGTACCCCTGCGGATGAGCTAGGCGGGCTCCCGAGGGACAGTAGGCGCACTATCTTTTAGAAGAAATAGGAGAAGTCCGGCTGGTGTTGGCCTGACTATAAACTATAAAATATCTCAAACTGAGAAGCAGTAGATTGCGCTCAGTACTGAAGGATGGGTGTGTGGAACCCTCATAATTTTTAAGGCCTTTATTTATTTATTTTTATATATATAGAAATATTAAGAATATTATAGAAGTGTTTTAAGACATTTAAAGTATTAAGAATTCTTAGAAGTTATAAGATTTATTCCTGTATTGCATTTCAAATATATTGTATTATTGCCAATGTCTAGAGATCAACCCGGTAGTATTGAAACACCTCCTACTAGTTGGGGACAATGTACTCTGGGATTGTTATTTGTTGAACATGGAGATGTGCCAATTTTACTAGCAACTAGACCAGGGGGATATTCTAGTAGATTGGGCAGACAACCTAATTTTCCACAACACGAGGACGGTGTTTATTTTGTTACCCTGAAACTTAACATACATAGTTCAATAGGGGAAGATCAATTAGAGTTTGAATCAACTCTACAGGAAGTTATTGAAAGGTGTATTCAGGTCACTGGTTGTTTTCACCTCTGTAAAAACTGTCAGCATTTCTGGAAAGGAAAGTCATATGGGGAACACTGTAGACAAGGGGGACGGGTCCCAGGTGCGCCAGCCGACGCCGTATGATTATGTTAAGGACCAGATACCAATTGGGTTAATAGAACCTTTTTGGTCCAATGTCCAAACGAGGGCTCATCAGATAGGAATTTCAGGACTAGGACCCCAAGGGCCATGTTGTGAGGCAGATTGGAAGGAAGTACAGAAATTATGTGGGTCACACAAACATTCATATCCCCCGGGAGATTGGGATGAGAAATATATGAAGAACACTTGTAGAATATGGGGGGAACAAATGAAGAAATACAGTAAGAAGTATGTGACTCCCCAAGGAGAGAAATCCCCAACGGCCCCCCTTGAGATACCCATATCTTACATTGAGGCAACACCTCCCTATGTTTTTGTCAAAAATGATTCAGTCATTCCACCCCGAAAATTAGGTCTTTACCCTAACCTTCCAACCACTCTACCAGGTCTAGATACCCCTGCCTTGGTGGCCATAATACATGAAACTTCCTCAGAAGAAGATAAAAAACGGTGGCAGGAGTATGAAGAAAAAAAGAGGGAAAAGGAAGCAAAGGAAAGGGAGGAGAAATTAGCATTAGAAGACCAGGAGACCCTTGAGGTGTGGCGGGCTAGAAAGGACCAGGAAAGTAAGGAAGCTGAAAGGGAAGAATTTATTCAAATTCGGCTTATGGAACAGAAGGAAGAAGAACAGAGATTGGATATAATAAGTAGAAAGTTGATGGAAAGGGAAAAACGAATGAATAAAGAGATGGAAACAATAAAATTAAAAGAACAACAAATAGAAAGAAAAAATGAAAAACTTAGGAGGGCACAAGCAGACCTGGAAGCAGACCTAGACTTCACAAGACAGCAAGTGGTACAAGCCATTAGCCCCCTACCAGGCACACCTGAACTCATATATGATCCCGAGACTCCTCTAGGGACAGAGGAAGAAAGTACTATGGACTCCATACTTGGTAGTCAGGTTATGTTAACCAGGTTTCGCCAAAAGGCCCTCGTGAAAGGCCTTAAGGAAAAACCGAGTCCTCCAGATTCTGAAAGGGAAACGATAGAAAGGGTAGCTAGGGAAGGTGGGAGTTTTCCCTTAATAACTATCGGAACATCCAATGTCCATATTCCCCTCCCCCTAGGTACCCTGATTAATTTAAAAGAACTCTGCCCCAATCCAAAGAAGAATCCGAGAGAGGCAGCTAAATTTTTGAAAAAACATTGCGCAGGTTGTGGCATGGATGAGGAAGTCCTCTCATGCCTATTCAACATAATCGATCCAGAACCATATGTTCCAATCGATCTTAACGGTCTTTACTCAAAACATTTCACAACTACAACTTCCCCGGACTGGGTGGGATTTTGGGCAGATATAGCTAGTCATTGGTCAAAACATTACAAAGGACACACTGCACTACATTCCCTAGTCACGGCAAAACAGGAAGGTAAAGAGAACTTCTTCGAATTTTGACAAAGAGTGTTTGATTTATTTAAAGCAACAGAACAAAAAGATGATGTTTTATTTTTAAGTACTGTGATGTCAAATGGGGACCCAAAAACTACTCAACTTATCAAACTGATAGATCCAAATTGGATGACAAAAAGGCAACAGACTTCTTAGAAGAGAACAAGAAGAGACAGGCTTCGGGAGTATTTCAGCAAAAGGGTGGGTTTTTTCATATGGGTAGCCCCCAACCACCGGCAGAGGCCCCTATAATGGCAGCACAGTTTACACAATCCTACCCACAGAACTATCCTACCCCCCCAGACCAAGCTTGTTTTAATTGTGGCAATTTTGGTCATTGGAAATCACAATGCCTGGCCCGGAGGGGTCAATCACTACCGAGAAGAGGTAGAGGCAGGGGATTCGGATATGGCCCCCCCCCCCCCAGAGATTCCCCAACTATCAGACTCATTAATAACCCTGATCCTGAAAAGGAACATTGTTGTTTGACAGAATTGGACCTTGTCACTTCACCCCGAAGGGATTTACTTGATATCCCCAGGCCTGATGCACAAAACGTATTTGTAGACGGTAGCTGCTCCCGACCCTTTGATGCCACTTACCAAACTGGTTATGCTGTGGTACAACTGCCAGATGTGGTACTTGAAGCACAAGCTATTCCAAACACATCGCTCTTACAAGGGCCTGCCAATTATTCAAAGACAAAGAAGTTAATATCTACACTGACAGTAGGTATGCACATGGAGTGGCACACGACTTCGGGGTTATCTGGAAGAATAGAGGCTTTAAAACCGCAGATAACAAGCACATTTCAAATAAACAGTTTGTTTTACAACTCTTAGATGCAATCCAACTGCCAAAAAGTGTCTCCATCATTAAAGTTAAGGCTCACACAACTGACAAAGGAGACTTAGCTAGGGGCAATGCCTTGGCAGATCACATAGCTAAAGAAGTTGCATCACAATCACTTCCAGAGCCCACATTGATATTCTTTCAGCAAGATTTCACTGCTCCTGATTTTCCCACTGTAGCTCAACAGCTGCAATCCTCAGCTACCTCGGAAAACTTGCTGTTTTGGCATGAAGCAGGATTAACCAAAGACCCTTCTGGTCTCTGGTTAAAAGAGGGGAAAATAGGTATTCCCCAGAGTAGCTGTGCCTTAATTCTTTCCTACTTACATGGACCGGGTGCGACCCCTTCTGAAATTATATGAAGATTTATTTTTTACATGGGGAATTAAGAAACAAGCAGAAATACTTGTAGGCAGTTGCCTTACATGCGCGCAAAATAATGTACAAGGAAAGAGACATGGCCTCCACGGATGCCTGCCACCCCCTTTGGGGCCATTACAAGATTTACAAATAGACTTTACACACATGCCCACTCAGAAAGGAAACCTAAAATATCTTCTAGTCATAGTAGATACATTTTCGGGATGGGTAGAAGCAATCCCCACCACAGGTGAAACTGCCAAAATAACCGCCTGAGTATTGTTGAACCATTGGGTATGCAGGTTTGGCATCCCAAGAAACATCTGGTCAGACCAGGGACCAGCATTTACCTCAGCCCTCACAAAAGAACTGGCATGCTTACTGGGAATACAATGGAAATTACACATTCCCTACCACCCACAGAGTGCAGGTATGGTAGAGCGGATGAACAGAAACATAAAAGACAAACTAAAAAAGGCTACTAAAGGGACTATGAAAAATTGGTTAGACATACTGCCCTCCGTTCTTTTCCAAATAAGAACCACCCCCCCCCCCCCCCCGAGCAGGACAGGTTTTTCCCCGTACGAAATACTTATGGGTAAACCAGCACAAACCAAAATACCGACCCCAGATAGTTCAGAAGAGCTTAACCTTTTTTCTTTGCAGGAAGAATACGTGAAACATCTGGTAAGTAGCTTACAAGAAATAAATGAACAAGTTGCTGTCACCTTTTCTCCTCTTTCCACAGAACCAACCCATCCTTTCATCCCTGGGGATAAAGTATTAATAAAACAACTGGCTGTGAGAAAACACGTGGGTCCTGTCTTTCAAGGTCCCTACAGTGTGGAGAAGGTTGCCAGAACTGCTGTCTTAACAGACCAAGGTCCACAGTGGATCCATGCATCAAGACTGAAAGCATCTCCAGGTACACCCCCAGAGAAAAAAGGAGGTGAAACAGGTGTTACAAGTCCTCGAAAAATAGAGACTAAAAGGAAGATTGTACCCTAAAAATGACTCTGTTCATAGCAAATGATTCAGGAAAATTATGGGCCCTGTTGGGAGGACTCGTGATATTGGTGTTTATCCCCACTTGGATCATAACTAACTGTATATACCACCCGGAGGATCTGGGTGAAATGAAGGGTATATGTGGTGAAAATACAGAACTAAATTATACTGAACAACAACAGAGAAAGAAAAGAAGTATAGATGGGGGTTTTACAGATAAAATGTTACTGTTGAAATTTAAATATGCCTATGCTCAGAAGTCAGGATATGATAAATGTTGGATATGTAGTAAACTCCACCCTAGTACTGCTAGGATTCCTCTAATGGCAGTACCTCTGAATTTCACCCCTCTCCTAAATGGGACGCCACCTGTACACCTCACAAATATCACTAGAAAATTCCCAAACTCTACCCTCGTTCTACAAACCATGGGCAGGAGTTATGCCCCGGATTGTTGTTTCAAGTTGGGAAACTCCACGGTGGGAGCCCGAACCTGTCAGCACACTGTAATTAACTTCACAGCCACATCTTCCAATTTCACGGATCCAAACATCTCTTTTTATCATACATCAAGTCCTGAGGCCAATTGTAGCTTAACAACATTTATGCATGACAACTCCACCTCTGAGCTAGGTCGATTACTATCAGTTATACAGTTCTCTAGCATGTCTCATGACATGAGGAAAATCTTCCAAACCCTTCCCCTAGCTCTGGTTAACAACACATATGTATGCTGTAAAAAGGGTTGTTACCCTTGGATCCCTTTAGAATCCCAGGGATGGTGTTATCTGGCAGCCCTAGTTCCTGTAATGGGGGTATTGGGAGACAAAGAGGACACTTATTAGAAGCTAGTCCTCACCCCAGATATCCCCTTAGACACCATATTAAGAGGGAACTGTTCCTTAAAAAGGACATGGCTTGGGCCTGGTTCCCTTCCTGGACAGGTTGGGGAATAGATTTAATGAAAAGACTTAACAATTATACGGGCAGCTTAGATGAAGTACTAGAGAAAAATTCTGATGACATTACTAGTTTAAACATTGAGACTAGAGCAATCAGAAAACAATTGGAGCTCCATGAGCTTGCCATTGAAAGCATGAGTGCTGCACTCACTGGCCTGTGTGAGGTCGCGCAGGATTATGAGTGCTGCACTTGAATTCACAACACATCCATGGAGGTTCCTGATTATTATGATGTGATTACACAACACAGAAACGAAGTAGACAAGTTACAACAAGAGGCGAGAGATATTGGAAAAACTTGGAGCCCTTTTGGGGAGGGAGGATTCTGGGGCACAGGTATTTTTTCCTTCCTAAAACAAATCGGTACAACAGTAATAATGGTTTTGATCTTTATCCTACTGTTGTACTTAATGTTTAAATTAACCATCTGTATGATCAGTGGAGTAACTAAAAAGAAGGTACAAAGCTCTAGGGAACCGTCCTTAATGATGTCCAAAATATCGGCCAAGCAGAAATGGTACCATGAACAAGAATCGATACTATTAGTGATCAATGAAATCTAGAAGATTGCATGATCAAAGAGAGGTTTATAAGGCTATAAGGCATTTAGTTTAGTCAAGCTAGCTAGGATAAAAGAGTTATGCTTTAGTTTGATCAACTATACTGTAAATATGGAAAATTACTGAGCTACGTGCATGAAGTTGTTATTTCACATTTATCTCACATGTTATGTTCCTTTTCACTGAGAAACTGTCTTGTGATTAAACAACATCTGCTTCAACAGCGTCTTTAACCTTCACCGCAGGTTAGACAGAGGGCGTCTTCCATGTATATAACATTTGGACACTGAACAATAAATTGTAATCATTATTCACGTACTCTCCGTGTATGTGTCTTGATTATCTCACCGGTGAAGAGGTGCATTTCCACACATCCAAGGGTCCAGCCTAGGCGAAGGGTCAAGAAGTGCGGACCTAACAGCCTCCTTCTTAAATAACCCCTCCCATGAGTCTTTGCGGTGGCCAACTGCACTCTGGGTGCCGAACGGGGTCCTGGGTAACGTAGTCCCGGGGCCTTAAAGGAGACCCCGCTACATATTTATATATATATATATATATATATATATACGCACATGTGTTTTTGAGCTTTAGGATGCACACCCTAATGCAATAGGCTGCGCACACCTATGCTTCTGGACATTGTTTTCTTTGGGGGAAGAAATAGAGACTTGACCTCATACTCTGGGGGAGAGAACCAGTGGAAGAGGGTAACTCGCTGAAAGACCCAAAATTTGTGAACACCGCTTAACCTCTTCAAACAGAAGGGTACGGGCATATAGCACGGTGTACCTTGACTCGCAAGTGAGCCAGGCAAGAAAAAGGTTTGTGTGCTACACTTATTTTTCACCATAATTTGCAAATAAATTCTTTCCAAATCAGACAATGTGATTGTCTGGATTTGTTTCCACATTTTGTCTCTCATAGTTGAGGTATACCTATGATGACAATTACAGGCCTCTCTCATATTTTTAAGTGGGATAACTTGCACAATTGGTGGCTGACTAAATACTTTTTTGACCCTTTGTATATATACAGTATCTCACATAAGTGAGTACACCCCCCACATTTTTGTAAATATTTTATATCTTTTCATGTGACAACACTGGAGAAATTACATTTTGCTACAATGTAAAGTAGTGAGTGTACAGCTTATATAACAGTGTAAATTTGCTATCCCCTCAAAATAACTCAACATACAGCCATTAATGTCTAAACTGTTGGCAACAAAAGTGAGTACACCCCTAAGTGAAAATGTCCAAATTGGGCCCAATTAGCCATTTTCCCTCGCCGGTGTCATGTGACTCGTTAGTGTTACAAGGTCTCAGGTGTGAATGGGGAGCAGGTGTGTTAAATTTGGTGTTATCGTTCTCACTTTCCCATACTGTTCTCATACTGGACACTGGAAGTTCAATATGGCACCTCATGGCAAAGAACTCTCTGAGGATCTGAAAAAAAGAATTGTTGCTTTACATAAAGATGGCCTAGGCTATAAGCAGCTTGCCAAGACCCTGAAACTGAGCTGCAGCATGGTGGCCAAGACCATACAACAGTTTAATAGGACAGGTTCCACTCAGAACAGCCCTCGCCATGGTCGACCAAAGAAGATGAGTGCACGTGCTCAGCATTATATCCAGAGGTTGTCTTTGGTAAATAGACGTATGAGTGCTGCCAGCATTGCTGCAGAGGTTGAAGGGCTGGGAGGTCAGCCTGTCAGTGGTCAGACCATACGCCGCACACTGCATCAAATTGGTCTGCATGGCTTCTAAAGATGATGCACAAGAAAGCCTGCAAACAGTTTGCTGAAGACAAGCAGACTAAGGATATGGATTACTGGAACCATGTCCTGTGGTCTGATGGGACCAAGATAAACTTATTTGGTTCAGATGGTGTCAATCGTGTGTGGTGGCAACCAGGTGAGGAGTACAAAGACAAGTGTGTCTTGCCTACAGTCAAGCATGGTGGTGGGAGTGTCATGGTCTGCAGCTGCATGAGTGCTGCCGGCACTGGGGAGCTACAGTTCATTAAGGGAACAATGAATGCCAACATGTGATGTGACATACTGAAGCAGAGCATGATCCCCTCCCTTTGGAGACTGAGCCGCAGGGCAGTATTCCAACATGATAACGACCCCAAACACACCTCCAAAACTACCACTGTCTTGCTAAAGAAGCTGAGGGTTAAGATGATGGACTGGCCAAGCACTAGACCAAAATTCAATTGAGCATCTGTGGGGCATCCTCAAATGGAAGGTGGAGGTCTCTAGCATCCACCAGCTGCATGATGTCGTCATGGAGGAGTGGAAGAGGACTCCTGTGGCAACCTGTGAAGCTTTGGTGACCTCCATGCCCAAGAGGGTTAAGGCGGTGCTGGAAAATAATGGTGGCCACATAAAATATTGACACTTTGGGCCCAATTTGGACATTTATATTTAGGGGTGTACTCACTTTTGTTGCCAGCGGTTTAGACATTAATGGCTGTGTTGAGTTATTTTGGATCACACCAAGAATGGTATGATCAGATGCTTTCACAGTTTAAAAATGGTGCTGTTTACATCCAGGGAAGCCGAAAGGGACAAAATACTTGACACTTCATATGACCTTTCCGTCCTCGATCAGCTCTATGGTAAGCCAGTGGAACCTCTGGCTTCATACTGGGCTTGCCAGGTGGAACAGTAGAGAGCTACTGGTGGCAGCAGGAGAGGGGGGGGGGGTCAAAACCCTTCCTGCCACCTGTAAAAGCAATCCAGCAGTTAATTAGCCCCTAGGATGGCTTTTACAAAAAAAAAACAATCTCCTCTTGGAAAAAAAAAAAAACAATATTGGGATGATACTTGTAGCTGCAGGCATCGTCCTGGCATACAACTTGAAAACTACAACATACTGTATATATCAAGTGGGTAGACATAGGTTGTAGCTCATGTACATAGCATAGAGTCAAAAGATTTAAGTTGAACTAAAATCAAAACTTTTTTTAATTCATTTTGGATCCCACTGGGGAGATTTCCCTTCACTTCCCCTTCCATAGCCAAAATAGTAAGTGAGAGGAAATTCCTCCAAAGTGAGAGAATCCCTGGTGGTCACCAGGGTCATCAGAACTAGTGTCCTCATTGGAAGATTTCTCCTCTATTACTGTTCTGGGGACAACCCAAATTTTTGGATTTTATTTCATTCACAATGATAGCAGTAAACAGGACTAATAGGGTGAATCTCCCTCACAGAGAGCAGTAAAAACCTGAAAAAAATCCCAAAGAGAATTTTTTTTTGCCTTTAATTACACTTTAAGTTTTCCATTATGAATTCCAAATACATTTTGTATTGTAAATAAAATAAAAGCAAATAAAAAAATGATCCTTTGCAGTGGGATTGTACGTCCACTGCAAGGCCTAGTTTCTTGTTTTGTCTAGGGGAGAGGAGAAACAGTTTTATTACCTGATCCTCCACTCCCCCGAACAGGCGGCACTCCCCCCACAATCCAGGGGTGGACCGTTCCTTGGCATCCTCACATCCAGTGCAGGCCTATGGGTCCTGCTGTGGTTTTGATGATGTCAGGACCCTGGACCGGTAGAGCATTGAGCTGCAGGGACCAGTCTAGCTGTGGGAAGGAGTAGAGGATCGGGTAGGGAAATCTCTTTTAATTTTTGCAGTATGGGCACAGTCCCACCAGCCAGGAATCATTTTTTTCTATTTAGCCCAAGTTGGGCTAGGATACGTAAATGATTAGGAAAAAAAATAATAATAATTTGTTCCCTTTCCAACTCTCTCTAATCTTTTTTGATGCAGAAGCTGCTGTACGCTGTCCAGAAAGTCAGTGATCACTGAGTTGTCATAGTGTCAGGGCTGGGTTCAGCCCTTCCTTCTCTGTGCTGGCAGCTCAGCTGTCAGCTAATTGCCAGCTTCCATCTCTCCACAGTGATCCACCTGTTGTTGATCCGCTCGTCAGCTCTGCCTACTTAAGGACTTCCAGTTCATTTGATCTTCGCCTTCGCCTGTGTTAACATCACAAGAGATTGTTTGGGGAGAAAAGGAGGCTTCAATGGACTATATCGGCACCATATGTAAAACTGATAGACAGTTCAAGGTAAAAGTATAAAAAGTTTTTTTATTACAAAAGTATTGAAGAAAAAGTTTTTACCATGTACGAAGGCACCGACTTATATTTCCTGATACCTATAGCACTTCTAACAACATCACAAAAGACTTTCTCCTGCGTTCCAGTTGAAGACCTGCTTGACTGCTGTTCCCTCTGGCTACGGATCCTGCTTGCTGTTCTTTTACCTTTATCGCTGGCTCTTGGACTTTGGCTTGGCCGACTACCCGATCCGGTTACTGAACTCTGGCTATGTTTTGACTACGCTTACTCTGTTTACCTTTTTATTATTTATTATTAAACTAGTGTTATTTAACTGCACTTCTGTCTCGGTCTGATTCATGGTTTCTGACAGTAGGCGAAGGCCATGAATTCAGAAGATGCAGCCAATCCACTTGTTAATAATATTTTTTCCAGATTGGGTGACCTGGATCGCCGCATGGATCAGTTTGCCATGGCGATACAGACGCTCCTGAGTCGCACGGCTCGTTTAGAGTCTTCCTCTGTGGCCGCTCCGGTAGTCCCTGTGCAGGCAGGCCCTGCTGCTGCTCCAGTCTATGTGCAAGCACCCGCCTCGAGTATTACCTCTATTAGAGGTATGTCTGGTTCCGCCCCGCTTCCCCAGCGATTTAGGGGCGATCCAATCCAATGCAGAGGTTTTCTCAACCAGGTTGAGATATATTTTGAGATGCTGCCCCATGCGTTTCCCACGGACAGAAGCAAAGTAGGTTTCGTGATATCTTTGCTTTCTGAGAGAGCCTTGGCCTGGGCAAACCCTCTATGGGAGACGCAAAAACCCATGGACCTGAGTTACCCAGAATTTGTGGCTTCCTTCAAAGGGGTATTTGACATTCCCGCACGCTCCACTTCTGCTGCCAAGAGCCTCATGTCCATCAAACAGAGTATGAGAACTGTTGCCGATTACGCCATTGAATTCCGTACTCTGGCAGCAGAGGTTGCTTGGAACAATGAGGCCCTCGTGGCTGCTTTTTCTCATGGTCTCTCAGATAACATCAAGGATGAGATAGCAGCCCGAGATATACCCACTGAGCTGGAGAAGTTGATCACATTTGCCATCTTCATTGACTCCAGACTCAGAGAAAGACCCTCTGTTAAGGAGCGCTTGCGGAAGCCTCCTGTACGTTTGTCTCCGAGCTTTGCAGTCCCACCCTTGCCTCCCTCACCTCCCATGCCTCCTGGTACCGAGTCAGTCTGTTAAGATTAACCCATGCACTTGGGCTTCACGCGTCTCTCCGAGGATGAGAGAGCCCTTAGGAGGAGGGAGAGGTTGTGCCTTTATTGAGGCCAGGCCGGTCACTTTTTGAAGTCTTGTCCTACCCATCCAGGGAAAGCCCGATTCTTGAGGTCCTGTCACGGACAGACCTTAGGTGGCGTTGTTTCGTCTCCAGTTACCCAGAAGGATAAGCCCCTGGTTTCGGTTACCCTGTCTTGGGCTGAGTCATCCATCGAGATACAGGCTCTAATCGACTCCGGGGCTGCAGGCCTGTTCATTGATGCTGCCTTTGTGTCTAAGCACTCGATCCCGCTGCAGCTACATGACACTCCACTTCCCATTGAGGCTCTTGACGGGAGACCTCTACAGCCTGCCCATGTGACCCATGAGACTGTTCCGTTGTCCATGGCCGTAGGGGCTCTTCACCATGAGATAATCCAATTCCAAGTTATTTCCTCACCTAAGTTTCTGCTTGTCATTGGTTATCCTTGGTTACAGAGGCACAACCCATCTTTTGATTGGCTCCGTGCTGAGGTTCTGTCCTGGTCACCACAGTGCAGTGAGAGATGCTTCCAGAAGGTAGCCAAGGTCCTGTGCACCTCTTTACTCTCCTCCCTGCTGGAGGAGTACCACGATTTTAGCAATGTCTTTGACAAAGGTCAAGCCGGTACGTTGCCTCCACACCGGTTGTATGATTGCGCAATTGACCTTCAACCTGGTGCCATTTCCCCTCATGACCGAGTTTATCCTTTGTCGGTCTTGGAGGATAAAGCCATGGAGGAGTATGTTGCAGACGCACTTTCTCGAGGTTTCATCCGCAAATCCTCATCTCCTGCTGGTGCTGGTTTCTTCTTTGTGAAGAAGAAAAGTGGTGAACTGAGACCTTGTATCGATTATAGGGGTCTCAATTGTTTCACCATTAAGAATGCCTATCAGATCCCGTTGATTACAGAGCTATTTGACTGCCTCAAGGGAGCAATGGTCTTCACGAAGCTTGATTTGAGAGGGGCATACAATCTCGTCAGGATTAAGGAGGGCGACAAGTGGAAAACTGCGTTTAATACCAGAACAGGTCATTATGAGTATCTCGTAATGCCTTTTGGCCTCTGTAACGCTCTGACAGCTTTCCAGGAGTTTATTAACGATGTCCTCCGAGACTTCTTGCAGTTATGTGTGGTGGTTTATCTCGACGATATCCTCATATTTTCAAAGTCCCTGGAGAGCCACCACACAGATGTCTGTCGGGTGCTTCAGAGACTAATAGAGAACAATCTCTATTGTAAACTGGAGAAGTGCGAATTCCATCGTGAACAGGTTAAATTCCTGGGTTATGTAATTTCCACGGCTGGTTTTTCGATGGACGCAGAGAAACCTTTTGCAGTCCTACAGTGGCCTCGACCCGTGGGTTTACATCCTCTGCAGCGCTTTCTTGGCTTCGCCAACTATTATCGGAAGTTTATTCGTAACTTCTCGTCTCTGGTCAAGCCCCTGACTGATATGACCAGAAAGGATAGTAACCCACAGAGTTGGTCTCCAGAGTCCATTAAAGCTTTTGAGAGTCTTAAGACTACCCTTGTTTCTGCTCCTGTGTTGGCACATCCTAATCCCACGTTGCCTTTTATCCTTGAAGTCTATGCTTCTGAGACTGGAGTTGGCACCCTTCTGTCTTAACGTCCTAGCTCCGACAGCGCTATGCATCCGTGTGGCTATTTTTCCAAGAAATTGTCACCTGCGGAGTGCAATTACGAGATTGGTAACAGAGAGCTTTTGGCGATCATTTTAGCCTTGAAAGAATGGAGACATCTCCTCAAAGGTACCACTGTGCCGGTTCTCATTCTTACTGACCATAAGAATCTCACATTCTTGTCTGAGGCTAAGCGCCTCTCTCCCAGAAGGGCACGATGGGCTCTTTTCTTGTCGAGTTTCAATTACATTGTCTCGTTCTTACCCGGTACTAAGAATGTAAGGGCTGACGCCTTGTCACGACAATTTTCCTCCACTTCCAAGATGGAGTCGGTTCCGGTTCCTGTGATTCCTCCTGATCGTATTCTGGCTATTGTTCACACCAGTCTCACCTCTCCTTTGGGTGACAAACTTCTGGCGGCTCAGGTCGATGCCCCTCCTGAGAAACCTTGTGACCGCTGCTTTGTTCCCGAGAGTCTCTGTACTGCCGTGCTCCAAACGTACCATTCTCCCAAGGCTGCTGGCCACCCTGGGAAGAATCAACTCTTTTGGGCCATTTCCCAACAATTCTGGTGGCCTAGTCTACGTGCCCATGTAGCTGCCTTCATAGCTGCCTGTTCCATGTGTGCTCAGAGTAAGACTCCACGACACCTTCCAGTGGGCCTCCTACAACCCATACGCAATGGTGAGAGGCCCTGGACCCACCTGTCTATGGATTTCATTGTGGAGCTACCCAACTCCCAGGGCAACACAGTTGTCCTTATGGTGGTAGACCGGTTCTCGAAAATGTCTCACTGTATTCCACTTAAGAAGTTGCCTACGTCTTCCATTTTTGCTTGGGAGATCTTTCGTTTACATGGCCTACCCAAGGTCATTGTCTCTGACAGAGGAAGTCAGTTTGTGTCCCGGTTCTGGCGAGCCTTTTGTGCACAGTTGGGAATTCAGCTTGCCTTCTCCTCTGCGTATCACCCACAGTCTAATGGGGCCGTAGAACGAGCCAATCAGTCCTTGGAGCAAATCCTGCGTATATTTCTGACCATTACAACAACTGGTCAGACCTCTTCCCATGGGCTCACAATAGCGCTCTGAATTCTGCTTCCCGTTTGTCCCCCTTTATGGCGAATTATGGTTTCCAACCTTCCATGTTGCCTGATTTGTTTGTTCCTCAGAGTATTCCTGCGTTATAGGAACATCTCCGTGGTCTTCTTCCACTTGGGTACAAGTCCAGGAGGCTTTACGACAGGCTAACGAGAGGTACAGACTCCATGCTGACCGCAGACGCCTGCCTGCGCCTTCCTACCAGGTCGGGGACAGGGTCTAGCTGTCATCTCGCAACCTCCGACTTCGTGTTCCTTCTCTGAAGTTCGCACCTCGGTTTATTGGGCCTTTCCGTATCCTTCGCAGGATAAACCCAGTGGCTTACGCGTTGGACCTTCCTTCCAGTATGCGTATCTCTAATGTGTTTCATGTCTCCTTATTGAAACCTTTGGTCTGCAACTGTTTTACCACCTCAGTGACACGTCCTCACCCTATACAGGTTGAGAACCATGAGAAGTATGAAGTACAGTCCATTGTTGACTCCCGTAGGTTCCGTTGGCGCATTCAGTACCTGGTGCATTGGAAGGGGTACGGTCCGGAGGAACGCTCTTGGGTCCCATCCTCGGACGTACATGCCCCTGTCCTCCTCCGTGATTTCCATAGACGTTTTCCCCTCAAGCCCAGTGGTCCTCTGAGGGGGAGGGGTCATTGAGGAGGGGGTACTGTCAGGGCTGGGTTCAGCTCTTCCTTCTCTGTGCTGGCAGCTCAGCTGTCAGCTAATTGCCAGCTTTTATCTCTCCACAGTGATCCACCTGTTGATCCGCTCGTTAGCTCTGCCTACTTAAGGACTTCCAGTTCATTTTATCTTCGCCTTCGCCTGTGTTAACATCACAAGAGACTTTCTCCTGCATTCCAGTTGAAGACCTGCTTGACTGCTGTTCCCTCTGGCTACAGATCCTGCTTGTTGTTCTTTTACCTTTATCGCTGGCTCTTGGACTTTGGCTTGGCCAACTACCCGATCCGGTTACTGAACTCTGGCTATGTTTTGACTACGCTTACTCTGTTTACCTTTTCATTATTTATTATTAAACTAGTGTTATTTAACTGCACTTCTGTCTCGGTCTGATTCATGGTTTCTGACACATAGGCTATGTAGCGGGTGTTTGCTTTAAGACCCAGAGACTACCATACCCAGGATGCATTTACCCACGCAAGGACTGCTGGGGCGGGGTATTTAACCAGAGGGCGGGCCTGAGAACTTTCTTTCTGGACACCGCCCGCCCAGCAAGTGGAACTCCGTGCTGAGTCTGCTGATAATACAGGGCCTGAAGCCTAGGCCTCTATTATTCCAAAGAGCCTTCCGTACCCACCGAGGAGCCTGAGTAGGGTGACCACATTTCCAAACTGCCATTCAGGGACAATTTTGCCAAGGACCGGGGGGGGGGGGCTTGGTTGTGTTAAATGTAGTTTCGGGGTTGACGGGATTTCGGCAGCGAGTGATTTGTCAGGTGAATGGCTGGTTATAGCACTTATATCATCCCAATACCATGCTTGGAATTTATTTATATTATTACATTGTAATAATAGACCCCCTTCCCTCAGTATAGACCCCCTTTCCACTAAGTATGGGCCCCCTCCCTCAGTACGGACCCCCTCCACTAACTATAGACCCCCTCACTCAGTACGGACCCCCCTCTCCACTAAGTATAGACCCCCCTCCCTCAGTACGGACCCCCCTCTCCACTAAGTATAGGCCCCCTCCCTCAGTATGGACCCCCTTCTCCACTAAGTATAGGCCCCCTCCCTCAATACGGACCCCCTCCACTAACTATAGACCCCCTCCCTCAGTACGGATCCCCTCCACTAACTATAGACCCCCTCCCTCAGTACGGATCCCCTCCACTAACTATAGATCCCCTCCCTCAGTACGGATCCCCTCCACTAACTATAGACCCCCTCCCTCAGTACGGATCCCCTCCACTAACTATAGACCCCTCCCTCAGTACGGACCCCCCTCTCCACTAAGTATAGACCCCCTCCCTCAGTACAGACCCCTGCTCCACTAAGTATATGCCCCCTCAGTAAAGACCATGCTTTCTTGTACCTAATAAAATATGCTTTGATTGCTTTGTCTGAGCCTAACTCAAAGAACTTCATTAAAATAGTCAGAGACTGCATAGCAGAGGTATGGACATAATACAGAAGATGGTCAGAGAATACAGACATGATACAAGAGATGGTCAGAGACTGCAGACATGATATAAGAGATGGTCGGGGGGGGGGGGGGGGGGGTCACATCCCAGCATGAACCTTGCCCTGATATCTAAGGATCTGTGCTCCTTCCATCCCTCTGAGGGTGTAATCTCATCTGTCAGTGTCCTCTTCTTCTGCTGACCTCTTATCTGCCTTCCATCCTCTTATCAGTGCTAGCTCCAGGCTGACACACACTCGGAGCTCCTGTGAAGTGCTGACAGTTCAGCACAGAATGCTGGCTGCTGGGGGGGAGAGCTGACTGAGGATTTTAACCCCATCTGTCATGGTGAGTGCATTGGATTGTACTTGCCTTTCCTTCATCTCTCTTTCTTGAACTTCTGCATGCTGCTGGTTGGAAGATGCAGGGAGGAGGTGGGTGGAGCTAATGAGTTGGCGCGGAGGAGGAAGTTAAATCTTCCTGCTCACGCGCTGTGCATGCTGGGGCTCTAGTCCTATCCTCCTCATGACATCACTGGTTGCTACACGCCAAGCGGGCGGCAGAGCTAGCAACCATTTGGGCACTGAGCCAGCGGCTAATGGAAAAAGGGTCTGACCAGCCAGGGGTCCACCACCGGCTGTCAGTGAGTGACAGCAGTGATGTGAGGGATATTTTAGTGGGCATCAGATCAGTCCAGGGCCAGGGGGCTATTCCAGGACACTCTATTGTCCCGGAATGAAGGTGCCCGGGACCCGGGACAGACCTGCTCATTGCGGGAATGTCCCGGGCAATCCGGGACATGTGGGCACTCTAAGCCTGAGGGATGTTGCATCCTGCTGCTGTTCTGTTGCTGTCAGGAGAACCGAAGACCCGGGTGTCGTGGAATCTGTGTGCCAAGACACAGCAACGGAAGATACGGACACGGACTGTTCCTGTTGGGTGAGCGAGCACTTGCTTGTGAGGATAATATAGGATCTCTAGACCCAGTAACTGTTGTTCGGAACTAACGTTAGTGTTTGCAGTTGCACACCGGAGGGAAAGTGCATTGAATAACACTAGTAGATTTGTTCTGGGTCACCAAGTTATCACTTTCCTTTATTCTTGTGGATTACAAATTGTTCCCGAAATGCACCACCGTTTGCTAGCGAAGATCTTTCTCTGCAGAACTTTCACATAGTACAGTCTGGCCTGACTTAGTAGTAATAGCGACATTGCCGGGCGCCATCTTGCCCACGAGGGAGAAGAGCTGCAGCGGTGTTCGTTAGCTTCTTATTATAGAACTGTATATCTGTCTGTGTGATAAAACATTTCTTTCATTGCAGGGCTCTGCATATGTCTATGTATACTGTTTGCCTGCTTAACCATTATTTTCAGTAAAGTACTAGGGTTAAGTATATCAGTTGTTGGTGTCATTTACTGTACTAGAGAAACGGTTAGTATAGCTACGCCATACTGTTGTGTGCCTTTATTGTGGGATTGTGCTGCCACGAATCACAGGTTACACAATCCCATTATCCCCTACTGACTGTGCCAGGGGAGGGTAGAGCCAATTGCCGGGGGTTGACAGTGAGTGTTACAGGGCCCGAAACAAATCAAACCAGCGGCCTTCTTAGCTGGGGGGTATCGCTACACGTGGGGGCTCCGAGTCCGGGATTCCTGTACACCACAATCAAGCCTGCCAGAAGTACCGGCATGGATTGTTTAGAAGTGACCCGGTGGTGCGCATCAGTTGGCGCCACACCAGAGAGGGCTGTGGTTATTGAGCTTCCAGGGGAAGACTGGTCCGGAAGCGATGTAGAGCGGCTCATGGAATTGTTGTCCCCGAGTACCATTCCCAACTATTTCATATATGGACTTACATTTATAGGACCTTCGTTACTTTCTTACACATGTGCAGCACGTCCATACTGCATCTGATCATGCAGTATTACCCCCCCTTTGGGCACACACCATCTATATAACATGCCTTTTTATCCAGCAGAGCACAACATCTTATGTACACAGTATGGCAGCATGCACTTATTACTCATTGGTATCCCATCTACATTGCCCTTGATCATGTAGCATGTTTACACAATTCATGCCTTATATGACATGTGTTTCCATCCTGCATAGTCAACTGTTATATACCATGGCAGTTTATATTCATACTTATATTTACATTTAATACTATCTCCAGATCTTTGTGCAGTTTACTGTTCTTTATCCATAGCATCATTTGCAACTGCCATGCCCCTTGCTGTACACATGTTTTTATATACATGTACCCCCTTCTTTATAGATACACTGTGGTCCTTGGGGTGTCCAGCAATTACTGGCCAGGCTTTTTTCACAGACAGCACAGCCTATCCGGGTTTCTCGTGCGGCGTTGTCCGTGTGCCTCTCCCCCCCAGCTCCCGAGCCGGACCCTGGGTTGCCGCCGTCCTGATACACGGTGATATGCCTTTCAGTCCAGACTATGGTGAGTATCAGGTCTCCTTGTTTTTGACCTCCTCACCATCCCTCACACCTCAGAATATAATGTTGTCATATATTCACCATTACTTTTTCTATCTTACAACAGATATAACTGTGCATCTGCCCCTGAGGAAGCGAGGAGATCTCGCGAAACGCGTAGGGCTTACTTGATGCCCCATATATCGAACTGTTGACTCATGCTTATTTCCCATGTACTTTTTATATATGAGCTCATGTCATTATATTTTATATATTGTGTGCAATTCACTGGTCCACCTGACATTTATTTTCATTATGTATCTTTATGGATGTATTGTTAATGTTTTTTATCCATTTTCTGTACCCATGCTGTACACCTTGGCCACTATGCCTGGTGACATACTATTATTGTTGTCTCCAACTTGGTTTGCAGTCATGTTGTCATGAATAAATAGATTACATTACAAACTCTATGTCTTCATGTGCCTATCTCTTCCACCTCATATAAAGTCCCAGGGCGATTTCTCTTCTTTCTTGGTTCTTACAGGGATGGAGGTGGTGGAGCGGTTGCACCATTTCTCATTTTTCTCCCCATTTTTGGTTAGTTGATCTCAAACCAGATGGACAGATCTCTTTTACCTATGCACTGTTAGAATGGAGGGAAGAGATGCCTGAGAGTTTCAGAGGCCAGAGTGTGCAGTCCATAGATGAGAAGATATATCACTTGGTGCATGCGAAGGCTAAAAAGAAGGAACCTCCGCAGTCACCCACAATTCCCAGAAGTTCCAAAGACATGACAGCTTCAGGGACACCTCTAACCACTATAGGTCACCTCTAACCACTATAGGTCCTCTAAATGCATTAGGAGACTTAGTCACAAAGTGTCAGAGTAGCACGGTACATGTAGAAGCTGGGTACCGGAAGCTCAGGATTTTTTCAGGGAAGCAACCTGTACCACTCGGTGAAGAGGACTTGCCCAAATTATCCAAGAAGGATATAAGACGGGACCAGCTGGAAGACCCATTGGGAAAATTGGCTTTGGAAGCCCTGGAAGATCAGGATCTGGACAGACTCTTACAGGATCCCTCCAAGGAGGCCCACTTACTGCGCAAGGAATGGGACAGGTTGCAGGTGCATCAAGGGGTGGTCTACCGAAGGGGTCCCTCTGATGACCTGGAAGACAAGTGGCAACTATTCCTACCAGAGAAACACCGAAAGACTGTTATGATTGCCCTTCATGACAACCATGGCCACCTTGGGGCTGAGAGAACCTTTCAGCTCATAAGGAGCAGATTCTATTGGCCCTGCATGCGGGCTGAAGTGGAAGAATACTGTCACTCATGTGCTCGCTGCATACAAAGGAAGACATTGCCTCATCAAGCCGTCCCAATGGGCCACCTGCAAAGCCAAGGACCTTTGGACTTGGTATGCATTGATTTTCTTTGTCTGGAATAGGGATGAGCTCGGTGTTCGAGTCGAACATAAGTTCGACTCGAACATCGGCTGTTCGACCGTTCGGCGAACATCGAACGATTTGGGCCGTTCGCACCAAATTCGAGTGACGCAAACGGCCCACAATACACTGCGCCATCACAGTGCAATCCCGGCGCTGTGATTGGCCAAGCATGCACTGTGACCCCGCATGCTTGGCCAATCACAGCGCCGGCAGCTAGGAGAGCCATAATTGGCCACAGGCAGGTTGCCTGTGGCCAATTATAGCTCAGGGGGTTTAGCACACGCCCCACACTATAAAAGGCCGCCAGCGCGGCGGCCTTGTGTAGTGTGTTCCGGCGCCGGGAAAGAGTTACATAGGCAGGGACAGTGTCAGTGCTATTTGTACCTCAAACTTGTGTGTAGGGAGAGAGAAGGATAGGCAGGGAGAGTGTCAGTGTCATATTCTTTGCTAAACCTTGTGTGCAGGGAGGGAGAAGGATAAGCAGGGGACAGTGTCAGTGTCACATTCTTTGCTAAACCTTGTGTGCAGGGAGAGAGAAGGATAGGCAGGGAGAGTGTCAGTGTCATATTCTTTTTATTTATTTTTTATAAATCTTTTTATTTAATTTCTTAAACAGACAAAACATAACATAACATGACAACACATCATACACATTAAATCTAAAATATATTAGTAAAATAACACGATCCCATCACCTTGCATAGCAAAAAACAAGAAATAAAGAAATTATGATTATCACTATTATTTCCAATCATTTCTAACCACAAATATCCCATATAGGGAACATCCCTTCTATGAGTTGTTACCTCCCTCTATGTTAGATGCCGTATATGGCTTATCCAGCCACTTTGCCCAAACCTCATCATACTTACTAGGGTGACCCCTATTCCTATAGGTATCTCTGTACAATGGAAGATTATTATTAATCAATTGTTTCCAATATATAAACGGAGGAGGATGAGATTTCTTCCAATATAATGCAATAGATTTTCTTGCGTAGAATAATGTTGTATTAATAAATATTCGTTCGGTCTCTATAGGGGTAATATCCTCTACTAAGCCCAGCAAACAGACTGACATTGAAAACGGTAAAGGAGCAGAGGTAATAGAATTTAATAGATCCACTACCTCCATCCAAAATGTAACTATATATGGACAGGTCCAGAAGATGTGTGTGAAATCCCCTCGAGCTGCTCCACACCTCCAGCACTTAGAGGAACAAGCAGGATTTATCTTTTGAAGTCTATATGGCGTGATATATGCTCTGTGTATGAGTTTAAATTGGATAACACGATCCCTCAAGGAGACCAGAGATCTCAAAGGGAAATCCCACACACAGCTCCAGTCCTCCATACTCAAATCTGGTATATCTCGAATCCACCTAGCTCGAAGACTTTCTAATGGCAGGATAGAAATTAAAGTAAGATGAGAATAGAGTCTCAAGGTAGGCTTATCCAGACACTCAGACCTAAGTACTAACTCCAAGGTAGATTGTATCATCGTTAAACTATTCTGTGGAAACTCTGCATGAAAAGTATGTGAAAGCTGGTAGTATCTAAATAGATAAGAGCTAGGAAGATTAAACATTGAGGTTAGTGTAGAGAAGGTGGATAACCTCTGATCAGTAACCACTTGGACAAGTAATTTAATATTGTATTTGGTCCATGCAATAGGCTCTGGTGTTTTAAGGAATTGAGGAAGGGTAGGGTTTAGCCATAGAGGGACATTTGGAGAAATTGCTCCCTTTGGATAACCCTCACATCTAAGGCCGGCCTCCCAAGCTTGAATAGTATTAAGCATAGGAATAGTCACCTGATGAAGTGCCCTACGGCCCCTAAATAAGAGAACCTTGAGAGCTTTTACGGAACCTACTACTGCTGCTTCTAACCGGGTAGAAGAGTTATATAGATCTGGGTTTAACCACCATGCGGCCGTAACCAACTGAGTGGCCAAAAAATATTTGTATAGATCCGGAAAAGCTAGTCCTCCCTCTTCACAAGGCCGCATCAGAGTACTTAATTTATACCTAGGATTTTTTATCCCCGATATAAAAGATGAAAACAACTGATTTAGTCTTTTGAAAAAGGATACAGGGAGCCATTGAGGAGAATGTCTAAATAGGTACATGAATTTAGGTATAATTTTCATTTTTAAAAGATTAATACAACCCAATAGAGACAACGGTAGAGACTTCCATACTTTTAATTTAGACTCAGTATCTCTCAAAATTGGGGTCAGATTCAGAGACATAAATTCAGAAGGTTGACGAGAAATTACCACTCCTAAATACTTAAAATGATCTACCCACTGCAGTGGAGTATCCTTCATAGCCGTACTGCGAGCCTCCATATCTATTGGAAACAGCAATGACTTAGTCCAGTTTACCTTCAGCCCTGTAACCGTTGAAAATGAATCCAGTATATCCAAGGCCCCTTGTAACGAGGGGCCAGCATCATTTAAAAATAATAAGAGGTCGTCTGCATACAGAGCTACCCTCTCCTCCAGCCAACCGATCCGCAATCCCCTAATATTAGGTGAAGTACGTAGAGCCTCAGCCACCGGTTCCATAGCAATCGCAAAAAGGGCTGGAGAGAGAGGGCAGCCCTGACGGGTTCCCCTAAATAGTGAGAAGGAAGCTGACAACCCTCCTCCCATCTTTACTGCAGCTCTGGGATTCTTATATAAGACCTGTAACCATTTTATAAATACCGTTGGGAAGCCCATTCTGCGGAGTACTTCCCACAGAAAGGGCCACTCCAAGGTATCAAAGGCCTTCTCAATGTCCAGGGAGGCAATAACCCTAGATCCCATATTAAGATGTGAAGCATAAATATTGGTATATAATCTCCTCAAGTTCACATCAGTGGATCTGCCTGGCATGAAACCAGTCTGATCTGAATCAATGATATTAGACATCAACGGTTGTAATCGTCTGGAAATTAACTTTGTCAAAATCTTGAAATCTACATTCAAGAGTGCAATAGGCCTATATGAAGCACAGGAGGATGGGTCTTTCGGATGCTTGTAAATTAGGACTATATGAGCTTGACTCATTGAGTCTGGCATGGATCCCTCCTTCAGACAATCTGAGTAAAGAGAGGCCAGTACAGGAGATAAAAGCTCTCCATGAGCCCTATAGAATTCTATAGGAAGACCATCAGGCCCTGGTGACTTCCCCAATGAAAAGGAGCCAATAACAGAAAGGACCTCCTCCGATGTTATAGGACATACTAGCATCTCCCTCTCATTATCGGATAGCCATGCCAATGCGACTGAGTCCAGTAACTCTGCTAACTCAGTCGACTGAAAACTAGAAGGCAACTGAGATGTATATAATGTCTGATAGAATTGTCGAAACGTCTCTAAACTTTTAGGCTGTGTACGGACCGTATCTCCAGAAGTGGTATGTATTTCCAAAATCTGGGTACTAGATTGTTCATGTTTAGCTATCATGGTGTCATATTCTTTGATAAACCTTGTGTGCAGGGAGAGAGAAGGATAGGCAGGGGACAGTGTCAGTGTCATATTCTTTGCTAAACCTTGTGTGCAGGGAGAGAGAAGGATAGGCAGGGAGAGTGTCAGTGTCATATACTTTGATAAACCTTGTGTGCAGGGAGAGAGAAGGATAGGCAGGGGACAGTGTCAGTGTCATTGTTGCTAAGCCTCCTGCACCTTATACACCTGAAGTTAGCCTGTATTGCTGCGTTTTCCTGGTGTGTTACACCAACAGGCATTTGCAGCACTTACAGCGGGCGGAGTGTGCCTCCTGATCATATTACACCTGAAGTTAGCCTGTATTGCTGCTTTTTCCTGGTGTGTTACACCAACAGGCATTTGCAGCACTTACAGCGGGCGGAGTGTGCCTCCTGATCATATTACACCTGAAGTTAGCCTGTATTGCTGCGTTTTCCTGGTGTGTTACACCAACAGGCATTTGCAGCACTTACAGCGGGCGGAGTGTGCCTCCTGATCATATTACACCTGAAGTTAGCCTGTATTGCTGCTTTTTCCTGGTGTGTTACACCAACAGGCATTTGCAGCACTTACAGCGGGCGGAGTGTGCCTCCTGCACCTTATACACCTGAAGTTAGCCTGTATTGCTGCGTTTTCCTGGTGTGTTACACCAACAGGCATTTGCAGCACTTACAGCGGGCGGAGTGTGCCTCCTGATCATATTACACCTGAAGTTAGCCTGTATTGCTGCGTTTTCCTGGTGTGTTACACTAACAGGCATTTGCAGCACTTACAGCGGGCGGAGTGTGCCTCCTGATCATATTACACCTGAAGTTAGCCTGTATTGCTGCATTTTCCTGGTGTGTTACACCAACAGGCATTTGCAGCACTTAAGCCCTGTACACACGATCGGATAACCTATGGATTTTCGTCCGATGGATTTGACCATCGGAAATCCGATGAAACTGTTTTTTATCAGTCTTGGCCACACACCATCAGTCAAAAAACCGACCGTTCCAAACGCGGTGACGTAAAACACTCCGATGAGCCCAGAAAAATGAAGTTTAATGCTTCTGAGCATGCGTCGACTTGATTCTGGGGATGATGAGGTCACTGACTCCACGTGGGTGCCTAATAGGAGAGAGGAGGAGGAGGAGGAGGATGAGGAGGAGGCAAATCTCCAACGAGGCAGGATGCCCTCGGGGGGCCAGCGTAAGGGCAGCACACAGACGGAATCACACCGCAGAGCTCCGCCTGTGCAGGGCGCTGCCTCTGCCCGTTATTCAAAAAGTTCTTTGGTGTGGGCCTTTTTTGAGTCAAGTGCATCAGATCGCACAGCTGCTGTTTGCAACATATGTCTCAAGCGTATATCGCGTGGCCAAAACATCACCCGCTTGGGCACCACATGCTTGAGCAGACATATGTTGACCTGCCATGCAGCTCGTTGGCAAGCCTACCTTAAAGACCCACACCAAAGAACAAAGCGGACCTCTCCTTGCACCGCATCAGCTGGGATCTCCAACCCCACTATACCTTCAGTCCTCTCTGAAACCTGCACTGAGAGGAATGAAGGTGTAGAATTAGGTGTGTCACAGCCAAGTACTTGCGGGCACTCTGCTAGCAGTACACTGACGTCCGATTCTAGCAGGCAAATTTCCCTGCCCCAGCTGCTGGAAAGAAGTTCACTCCCAGCCATCCACATGCCCAGCGGTTGAATGCTAGCTTGGCTAAATTGCTAGCGCTTCAACTGCTGCCTTTTCAGTTAGTAGACTCGGCCCCCTTCCGTGAGTTTGTGCAATGTGCGGTTCCTCAGTGGCAGGTTCCCAAACGCCACTTTTTCTCACGGAAGGCGATTCCGGCTCTCTACCGGCATGTGGAAGGCAATGTCTTGGCCTCGCTGGACAGGGCAGTCAGCGGTAAGGTGCATATTACCGCTGACTCATGGTCCAGCAGGCATGGACAGGGACGTTACCTTTCTTTCACGGCCCATTGGGTCACTCTTTTGTCAGCTGGGAAGGATGCAGGACAAGGTGCAGTAGTGTTGGAGGTTGTTCCGCCGCCACGCCTCCAAAATGCTACTACTGGTTGTGACACACCTCTCTCCTCCACCCCCTCCTCTTCTTCTTCCTCCATGGCCTCTTCCTGTGCTTTGTCCTTGGAACCAGCGGTGCTCCGTAGGCGTTCAAGGGGCTACGCAAGTACGCAGGCAAAAAGATGCCCTGCCGTGCTTGCGCTGGTGTGTTTGGGGGACAGGAGCCACACTGGGGCAGAGGTTCTGTCTGCTCTGCAGGGGCAGGCCGAGAGGTGGTTGACGCCACGCCAGCTTAAGCCAGGAATGGTGGTTTGCGACAATGGCACCAACCTCCTCTCCACCCCCCGACAGGGACAACTGACCCATGTGCCCTGTGTGGCTCACGTCCTTAACCTGGTGGTGCAGCGGTTCTCGGGCAGGTACCCGGGCTTACAGGATGTCCTGAGGCAGGCCAGGAAAGTCTGTGTGCATTTCCGCAGATCTTATAATTGCCAGTGCTCGCCTGGCTGAGCTGCAAAAGAAGTTGAACCTGCCCAAGAACCGCCTTATATGTGACATGCCCACCAGGTGGAACTCAACGTTGGCCATGCTGCAGCGGCTGCACACGCAGCAGAGGGCCATCAATGAGTACCTGTGCGACTACGGCACCAGGACAGGGTCAGGGGAGCTCGGGTTTTTTTCACCACGCCAGTGGGGCATGATCAGGGATGCATGCACTGTCCTGGCACCATTTGAGGAGGCCACGAGGATGGTGAGCAGTGACAGTGCATGCATTAGTGAAACTGTACCTCTTGTCCACCTGTTGGAACATACGCTGCATGGAATAATGGACAGGGCACTTGAGGCAGAACAGAGGCAGGAAGAGGAGGACTTCCTTGCCTCTCAAGGCCCCCTTTACCCAGACAGTGTTCCTTCTGTCCCACCCATCGCACAGGAGGAGGAGGAGGATTGTGTCAGCATGGAGGTGGAGCCTGGCACTCAGCATCATCAGCAGCAGTCTTTTAGGGATGATTTACAGTCCCAAGAAACCAGTGGACTTGTACGTGGCTGGGAGGAGGTGGCTGCGGATCATGTCGTCCTTAGTGACCCAGAGGACTCCGGACCGAATGCCTCAGCTAACCTACGCTGCATGGCCTCCCTGATCCTGCAAAGTCTGCGGAAGGATCCTTGTATTCTTCGAATCAAGGAGAGGGACCATTACTGGCTAGCCACTCTCCTTGATCCACGGTACAAGGATAAGGTTGCGGACCTTATCTTACCGTCGCAGAGGGATCAGAGGATGAGACAACTCCGGGAGGCCTTGCAGGAAGGTCTGTGCAACGCGTTCCCAGAGACTGGGAGGTTACAAACTCCTGGTCCTGGACAACGAGTTGCTGAGGCTTCGGTCAGTCAAAGAAGGAGCGGTGGGGAAGGTGGCCGTCTGACCGATGCGTTCAGACAATTCTTTAGTCCGCAGCCCCAAGGTATGATCGGTTCCAGCAACCATCACCAGCGTCTGATATACATGGTGCAGGAATACCTAGGGGCAAGGTCAGACTTGGACACCTTCCCCACCGAAAATCCTCTGACTTACTGGGTCTTGAGGATGGATCACTGGCCAGAGCTTGCACAGTATGCAATTGAGCTACTGGCCTGTCCTGCATCCAGCGTTCTTTCAGAACGCACATTCAGTGCTGCTGGAGGATTTGTCACGGATCACAGGGTGCGCCTGTCCACCGACTCGGTTGATCGACTGACCTTCATAAAGATGAACCAGTCTTGGATCACCACCAGCTACCAAACACCTGAAGCTGATATAACAGACTAATTTATTTTCAAATGTCACATCCCTTCAAGACTGATGCTGAGAGACTGTCCTGTTATGTTGACTGACTATCCTCCTCCTCCTCAATGATCCAATTGATGATGATAGCTTGGAAGAACATTTCTGTTTCTGGGTGCCGCCACCAGTGGCTAAGGCCCAATTTTTCAGCTCCTGTTTAACAGGGGCATGTAATTAAATTTTTTTATGCAATGCTTTGCAGCAGGGCTCATTCCTGCACTCCAACTAGAGTATCTGGGAGAGGTTGCAGTGTCGTGGCACCAGCACCAGTGGCTAAGGCCCAATTTTTCAGCCCCTGTTTAACAATTTTTTATGCATGTAATTACAATTCTTGAT
Organism: Rana muscosa; assembly: GCA_029206835.1. Lineage (NCBI taxonomy): Eukaryota > Metazoa > Chordata > Amphibia > Anura > Ranidae > Rana > Rana muscosa. The sequence goes on from CM055117.1 coordinate 857,707,179, forward strand.
CTAATAATTCACAGCAGGGCCCATTCCTGCGCCCACCAAGAGTAACTGTGAGGCCTTACAGTGTTGTGTCAACACCACCACCACCACCACCAAAGGCCCAATTTTTCAGCCCCTGTTCAACAGGGGCATGCAATTACAATTCTTGATCTAATAATTCACAGCAGGGCCCATTCATGCGCCCACCAAGAGTAACTGTGAGGGCTCACAGTGTTGTGGCAACACCAACATGTAAGGGGCAAATTTCAGCTGAGTATATACGGCAGGCCCCTACTTTCAAACATCCAACTTACAAATGACTCCTCCTTGCAAACCGAAGGATACAACAGGAAGTGAGAGGAAATCTACCCCTAGGAAGGCAAATTCTCTCCTGTAAGAGTTAATATGGGAAAAAAGTGTCTCCTCTCCACTGATGCTTTATCACCAATTCTTGTTTCAATAAAAACCCCAAATTTTCAAAAAACATTTGTCATTAGGACGGAAAGTGAGGTGAACTGTTCTGAACAGGTGCACATTGCACAGACAGCAAAACAAATGTTACAGGGGTGATAACCCTTCCCTATGTTTTCCAAAAAGCTTAAAAATAGACTTTTTGGCTGGAGCTACACTTAAACAATGTACCTGTTCAAAATTACAAACAGATTCTACATAAGAACAAACCTACAGTCCCTGTCTTGTATGCACCGCCTGTATACGGCTGTTCAGAGTATATAGGGCCTTTTTTATTTTGTGTGCGGGGTTCCCCTTAATATCCATACAAGACCCAAAGGGGCTGGTAATGGGCTGGGGTAGGATGGGGGGCTGTGATGGGGTAGCTATGCCATTTTTCTTAAAGATTTTCATCCATATTACCGGGACCAGACATTACATTAAAGCCGCAAGCAGTTTTAAATGGCTTTTTTTCCTTTAGAAATGTAATTTTGTGCAAGGACAGTTCTAAACACGGGAAACACGTGGCACTTCACAGGCATACTTTAGACACCCCCCCAGGTACGATATTTAAAGGAATATTTGTTTTTTGTTTTTTTCACTTTATGCATCATTAAAATGACTGCTCCCGAAAAACGGCCGTTTTTAAAACTTTTTTTTGGATTGATACATGTCCCCTGGTGCAGAACCCGGGTTCCCAAACCCTTTTTAGGACAATAACATGCATAATAGTCGTTATAATTAGCACTTTAGATTTCGAACGTTCGCATCCATTGTATTTAATAGGGTTCTAAAGTTCGTGCGAACTTTCGGTCCGTTCGCGGGTTCTGGTGCGAACCGAACCCGGGGGTGTTCGGCTCATCACTAGTCTGGAACCTGACTTGGGGGGGAAATGGAAATGTTCTGGTGATAACCGACCATTTCACCCGTTACGCCCAGGCCTTTCCAACTAAAGACCAGAAGGCTTCCACTTTGGCCAAGATACTTGTAGAGAAGTACTTCGTACACTACGGATTACCTCAACGCCTTCATTCGGATCAAGGGAGGGACTTTGAAAGTCGGCTAATCCGGAAACGACTGGATTCCCTAGGGATAAAGAAGACCCGCACAACCCCCTATCATCCACAAGGAGATGCCCAACCGGAGAGGTTTAACAGGACTTTGTTGAATATGCTGGGAACCCTGAGCAGTGAGGAAAAGCAGCATTGGAGCAAGCATATAGCTACCATCATGCATGCCTATAACAGCACAACTAGTGATGTCACCGGGTACTCCCCTTACAGATTAATGTTTGGCAGAGAAGCAAGACTACAGCCTCGTACACACGGCCGAGATTCTCGTCGAAAAAAACATGTGGTTTTTTTCGACGAGATTCTTGGACAAGAAACTTGTCCCGGCCGAGTGTACACACGCTCGATTCAAAGAACCCGCGGTTCTTTGAATGGAGCGTACACGGTGACGTCATCGACTACGACGAGCATGCGCTCGTCTCATTCGATGCCGTCGCCGCCATCTTGGTATACCCTACCTATGCCTAGGAAGCTACCGCGCGAATGCGTCAAATTCATTTCGAACATGCGCGGGCTTCCGGGAGGACAGGTAAGTGTACACACACTCACTTTTCTCGTCGAGAAACATGCCGACGAGAATCTCGACGAGGAAATAGAGAGCAGGTTCTCTATTTTCTCGTCGAGATTACTTGTCGGTTTTCTTGACGAGAAACCATACACACGAACGAGTTTCTCTGCAAGACATCTCTACCAGCAAGTTTCTTGCTGGTTCTTGCCGAGAAACTCGGTCGTGTGTACGAGGCCTACCTGTAGATCTGGCCTTTGGTACCTCGCTAGACCACACGTCGGCTACTTCCCACAAGGGATATGTGGACCGGCTATGGAGAAGCTTACGACTGGCTTATGAGAAGGCACAGGCCACCTCTGACTAGTGATGAGCCGAACACCCCCGGGTTCGGTTCGCACCAGAACCCGCGAACGTACCGAAAGTTCGCACGAACGTTAGAACCCTATTAAATACAATGGATGCGAACGTTCGAAATCTAAAGTGCTAATTATAACGACTATTATGCATGTTATTTTCCTAAAAAGGGTTTGGGAACCCGAGTTCTGCACCAGGGGACATGTATCAATGCAAAAAGAAGTTTTAAAAACGGCCGTTTTTCGGGAGCAGTCATTTTAACCACTTGGCAACCACCTGCCGACAAATAACGTCGACAAGGTGGTTGCTTAACTCTGGGAGGACGTTATATAACGTCCTCCCAGAATCGCGCTCCCGCGCGCCCCCTGGGGGGCGCACACGGGAAACTCCGTGACCGCCGAGTCCAGAGGACCCGGCGCATCACAAATCGCGGTAAATCGCCGCTGATAGCGGCCGTTTACCACGTGATCGCTCCGTCAAATGACGGAGCGATCACTTGTAAACAGACCGGCGTCATGTGATGACGCCGGTTCCTCTCTCCCCTCTCTGTACCGATCGGTACAGTGTGAGAGGAGAGGGGGAGGGAGCAGATCAAGGCAGCAGCGCTGTGGGCTGGATCTGTGACAATTGCAGTCACAGATCCAGCCATCCATCCATCCCTGCTCAGCCATCCCTGGTGCAATACCCTGCCAATACTCTGCAAAATACCCTGCGCAATACTCTGCAAAATACCCTGCGCAATACTCTGCAAAATACTCTGCAATACCCTGGTGCAATACTCTGCAATACCCTGGTGCAATACTCTGCAATACCCTGCGCAATACTCTGCAATACCCTGCGCAATACTCTGCAATACCCTGTGCAATACTCTGCAATACCCTGCAAAATACTCTGCAATACCCTGCACAATACTCTGCAATACCCTGCGCAATACTCTGCAAAATACTCTGCAATACCCTGCGCAATACTCTGCAATACCCTGCGCAATACTCTGCAATACCCTGCGCAATACTCTGCAAAATACTCTGCAATACCCTGCGCAATACTCTGCAATACCCTGCACAATACTCTGCAATACCCTGCACAATACTCTGCAATACCCTGCACAATACTCTGCAATACTCTGCAATACCCTGTGCAATACCCCCTGTGCAATACCCCGTGCAATACCCTGCCATACTCCGCAATACCCTGCCATAGTCCGCAATACTCCGCAATGCCCTGCAATACTCCGCAATGCCCGGCAATACTCCGCAATGCCCGGCAATACTCTGCAATAACCACTTCCCGCCCGCCGGCCGTCATATGATGTCCTTGACTTTGTGCTGGGAATATCTGAATGATGGGAGCAGCTACAGGCATCATTCAGATATTAGCTTTTTCAGCCGGCGATTCCCTATACCATAAGAACAATCATAGCGGCTGTTCCGCCGCTTGATCATTCTTACGGGAGGCGAGAGGGGATGTCCCCCACCACCCCCGCCGCCCTCCGGTGCTTCTACCGACTCACCGCTACGATCAAAGCCAGGATTGTTGTTTTTTTTTTGTTTTTTTTTCAGGCTTCCCAGCCTAGAGGTGAGATGTGGGGTCTTATTGACCCCATATCTCACTGTAAAGAGGACCTGTCATGCCATATTCCTATTACAAGGGATGTTTACGTTCCTTGTAATAGGTATAAAAGTGATAAAAAAAATTTGGGGCGGAAAAACATGTCAAACTAAAATAAATAAAGTAAAATGAACAATAAAAAAATATATATTTTTTTAAAGCGCCCCTGTTCCCGTGAGCTCGCATACAGAAGCGAACACATACGTAAGTCCCACCCACATATGAAAACGGTTTTCAAACCACACATGTGAGGTATCTCTGCGAACGTTAGAGCGAGAGCAATAATTTTGGCTCTAGATCTCCTCTGTAACTCAAAACATGTAACCAGTAAAAATATTTAAAGCGTCGCCTATGGGGATTTTTTAAGTAGCGAAGTTTGGCGCCATTCCATGAGTGTGTGCAATTTTTAAGGGTGACATGTTAGGTATCTATTTACTCAGCGTAACTTCATCTTTCACATTATGCAAAAACATTGGGCTAACTTTACTGTTTTTTTTTTTAAGCACAAAACATTTTTTTTCCGTAAAAAACGCGTTAAAAAAATTGCTGCGCAAATATCGTGCGAGATAAAAAGTTGCAACGACCACCATTATATTCTCTAAGGTCTTTGCTAAAAAAACATATATAATGTTTTGGGGTTCTATGTAATTTTCTAGCAAACAAATGATGATTTTTACATGTAGGAGAGAAATGTCAGAATTGGCCTGGGTGCTCCAGAACGCCTGAAGGTGCTCCCTGCATGTTGGGCCTCTGTATGTGGCCACGCTGTGTAAAAGTCTCACACATGTGGTATCGCCATACTCGGGAGGAATAGCAGAATGTGTTTTGGGGTGTAATTTGTGGAATGCATATGCTGTGTGTGAGAAATAACCTGATAATATGACAATTTTGTGGGAAAAAAAAAGAGAAAAAAAAATCTTGATTTTGCAAAGAATTATGGGGAAAAATGACAACTTCAAAAAACTCACATTGCCTCTTTCGGAATACCTTGGATAGTCTTCTTTCCAAAAAGGGGTCATTTGGGGGGTATTTGTACTTTTCTGGCATGTTAGGGTCTCAAGAAATGAGATCGGCCGTCAGTACTTCAGGTGTGATCAATTTTCAGATATTGGCACCATAGCTTGTGGACTCTATAACTTTCACAAAGATTAAATAATATCCACCAATTTGTACTTATTTTTACCAAAGATATGTAGCAGTATAAATTTTGGCCAAAATTTATGAAGAAAAAATAGTAATTTGCAAAATTTTATAACAGAAACGAAAAAAAAATCATTTTTTTACAGAATTTTCAGTGTTTTTTCTCTTATAGCGCAAAAAATAAAAAACCCAGCAGTGATTAAATACCACCAAAAGAAAGCTCTATTTGTGTGAAAAAAAGGACAAAAAATTCATATGAGTACAGTGTTGTATGACTGAGTAATTGTCATTCAAAATGTGAGAGCACTGAAAGCTGAAAATTGGTCTGGTTATTAAGGGGGTTTAAGTGCCCAGTGGTCAAGTGGTTAATGATGCATAAAGTGAAAAAAAAAAAGTCAAATATTCCTTTAAATATCGTACCTGGGGGGTGTCTAAAGTATGCCTGTGAAGTGCCACGTGTTTTCCGTGTTTAGAACCGTCCCTGCACAAAATTACATTTCTAAAGGGAAAAAAAGCCATTTAAAACTGCTTGCGGCTTTAATGTAATGTCTGGTCCCGGTAATATGCATGAAAATCTTTAAGAAAAATGGCATAGCTACCCCATCACACCTCCCCCCCTACCCCAGCCCATTACCAGCCCCTTTGGGTCTTGTATGGATATTAAGGGGAACCCCGCACACAAAATAAAAAAGGCCCTATATACTCTGAACAGCCGTATACAGGCGGTGCATACAAGACAGGGACTGTAGGTTTGTTCTTATGTAGAATCTGTTTGTAATTTTGAACAGGTACATTGTTTAAGTGTAGCTCCAGCCAAAAAATCTATTTTTAAGCTTTTTGGAAAACATAGGGAAGGGTTATCACCCCTGTAACATTTGTTTTGCTGTCTGTGCAGTGTGCACCTGTTCAGAACAGTTCACCTCACTTTCCGTCCTAATGTAGGGTGACCAGATTTTTAAAATGAAATCCGGGGACATTTTTTTTTTTACTAGTAATGGCGGCAATCAGCGACTCTCTGCCCGCCGCTGCCGCCCGCCTCACAGCCTGTCAAGTCTTACTCTCCGGGCCCCGGCTACTACTGGGTGGGGAGCGGAGGAAGATCACTCCGCTAGGGAAGGCAAGGAGATAAGCAGGCAAGTGGCTGGCCGGGACTTGAGCCAAGGCAGAAGAACATGCGAGCGGAGCTGAATGGGCCCCCGAAACTGAAGAAATATTCCCTCCGCTCCGACCAGCACATGATCATCAGAAAGGGGCACTGATAATGAAAAAAAAAATACACCCCCCCTAAGCTAGTAGGAGCGGCGGAGTGGGGGGGTGTGTAATTCGGAATTTTATTTTTTTTATTCTGCACTGACTGTCTTTGAAATTGCCACAGCCCCTGTTCAAATCCAATCCGGGGACAAAACCGGGGACAGACTTGGTCCGGGGACAGTGTCCTCAATCCGGGGACTGTCCCCGGAAACCGGGGATGTCTGGTCACCCTATCCTAATGACAAATGTTTTTTGAAAATTTGGGGTTTTTATTGAAACAAGAATTGGTGATAAAGCATCAGTGGAGAGGAGACACTTTTTTTCCCATATTAACTCTTACAGGAGAGAATTTCCCTTCCTAGTGGTAGATTTCCTCTCACTTCCTGTTGTATCCTTCCGTTTGCAAGGAGGAGTCGTTTGTAAGTTGGATGTTTGAAAGTAGGGGCCTGCCGTATATACTCAGCTGAAATTTGCCCCTTACATGTTGGTGTTGCCACAACACTGTGAGCCCTCACAGTTACTCTTGGTGGGCGCATGAATGGGCCCTGCTGTGAATTATTAGATCAAGAATTGTAATTGCATGCCCCTGTTGAACAGGGGCTGAAAAATTGGGCCTTTGGTGGTGGTGGTGGTGGTGTTGACACAACACTGTAAGGCCTCACAGTTATTCTTGGTGGGCGCAGGAATGGGCCCTGCTGTGAATTATTAGATCAAGAATTGTAATTACATGCCCCTGTTAAACAGGGGCAGAAAAATTGGGCCTTAGGCACTGGTGCCACAACACTGCAACCCCTCACAGATACTGTCCAGAAAATGGGAGAGACAGAAGGAAGGAAGCCGCTCAGGTGTGGAAGTCCCTGGAATTACCTCCTCCCAGCAACCAAGGGTGCAGGCAAATGCAAGTGCAATTGAAGAAAAAAAGAAGGATCTTCTGGACGCAGCACTCCGGTTAAAAAGCCTTTATTCCAAAAAAAGGTTCAGGAAACCAAAAACACTCTGCACAACACAACAAACTGATCTAGTTTAGCTGACGCGTTTCACACTATTTAAAGTGCTTATTCATAGCTAGTTATTACACAAATGCTACCCAAGATATACCCTAAACAGGGGAAGTCATGTGATCCAACCCCAAGGTGAAAATAATTAGTTGATTAAAAGTTAATTAAACATAAAATGATTCAAGTGAAATGGGTGTGGTTCACTGACCACAATGAAAAAAGAGGATAGAAATGCCTCACCATATAACAATCTAAGCAGATATGTAAAAAATATATTTTTAAAAAGTATAATATATATAAAAAATATGTAATAAAGATAAGTGATATGGTGTGGAGTGGGAACAAAAAAATGTATCAATAAGAATAAATGTGAAAATCAAATAAAATGAATAAAAAATAGGGATGAGATTACTACCAATTAAAAAAGTGGTGTAATGTAAATGTACATCCAAAACATGTGTGACCATGTATGTAAATGCAAAAAAGAGAATATATATATATATATATAATATAAATATATATGTGCATATATATAAAAAAATTTTTTTTTTGGACATGTATAAATGAAAAAATGCAAAGCAACCTTAAAATTGATTAGGTGCACTGTGGAGTGCTTGCATTAATGTTACTAAGTCCGTGCTGATATGTGCATGTCTCTTTAGAGATATATCTATTTTTGAATTTTATTATTTTATTATTAATATTGATAATTTGTACAGTGAATTTAATGTGAATAAAAGAACAAATGTTCTATTTAAACTAATATCTGAACAGATTTGTATTAATATGTGAGTATATGTCTCTTTAAAAAATGCTTGAGTCTATATGTCTATTGGGATGGAAGTCATTCCTGAAAGTATACTGTGCATAAAGATGAACCACTACACAAACATGCAACGATAGCATATGTGTGCACATGTGTTTGAATATACTTGAAGTCACCGTTTTTGAGAACACCAAGTATGTAATTATGAAACAAAAATGTACCCATATGTGCACACCGGCATACAGCTGGGTGCACACACATGGGGAGCCCGATGAAAAAGCATCTAAAAACGCATATAAAAATGCCCCCGTTTGAATGCAAGCATTCAGCCGAATGCGCACACATGAGGAGCCCAATGTGAAAATGTATGTGTGTGTATATAATGGCTCCGAAACTGTGCGCTTTAGCTGAGATATGCATCCAAACATAGACATGTCGACGGAAAACCATCCGTTCAATTAAAGATGTACAAATAATTCTATGGGAACAATTCACACGGGAACAAATGTCTACATAAAAGAATTTGAAGAATGCCATGCTAACAAAAAAACCCTTCGGGTTGGATCCTGACTGATGAGAACATACCATGATGCCCACATAAACTTATGCACTCAATGAAATGTCAATGCAATACTACATCTACAGCACAATATACATACGGATGAAACATGGGCCATAAATCTTGTGTGTGCATTGGTTCCCGAGATGGAACTCTATATGTCATTTCCATATACAAAATAAACTCTATATGCCCAAGACAGTTCATGCTGTCGAAAATGACATAACCAAAACCAACATAAATTAAAAGGAATAAAGAGAGACTATAAAACACACAAATATATAATAAAACAATCTGATCATGATGATCTACCACTAATAGATGATTAGTGCAAAAGAAAGAGACCAAGTCCATGCAATTTCTTCCAAGCCAGGTGAATAATAGTTTGAGACTAAAAGAAATGGGGGAAGAAAAGGAAAAGAGAATGGTCCCAATGGAGTAGTAGAACTATCATGTTCCATATATTGTATGAGCAGTAATATAGAGACCATAAAGATTTAAACATGCAACAAGCAGTGAATATCATGGTAACTATATGAAACAAGATAAAATAAAAACTTCTGACAATAATCGGGTATAAACATGTGTGTACCCATGAGCATGTAATAGGGAAGGACAAAATGACAATCCGAGCCTAAATTCACATGCATGGGTAACCAATGTTAGAAACATCAGAGAAAATGCCTGGCATTGTGTCTGGCATTTTCTCTGATGTTTCTAACATTGGTTACCCATGCATGTGAATTTAGGCTCGGATTGTTTTTTTGTCCTTCCCTATTACATGCTCATGGGTACACACATGTTTATACCCGATTATTGTCAGAAGTTTTTATTTTATCTTGTTTCATATAGTTACCATGATATTCACTGCTTGTTGCATGTTTAAATCTTTATGGTCTCTATATTACTGCTCATACAATATATGGAACATGATAGTTCTACTACTCCATTGGGACCATTCTCTTTTCCTTTTCTTCCCCCATTTCTTTTAGTCTCGAACTATTATTCACCTGGCTTGGAAGAAATTGCATGGACTTGGTCTCTTTCTTTTGCACTAATCATCTATTAGTGGTAGATCATCATGATCAGATTGTTTTATTATATATTTGTGTGTTTTATAGTCTCTCTTTATTCCTTTTAATTTATGTTGGTTTTGGTTATGTCATTTTCGACAGCATGAACTGTCTTGGGCATATAGAGTTTATTTTGTATATGGAAATGACATATAGAGTTCCATCTCGGGAACCAATGCACACACAAGATTTATGGCCCATGTTTCATCCGTATGTATATTGTGCTGTAGATGTAGTATTGCATTGACATTTCATTGAGTGCATAAGTTTATGTGGGCATCATGGTATGTTCTCATCAGTCAGGATCCAACCCCAAGGGTTTTTTTGTTAGCATGGCATTCTTCAAATTCTTTTATGTAGACATTTGTTCCCGTGTGAATTGTTCCCATAGAATTATTTGTACATCTTTAATTGAACGGATGGTTTTCCGTCGACATGTCTATGTTTGGATGCATATCTCAGCTAAAGCGCACAGTTTCAGAGCCATTATATACACACACATACATTTTCACATTGGGCTCCTCATGTGTGCGCATTCGGCTGAATGCTTGCATTCACACGGGGGCATTTTTATATGCGTTTTTATATGCTTTTTCATCGGGCTCCCCATGTGTGTGCACCCAGCTGTATGCCGGTGTGCACATATGGGTACATTTTTGTTTCATAATTACATACTTGGTGTTCTCAAAAACGGTGACTTCAAGTATATTCAAACACATGTGCACACATATGCTATCGTTGCATGTTTGTGTAGTGGTTCATCTTTATGCACAGTGTGACAGCAGGAAGGTAAAGTCACCTGGTTGCATCCAGGGGGGTAGATATATTTCGCCCAGATTCAGGCTTTACGCCGACTTATACAACTAGGTGGAGAGTTGTATAAGCCCAGCTGAGGCTAGTGGGCTCATGGATGACTCATACCTCTAGGGAGAGTGTGGGGCGTCGTGCAGACAGGGAGTTGATGAGACCAGCTGAAGCTTGTCAGCTCATTTAGGCCTCTATAAGAACTCCCAGCTTCATTAGGTGTTAGCTCATGCCTGGAACCAGACCTGTGTGGACTGTCTAGGGAGAGTGAACCCCTGTGCGGTGAGACAAAGCCTGTGTGGCTATTTGCTTGGACATTTAAAACCAGGGACTTAGGGACTAGGACAGCACTAGGCTGATCCCAGTTGTTAGTTAGGAAACCTGTATGTTTAGTCAGAGGTCAAGTTGACCAGGATTTATTTTATTTATGTTTCTTTTGCTTTGCTGTGTTTTGTCACTGTAAATAGAAAATAAACCGCACCTTTTTGATTTTGAAAACCACAACCTCCGTTTGCTGGGCCTGTTTTTGTGTGGGGAGCCCATCCCGGGGGTCACACACACCCGCTGCCGAGCTAACCCCCTCACAGTTGGTGGAGAATGCAGGTAGTTTTTTTTAAGCCAGCATGGAGGAGATACTGAAACAGCTGGCTCTAGCAAATGCCAATCAACAGCAGACAAATGCAGGTTTGCAAAGGAGCCTTGCAGCCCAGCAGCAAGCTCATCAACAGAGCCTTGCAGCCCAGCAGCAAGCTCACCAACAGAGTCTGGAAGCTCAGCAACAAGCCCAGCAGCAATCTGAGGCCCGCTTCATAGACCTGTTACAGAAGCAAGAGCAGAGACTACAACAAATGGAAGCAGTAATGCAGCAACGTCCGCAGACCAGTGAGGAAAGCCGTCCCACTAATACCGCGTCCTTTGGGGTGAGTCGTTTATTGACAAAAATGACTGGAGAGGATGATCCAGAGGTATTTTTGACCACATTTGAAAGGACCGCTGAAAGAGAAAAGTGGCCTGAGGAGCAGTGGGCTGGACTGGTGGCTCCTCTGTTAACTGGTGAATCGCAGAAAGCTTACTATGACCTAGAGCCTAACCAAGCAAAAGACTATGTGATGCTAAAAGCTGAAATTTTGGCAAGGCTGGGTGTCACCCAGGCTGTCCGGGCTTAGCGTGTGCATAACTGGACTTTCCAGCTTGGAAAACCCCCCAGGTCTCAAATGTATGATCTCATTCACCTGAGCAGAAAGTGGCTACAGCCAGAGACTTTGTCCGCACCAAAGATTGTGGAACGTGTTGTAATGGATCGGTTTTTGAGAGCTCTTCCTACTGCCATCCAAAAGTGGGTAAGCCATGGAGACCCAGAGACGGCCGATGGTCTTGTGGATCGTGTGGAGAAATACTTGGCTACAGAGAACCTGACGGCCTCTTCCAGAGACACTCGGACTTTCCACCCTAAGACCAGACCATCCCCAGGGGCGGATAAGAGGATTCCAAGGGGTGAGGGTGGAGAGAGTGAGAGGGTGGGAGCTCTACCCCAAGTTTGGCGAGAACAGCCTGGGAAATCAGCGGCTCAAGAGGCGGCAAGAAGGATCGTTTGCTACCGCTGCCGGCAAGCGGGACATATTGCAGCCAATTGCCCGGTTATGGAGGAACCCATGCAGTGTGACTTTCTGACGGGCAGACGTCAGTCGCTGTGTGCGACAGTCGCATGCACTGCCATTCGAGGAACTGAGAAACATTTATGCAAAATGTGTGTTAATGGTAGAAATGTTGTGGTATTGCTGGATTCAGGTAGCCTTGTGACCCTGATAAAGGCTGAGTTAGTTAAAACAGAGGTCTTTGGGAATAGCAAGGTAGCTGTTATTTGTGTGCATGGGGACACCCGAGAGTATCCAGTGACTACAGTGTGTTTCGAGACCCCCAAAGGTACCCTCTCTCATCCAGTGGGCTTAGTATCTCAGTTACCGCATGACGCCATTGTGGGAAGGGATTTTCCGAAGTTCTGGGAACCGTGGGATGATCCTGAGCCCCCCACTGGTGCCCCTATGTACCAGGAATGTGATAGCCAGAACTCCCCTGAGAGTGGTGAGGACTCTCCGGAATTTCCCTTATCAGTATTGGCAGGGGAGACTCAAGAAACTGGAGAGGAGCCCACCTCCTCAGACGAAAACCTACCGTCTGTGGAGTTTTCTGATCTTGAGGTTCACAGGGAAAACTTTGCCACAGAACAGTTGAAAGACCCCGCCCTAATAAAGGCACGGGAAAACGTAGTGAAAATAGATGGCGAGTTAGTGAACCCAGATAATACCTGCACTTACCCATACTTCAGCGTAGAGAAGGACCTACTGTATCGGGTGGCAAAAAGGGCAGAAGAAACCGTTGAGCAGCTTGTGGTGCCCAAACCTTACAGGAAGTTGGTGTTGGAGTTGGCCCATGGGCACATTCTTGGAGGTCATCTGGGGACAGAGAAAACCCGAGAGAGGGTATTACAGAGATTCTATTGGCCGGGGGTGATGAAGGACATAGAAAATTATTGTTCCTCCTGCCCTGTGTGTCAGAGGTCGGCCCCGATGCCACATTTCCGTAGCCCGCTGGTCCCTCTACCCATCATTAAGGTCCCGTTTGAGAGGATCGCCATGGATTTGGTAGGGCCTATAATCAAGTCCGCTAGGGGGCACCAGTACATATTAGTTATAATGGACTATGCCACCCGTTATCCAGAAGCGATCCCTCTCCGAAATACCTCGGCCAAAACCATAGCCAAAGAGCTATCTCTTGTGTTTAGCCAGGTGGGTATTTGTAAAGAACTGCTTACGGACCAAGGTACACCCTTTATGTCCCGGGTTATGAAGGAGCTGTGTAAATTGTTCAAAGTGACGCAATTACGTACATCTGTGTATCACCCCCAAACCGATGGGCTGGTTGAAAGATTCAACAAAACCCTAAAACAAATGTTGAAGAAAGTGGTGGATAGAGATGGAAAGGATTGGGACTGTCTACTTCCTTATCTGATGTTTGCTATTAGGGAGGTTTCCCAATCCTCTACGGGATTCTCCCCCTTTGAGTTACTGTATGGGAGACACCCAAGAGGGCTGTTGGATATTGCCAAGGAAACTTGGGAAAGTGAGAGTTCTCCCCACAGGAGTGTGATTGAGCATGTCGCCCTGATGCAAGACCGAATTGCACAGGTAATGCCCATCGTGAAGGAACATTTGGCCCAAGCGCAGTTAGCACAGCAGAGAGTGTACAACCGTGGAGCCAAGACCCGTACCTTTTCCCCGGGGGATAGGATACTGGTACTTGTCCCTACGGTTGAAAGTAGATTCCTTGCCAAATGGCAAGGCCCCTATGAGATAATGGAAAAAGTGAGCGAAGTGAATTACAAGGTCAGACAACCAGGAAGGCGAAAGCCCGAACAGATCTATCACGTTAATCTGTTGAAAGCCTGGAGGGATAGAGAGTCCCTAGTCGCAGACACTTGGTCACCAGCTCAAACTGGTTGCGTGATTCCTGAGGTTGGAATAGCAGCCACCTTGTCACAACCCCAACAACAGGAGGTTAAGGAGTTTGTGCTTCGCAACAAGGAGGTATTCTCTGAGCTGCCGGGACAAACATCTGGGGTAGAGCATGACATCATTACCCCGCCCGGTGAAAGGGTGAAGTTAAAACCCTATCGGATCCCAGAGGCCCGACGGGAGGCAATACGGGAGGAAGTACAGAAAATGCTGAACTTAGGGGTGATAGAGGAGTCCCAAAGTGATTGGTCTAGTCCCATTGTGTTGGTGCCTAAACCGGATGGGAGCTGGCGATTTTGTAACGATTTTCGTCAGTTGAACAAAGTTACAAAATTTGACACCTACCCCATGCCACGTATAGATGAGTTGATCGACCGGCTGGGAACAGCCCGATACATGACGACTCTTGACCTCACAAAAGGGTATTGGCAAATCCCCCTGGCCAAGTCGGCCAAAGAGAAAACCGCATTTGTAACCCCAGACGGGGCGTTCCAATATAAAAGAATGCCGTTCGGGTTACAGAATGCGCCGGCCACATTCCAGCGGAAAATGGACCAGATGCTGAGGCCCCATCGGAAGTATGCTGCGGCTTACCTGGATGACGTAATTGTCCATAGCACAGATTGGGCCTCACATCTGCCAAAAGTGCAAGCAGTCCTGGACTCTGTTCGGGAAGCGGGGTTTACGGCTAACCCCAAGAAGTGTACCATTGGGCAGGAGGAGGCCAAATATCTTGGGTACACCATTGGGAGGGGAGTAATAAAACCCCAACTCAACAAAGTCGAGGCCATCCAGAGTTGGCCACGTCCCAACAGCAAGAAGCAGGTACGAGCCTTTCTGGGAATCGCTGGGTATTATCGGCGATTCATTCCCCACTTTGCTTCTAAGGCTGTGCCCCTAACCAACCTGACGAAGGGGAAAGGGTCGGTCATGATTAAATGGACCCCCGAGGCTGAGGCAGCATTCCAATTCTTGAAACAAGCCTTATGTAGCCAGCCAGTGTTGTACTCACCCGACTTCTCTAAAGACTTTGTCGTACAAAGTGATGCGTCAGATGTGGGGTTAGGAGCAGTATTGTCCCAGGTCTGGAACGGGGAAGAGCACCCAGTCATTTACCTCAGCAGGAAGTTGAAGTCCCATGAGGTAAATTACGCCACCGTTGAAAAGGAGTGTTTAGCGGTGAAGTGGGCTCTAGATTCCCTTCGGTACTACCTGCTAGGTAGGCACTTTGACATGGTTACGGATCACGCTCCGTTAAAGTGGATGGCTCAAAACAAGGAAACAAATAGAAGAGTGAATAGGTGGTTCCTGGCCCTCCAGGAATTCAACTTCACAGTAAAGCATCGCCCTGGCGTTCAAATGGGGAATGTGGATGCTTTGTCTCGAGTACATGAATGCCTGATTGCTGGTGTTCCAACCCCGAGGTTAAAACAAGAGGGGGGTATGTGACAGCAGGAAGGTAAAGTCACCTGGTTGCATCCAGGGGGGTAGATATATTTCGCCCAGATTCAGGCTTTACGCCGACTTATACAACTAGGTGGAGAGTTGTATAAGCCCAGCTGAGGCTAGTGGGCTCATGGATGACTCATACCTCTAGGGAGAGTGTGGGGCGTCGTGCAGACAGGGAGTTGATGAGACCAGCTGAAGCTTGTCAGCTCATTTAGGCCTCTATAAGAACTCCCAGCTTCATTAGGTGTTAGCTCATGCCTGGAACCAGACCTGTGTGGACTGTCTAGGGAGAGTGAACCCCTGTGCGGTGAGACAAAGCCTGTGTGGCTATTTGCTTGGACATTTAAAACCAGGGACTTAGGGACTAGGACAGCACTAGGCTGATCCCAGTTGTTAGTTAGGAAACCTGTATGTTTACTCAGAGGTCAAGTTGACCAGGATTTATTTTATTTATGTTTCTTTTGCTTTGCTGTGTTTTGTCACTGTAAATAGAAAATAAACCGCACCTTTTTGATTTTGAAAACCACAACCTCCGTTTGCTGGGCCTGTTTTTGTGTGGGGAGCCCATCCCGGGGGTCACACACACCCGCTGCCGAGCTAACCCCCTCACAACAGTATACTTTCAGGAATGACTTCCATCCCAATAGACATATAGACTCAAGCATTTTTTAAAGAGACATATACTCACATATTAATACAAATCTGTTCAGATATTAGTTTAAGTAACGGAAAATTGAATACTCACCTTTCCGTAATTTTCCTTTCCTGGTGCCGACCCATGGCAGCATACTAATGGTTGATGGCTCCGCCCCCGGTCAACCCCCAGGACCACGTAACTCTATAAAAGAAAGAGTTACTCCCCCCTTCAGACATTCTTTGTAACTAGACTTCAGAACTTTAAGGATTATAGCAGGGAGGGTGCATGCTGCCATGGGTCGGCACCAGGAAAGGAAAATTACGGAAAGGTGAGTATTCAATTTTCCGTTTTCCTGGTGCCTTCCATGGCAGCATACTAATGGTAAATAACTCGCTTATAGGGAGGGAACTGCGATAATAAATTTTTTTAATGGATTTTTGAAAGTGATAGTTCCAGAGTCCTTTTCCCAAAGTCTCGGGAGGTAAGGACCGCAGGATCCAAGCTATAATGCGACATAAAGGTATTGAACGATGACCAGCTAGCCGCTCTACAAATTGTCTCCGGGGAGACCCTAGCCATAGCCGCCCAGGATGATGCGATTCCTCTTGTTGAATGTGCATTCACCGCGTTTGGAACTGGAAGACCACTAGCCCGGTATGCCCTTTGAATTATCTTCACGATCCAACTGGCTAATGTTGTTTTAGAAGCTGCCAAGCCTCTTTTGGTGCCTTTGGGGATAACAAAGAGTCGTTGATCCCTTCTGAACTGCTGTGTCAGCTCCAAATAACGCTTTAGAGATCTGGCCACGTCCAGTTCATGTAGTTTTGAGGAGGATGGATCCTCTCCGAAAGCTGGGAGTACCCACTCCTGGTTGGAATGGTAGACTGAAGGCACTTTGGGGACAAATTGATGGATAGGCTGTAGGACTACCCTGTCCGGAAAAAAAGTGACGTAGGGCTCCTCTGCCCCTAGGGCTTGTATCTCTGATACTCTTCGACCCGAGGTGACAGCGATCAGGAAAACCGTTTTGCCGGTGATATCTTCCAAGGAGCACTCCTCTGTGGGTGTAAAGGGAGAGCTTGCTAAGGCGTTAAGAACAACTGTTAGGTCCCATTTGGGATACAGCGTTTTCCTGGGAGGACGTAATCTTAACACCGCCTTCAAGAAACGTTCCACCAAGGGGTTTAGTGCCCAGCGTGTGTCTGTAAAGGCTGACAGGGCTGAAATATGCACTTTTAGCGTGCTGAGACCTAAGCCTAGGTCCAGGCCATTTTGCAGGAAAAGTAGGATATCTTGGACCCCAGGATTCAGAGGGTTGAAATGATTCGTTTCGGCCAGTGTAGAGAATTTTTTCCATATTCTGCAGTAGGTGGCATTAGTGGATGCCTTTCTTGCCTGTAATAACGTTTGTACCACGTCCCGAGAGCAACCTAGGTCGCCCAACCTCCTCCTTTCAACTTCCAGGCCCTCAAGTCTAGGATCTCTGGGTGCGGGTGTAGAAAAGCGCCTTGAGATAGCAGCTTGCTCGTGGGTGGGAGGGGTAATGGGTTGCCCAGGGCCATCTCTACTAAGAGCGGAAACCACGGTCTTCTCGGCCAGTAAGGAACAACCGCCAGGATGGTGACCCTCTCTAGAGTCAGTCGCTGGAGAAACCTGAGGATTAAGGGTGTCGGAGGGAAGGCGTAGCCTATCTGGAATTCCCATGGTTGGACTAGAGCATCCGCCCCTGTCGACATCGGAGATGGTGACCTCGTGAAGAAGAGAGGTGCTTTCGCGTTGTGCGGAGACGCAAAGAGATCTATCTGGGGATGCCCCAACTGTTGGCATATCCAGCTGAAAACCTGTGGATCCAACGACCATTCGTTGTTGGATGTGAAGGATCTCGAGAGATGATCTGCCAGCTGATTCTCGGGGGCTGGAATGTAGGTAGCCTGGAGATCTAATAAATTCTTCTCGGCCCATGCAATAATTGGGGCTGCTTCGCTGGCTAGTGTATTGCTGTGTGTTCCCCCTTGATTTTGGATATAGGCTACTGCCGCTCTGTTGTCCGTTTGTAATAGCACGGATTTTCCCTTGAGGAGAGGAGCCAAATGCAGGATTGCCATCCATGCTGCCCTTAGTTCCAGGATGTTGGATACCATCCCTTCCGCATTGAACCTCCATCTGCCCTGAACCAGCTGATCTTGGAGGTGTGCCCCCCAACCCAGCTGGCTTGCGTCTGATGTGATAATGGTCCATGAGATTGGGCCGAGAGGACAAGCAGCTAGTAGATTCGGAGACCTCGTCCACCACCAGAGGCTGGACTTCATCGAGGGAGTGATGGCTATCCTCTGACCGAGACGCTTTCTCCTCCACTGCTTCAGAAAACCTTGTTGAAAACCCCGTAAGTGGCTTCTGGCCCATTTTACCATCGGTATGCAGGCCGAGAGGGACCCTAGAAGGCTCAGGCAATCTGACGCTGGCATAGCGTGACTCCCCAATGCATGCTTCACCTTCTGCACCAACACCGGAATTTTGGCTGGTGGAAAGGACACTGACTTCCTCGGTGTGTTGAATAAGGCACCTAGGTATATCATTTTTTGTGTAGGTACAAACTGACTCTTCGAGTGGTTGATTAGCCATCCGAATTGTGTCAAGGTGTTCAAGACCATCTGCAGGTGCGACTGTAGAACTTCTCTGTGCTGAGACAGAATTAATATGTCGTCCAGATAGTGTAGGACTCGTATGCCCTTCTCCCGAAGGGGGGCTAAGATGGCTACCAGAACTTTGGTGAAGGTTCTGGGTGCTGATGAAATCCCGAAGGGGAGACACTGGAACTGAAAATGTAGGTTGCCTATTTGAAACCGTAGAAAATGTTGAAAGTTGTAGTGGATGGGGATGTGCAGATATGCGTCCTGGAGGTCTACAGACACCATCCAGTCCCCTGGCTGTACTGAAAGGATTACCGTGTTCAGAGACTCCATCTTGAAGTGTTCTACATAAAGGTACCTGTTTAGCCTTTTCAGGTCTAAAACCGGTCTCCAGCCCCCCGTTTTTTTGGGGACCAAGAAGACTGGGGAATAGAACCCTAAGTGCTTTTCCGATTCCGGAACCGGTAGGATTGCCCGTTGAGATAGAAGTATTTGCACGTATTGGACAAGTGTTTCCCTCTTTTGTTTTCCGGCTGGTATCTTGGTTGATTGGTAGGAGAAGGATGGAGGGCGGCATCTGAATTTCCAGAAATGTCCCTGAAGGACTGTGGATACCGCCCACTGGTCTGTACAATTTTCCACCCAAACCCGGGCAAAGGATCTGAGTCTTGCTCCCACTGGCCCGGCTTGGGTGGAGGGCGTGTCAAAAGGACTTCTGGTTTTCTATCGCCAGTGTAGGGGCCTTTGACTTTAGTTTGAGGAAAGAGGCCTGTGAGCCTTTCCAGTCCCTTCTGTATTGTTTACCCGGGCGATAAGCCCTGGAGTCTCTTGATCTCTGTTGGAAATTTGCCTGCGGAGTAAACTTCCTCCTTCTGCTCCTATCCTGGGGAATAAGACCGCTTTTCCCGCCTGTGACTCTGGATATTGCCATATCCATTTTATCTCCAAATAAGGACTTCCCGTCATACGGGATGCGACACCATGACTGTTTTGACGACGGGTCTGCTGACCATGGCTTAAGCCATAACGCTCTCCTGGCTGTGATAGAGTAAAGCATTGCTCTGGAGGAGCATCTTAGAACGTCTATGGCTGCTTCCGCCATGAAATCAGAGGTCAGCTTCAATTCATCTAGAGCTTTAATGATTTCTTCAGTATCTAGGCCACGTCTGAGGGCCAATTCAATATTATCTGTCCACACCCTGGTGGCTTTGGAGATTGAGGATAGGGCCACCGCCGGTTTGCAGGCTCCCCCCGATGCTTGGTACACTTTTTTCAGATCGGCGTCTATTCTGCGGTCTAGGACGTCTCTAAAGGAGACTGCGTCTTCTAAAGGTAGTGTTGTATTCCTAGCCAGTCGCATGACAGATGCATCTACTGACGGGACGGCATCAAAAATCTGAGCATCTCCTTCCGTTAGTGGGTAGAGTTTGGAAAAGCGGTTGAAGGCAAAGGGTCGTTTATCTACCTTCTTCCACTCCTCCAATACCACCCCCTTAATCTCCTCTATTAGGGGAAAGGCTGATTTCTTCCTGGCCAAATGTGGGAAGTATTTTCCTGCTTTATGTGGAGGTTCAGGATCTTCCTCCCACTGAATTGCATCCTTAACTGCACCAATAAAGGGTTCAATTAACCCAAAGTCGAAGGTCGATGTGCCCTCTTCTGGTATATATCCGTCATCTTCCGAATTGAGCTCAGAATCAGGCTGGAGACTAGCTGTCTCCGCTACCCTTTGTTCAACAAGTGGGGTGGATTGATCCTGGGATGAGGCCAATTCCCTGATGGTGTCCTTGACTAATTCTTTGATTGAGCCTATGGACCCTTGTCTGTCGACCGTAGCCTCCAAAAAACACTGGCCACAGGCTAGCTTGTCTGGTAAGGCTTGCTTGCCGCATACCCAGCAATCCTTCCTCCCTGGTTGCAAAGACTTGCGCTGGGAGTCGTGTCTACTTGAGGAGTGGCGGGGTGACCTTCGGTCACTACGGGAAGCATGGGTTGAGGGTGAGCGACCCGAGCTTCTATGTCCCCCCGAACGTCCGTCACGAGAACTTCGATGAGAAGAAGTGCGGGCTGCTTCACGGCGTGGGCTATAAAGAAACAAAACAACTGGTGTTTCTATATATCCTCTAAAGTAGTAGTGCTCTTTGAATGGAAACAACTTACCTAACGTTGCAGCCCTTACCTAGTGGTATGTTGAGGATCTTTTTGATGCGGCAATACTGGGGCAGCTGTGTAAAATTTTTTAGCTAGTCAATACAGCACCGTGCAATGTCAGCGAATGTACATTTATATGTTTACCATCATTACGCTGCAAAATAACATTTTAGCATTAACACACAGGTAATTACCTTGGCTGGGTTCCATCTGGCATGTAGAATAGTTAATACTCACAGCAAGGTGTATTTTCTGACAATCTGCCATTTGATTGTGGTCCCAGGCTATTTAAATAGGATTTTTTGCTTGGGTGTACCAAGATGGCCGCCGCGCGACTTCCTCCGGCTATTGCGCATGCGCGATTGCGTCATGCCGTGACTCCGCCCCCCGGACGAGTAAAGCTAGGTTGTGTGGGGCGCGCGAAGCGTCCACACTAGCCATAGGCATTTGCAGAAAGCAGACATTTAAATGCAGCAGTGCTAAGCTGCTTAAAGAGATCATTACCCGGGTAAAGCAATGTGTGACCCGAGGATTGTAACTGCCGCTGAGGAGAAAGTATGCTCCTGTGTGCCCTTCATGCCCAAAAAAAGATCCACAGAAAAAGGGGCTCCCACACTTATATGGCGCATTTAGCAGCCCAAGATGCGGGACTCCGTACTGCAGGAGAGCATGAACCTGCAACGGTAGCACCATGAGACGGTGAGGTAAGGCTGAATAGTGATCCTGTAGGGATTGAGGACAGGAAAAAGAATGTCTGAAGGGGGGAGTAACTCTTTCTTTTATAGAGTTACGTGGTCCTGGGGGTTGACCGGGGGCGGAGCCATCAACCATTAGTATGCTGCCATGGAAGGCACCAGGAAAGAACATTTGTTCTTTTATTCACATTAAATTCACTGTACAAATTATCAATATTAATAATAAAATAATAAAATTCAAAAATAGATATATCTCTAAAGAGACATGCACATATCAGCACGGACTTAGTAACATTAATGCAAGCACTCCACAGTGCACCTAATCAATTTTAAGGTTGCTTTGCATTTTTTCATTTATACATGTCCAAAAATTTTTTATATATATGCACATATATATTTATATTATATATATATATATATATTTTCTCTTTTTTGCATTTACATACATGGTCACACATGTTTTGGATGTACATTTACATTACACCACTTTTTTAATTGGTAGTAATCTCATCCCTATTTTTTATTCATTTTATTTGATTTTCACATTTATTCTGATTGATACATTTTTTTGTTCCCACTCCACACCATATCACTTATCTTTATTATATATTTTTTATATATATTATACTTTTTAAAAATATATTTTTTACATATCTGCATAGATTGTTATATGGTGAGGCATTTCTATCCTCTTTTTTCATTGTGGTCAGTGAACCACACCCATTTCACTTGAATCATTTTATGTTTAATTAACTTTTAATCAACTAATTATTTTCACCTTGGGGTTGGATCACATGACTTCCCCTGTTTAGGGTATATCTTGGGTAGCATTTGTGTAATAACTAGCTATGAATAAGCACTTTAAATAGTGTGAAACGCATCAGCTAAACTAGATCAGTTTGTTGTGTTGTGCAGAGTGTTTTTGGTTTCCTGAACCTTTTTTTGGAATAAAGGCTTTTTAACCGGAGTGCTGCGTCCAGAAGATCCTTCTTTTTTTCTTCAACCTCACAGATACTGTACTTGGAGCACAGCAATGAGCCCTGTTGCAAAGTATTGCATCAAAAATTGTAATTACACGCCCCTGTTAAACAGGGGCTGAAAAATTGGGCCTTAGGCACTGGTGCTGGTGCCACGACACTGCAACCTCTCCCGGATACTCTAGTTGGAGTGCAGGAATGAGCCCTGCTGCAAAGCATTGCATAAAAAATTGTAATTACATGCCCCTGTTAAACAGGGGCTGAAAAATTGGGCCTTAGCCACTGGTGGCGGCACCCAGAAACAAAAATGTTCTTCCAAGCTATCATCATCAATCGGATCATTGAGGAGGAGGAGGATAATCAGTCAACATAACAGGACAGTCTCTCAGCATCAGCATCAGACTTGAAGGGATGTGACATTTGAAAATAAATTAGTCTGTTATATCAGCTTCAGGTGTTTGGTAGCTGGTGGTGATCCAAGACTGGTTCATCTTTATGTAGGTCAGTCGATCAACCGAGTCGGTGGACAGGCGCACCCTGTGATCCGTGACAAATCCTCCAGCAGCACTGAATGTGCGTTCTGAAAGAACGCTGGATGCAGGACAGGCCAGTAGCTCAATTGCATACTGTGCAAGCTCTGGCCAGTGATCCATCCTCAAGACCCAGTAAGCCAGAGGATTTTCGGTGGGGAATGTGTCCAAGTCTGACCTTGCCCCTAGGTATTCCTGCACCATGTATATCAGACGCTGGCAATGGTTGCTGGAACCGATCATACCATGGGCGTCCGCTGAAATTTTTTCAGGGAGGGGCGATTCGGCAGCGGCGATAGTCGCATTTAACCCTTTCTTCGACCACTAGCGGGGGTTAAAATCGCGCCCCCCCACGTTAAAATGTAAAAAACAGCCATTGTGCCCCCTGCATCTTTCAATATCTCTTTGTCACTACTGTGTACCCCCTCTCCACAACTGCACCTCTGGACCCCTTTACGTTACACAGCACCCCACAGCTCTGGACCCTTTTACATTACACAACCCCCTGCACCTCTGGACCCCTTTACATTACACAACCCCCTGCACCTCTGGACTCCTTTACATTACACAGCACCCTGCACCTCTGGACTCCTTTACATTACACAGCACCCTGCACCTCCTGGACCCCTTTACATTACACAGCACCCTGCACCTCCTGGACCCCTTTACATTACACAGCACCCTGCACCTCCTGGACCCCTTTACATTACACAGCATCCTGAAGCCTTTGGACTTCTTTACATTACACAACCTCCTGCACCTCTGGACTCCTTTACATTACACAACCCCCTGCACCTCTGGACTCCTTTACATTACATAACCCCCTGCACCTCTGGACGCCTTTACATTACACAGCATCCTGAAGCTTTTGGGTTCACACTGGTGTCCTGAAGTTTGTCGCAGTGCTGGGGTATTGACAGTTTTTCTGCATTTTATCCCCATTTTTAGCTGCAGTCCCACAGACTTCTATTAGCTTGTGTAATTTTACTGTGTTTTCTGAAAGCACACCAAAGATGCAGTATAGAGAACATTTGGTGCGCTTTCAGAAAATGTTGCAAAAATGTGAAATCTAATAGAAGTCTGTGGGACTGTAGTGAAAATGGATGTAAATGCAGGAAAACTGTGTATACACCAGCACTGCCACTGAACCACAGTGCATCAGTGTGATCCCACTTGAGTCCTGGTTCACATATATGCGATGCAATGATCAGCGCGATTCCAGTGTGGATTCCTGCATTGCATGTTGCTTGTCGGCCGTTTACGCTGCCCTTTGCAAACTGTTATGGGTGTCAATGTAAAATTAATGACCCCCCAGATCAGTTTGCAGATTGCAGTGAGAACTGTGAAATAGTGCAGGAATCGGATTGCATAGGTGTGAACACCCATCCACACCGATACCAGTGCGGAGCAAAAAAAAAAAAGGGTCTTGCACCAATCGCTTTTGGTGCAAATGCGATTTCAGCCATACAGTTTGTTTGGTTGAATTTGCATCGCACAGACATCGCATGTGATTTGCACAGTAATGCAGGGCAAATCACATGCAATGTCTATGATCACACACTAGTGAAAACCCTGGCTAAAGGAACATGATGGGGCAAACTATCAGCATAGAGTTAATGAAAGACTCTGCTGGAGGACAACAGAGGAAAGAGGGGGAGTGAAAGATTTGGGAGAGAGAGAGGGCAGAGTCTGGACACAGTGACAGTGCTGATACTGTAACTCACTTGATGTTCCCAGGATGCTCAGTCTCACACTAGATCAGTCGGCAGCTCTTTAGCTGTCTTCTACTTGTTTAAATGTTCCCGCCCCCACATTCCTTTCAGACGGGCTGCACAGAGCATGGACAGGAGACAGAAACAGAGGGGAGGGGGGAGGCAGAGCCCATGCAGACTCTTCCATTCCTGTGGAGAGGGGGGGGAGTTGTACTCGCTGAGCTCTTAGAATTTAACAGAGAGTGAGATGCAGAGTAGTGTGTGACAATGGGTCAGTCCGCCTGAGCTGTCAGCATATCACATGGCTGCATTACCAAGCTCTCACTCTTTCATACAGGGGAGGATGGGGGGGCCGTCTGACACCCCCCCCTAATGTGTGTCTCCCGGGGCGGTGGAGAGCAGCCCCAGCCAGCAGGCAGCAGACTTAGAAAAAAAAAGTCTACGGCTGCCGCAGCAGCTATCACAGGGGGCAAGTGTCACTGTCTAATCTTAGGATTCTAGGGGGGGGGGCAAACGACCCCCCTTGCCCCATGGAGCGGACGCCCATGGATCATACCTTGGGGCTGCGGACTAAAGAATTGTCTGAACGCATCGGTCAGACGACCACCTTACCCACCGCTCCTTCTTTGACTGACCGAAGCCTCAGCAACTCGTTGTCCAGGACCAGGAGTTTGTAACCTCCCAGTCTCTGGGAATGCGTTGCACAGACCTTTCTGCAAGGCCTCCCGGAGTTGTCTCATCCTCTGCTCCCTCTGCGATGGTAAGATAAGGTCCGCAACCTTACCCTTGTACCGTGGATCAAGGAGAGTGGCCAGCCAGTAATGGTCCCTCTCCTTGATCCGAAGAATACGAGGATCCTTCCGCAGACTTTGCAGGATCAGGGAGGCCATGCAGTGTAGGTTAGCTGAGGCATTCGGTCCGGAGTCCTCTGGGTCACTAAGGACGACATGATCCGCAGCCACCTCCTCCCAGCCACGTACAAGTCCACGGGTTTCTTGGGACTGTAAATCATCCCTAAAAGACTGCTGCTGATGATGCTGAGTGCCAGGCTCCACCTCCATGCAGACACAATCCTCCTCCTCCTCCTCCTCTTCCTGTGCAATGGGTGGGACAGAAGGAACACTGTCTGGGTAAAGGGGGCCTTGAGAGGCAAGGAAGTCCTCCTCTTCCTGCCTCTGTTCTGCCTCAAGTGCCCTGTCCATTATTCCACGCAGCGTATGTTCCAACAGGTGGACAAGAGGTACAGTGTCACTGATGCATGCACTGTCACTGCTCACCATCCTCGTGGCCTCCTCAAATGGTGCCAGGACAGTGCATGCATCCCTGATCATGCCCCACTGGCGTGGTAAAAAAAACCCGAGCTCCCCTGACCCTGTCCTGGTGCCGTAGTCGCACAGGTACTCATTGATGGCCCTCTGCTATGTGTGCAGCCGCTGCAGCATGGCCAACGTTGAGTTCCACCTGGTGGGCATGTCACATATAAGGCGGTTCTTGGGCAGGTTCAACTCCTTTTGCAGCTCAGCCAGGCGAGCACTGGCATTATAAGATCTGCGGAAATGCACACAGACTTTCCTGGCCTGCCTCAGGACATCCTGTAAGCCCGGGTACCTGCCCAAGAACCGCTGCACCACCAGGTTAAGGACGTGAGCCACACAGGGCACATGGGTCAGTTGTCCCTGTCAGAGGGTGGAGAGGAGGTTGGTGCTATTGTCACAAACCACCATTCCTGGCTTAAGCTGGCATGGCGTCAACCACCTCTCGACCTGCCCCTGCAGAGCAGACAGAACCTCTGCCCCAGTGTGGCTCCTGTCCCCCAAACACACCAGCGCAAGCACGGCATTGCATCTTTTTGCCTGCGTACTTGCGTAGCCCCTTGAATGCCTACGAAGCACCGCTGGTTCCGAGGACAAAGCACAGGAAGAGGCCATGGAGGAAGAAGAAGAGGAGGTGGTGGAGGAGAGAGGTGTGTCACAACCAGTAGTAGCATTTTGGAGGCATGGCGGCGGAACAACCTCCAACACTACTGCACCTTGTCCTGCATCCTTCCCAGCTGCCAAAAGAGTGACCCAATGGGCCGTGAAAGAAAGGTAACGTCCCTGTCCATGCCTGCTGGACCATGAGTCAGCGGTAATATGCACCTTACCGCTGACCGCCCTGTCCAGCGAGGCCAAGACATTGCCTTCCACATGCCGGAAGAGAGCCGGAATCGCCTTCCGCGAGAAAAAGTGGCGTTTGGGAACCTGCCACTGAGGAACCGCACATTTCACAAACTCACGGAAGGGGGCCGAGTCTACCAACTGAAAAGGCAGCAGTTGAAGCGCTAGCAATTTAGCCAAGCTAGCATTCAACCGCTGGGCATGTGGATGGCTGGGAGTGAACTTCTTTTGACGGTCCAGCAGCTGGGGCAGGGAAATTTGCCTGATAGAATCGGACGTCGGTGTACTGCTAGCAGAGTGCCCGCAAGTACTTGGCTGTGACACACCTAATTCTACACCTTCATTCCTCTCAGTGCAGGTTTCAGAGAGGACTGAAGGTATAGTGGGGTTGGAGATCCCAGCTAATGCGATGCAAGGAGAGGTCCGCTTTGTTCTTTGGTGTGGGTCTTTAAGGTAGGCTTGCCAACGAGCTGCATGGCAGGTCAACATATGTCTGGTCAAGCATGTGGTGCCCAAGCGGGTGATGTTTTGGCCACGCGATATAGGCTTGAGACATATGTTGCAAACAGCAGCTGTGCGATCTGATGCACTTGACTCAAAAAAGGCCCACACCAAAGAACTTTTTGAATAACGGGCAGAGGCAGCGCCCTGCACAGGCGGAGCTCTGCGGTGTGATTCCGTCGGTGTGCTGCCGTTACGCTGGCCCCCCGAGGGCATCCTGCCTCATTGGAGATGTGCCTCCTCCTCATCCTCCTCCTCCTCCTCCTCTCTCCTATTAGGCACCCACGTGGAGTCAGTGACCTCATCATCCACTCCCTCCTCATCACTGGAGCCAATCTGGCAGTATGCTGCAGCTGCTGGAACATGACTGCCAGATTGGTGTCCTTCTTGAGCATCCCCTCTCTCTGCTCTCACGCTACTGCCTTCCTCTAGCTGGGTATCATCATCAGACCCTTCGAAATGCTGGGCATCCTCCTGGAGCATGTACCCAACACTGTGCTCAAACAGTTCGGGGGACTCCTCAGGAGGACATGGTTGGTCTAGGGAAGGAGTGACTGATGATGACATTGATACCAGGGAAGAGGACGCTTTGGCAGCTGCTTTGCCAGTACCCTGAGCCTGGGTGAGAGAGGATGAGGAGGATGAGGAGGGCTTGGTCATCCACTCTACCAAGTCTTCGGCATGATGCGGCTCAACACGTCCAGCTGCCGAAAAGAAGGACAAGCGTGTCCCATGGCCACGTGCTGATGGCGATGCACTGCGTCCATGACCAGCACTGTTGTCTCTAGACACAGAGCCTGCTTGCCCTCTTTTATTGCCTCCTGACTGTCTGCCTCCCCTTGTTTGCCTTCCAGACATTCTAATGGCCTGCAGGGAGATGGGAAAACCAGCAATAAGGCCTAGCTTCAGGAGTATATTTTGCAGGAATCACACTACGCCTGCTGTAAGTGCTGCAAATGCCTGTTGGTGTAACACACTAGGAAAACACAGCAATAAGGCCTAGCTTCAGGAGTATATTTTGCAGGAATCACACTACGCCCGCTGTAAGTGCTGCAAATGCCTGTTGGTGTAACACACCAGGAAAACACAGCAATACGGGCTAACTTCAGGTGTATAATGTGCAGGAGGCACACTCCGCCCGCTGTAAGTGCTGCAAATGCCTGTTGGTGTAACACACTAGGAAAACACAGCAATAAGGCCTAGCTTCAGGAGTATATTTTGCAGGAATCACACTATGCCTGCTGTAAGTGCTGCAAATGCCTGTTGGTGTAACACACCAGGAAAACACAGCAATACGGGCTAACTTCAGGTGTATAATGTGCAGGAGGCACACTCCGCCCGCTGTAAGTGCTGCAAATGCCTGTTGGTGTAACACACTAGGAAAACACAGCAATAAGGCCTAGCTTCAGGAGTATAATTTGCAGGAATCACACTATGCCTGCTGTAAGTGCTGCAAATGCCTGTTGGTGTAACACACCAGGAAAACACAGCAATACGGGCTAACTTCAGGTGTATAATGTGCAGGAAGCACACTCCGCCCGCTGTAAGTGCTGCAAATGCCTGTTGGTGTAACACACCAGGAAAACACAGCAATACGGGCTAACTTCAGGTGTATAATGTGCAGGAGGCACACTCCGCCCGCTGTAAGTGCTGCAAATGCCTGTTGGTGTAACACACCAGGAAAACACAGCAATACGGGCTACCTTCAGGTGTATAATGTGCAGGAGGCACACTCCGCCCGCTGTAAGTGCTGCAAATGCCTGTTAGTGTAACACACCAGGAAAACACAGCAATAAGGGCTAGCTTCAGGTGTATACTGTGCAGGAAGCTTAGCAACAATGACACTGACACTGTCCCCTGCCTATCCTTCTCTCTCCCTGCACACAAGGTTTATCAAAGAATATGACACTGACACTCTCCCTGCCTATCCTTCTCTCTCCCTGCACACAAGGTTTAGTAAAGAATATGACACTGACACTGTCCCCTGCCTATCCTTCTCTCTCCCTGCACACAAGGTTTATCAAAGAATATGACACTGACACTCTCCCTGCCTATCCTTCTCTCTCCCTGCACACAAGGTTTAGCAAAGAATATGACACTGACACTGTCCCCTGCCTATCCTTCTCTCTCCCTGCACACAAGGTTTAGCAAAGAATATGACACTGACACTCTCCCTGCCTATCCTTCTCTCTCCCTGCACACAAGAATAGCACAAAGAATATCAACACTGTCCCTGCCTATCCTTCTCTTTCCCTGCGCCGGAACACACTACACAAGGCCGCCGCGCTGGCGGCCTTTTATAGTGTGGGGCGTGTGCTAAACCCCCTGAGCTATAATTGGCCACAGGCAACCTGCCTGTGGCCAATTATGGCTCTCCTAGCTGCCGGCGCTGTGATTGGCCAAGCATGCGGGGTCACAGTGCATGCTTGGCCAATCACAGCGCCGGGATTGCACTGCGATGGCGCAGTGTATTGTGGGCCGTTCGCGTCACTCGAATTTGGCGCGAACGGCCCAAATCGTCCGATGTTCGCCGAACGGTCGAACAGCCGATGTTCGAGTCGAACGTATGTTCGACTCGAACACCGAGCTCATCCCTACCTATGGCCAGAGAGGGGCCTGGAATAAACGGAATTTTGACCTCAGAGTTCGGATCCATGACTTGCAACCAGGAGACAGAGTGTTGTTGCGGAATCTTGGTGTTCCAGGGAAGCATAAGCTTGCTGACAGGTGGAAATCACAGCCATACGTGATCTGTAAGAAGTTGCCTGGCCTGCCAGTTCCAACCAGAGTGAAGATGAGGAAATGGAACTGAGCTGGCTGTGGCCCACTCAGACAACTGAACCCATGGTCAGGAATCCTGCACCCTGTGAAGTTACCATTGAAGCCGCTGAGTTCATTTCATCGTGTACTCTAACTGAAGAGTGGGAAGATGCCCTGGAGTCAATCCCAGCTGAAGATCCAAGAGATTCTTTGTATCTCTCTGCCCCAGAATTGGATGCCCCTGAAGCAGCAGTAACCATTACACCTGACCAAGAGGAAGGAAGAATGGAAGAGCCCAGTGTGCCTGATGCCTCAATTCCCAGAGAACAAAGAGTGAAGAGAGCTATTCGTCCTCCTCGGAAACTAACCTATACTCAGATGGGAGAATGTTCTGAGGATTCAGTTGTAACTGCAAGAAGGACAATAGAGAAACCTGGCCCCTCCACTGTGCATTTAGTGGAGGGCAACCCCAGCTCACTCTCTGGCACAGTTAGGCAGGTTACTTCCACTAGCATGACCTGTGGGCAGGTCGATATTCCTCACCAAGTTTGGTGGAAGGTTCCCCTGCCCAGTTCTTTTACTACTGTAAATTGTATTGTTTGCAATTAATGTTCATATTATCTTTGGGGACCAAAGATTTTAAGTGGGGGGAGTGTGTAGCGGGAGTTTGCTTTAAGGCCCAGAGACTACCATACCCAGGATGCATTTCCCCGCGCAAGGACTGCTGGGGCTGGGTATTTAACCAGAGGGCGGGCCTGAGAACTTTCTTTTTGGACACCGCCCGCCCAGCAAGTGGAACTCCGTGCTGAGTCTGCTGATAATACAGGGCCTGAAGCCTAGGCCTCTATTATTCCAAAGAGCCTTCTGTACCCACCGAGGAGCCTGAGGGACGTCGCATCCTGCTGTTGTTCTGTAGCTGTCAGGAGGACCGAAGACCCGGGTGTCATGGAATCTGTGTACCAAGACACAGCAACGGAAGATACGGACACGGACTGTTCTGGTTGGTGAGAGAGCACTTGCTCGTGAGGATAATATAGGATCTCTAGACCCAGTAACTGTTGTTCGGAACTAACGTTAGTGTTTGCAGTTGCACACCGGAGGGACAGTGCATTGAATAACACTAGTAGATTTGTTCTGGGTCACCAAGTTATCACCTTCCTTTATTCTTGTGGATTACAAATTGTTCCCGAAGTGCACCACCGTTTGCTAGCGAAGATCTTTCTCTGCAGAACTTTCACATAGTACAGTCAGGCCTGACTTAGTAGTAGTAGTGACATTGCCGCGAGGGAGAAGAGCTGCAGCGGGGTTCGTTAGCTTCTTATTATAGAACTGTATATCTGTCTGTGTGATAAAACATTTCTTTCATTGCAGGGCTCTGCATATGTCTATGTATACTGTTTGCCTGCTTAACCATTATTTTCAGTAAAGTACCAGGGTTAAGTATATCAGTTGTTGGTGTCATTTACTGTACTAGAGAAATGGTTAGTATAGCTACGCCATACTGTTGTGTGCCTTTATTGTGGGATTGTGCTGCCACGAATCACAGGTTACACAATCCCATCATCCCCTACTGACTGTGCCAGGGGAGGGTAGAGCCAATTGCCGGGGGTTTACAGTGAGTGTTACAGGGCCCGAAACAAATCAAACCAGGGCCCCTCTTAAATGGGGGTATCGCTACAGCTATAATTGAGATCTGCCTCTCCTGTCAACTTGCAGATCAAAGGAAATTAATATACAGCCTATGAGGTTATGGGTCTTATGCGTCAACTTGAGGAGAACGCCTCAGTGCTAAAGTTCTTATGGAAGCTAGAGTACAGCGGTTTCTGCATGGAAAGGTGAGTATTTTTTACTCTGAAAATATTGGTTAAGGCCAGTATTTATTTCTCATGTAATGCAATTATCATTTAAACCCAACTCCAGGCAGTGTTCTTTTTACATATTTAAAATATTTTTAACATTTGCCATGATTCATTTATTCCATACCTAATAATTTACTAAAATAACCATTTCTAAGCCCCACTGAGCTGGTGTCGGAAGGTACAGCAGGAGCTGAATGTTCCGTTCCCACTGTACTTCCTGGGACCAGCTTATTGAGACTTAGAAATGGCTATTTCAGTTAAAAATCAGTTATAAATTATAGTCCATAGCGAATATTAAAGGCTTTTAAAAAAAGGAATACGCTTGAGTGGAATTTTCCAAAACTGGAGCAGACAAAACCTGGAGCAGATTTGCATGGCAACCAATCAGCTTCTATCTTTTATTTTGAAAACCAAATGCCTTGTACACACGATCGGATTTCCGATGGAATAAAATCCGATGGACTTGTTTCATCGGAAATTCCGATCGTGTGTGGGCCCCATCGGACTTTTTTCTATCGGCGTAAAAAATAGAACATGTTTTAAATTTTTCCAATGGAAAAAAATCCGATGGGAAATCCATGCATGCTCAGAATCAAGTCGACGCATGCTCGGAAGCATTGAACTTAATTTTTCTCGGCTCGTCGGAGTGTTTTACGTCACCGCGTTTTGGACAGTCGGAATTTAGTCTGACAGTGTGTATGCAAGACTGATGGAAGTCAGCTTCATTGGAATTCCAACGGAAAATTCCATCGGATTTTATTCCATCGGAAATCCGATCGTGTGTACAAGGCATAAGTGAACAAGGTGAAGATATAATCTGATTGATTGCAATGCACAGCTGCTCCAGTTTTGCTAACCCCCCCCCCCCCCAATATGTCTAGAATTGGGATTTAGTAGGTGAATTGTAATGCAGGGGATGCAAAGGTTAATTTTAAGCAACCCTGTTGTCTTCTACTCCTTTCAATGCAAAAGCTTAATGCTTATTTAAACCCAGCAGCATAGACAAGTCATAAGCCCTTATAGAAAGAAAATTAAAAAAACTGTGCTTGTGTGTCAATAAAAGGAAAAAGAGAGAAAAAAAATTGTATCCGTGAAAAGTTGCAACCCCACTATGAGATATTTATCATAGTAACTAAACCTATATAAAATATTGAATTGCGCTACCAAAGTGTTACTCAACCCAGGACCCTGCATTCATTATATCTGGTCTCCCACTGTACACAGAACATGGAAATGCAATAGTTTTAGTAAATATAAAAGGCTAAATACCTTTTCTCATCAGCAGTATATAGCAGACTTCTATCACTGTCTGTCCAAGCACTGGTTAACCATTTAAGCCCCGGACCATTTTGGCTGGTTAAGGACCAGGCCACTTTTTGCGATACGGCACTATGTCACTTTAACTGACAATTGCGCGTGGCTCCCAAACAAAATTTACGTCCTTTTTTTCCCACAAATAGAGCTTTCTTTTGGTGGTATTTGATCACCTCTGCGGTTTTTATTTTTTGCACTATAAACAAAAATAGAGCGACAATTTTGAAAAAAAATGCAATATTTTTAACTTTTTGCTATAATAAATATCCCCAAAAAATATATATAAAAATTTTTTTTCTCAGTTTAGGCCGATACGTATTCTTCTACATATTTTTGGTAAAAAGAATCGCAATAAGCGTTTATTGATTGGTTTGCGCAAAAGTTATAGCGTCTACATAATAGGGGGTAGTTTTATAGCATTTTTATTAATATTTTTTTTTTACTAGTAATGGCGGCGATCAGCGATTTTTATTGTGACTGCGACATTATGGCGGACACATGGGACACTTTTGACACCATTTTGGGACCATTGTCATTTTTACAGCGATCAGTGCTATAAAAATGCACTGGTTACTGTAAAAATGACACTGGCAGTGAAGGGGTTAACCACTAGGGGCGCTGAAGGGATTAAGTGTGCCTAAGGGAGTGATTACTACTGTTAGGGGGCGTGCTTACGAGTGACAAGTCACTGATCTCCGCTCTGATTACACAGAGCGGAGATCAGTGACAGTGTCAGTAGGTGAGCGGGGAGATGTTGTGTTTACACTAAAGCCCTATACACACGATCGGTTTTACCGATGAAAACTGTCCGATTGATTTTTTTCATCGGATAAACCGATTGTGTATGGGACCCATCAGTCTTTTTTCCATCGGTTTTAAAAAATAGAACATGTTTTAAAATTTTCCGATAGAAAATACCGATCGTCTATGGGCAAGTCCATCGGATAAAAAACCCACGCATACTCAGACTGAATTTGGAGACGGGAGCGCTCGTTCTGGTAAAACTAGCGTTCCTAATGGAGAGAGCACATTCGTCATTCTGCAAGTTATTACCTCGTTTAATGCAGCGCATTGTTTTTTGCTTTAGAATGGTGTTTAAAATGTCGTTTTTGCTGCAGATCTTTATCACGAGTTCTGACAAACGTATTTCTTTCTTGTTTCTTGTGATCTTCTCAATAATTATGATTTTTTCTTAAAGGCAGACCTCACAAATTTAAAAAAAGTTTTAGAATCCTTTTTTTTTTTTTTGTTTAATTTTTGCTTTTGTTTTGGGTGTCAATTTCTCACAACAACATATGTTTCTTTTATTTTTCCCTCATGGAGGTTGGTGTCCCTTGTTATTAATTCCACGTTGTATTTAGGAAATGTTATTGTTACTCACAATAAAAACACATCAGTCAAGTATTTTGGCAGAAATCAAATCTCCATTTATTCATGCAAAATAAAAAATAAAAAACGAAGGGCAACAATTCGAAAATTAGCGGAAAATATGAAGTCATTGGACCCCAAAGGCAGACATGAGTATGATGAACAATAAGATAAACAACATAATGAAATCAGGAGCAGCAGCCGAAGACATACATCATCCCAAGCTGTGGTACTCCATCAAACTGCAACTTCTGGAAGAGCAGCTTGAATCCAGGGAATCACCTCCTGCTCTTCCCTGTACACTTCCCTCCACGCTTCCCTGCAGTGTTCCCTCCACGCCTCTCTGCAGCGTTCCCTCCACGGCCCTGTCCATGCACCCTTGCAGGCCGGGCCACTGTGGGTGGTAATGTGGCAGGAGGAGAAGGAGGAGAAGGATTGGCCTGATGAGAGAGATGGGTGGGCTTAGTCAGCTCCCCCCTCCCCCCCATGTGTACGGCCGTGTATATAATGTGCTCGCAGAGGGCACGTTGTCCCGCCTCCATTTGGACTAATTTGTCTGCGAGGTACGTACTAAACCCCTCCACAGGGTTGAGGGGGGCCCTCATGATGGAAGCAGCGTCACGGATCATTTTGAGTGACTCCTCCTCCACCTGTGACATCCTACGATTTTTTTGGGGTCTGATGTGGAGGGGAGCCACTTGTGACACTGTGCTGCCACTAGGCCTGAGGACCTGCTGCATGCCACTTGGCCCTGCCTCCTCCTGGCTGACACTCACCCCTGCCTCCTCCTGCCTGCCACATTCCTGCGCCTCTTCCTCCTGGCTGGCCTCATCCTGTGTAGAAAAAAGGCTCATAGTTAGATATTTTGGGGAATCAATTTTTATCTCATGACTGGTGCAATTTGCTAGTTTTAAAACTAGCAAAGAGTTTCATTCTGTCCCCGTTCTTTTTAGATACTTTAACAATCATTTATGTCCCCGTTTAAAAAATTTTTTTTTTGGGGGGGGGATGTTATCATTTTGGGAGAATAAATCAAGTTCATCACAATAGTACTTTGAGGCCAATAATTATGTTCTAAAATACTATACCTGGCTGAAGATGCGAAGATCCGGCTCTTTAAGCACAGGTGGCTCCTCCTCCACCACTGCAGGGGTGGAGGGAAGGGAGGAAGGAACGCTGGAGGGAAGGGTAGAAGGAACGCTGGAGGGAAGGGTGGAAGGAAGGGTTGAGGGAAGGCTGGAAATTGATTCCCTGGCCTCAATCTGGTCTTCCAGAAATTGCAGGTGCTTGTAGTACCACAGCTTGGGCTGTACTACATCGTCTGCTGCTGCTCCTGATCTCATGGAAGCGCGGTATTCAGTGTATTTTTTTTATATGCATTCCGCATATTGTTTATCTTATTGTTCATCATACTGTAGTCTGCCTCTGGGACCCAGGGCTTCATATAATCTGCACATTTTTGAATTGTTGCCCGACGTACACCACTCTTGTGGTAATCTGGATGTTTTAGTTCCCAGAGGTTGCGGAGTTCTTTATATTTTTCAATAAAAACCAACATGATATCAGGCTCACGTAGTTTATGCATTGTAGACTGTCTGCAAGTTCAAAACACATAAAAAAACATGAGAGGTCAGATTCCATTCTCCTCAACTTATCCCAATATTGGCCTTTACAATCATGAACCATTATAGGCCACTGCAGGCCCAAGTTCCCTTCTTACCTTATAGTTGTGGTCTTTTCTGGACTTCCGCCCGTTCTTACTCCGCGCAACCCTAATAACTTCGTTCCCATTTTATACCCTGCGCATGCGTGTAACTCCGCCCCCGTCGCCCGCCCATGACAGTCTTTTTATGCATTACCCCACCCCTTCACGTTCGGCGCACAGTGGGATACAACGACATGTCGGTGACACAGGTGGCTTCTTTATTAGAAAGTACCGACGAGGAAAGCCCAGAGGCGGGAACGTCCCGATCCAGGACTAAAAGATACAAGGCGACTAATATGTCATTTGCTGAGATGGTGGAATCCTGCGGAGGAAAGATTATGATGGGAAGCATGGGCCATACAACACCCCTAATCTCAGGAAGTCTCAAATAATGGACAAAGTGGTGAGGACTCTCCATCAGAAATATGGGGTCAGGAGATCCAAGGAGCAGCTCCGTAAAAGGTGGTTTGACCTGAAGCTGAGGGAGCCGGAGCAGTATAGGAAGCTTAAAAAAAGCATTGAAAAAAGTAAGCTTTTCTTTTTACTGTGTTCTTTCATATTGTAATATGTATTCTTGCATGTTTTGCTCCATGTGCTTGGCTTGACTGGTTTCACATTTGCAAATGGCAACTTTTATGTTAAGTTGAGTGTCCACTTATTTGGTAATGTTTCGTAGTAAACACTTGATCGTCTTCCCCAAAACATGTTTGGCACATATCCACGTAAGCTACATGTGTCCTCATTTTCATAAAACAACGTTTCTACACATTTTTGGCTAGATGATGTGTTGTAAGTAAAGTAGAATGTGAATGAAAGGCTAAACTGGATTCTGGGAAAAGGAGATGACACTCAAGCAGTTGGTTACACAGCTTTTTGCTCAGGAGCAATATACTATAGTGTGGGCCACATGACCAAATGTTTAAGGGTGTCACACACAGGTGCTCCAGTGGATACCTTGGTGGTTCTCCAAGTGTGTTTTTTAGGCCCCTAAAAAAAAGCATGC
Organism: Rana muscosa; assembly: GCA_029206835.1. Taxonomy (NCBI): domain Eukaryota; kingdom Metazoa; phylum Chordata; class Amphibia; order Anura; family Ranidae; genus Rana; species Rana muscosa. Next base: position 857,744,695 of record CM055117.1, read on the forward strand.
AGCTTAGTAGAGTTCTCAAGATCTCATGTGTTCATCTTGGAACTCAGGCCCAAATATCAATTGCACCCCACTTCCAATCAATGTATACAATTTCTGCCCTCAAATCTCTGTGTGCTAAAGGATACCTTTTTTTTCCATTCCCATAGGGGAGAGGAGACTGGGAGGACACCAATCTGAGGAGACGAGGAAGCACAGACCACATAAACACCCCCAAGATCCCAAAGCACCCCAAGATCAGCATGTTGAGGAAGCGGAGGTGGAGGAAGGAGAGGTGGAGGAAGGAGAGGTGGAGCTTATCACCACAACAGGTCAGTGTCTGTCACCACAACTTCAAGGTAAATACAGATGTAGGCCTGCATATTTCAAATTTTTTTTTTTTTTTTTAGGGGATGAACGTGGTGGTGTGTCAGGAACTCCAAATCCTCCATTCTCGAGTGCTAGTGCCCAAATAATTATTCAAGAAATAATGGAATGTAGTAGCGAAATGGACATTATGAGAAATAGAATTAATGTGATTGAGCAAAAATATAAAAACATTATAGATATTTTGGGGTGAATAGTCTGACCCCCCCCCCCCCCTGGTTTTGTGTTTTTTTTTTGCCCTTAAAATTTTGCACTGATATTCCCACCAGCCCAAATTTGAAGATGCACACAGTGACTCAACATGTGCTATCTGCCGTCACAGGATATCTATGTCCCTGTTTTGGGGGTGCAACCTCTTCCTCCCTACTCAAGTAGGTGAGAGGAAGGGTTTGCACACCCAAAGCACGTCCATTGATCCCCCATGATGGCAGATAGCACATGTTTACCTTAGCCATGGGATCATGTGGAAAATACCCATTTGAGACACAAAAATAAAGTGGGGTTCTTCACATTTGGGATGGATCAGGGGTGACATCACTCCATCTCATGTTTCTCCTTTTCACGTTGAATTTTTATATTTCCTTTTTTGGACAAATGTTTACTATTTTGACCCATGCATGTTTCTGCAAAACAAACCTCCAAATAAAACAAAAAAATTTGGGGAGGTAAAACTTTCTACATTGTATTTCTATAAAACCTAAATAAAAATGTGGTGCACAGAGTAAAAAGTTTCTGGGGCACTCAAAAAGGTGTGGCTTGTTCTTTCTATGCTCAATAGCAGTTCTGAAAAAGCTAAATCAATGCTTTTTATAGTGACAATTGTGGATATTTACTAAGGACAAATACACTTGGCACTACAAGAAACTGGGAGACACATCAACCAAAAAAACAAGAATGACAAAACAAGATTTTTGGAAATATAATAAGATTTTATTTTAAAAACCAAAAGGTCAGATATGGTCTGGCATTGCGATGACCCCCCTACCCGTGAAGTACTCAAAGTATTTCTCACGTACTTCACAGGCACTTTGGGGGGCCAAGCCAGTACGGGCAGTGTCCAGGCCGGTCATAGTGGTCATCTCGGATGGACCGGCCTCAGGCCCAACTGTTGACACATATGTCGCCAAAAAATGTCTGAGAAAGTTATGCAAGATGCAGCAACAGAAAACAATGTGGTTCAGCTTGTATTCCGCCATATGGATTGCTGTCTGAAACAGGTGGAACCGGCTGGCCATTATCCCGAAGGCATTCTCCACAACTCTCCGGGCTCTGGCCAGCCGGTAATTAAAAACCCTCCTCTCCGGGGTGAGGGTGCGTTGGGGAAACGGCCGCATCAGGTGTGGTCCCAGTCCAAATGCTTCATCCGCGATGAACACAAACGGTAGTCCTTCCACGTTGTCTGCATCTGGAGGCAGTGCAAGACCCCCAGAGTGCAGACGGTGAGCAATCTCCGTCTGGGCGAATACTCCGCCATCGGACATCCAGCCGTTCTTCCCCACGTCCACATACAGAAACTCATACCGTGCCGACACTACCGCCATTAACACAATACTATTAAAACGTTTATAGTTATAATAGAATGACCCCGAACGGGGTGGCGGCACTATGTGGACGTGCTTGCCATCAATTGCCCCTCCACAGTTGGGGAAGTCCCACCGCTGGGCAAATTGATCAGCCACAGTCTGCCATTCCTGTGGTGTGCAAGGAAACTGTGGAGTCAAACAAAAAGTAGACATTAGTACGTTTTCAGTTTACAGTGCAAACAGATTACACAAAGACATTGTTGACCAACATCAGGCTAACATTATTATTTAAGGGAGGATTTCATGCCCAAAAAAGAAGGCCCACTTAGCAGGTGACTCACTCCCGCTGAGGGGACATTAGAAAATATTCTAAAGGGGGGGTTTGAGGTGATTTGGGGGGCACAAAATAAAGGCTCTACCACTCTGCTGAACTTTAATGAGAACTAAAACATTTGTACACATTTTAAGGGGGGGGGGGGTGCAAAACTGCGATGGCACTGACCCAAAAAAAACGGGTGTAAAAAACTAGGCTAGCTGTGCTTGGGCCCAGGATAGCATGCTGGAGAGGTTAGTGAAGGGAAATAGGCGTGTAGGCCCCAAAAAAGGGCATTAGAGGAAAAAACATGCATGGGGAAAATGGGGACATTCCCAGGATATTACAAACAGGCAAATTTGGGAAGGAGGAAAGAAATAAAATACATTAGCAAACAATCCAAACATATAATGTGATGTTAAAGGAGCAAACTTACCTTCATATAGTCCTTCTGCAGGACCTGAATAATGGCAGAACACGTTTCAGGGATAATGATCCCGAGAGCCTGGGGGGAGATGCCTGTTGTGAACTTGAGGTCCTGCAAGCTTCTCCCAGTCGCCAGGTATCTAGGGTGACCACATTTCCAAACTACCATTCAGGGACACCTCCCTTCCCAAGAATCAGCTTGTGCTGTAACGAATCACAGCACAGTGATTGGACACAAGAGGCGGGATTTATGATTTCTCCAATCACAAGCAGGGGGCGGGGATTGTGCTCCTCCAGGCATTCCCGGCCAGGGCAAGTACTGTCAGTGAGTAAAGCGGTGATGTGGCGGCCTTTTTTGGGGGCATCAGATTGGCCCGGGGGGGGTAGCTGTGTCAGTTTCATTACGGGACACTGTATTGTCATTGTATTTCTATAAAACCTAAATAAAAATGTGGTGCACAGAGTAAAAAGTTTCTGGGGCACTCAAAAAGGTGTGGCTTGTTCTTTCTATGCTCAATAGCAGTTCTGAAAAAGCTAAATCAATGCTTTTTATAGTGACAATTGTGGATATTTACTAAGGACAAATACACTTGGCACTACAAGAAACTGGGAGACACATCAACCAAAAAAACAAGAATGACAAAACAAGATTTTTGGAAATATAATAAGATTTTATTTTAAAAACCAAAAGGTCAGATATGGTCTGGCATTGCGATGACCCCCCTACCCGTGAAGTACTCAAAGTATTTCTCACGTACTTCACAGGCACTTTGGGGGGCCAAGCCAGTACGGGCAGTGTCCAGGCCGGTCATAGTGGTCATCTCGGATGGACCGGCCTCAGGCCCAATTGTTGACACATATGTCACCAAAAAATGTCTGAGAAAGTTATGCAAGATGCAGCAACAGAAAACAATGTGGTTCAGCTTGTATTCCGCCATATGGATTGCTGTCTGAAACAGGTGGAACCGGCTGGCCATTATCCCGAAGGCATTCTCCACAACTCTCCGGGCTCTGGCCAGCCGGTAATTAAAAACCCTCCTCTCCGGGGTGAGGGTGCGTTGGGGAAACGGCCGCATCAGGTGTGGTCCCAGTCCAAAGGCTTCATCCGCGATGAACACAAACGGTAGTCCTTCCACGTTGTCTGCATCTGGAGGCAGTGCAAGACCCCCAGAGTGCAGACGGTGAGCAATCTCCGTCTGGGCGAATACTCCGCCATCGGACATCCAGCCGTTCTTCCCCACGTCCACATACAGAAACTCATACCGTGCCGACACTACCGCCATTAACACAATACTATTAAAACCTTTATAGTTATAATAGAATGACCCCGAACGGGGTGGCGGCACTATGTGGACGTGCTTGCCATCAATTGCCCCTCCACAGTTGGGGAAGTCCCACCGCTGGGCAAATTGATCAGCCACAGTCTGCCATTCCTGTGGTGTGCAAGGAAACTGTGGAGTCAAACAAAAAGTAGACATTAGTACGTTTTCAGTTTACAGTGCAAACAGATTACACAAAGACATTGTTGACCAACATCAGGCTAACATTATTATTTAAGGGAGGATTTCATGCCCAAAAAAGAAGGCCCACTTAGCAGGTGACTCACTCCCTCTGAGGGGACATTAGAAAATATTCTAAAGGGGGGGTTTGAGGTGATTTGGGGGGCACAAAATAAAGGCTCTACCACTCTGCTGAACTTTAATGAGAACTAAAACATTTGTACACATTTTAGGGGTGGGTGGTGCAAAACTGCGATGGCACTGACCCAAAAAAAACGGGTGTAAAAAACTAGGCTAGCTGTGCTTGGGCCCAGGATAGTATGCTGGAGAGGTTAGTGAAGGGAAATAGGCGTGTAGGCCCCAAAAAAGGGCATTAGAGGAAAAAACATGCATGGGGAAAATGGGGACATTCCCAGGATATTACAAACAGGCAAATTTGGGAAGGAGGAAAGAAATAAAATACATTAGCAAACAATCCAAACATATAATGTGATGTTAAAGGAGCAAACTTACCTTCATATAGTCCTTCTGCAGGACCTGAATAATGGCAGAACACGTTTCAGGGATAATGATCCCGAGAGCCTGGGGGGAGATGCCTGTTGTGAACTTGAGGTCCTGCAAGCTTCTCCCAGTCGCCAGGTATCTAGGGTGACCACATTTCCAAACTACCATTCAGGGACACCTCCCTTCCCAAGAATCAGCTTGTGCTGTAACGAATCACAGCACAGTGATTGGACACAAGAGGCGGGATTTATGATTTCTCCAATCACAAGCAGGGGGCGGGGATTGTGCTCCTCCAGGCATTCCCGGCCAGGGCAAGTACTGTCAGTGAGTAAAGCGGTGATGTGGCGGCCTTTTTTGGGGGCATCAGATTGGCCCGGGGGGGTAGCTGTGTCAGTTTCATTACGGGACACTGTATTGTCCTGGAATGAAGGTGCCCGGGGCAGACCTGCAAAATGCGGGACTGTCCCGGGCAATCCGGGACACGTGGTCACCCTACAGGTATCTCAACGTGGCAATAAGCCTCTGCTCGGCAGTGATGGCCTGGCGCATCACAGTGTCCTGCCTCGTGATATAGGGGGACAGCAAATCCAACAGACGGTGAAAAACGGGGTCCGTCATCCTGAGATACATCCTGAAATCATCAGGATTATTCTCATGGATTTCCCGCAGCAGAGACATATGAGAGAATTGGTCACGCTGGAGCAACCAATTCTTGGTCCATGAACTCCTCCTCACCCTGTTCACAGACTGAACTTGGGTTACAGTGTTAACCGCAACACCAAATCCATAGCCAGCACGAGCTCGAGAATGAGAACTGTCTTAAACCGGTCGGCTGGTCAGAACGAACTCAAACAGAACGCACCGTGGAACAGCAAGGCCTGAGAAGAATGACCTGAAAAACAGTAAACGAGCGCCCAAGAAGGCACTGCAAAGCAGTAACGACCTGACTGCACGCACTGAATAAAAAATACGAACCCACAAGCACAAACTGAACACCAGGAATCGATCTGAAAAGCACGGAGATTGAAAAGCGCGAATCGGCTCTCACCAAACTTTTACTAACACGCAGTAACACGAAATCAGCAAAAGCAGCCCAAGGGGTGGGCTGCCATTAGATTTGAACTTCCCTTTTATAGCGCCGTCGTACGTGTTGTACGTCCCATCATTTTGTTGCCGTCGGTTTTTGGACTGATGGTGTGTGGCCAAGACTGATGAAAAACTGTTTCGTCGGATTTCCGATGGACAAATCCATCAGACTAAAATCCATCGGAAATCCGATCGTGTGTACATGGCTTAACATCTCCACGCTCCATCCCTCCGTGAGACGATCGCAGGGATCCCCGCGGCGATCGAGTCCATAAGACCCGCGGTCCTACTCGCGGGGATGGCGGTAGGGTCGCGAGCGCACCGGCGGCGCGCGCGACCACGCGGCAGGCAGTTAAAGGGGACGTACAGGTACGTGATTCTGCCTGTAGGTGCCATTCTGCTGACGTATATATGCCGTGGCCGGTCATTAAGTGGTTAAAGCTTGTAAGAGCAGTTTTCATTTTCCTCTGACTGTCCCATGAGGCTGCATGACCACTGACTTTCTTTCTGGACAGTGCTAATTGCCCCTGTGCTGATCACATGCACCCCCCCCAAAAAAAAAAATGAAAAAAAAAACTCTCTAGCAATACACACCAATCTGAGCATGTGCAGAGTGCCTCCAAGGCTCTGTTCTATCAGCAGATGGATTGGGGACTGTGGAAGAAGGGGAGGCTCCGAGAAGACAAACAGCCTTTTTACACAATGAGGAGGATTAACCCCTTAGGTTCCACAGCGAATATAACAAGTAGGCTTTACTACATATACAGACTGATTTTACTGTTGTGGGTTTAGTAACCCAAGTGAAAACAATTACCGTATATACTCGAGTATAAGCCGACCCGAATATAAGCCGAGGCACCTAATTTTACCACAAAAACTGGGAAAACGTATTGACTCGAGTATAAGTCTAGGGTGTGCCTCACTTTGCCTCACTGTGTCCATGCCTCACTGTGTCCATGACTAGACTGACGTTTAACATGGGAGTCTATGGAGTCTATGGAAGGGGTGCGCAGTTTTGAAAAATCAGTGCTCCCCGGCCGTAGGTCCTCTGGACAAGAAACTTTGCAAACCTGTAGAGAAAGAGTGGGGCTACATGTGTGCCAAGTTTGGGGTCCAGAGGACCTACGACCGGCCAGTACCGGGTCCCCAAATTCACCAGAGAAATTACCATTTAACATGGGAGTCTATGGAAGGGGTGCCCGGATTTGAAAAATCGGTGCTCCCCGACCGTAAGTCCCCCGGACAAGAAACTTTGCACACTTATAGAGGAAGAGTGGGGCTACATGTGTGCCAAGTTTGGGGTCCAGGGGACCTACAGCCGGCCAGTACCGGCTCCCCAAAGTCCGGGAGATCAGGCACAAAAAGGTGACTCGAGTATAAGCCGAGGGGGGCACTTTCAGCACAAAAAAATGTGCTTAAAAAGTCGGCTTATACTCGAGTATATACGGTAATACATATAAGAGAATTGGAGAGAGACACCGCTCCCTCTGAGGGGATGGGAATTTAATTGGATGTATTTGCGTCTGTTACCAAGGTGAGCACACATACGATAATAATTTTAAGAAAATATATTTTATTACAAAATATCAGATAAAAATCACATAGTCATATTGTAATTTGACCATGAATTGATACCTAATACATAAAATAAAGTTCATAAGATGCTTTGGATATGCAGAAAAAGCTGACATGTTTCGCACATTCCTGCTTCTTCAAGGCAGCTCTGCATGTATCTATAGCTTCATGTGGGTTACATGGAACATACCATTAGTATTATACTAATCAATTTTAAAAATCAATAAAATTGTCTATAATATAGTAATAACAAAAGATACAAATGCTCACCAAACTTGTGGAATTGATCACTTAAGCGACCATGGCATTATACTGGGAACAAAATCCATTATATACTAGACTTGTGCACAACGGAAAAATTTGTTTAGTTTCGGTTCGTTTCTTTTCGGTCCTGTTGATTCGTAATCGTTCGTAATTTTGCTAGACGGGATTTTTCGTGTTCGGACCAATTTGTATTTTTGCAAGCGACATTTTTCGTTGAATCGGAATGAATTAAAGGGGTTGTAAAGGTTCGTTTTTTATTTTCCAAATAGGTTCCTTTAAGCTAGTGCATTGTTGGTTCACTTACCTTTTCCTTCTACTTACCTTCTAAATGTTTTTTTTCTTTGTCTGAATTTCTCACTTCTTGTTTCTCCTCACTAAACTTCACACCATCATCCGAGTGGTGTTGAGTCAGCCAGAACAGCTTACTGAACAGCTTACTGAGGAGGAACAGGAAGTGAGAAATTCAGACAAAGAAAACAAAGAATAAAAACAGTTAGAAGAGAAATATAAGGAAAAGGTAAGTGAACCAACAATGCACTAGCTTAAAGGAACCTATTTAGAAAATAAAAAAACGAACCTTTACAACCCCTTTAATGTAAGCCTTATTTTTACTTGATTTATAATTCGTACTTTCGGTAGAGTACATTGTTTTTCGTTGATTCTGGACACAACTCCTACCTTCGTAACTTTTTTTGGGTTCGTTGATTCGTAATTTTCTGTGTCTCTCTCACAACGATGCTGCCTATTATGCCTAATGTTCTTCGAATGGATTTGTACTTTTCTAAATACATAGCGGTTATTTGTAACGATTCGAAATCTCGTATTTTACTTTCGTTTTTTACATGTGGCTATAGCCTCCGCCCCTGTACACCATTTTGAGAGGGAGTTCAGCACGGTGAGGGGAGAAGCAGAGAGCAGAGCAGAGTGTTATTGAGCTTCGAATGGATTTAAAATCTCGTATTTTACTTTAGTTTTTTACATGCGGCTATAGCCTCCGCCCCTGTACACCATTTTGAGAGGGAGTTCAGCACAGTGAGGGAGAAGAAGAGAACAGAGCAGAGTGTTATTGTGCTTTGAATGGATTCGTACATTCGTAATTTTTTTCATAAGGAATTATGCTGAAGACATTCGGGCATTCGCTATTTGCGATATAATTTATTTCAGATTCGGTTTTATTCGTAATTGCTTTGTTCGGAAATTCGAATGCTTCCGAATGTCCGAAAGTTGCTAAATTCGGACGAATTTCAATTCGTTACGAAACAAATTGCACAAGCCTATTATATACCACACGCGACAACTTGTTGGTGGGAGTCAGATCCACCAGAGTTGGTCAGTGGGACACTTCTTCTCTTTTTTCAACAATGTATGGGGCAGGTAATTATACTTTGAAATGGACTCAGTGGGTAATTAACTAATGAAGTACAGTGGAACCTCAGATTACGAGCATAATCCGTTCCAGGAGAATGCTCGTAATCCAAAGTACTTGCATATCAAAGTGATTTTTCCCATTGAAGTCAATGGAAACGAAAATAATTTGTTCCGCATTGACTTCAATGGCATGCAATTCCTAATGCGGCCAGAGGCGGGGGGCACTGGAGAGCCTCGGAAACGGGCAAAAAGGCCCGAGGACACCTCGGCTGACCTTGGAAAACCTCGGAAAGACTTCTTTCCTGAGATTTGCCGAGGTCAGCCGTGCTGTCCTCGGGCCTTTCTGTGCATTTCCGAACGGTGCCGATCGGCTGGGATCGGCGATGTTTGGCTCTGCTCGGCACCGGCGCCCCCCCCCACCTCAGGCCAAACGCGGTACTGCACACCGCTTTGGCCTGAATTGTGCTCATTTTGCGAGACAACACTTGCAAACCGAGTTACGATTTTAAAAAATACACTGCTCGTATTGCAAAACGCTTGTTAGCCGCGTTACTCGCAATCCGAAGTTCCACTGTATTTTAACGTATTGGTAGTATACTACCTGTCCCTGGTCTACACTCTCAGGGTTATTTAGCTAATTTTAAATATATATTAACTATAGAGCAATAGTGAGTAGAAATATGCATGGTCCTTAGCCCTATACATCGTTACTCTATTAACCCAATCTGTATATTCAACTAGGCAGTCTATACAGGTATGTGGGATCAGGAGTCACTATGGTAATATTTTTGATTGTGCATGGTAGACTATTAATGGCCATTATTTCTATATAATCATGCGGAATTGTTCGCCTTTTTCCCTAATGTTTCTGGGGGGTGGCATAGTTGATTCTATAGTTTTCCTATTATCTAAATTTGATTGCTACCTGAATAGTCAAAATTGACTTATTGAATTCAATGAATCTATTAACCTATAGATCTCCTTGACCTGATGATACCCTGCTAATAACACGATCCGATGTCCCACTGACCAACTCTGGTGGATCTGACTCCCACCAAGAAGTTGCCGTGGGTGGTATATAATGTTTTTTGTTCCCAGTATAATGCTGTCACTTCAATTATCAATTCCACAAGTTTGGTGAGCATTTGTAAATTTTGTTATTACTATATTATAGACAATTTTATTGATGTTTAAAATTAATTGGTATAATACTAATGGTATGTTTCATGTTACCCAGATGAAGCTATACATGCAAGCTGCCTTGAAGAAGCAGGAATCTGCGAAACATGTCGGCTTTTCTGCATATCCAAAGCATCTTTTGAACTTTATGTATTAAGTATCAATTCATGGTCGAATTACAATATGACTGTGATTTTTATCTGATATTTTGTAATAAAATTCTTATATTTTCTTAAAATTATTATCGTATGTGTGCTCACCTTGGTAACAGATGCAAATACATCCAATTAAAATGCCATCACCTCAGAGGGAGCGGTGTCCATCTCCAATTCTCTTTTAACTCTTTCAATAGGGATTTGGCTGTATTGGTCTGCTTCTAGAAAGTATCCAACAACATATATATAAATTAAAACATATATATAAATAAATACAAAAAACTCTCCAAGTACATATGCTGTAATAATTGATCAACCAAAAAAAAAAAAAACCACTGTATAATTAATACATATCAAAGTGTCTGCATTAATTACTGTAAAGTACAAGTGATAAAGAGAAATTATCTCTAGCAGTTTTTTTCCTTCAGGTTTCTAAGTGAACAGGAGACTTCTGTCTATTTCTTGAACAGAACAAATGGTATCTCACAGAAAATCAGCCCCATATCCTTTTTTAATAAATCTGCCTTTTAAAACCTCAGCTTGAGCCCTATAGTCTTCTGATCTAGTGCAATTATGTTAGTACGCATGAGCTGCCTATAGTGCACTGATTTCAGCCAAGATTTATGAGGACCTCTGATGTTACTGAGGAATACCAGGGGGAGTAATGCGGTCCTGATGTAATCTTCAACCCATGAGCCTTTATGACTTCTCTTTAGGGTCTTTTACTATTGGTAACCCTGTATTTGGACCTTTGAGGTGCTGGATTTGGAACCCGGACTTCAATGAGCTGTGGTGGTGGAATATTGATTAACTCACTTTTGCTTGCATTTTAGATGTAAGCACACTATAGTGGACTTTTACCTTTATCACATGGACTTTACTGTAATCAGTACGTATTATTTATACGGTATATATATTTTTTGATTGATCAGTTATTACAGCACATGTACTTGGAGAGTTTTTTGTAATATTTATTTATATACTGTATATGTAATAATTGTTTTCAAGTAGCAAGAAAAGTATCACATAAGCCGTACAACGTTACAAGTCCACTATAAAGGAGTAAATGGCAGTCTCAGCCAGGACTCCAACCAGGCCATGCCCCAAACACGTTTCACTCCGAATCCCGGAGCGTAATCATGATTAAGTTCTGAAAGGTGGAGCGAAACACGTTTGGAAGTGGCCTGGTTGGAGACCTGGCTGAGACTCTCATATACTCCTTTATATTAATTGTTTTCACTTAAAGCAGACCTTCAATCATTTTTTTTCAACTTTCCATCTATTAAATCTTCTGCCCTTGTTGTTTTACCTTTGGATAGTAAAACATTTTTTTTTCTGACAGTAAATACTTTATACAGCCCACTTCCTGTTTCTTGTCTGGTCATGAGCCTAGGCTTATGACATCATGCACAACTCTCTCTCACTCTCGTGAGAGTTTGCCAGGAACGGAGGGGGTGAGTCATAAGAGGGCCAATGAGAGCTGCAGGACTGCAGAGCTGGAGGTGTGTCTCTGTGCGTGTGTGTAAATCCAGGAAGTGAACCGGCAGCAGCTTTAGCTGCCCACAGTTAAAATGGTTGCAGCCAGGATTAGTAGAGGGAGATTTCTGCAGCATATTCGGCAAGTACAGAATCACAGTATATATAAAATAATATGCAAGTGGTTGGAGGGAAGCTTCAGAATGGCAAAGATGTTTTTATTACAAATTATGTGAGCAGACTGCAGTTCCTCTTTAACCACTTAAGGACAATATACGTTGACAGAATGGCACGGCTGGGCACAAGGGTGTACAGGTACGTCCCCTTTAAGATCCCAGCCGTGGGTCGCGCATGGGCCGGACCACGCCCGCGGGACCCGCAGACTTGATCGCTGCCGGGGTCCCGTGGTAGGGTCACAGAGCTGAAGAATGGGGAGAGGTAGGTGTAAACAAACCTTTCCTCGTTCTTCTCAGTGACACTGTCAGTGATCGTCTGTTCCCTGTCATCGGTAACAGCGATCAATGACGTATCACGCCAAGCCACGCCCCCTAACAGTTATAAACACTCCCTAGGACACACTTAACCTCTTCAGAGCCCCCTACAGGTTAACCCCTTCACTGCCAGTGTAATTTTTACAGTAATCAGTACATTTTTATAGCACTGATTGCTGTAAAAATGACAATGGCCCCAAAATGGTGTCAAAAGTGTCCGATGTGTCATAATGTCGTAGTCATGATAAAAATCGCTGATCGCCGCCATAACTAGTAAAAAAATTATTATTATTAAAAATGCCATAAAACAGTCCCCTATTTTGTAGAAGCTATAACTTTTGGGCGATTTTTTTTTACCAAAAATATGTAGAAGAATATGTATGGGCCTAAACTGAGGAAAACATTTTTTTTATATATATATTTTTTGGGGGGATATTTATTATAGCAAAAAGTAAAAAATATTGCATTTTTTTAAAATTGTCGCTCTATTTTTGTTTATAGCGCAAAAAATTAGAACCGCAGAGGCGATCAAATGCCACCAAAAGAAAGCTCTATTTGTGGGAAAAAAAGGACGTCAATTTTGTTTGGGAGCCACGTCGCACGACTGCGCAATTGTCAGTTAAAGCGACGCAGTGCCAAATCGCAAAAAGTGGCCTAGTTTTTAACCTGCCTAATGGTCCGGGGCTTAAGTGCATAGGCATGAGCACCTGAAAGCTCAAAAACATGGTACCGATCTCTCACTGTGTTCATTCAGAAATGGAAGGGGTCGGTAAATGAAATTACCCCTTCCCCCACTCATCCTGAAATATCATCTATGTGTGCCCACTGCAGTAACCAATGGGAGAGGAGGGAAGCCAGCCAAGCTGTTGGAGGGGGCACCGGGCAGCAGGGGGAATCTGCACTGCAGGGAGTGATTAGGGTGTGCCTGGGCACACCTGGCACACCCTGTGCACACACCTTTGCTTAAGTGGTTAAGTAGCACAACTCAATAATTAATATAAGTCATAAACTCCGTACACACGGGCTGAATAGCAACCAAAATCAGCTGTTACAGTAGAAACCGGCCAACCCTCAGCCTCTGTGTACAGCTGCTTGTCTGACAAAAGCTGATCTCACAACCAGCTTCTGTTGAATAAGCATGCTGGAAAACCAGCAGCTGATCTGCATCTGATCAGCGCTTGCAGCTAATGACTGAGACCGCTGATTGATGTGTTCTGGGGATGGGGGGGGGCAGGGGGGAAAAGTCCCCTTGTCAGAACACAATAGCAGTTGGAGGATCACTGTATTAACATCTCATAGTGCCTTGGGCAAGGCAGTCAGCCGCAACGTCCACTTTCCTGCTGACACATGGTCAGCTCTGGACTGGGACAACATTTTGGCCCTGGACTTCATCCAGACCGGCCCATTTTAATTTTGAAAACACGCACAAAAACAGTATATAAACTATACACAATTTTGCAACAAAAGACTACCCCTTCCATCAGAGTTCTAAAATGCCCTCCTTACATCAGGGTCCCCAGAGAGCCCCCCTTACATCAGAGTCCCCAGAGAGCCCCCCCACTTACATCAGAGCCCCCAGAGAGCCTCCTTACATTAGAGTCCCCAGAGAGCCTCAGTCTTGCATCAGGGTCCCCAGAGAGCCTCAGTCTTGCATCAGGGTCCCCAGAGAGCCTCCCCCTACATCAGGGTCCACAGAGAGCCTGCTCCTTACATTAGGGTCTCAAGCGAGCCTCCCCTTTACATAAGAGTCCCCAGAGAGCCTTCCCCTTATATCAGGGTCCCCAGAGAGCCCCACCCCCTTACATCAGGGTCCCCAGAGAGCCTCCCTCTTACATCAGGGTCTCCAAATGACATAATTACTAGCCCCTTCCCACACTCTATCCTGAAACATCCCTCTCAAGAACTGGGGGAGAGGAAAGGAGGGAGGGCAGCAGTACTGCAGGGTGCTGAGCCAACATGGGGGAAGCCTGGGCAGTAGGGGGAATCGGCACTGAACGTAGGGATTAGGGTGTGCCCAGAAACACCTGGAACACTCCCTGTGCCTATGCCCATAGACTTTAATGGGGTTCATTGTTTGGTTCCAAACTTTTGTGATGTTCGAAAATTCTGGGGCAAACCAAACAGGGGGTCGTTTGGCCCATCTCTAATTTTAAGTAATTGGATATCTAAATATCTTGGATATCTTGATAGTAAAGTGACAGAGAGATGAGTTCATTGCTGTTCTGCTTCTCCTTTACTGTCCACAGTCACAGCCTGAGGGTAAGCTCATGGAAGATTGGGCACATACAGTATGGACACATAGGAAATGGATTGAATGATGCAGACTTTTATTCAACCTGCATGACTATAAACATCTAGTGGCAGAAAAGAAGCATTGCAGGGAAAAGCTTGAAGGTGATGATTGCACGTATAACTGATGGTTATGTCCAATATTGATTAAACGCAAATAAACAATCTCTCACAGAAACTACAAAGTAGGCTTCCCCTTATATGTAATCAGAGATAAAGAGTACAACAAAGGGGCAACCTGCATTCAATAATAACAATAAAATATAATAAGGTATTCACTACCTCCAGCCATAGCTTGGGGTGGTTGCGGGGGCCAAATGTTACCAGAATGGGGTCAAGAAGGAAGACTAGGAGGGTAGGAGAAAAGGGAGTAGGGGAGGGGGGGTGCGGTTTCTCTGGGTTAGCAAACACACTAGAGTGTCAGAATGGCAGAAAAGAAGGCATTTTTAAGGGTCAAGGTTCTAAAAGAGATGTGTCAAAGGATGTAGGTAAGAATTTATCAATCTATGGTTGCCAAGTTTTAGTGTATGGCAGGCCATAGATGGTGTGGTTTTCTGTGGTTGCAAAAAAAATCGCTTAATTCCTCCATCAACACAGTCAGTGTTGATGGGGGAATCCCTCCTGCCAATCTATTATGTTCTGCAGGTGGGGAAGGGGTGGGGAAGGGGAACACAGTGATTATTGTTAGCAGCTATAGCCACTGGCAATAATCACATATAAAAATCTGACATGCTGGTTGTACCCAAGTCGATTGATGGTGATGTGTTGAATTCTCCATAACTTAGAAACCAAGAGGATAGGTAACCCAGGACATACTTCACTATTCTTGTTGAAACAAGATGTTACCTGGATAGCACTTTGTAAGTCATTTCTAACGCCAAAATATTTAGCGACAACTTACGAGTTGTCAGAACATTTGGGGTTAAAAAGAATATACATATAGGCCTTTATATTATACATATTACGTATTTTTCGTGTGGTTCATATTCATGTATGTTGTGAACGAGAGGACAGCCATTTTGTCTCTAAAGTTAAGCTCATAGCTCATGATGTGCTGTGAACAATACTACAGCCATTTTGGTTTCTACTTTCTCTTTAAGAGGTTAAACCCAAATTCACTATCTTTAAAAGTTTAAATTAGATTCATAGGCATGAATAGGCCTTGTTCTTATGTCTCCCTAAGGGGTCTGGCTGTACCAGTCTCCCCAGGTTGTAACTCAAAGGTTTGGACACTTAGTAAAATAAACAAGATAAGGAGCTCTTGTTTCAAGGGAGCCTGAAAACATAAATTAGTATTTCAGAATAAGCTACGAAACTATAGGGCTTATTCACAATTCCTGTGGTATTGTATATCTTAAATAATGTTTATTTTAAGTATCTTCACAAAGTATCTGTTCTATGCATAAATGGGTTTATATATTAGGAAGTTACAAATATAATATCTTATGAGGTGAGATCCTAACTGTGAAGGACATTAGGAGCTGTATTTGTAAAATGTAAGTTAAGGGTTGTGTTTTGAATGACTTTAGCTTCGAGGAATGTTAACAACCCATTAGCTGAGATGTGGGTAGATTTTCCCAAGACATTACTCTGAGCCATTCGACCGAGATGGCTGGGATACTTGACATGTGTTTGACACCCTTAGACAATTAAGTATGTTTTTCTAAGCCTAGGTCAAAGGGGATCATACATTTTATTAGGCCTCGGTGACCCTAACATTAGGAATTATTCCTTATACACCACTGCCCCTACAGGTTAAAAATGACATTGTTCAAGATGGCCGCATACTTAGTTGCTAAGACAACCTTCCAAAAACGTTGTCATTTGACTCGTCAATTACGTAGTAATGTAACACACACACCCACTTTTTGGAGTAAGATAAAAGTAGCAGCTGAGATAGCAAGAGGAGATCTCTTGAAGGAAGACGCTCGCTGAGGAGATCTCTGAGGGAACTCTCTCTCTGAAGGAAGCTGGAAGGAGATCTTGAACGCGCAAACATGTAGCAATGGTGAAAGAAGTCCCTCTTGGGACTTTGATTCTCAAACAGACAGAACTCTTAACTACTGGTAACGTATAAATCTTTTATTTATACCTTTGGTAATGGAGTTGTTTTTGCATACACATAACTAAAACCATTTAAATATATATGGCAAAGCAATTTGGAATTATTGATATTTTTAACTGCAGTATAAAATAAGGATAATCCAAATATTAAGGCACATACCCTAATTTGGTTGTCTTTAAAAAGCTAGAGCTAAGTGATACAATGGTTTTATTATGATATATGTGTAAAATAAATTCTCTCTAAATTTAACATAAGTATTGATTGAATTATCTAACTGTGTGTAATTTGACATTTGGTCTGCACACGCTGAGAGTATAAAGAGGAGATCTGTTTGTCTTGAGAAAGATAACAGTGTTAATGTAAACAAGAGTGTTTACACTAAAGCCATGGAAGTCACAAAGACATTTCACAAGTTACCAAGTTTTAGATGTACAAGTATCATTTAAGTATTGAACTGTGAATATACTTTGTCATATAGAGCTTGCATAGAAATGTATGTAAATATTATCTGGACATTAACCATCATTTATCTCTGATTGTGGAAGTATATCCATTTATTTGTTTGATCACGAATTATACCTGATTTTAAATTTGCACTGTACTTTAGTTAATAAATATATATATAATTTTAAATATTAATTTGTGTTACTTGTCTTCAAACTAGCACAGATATAAAGAACTTAGAATTTCTTGTTTGATATTGTAGGATTTTGGAAATCTCCCAAAATTAAGATTTGCATATTTCCATAAATACAATAATATTTTTATATTTCAGTATAAACATTCTGACATATTTGTAGGCACTATGCTGAGATGCGTCAATGTTTCTGACATATATGGAGGCACTGCTGAGATCTGTCAATGTTCCTGACATATATGGAGGCACCGCTCGAGATCTGTCAACGTTTGAAACAAGTGATATATTTGTGCAAAGTTATATATATATTTTTTCATTTTTTTGGGGGGTGGCGGGGGAAGAAAATATAACATTTTAAAAATTAATATTTTTTTTATTTTGCTATTGCCATTGTTAGTTGCAATATTGAAAAATTACAAATACTAAAGTTATTTTTAGTGTAGCCAGTCCTGCTGCTGCAGAGAATGAAATTGGTCTGCATCACAGAAAAACCGGAGAATTTGCAAAATATCAGGTGATATCTTCTGTCAGAGAAGTATATGAAATGAAGACAGAACTTGGTCCCTGTAAGTCAGTTATTACTGCAAGATAGACCATGTGTACTTTGGATTGTAAGCCCAATCTACCAGAGGACTTTTAAAAGTTTTCAAGAAAGCCCATTACTTGGCTAATAAAAACCCAGATTTTGAAAGCCATGGATTTTTCCAACTGTTTGATGAGGCTTTGCTAAATAAAAGTTATTATGGCTGGGGATTACTATCCCAAAAATGGATTGGTTTGGCTAATAGAGCACCATCAAGTGACAAGGCCATACATATGAACCTTCTCAGTTCTCTCACAATCAGTGAGTATAGTTGAGATCCATCTCAGGAATAATTAAATTCTAGATGGCACCTTTGTACAGGTAACTCCACTTCCCCCAGAAAGGGTTAGACAGGAGGTTCATACAAAATGTATGTCCCCTGGAAAATAGTTGAGAGATATGCTTGGAAGGTGATATTCTCAATGCTCACATCCATACAGTATATGCTGACTCCATTGAGCTTAGTAATTATACGTAATTCCTACTGGGATTGTATGGTATTTTCCCTAACAGGTTAGTGACCTGGGGAATGTTAATAAGGTTCATATTTATGCCAGGAATATAATCACATTAGTAGAAAGTTATTAAAGTAGAGGACCAATCCTAAAATAAATACTTAGGTATTCAACCCCTCAGGATAAATAAATAATCAGTCAATCATTTATTCCTGATAATCAATGACCCAAAATATCTGTCATGGATATGCATTAATGTCTGTCTGCCATCTTACCTTTCCTCCTCATGTGTTCATCTTAGAGACCAGACCCCCTTCACCTGGCTTCCTTTATAATCTCCTCCCAGCCAGACTCCACCCCAGGCCCTATCACAGAACACTATATTAACCTGTGCACTGCAAGCCTGCTTTGCTGATCAACGTGTTTGTTAGCATTGTGTGTTTGGGTTCCTGCCTGCCGTGTGCTACGTCTGTCTCTCTGTTACGTTATTGGCTTGTCCCCGACTATCCCTGTCTGCTCGTGACCCTTGACCTTTGGCTTGTCCTTCGTTATCCTTGTCTGCTTGTGGCCCTTGACCTTCGGCTTGTTATTCGTTATTCTTGTATCTTGTGCTGCTGCTTCCCCTCTATTCCCCTTATCCTACGGGGCGTGAGCTAGGAGACTCTAGGGGCTGCGACCTGGACCTAGCCTGCAGCGTAACATCCTCACCACTAGAGGCTCTGGAGAAGACCTGCTGGGTCTTAGACTCCGCGCCCTGGGGAATCTTGGCTCTAGCTTCCTGTAGGATCCCAGTTGCGCTCCTCTGGTCCCGCTTTCCACATCCACCCAGTTTCCTATCTGCAGCAGTCAGCCATAGGGTTCACTATCTTGCGGTGCACTCCTGTCCCCCTACGCTGTGCACCTGTCATCTGGCCACAGGTGACCTGACAGTTTGATCAGCCATGGACCCGGCTGACAGGCCGCTCCCCGCGGATGATCCATTACAGGGCATAGTCCGTAGACTTGAGACCCAGGAATCAGATCAGACTCAGGTGATGCGATTCCTCCAGGATCTAGCTTCTCGCTTCGAGCAGCTTCAGACCTCCTTGGGAACCCCAAATCTGCAACCTCAAGTACAACCAGCAGCTGCGCCTTTCGCATCAGTCGCAGCCACACACTCACTAGGACTGCCAGCTCCGTTCCGTTTCTCTGGGGTCTCCAAGGCCTGCAGGGGGTTTCTCAGCCAATGTACGATTCATTTTGAGCTTCAGCCTCAAAACTTCCTGTCTTATCGGGCTAAGATAGCCTATATCATCTCCCTCCTCTCCGGGGAAGCTTTAGCCTGGGCTGCCCCCCTGTGGGAAAGGAATGATTCGGTGGTTTCCATCCTGTCCGACTTCTTGGAGCTCTTTCGGAACATCTTTGAGGAGCCAGCTCGGGCTTCTTCAGCGGCTAGTGCTGTCTTACGTCTTCGCCAAGAAGCTAGTTCAGTGGGACAATATGCTCTTCAGTTCCGTATCCACACAGCTGAATTGAGCTGGAATAATGAGGCCCTGGTCGCTACCTTTTTACATGGCCTCTCTGACCGAGTGAAAGACGAATTAGCGGGAAGAGCCATTCCCGTCGGTCTGGACGATGTAATTTCTTTGTGCAACCAGATCGACATTCGTTTTCAGGAGAGGTCGCTAGAAAAAAAACGCCAGCACTCTCTGGGTCCTAGCCAGTCTGAGCTCCCCTCCCTTCATCCCGTGGAGCATCTTCTGCCTGCTGAGGGACCTATGCAGCTGGGCCGGACCAGACTAACCCCCGAAGAACGTGCTAGGCGCAGAACTCTGGGCTTGTGCCTCTATTGTGGGGGCAAGGGTCATTTTCGTGACTTTTGCTGGCTTCTGTCCGGGAAACGCTTGGGCCTAATACATTTGGAAGGTGGAGTATTGGACCCTGAAACATCACCTTCTCGCCTTCTCCTGCCGGTGTTCCTTCATGTAGGCACTTCTCCTCAATCAACCCTTGCATATCTGGATTCAGGGGCAGCCGGCAATTTTATGGATTGGGGAACTGCTTCTTCTATGAAGCTTACACTTTCACATCTCTCTACCCCATTGGTAGTCTCTGCAATTGATGGCACTGTTCTCCCAGGGGGCCCTATTCGCTTCCAGACGCTACCCATTAGGATGTCGGTAGGGATTCTCCACCAGGAGTGGATATCCTTTCTCATTCTACCCAAGGCCTCTACCCCATTGTATTGGGCCTTCCTTGGCTGCAGCTCCACTCTCCACATGTGGACTGGGCCTCTGGGCAGGTCCTGGCTTGGGGTCCCTCATGTTTCTCGTCATGTCTTCTCAAGGTGGCCCCCAAAGAGAAACTTCCGGTTGCTACCACTTCTGTTTCTTCTGATCTTCCCGCTGCATACAGCGATTACCAGGATGTGTTCTGTAAGAAAGTAGCTGAGGTGCTTCCTCCCCACAGGTCTTTTGACTGTGCTATTGATCTTGTCCCCGGAGCAACTCTGCCCAGGGGTCGTACCTACCCTCTGTCCATCCCAGAGACCCAGGCCATGTCTGAGTATGTTGCAGAGAATCTGGAGAGAGGTTTCATCCGGAAATCCGCATCACCTGCAGGGGCAGGGTTCTTTTTCGTTGCCAAAAAGGATGGTACCCTAAGACCCTGTATCGACTATCGAGGTTTAAACGCAGTTACTATTAAAAATCGATACCCCTTACCCTTAATATCTGAACTATTCGATAGGTTGAAGGGTGCCTCCATTTTCACCAAGTTGGATCTCAGAGGCGCGTACAATCTCATTCCAATACGGGAGGGTGACGAATGGAAGACTGCATTCAACACTAGAGACGGGCATTACGAATACCTGGTGATGCCTTTTGGTTTGTGTAATGCCCCAGCTGTGTTTCAAAACTTCGTCAATGAAATCTTCAGAGATCTGCTGTACCAGTTTGTTGTCATCTATCTGGATGACATTCTGATCTTTTCTGAAAATCTGCTCGTCCACAGAAACCATGTCCGCACTGTACTTCAGCGTCTTAGAGGGAACAATCTCTATGCCAAGCTGGAGAAATGTTGCTTTGAATGTTTTGAGGTCCTGTTTTTGGGGTGCTTTGTCTCCTGTTCGGGTTTTCGTATGGATCCTGCGAAGGTCTTGGCTATTACCAACTGGCCTCTTCCTGCTAGCCTCAAGGCCACACAGCGCTTTCTTGGCTTCACAAATTATTATAGGCAGTTCATATGGAATTACTCTTCCATTGCGGCGCCTATTATCGCTTTAACCAAGAAGGGTGCGAATGCCAAAGACTGGCCTCCCGAAGCTGTCTCTGCATTTCACGACCTGAAACAGGCCTTTGTTTCTGGACCTCTCTTGAGGAGACCAAATCCTGGGGATGCATTTTTTATTGAAGTGGGCGCTTCCTCAATGGGGGTGGGAGCTGTGCTTCTTCAATTCTTTGAGAAGAGACGTTAACCATGTGCGTTCTTCTCCAAAAAAAAATTTCAGGCAGAGAGGAATTATCCCATCGGTGATCGGGAACTTCTCACGATTAAATTGGCGTTAGAGGAGTTGCGTAATCTCTTGGAGGGTTCCCCTCACTCCATAACGATCTTTACTGACCACAAGAATTTACAGTATCTACAGAATGCTAAACGTCTGAATCCTAGACAGGCCAGGTGGAGTCTCTTCTTTGCCCGTTTTAATTTCACGATTACTTACAAACCCGGTTCCGGCAACGGTCGGGCTGATGCGCTCTCTAGGTCATTTGACATATTTGACGAGGAGTCCGCCCCTGAACCTGAGCCGATCATTCCAACCTCGTGCATTGCTGCCCACTCTACCACCCTGAAGTCAAAGATTCCGCCTGGTAAGACCTTTATCCCCACTGAGCTAAGAGCTAAGATCCTTCGTTGGGGACATGATTCCAAGGAGGCAGGTCATTCTGGATTCCTCCGATCCTTCTTACTCATTAGTCGTCACTACTGGTGGCCTAATCTCCGCTCAGATGTCAAAGATTACGTTAAGGCTTGTCATGTCTGTGCTCAGTCTAAATCCTCCACACAAGCTCCTGCTGGTCTCCTCATACCCTTGCCCATCCCTAAGGAGCCCTGGGCTCATTTTGCCATGGATTTTATCACCGACCTCCCACTGTCTGGGAATAATACAGTAATTTGGGTGGTAATCGATCGGTTCTCCAAGATGGCTCATTTTGTTCCTCTTCCTGGTCTTCCTTCTGCTCCTGCTTTGGTTCCCATTTTTATTCGAGAAATTTTCCGCCTCCATGGTGTTCCTTCTCATATTGTTTCCGACAGGGGAGTCCAATTTATGTCTCGTTTTTGGAGAGCCTTTTGCAAATCCCTCAATATTGTCTTGGATTTTTCCTCTTCCTACCACCCTCAATCCAATCGCCAGACTGAGAGGGTTAATCAGGAGTTAGAGGTCTTTCTTCGCACCTTTGTTTCTTCTCATCATGACGATTGGTCCTCTCTACTTCCGTGGGCAGAATTCTCCAATAACAATCATGTGAATACCAGGTCGCAGAAGACACCCTTTTTCACTGTTTATGGAAAACACCCTCAACTTCCTCTTCCCATGACCTGTTCCCCAGATATTCCAGCTTTGGCTTCGGTTCAGGAGTCTCTCAATTCTGTTTGGGGTGACGTTCATGATTCCCTCCGGGCAGCTGCTGAAAAATTCAAAGGCTTTGCCGACCGCCGCAGGCGTAAACCGCCTTCTCTTAAGCCAGGGGACAAAGTCTGGCTCTCCAACAGGAACATCAAGCTCCGAGTTCCTTCTCTGAAGTTTGCTCCACGATTCATTGGTCCATACACTGTAACTGCTAAACTGAATCCAGTTTGTTTCAAACTCCAGATTCCTAAGAGCCTTAAAATCACTAACTCCTTCCATGTTGCCCTTCTGAAGCCTTTAGTCCTCAATAAATTCTCTCGTCCTCTTCCTACCGTAGCGCCTGTCTCTGAGGATAATCAGGAGTACGAGGTCAGTCAAATTCTGGACTCCCGACTTTGTAAAGGCGTTCTTCAGTACCTCGTTCATTGGAAGGGGTTTGGTCCTGAGGAGAGGTCTTGGATCACTGCATCTGAGGTCTTTGCACCTCGTCTGTTAAAGGAGTTTCATCTAAAGTTTCCCTCCAAACCTGGGCCCAGGCGGGGAAGGGGGAGGCCTCGTAAGAGGGAGGGTACTGTCATGGATATGCATTAATGTCTGTCTGCCATCTTACCTTTCCTCCTCATGTGTTCATCTTAGAGACCAGACCCCCTTCACCTGGCTTCCTTTATAATCTCCTCCCAGCCAGACTCCACCCCAGGCCCTATCACAGAACACTATATTAACCTGTGCACTGCAAGCCTGCTTTGCTGATCAACGTGTTTGTTAGCATTGTGTGTTTGGGTTCCTGCCTGCCGTGTGCTACGTCTGTCTCTCTGTTACGTTATTGGCTTGTCCCCGACTATCCCTGTCTGCTCGTGACCCTTGACCTTTGGCTTGTCCTTCATTATCCTTGTCTGCTTGTGGCCCTTGACCTTCGGCTTGTTATTCATTATTCTTGTATCTTGTGCTGCTGCTTCCCCTCTATTCCCCTTATCCTACGGGGCGTGATCTAGGAGACTCTAGGGGCCGCGACCTGGACCTAGCCTGCAGCGTAACATCCTCACCACTAGAGGCTCTGGAGAAGACCTGCTGGGTCTTAGACTCCGCGCCCTGGGGAATCTTGGCTCTAGCTTCCTGTAGGATCCCGGTTGCGCTCCTCTGGTCCCGCTTTCCACAACCACCCAGTTTCCTATCCGCAGCAGTCAGCCACAGGGTTCACTATCTTGCGGTGCACTCCTGTCCCCCTACGGTGTGCACCTGTCATCTGGCCACAGGTGACCTGACAATATCATGTGTACCTTGGCAACGATTTATTACATCGCTTTGTTATACACATAGATCTGGTAAATACCACTGTGGTCCAGATTAAAATAAAACCCAAATAGTTTCATAAATGCACATGAAGCCCTTAAATAATTTTGGTTACTGCCATATGCAGTAAGCATATTAGTACCACATGAGGTCATTATTCAGACAGGTACTAATACATTATTTTTTTATTATTACCCGGCCATGTATAAATAGGCCAGAATTTTAAGAACCCTGCTGCATTAAAATGTTTCGCAGACAGGATGTATATAGAAAAGATTTCAGTAAAGCACACTCATGAAAAATAAACGTTTTCATGGAGTTCAAAAACGTTTGCTAAAAGATTCCTGTGATGTGGTATAATAGACATACGCATTGCCAGGATTCAAACTGATCCAAGTAAAAACGCACATTGTGTTTTAAATCAAACATTGCTGTCTTTCCCTAGCTTGCTATGTTTTGCTAGTGGAGACCATTAAGAATTTTGAGGAGAGGGGTGTTGTGGGATCAGTGCACCGGATCTTATGATAATCCTATACTTGATATTCTTAAACCAAATGGTCAATGCATTTATATGCTGGTCTAAGACAGCTAAATAAACGAGTATATATGTACAGCTAGCTGTGCCATATATTGACCGATGCTTGATATAAAAAAATACAAAGCGCTAAGTACTTCACTACACTAAATGATGCTCGATGATGGTGGAACATTCAGGTAAGTCCTGAAGACCCATACAAGCTGGCATTTAAAGGTGGTAAGAAATAGTACAACTGGAACAGAATGTTATTTGGTCAGATAAATTTTGATTTTGAATTTGATTTTGTTGTTGTCTGTTATTTTACATAAGGCCATTGCCTAATGTACTCAAAGAGAAAAGTTTAACATATGAGGATGAAATTTTTGTTGAATATCATAATGTTTGAAAAGCATATCCCAAAGTTCAGATATGTTCTTAACCAGTTGAGGGAGGCGGGTGTTTAAAATTTTGTTTCAGGAAGACCAATGGTGTCGCTCCAAGGTTCATCTCCTGAGGCCTAAGGTTTGCAGCCTGAAGCCTCGTACACACGACCGATTTTCTCGTCCAAAACCGTCAAGAAAAGTGCCGCGAGAGCTTTTTTGTCGAGAAAAACGTTCGTGTGTATGGTTTTACGATGAGAAAATCGGTCGTGTGTACGAGGCCTGAGTCTCACCACAAGAAGAAAATAGAGACTGTGATGAGGTCAAAAATATCTGCCAATATCAGTGAATTGGGGACATGTTTGGGTATGGTATAAAGTATTCATTTGTATGCTTGTCATCGTAGGTTCCAATTGAGAATGCTGGAAGGTAATGTATAAGAAGAGACTTATAAGGATCAAGAGAATGTTAATGTAATATTATGACATTGTGATATTTCTCTCCTAACTTACAGATCTTCAAATCTTATACTTCAGCATTAATGTTGATCCTGACAATCATGGCAGAATAATATCATCATTAGATCACTGATGATTTTTAGTTAATTAAAATATAGTTAACCAATCGCTATATCATATATATAGAATAGTTAGAAAATGTAAATATTAATTAATAAGAATATGTATTCATACTGCCTATTTACTCAAATAGAAAATGATTGACACTCCAGACCAGATCGTTGATTGATAAAGGCGAAGTGAACTGCCAACAGACACAGCGATCATATGGATGATGTTAATCCTTGGCGTCCAGTTCCGGAGGGAACCTGTCACCAAACCACACTCCAGACCAGATCATTGTTTGGTAAAGACGAAGTTGACCACCAAAAGACACAGCGATCGTTTGGATGATGTTAATCCGTGATTCCCAGTTCCGGATGGAACCTATCACCACATCGAATCCTTCATCAGGAGTCATGAAGCAAGATGCTCCAGGATTCGTATTGCCGGAAAGAAAGATTTGTTGCAGAAATCCCTTGTTTGCTTGAATCCCAGAATATCCATTAAAAGGAGGGATATTGAATCCCATTTTCAGCTTGTAACACTACAAGAGCGGATTCACTGAAGAGTTTCTTCAATTGCTGGCTTACCAGCCTTGTTTTTATCCCATTTGAAATGGGGGGGGGGGGGGTGACACCACCACTGCAACAGTTCATTTTGTTTTCATAAAGACTTGAACTCATCAAGAAAGATCCAAGTCATACAAGAACATTCTTTATCATATGGATGAAGAGAGGAACTGTCACGTACCTGGTGATGAGCCTGGGATGCAGGGAGCGGCCTCTTTTGCACCTCCTACTCCGGAACCCCTGATGGTGGGAACAGGGAGCTCGGGAGTGCAGAGTTGCACAAGTGCCTGTCAGGAACACTGGTGCAGAGGTGGAGCTGGACCTTAGGAAGCTCTGTGCAGGTTTCAGCGGAAGCAGGGAAGCTGGATGGCAGGCAGGCTTGGCACACAGGGAACTGAGGAGACAGACGGCAGACAGCGGGGAGGTGTCTTGTAGTTCCGGGCACTGGCAGGTCCAAACAGGCCGGGTAATCCACTGGCTGGCAGATCAGGTGCAGTGCAAGAGGCAGAGGCAGAGTCGTTATACAGTCCGGGTTGGCAATGGGCAGGCAGCAGGTAGCAGAAGGAGCAGACGGAAGCAAGGTCAACAAGCCGGGGTCAGCGGGCAGGCAGAAGGCAAGAAGCGTCAGGAACAAGCCGGGTCACAGGAACAGATCGGTAGGGTAATAGCAGATAGCAGGTGGGTCTTGGAAACGCTGTAGACCAGACAGCAAGGAGCCCCAGCACAAGCCCCTTTAAATAGCCCCAGATTGGCGCCAGAAAGTGTCACTGCGCGCTCCCGCGCGCACCCACGCGCGCCGGCGCGGCGTTACCGCGCAAGCGCGTATACGCGCTAACGCCGATTGGACGCTATTGCGCAGGCGCTAACGCCGATTTGCCACTATTGCGCAGGCGCGTACCCGCGCGCGCCGCACCGTCGCCAGCTTGCAGGTGAGATTGCCCATCATGACATTGCCCCCCTCCAATGGGCAGCCTCCGGATGCCCAACTGGGCCATCTTAACTGGATGGGAGTCTTTGAAGGACTGAACCAATCTTTTGGCATGGATGTTGCACTCAGGTTCCCATGAGTTCTCCTCAGGGCCATATCCCTTCCATTTTACAAGAAATTGGACTTGGTTGCGCCTTTTTCTACAATTCATAATGGATTCCACCTCAAACTCCTCTTCACCGTCAACCAAGATTGGTTCAGGAGGGCCGGTGTCACGTCCCGAGAAGGGATCAGGAACAGTAGGCTTGAGTAGGGCAACATGGAAAACCGGTTGGATCCGGAATGATTCTGGTAGCTCCAGTTCATAGGCCACACTGTTAATCCGTCTCCTGACGGGAAAAGGACCCACAAACTTGGGACCCAATTTCTTTGAGGGACAGGCAAGTCTAAGGTTCAGTGTAGATAACCACACCTGATCCCCGGGTTCCAGATTGAGTTCTCCTCTTCTCTTTTTGTCGAACACTTCTTTATTATATTCTTGTGTCTTAGTCATCGTGTCTCGTAATAACTCATTGTTTGCTCTGAAAAAATCCAATGTCTCCTGGACAGCAGGTACAGCAGACTCCGGGATACAGTTGGACAAGAATGAGGGGTGAAAGCCGAAGTAAGCATGAAACGGGGATTGCTTTGTGGCGGAGTGGACCGAATTATTGTATGCAAATTCGGCCAGCGGCAGCAGAGGTGCCCAATCTTCCTGCGAGAACGAAGAAAAGCAGCGTAGGTATTGCTCAAGTGTCTGATTCGTCCGTTCAGTCTGGCCATTTGATTGTGGATGATAGGCAGACGAGAAGGACAAGTTAATCCCGAGAGCTTCACACAGGGCCTTCCAGAACCTGGAGGTGAATTGCACCCCTCGATCCAACACGATGTTTGCAGGGATGCCATGGAGCCTTATGATTTCATTGACAAAAATTTTAGCTGTCTCAGGAGCGGAAGGCGTACCCCTCATGGGCAAGAAGTGTGCCATCTTTGATAGTCTATCCACAACCACGAAGATAGTGGTGAAAAGCTCCGAGGGGGGAAGTTCTACGATGAAGTCCATTGAGATCATCTTCCATGGCCTCTCGGGTACGGGCAATGGTTTCAACAGACCCCAGGCTCTGGACTTACTTCCCTTGTTTCTGATACATGTGCTGCAAGACTCCACGTAGCTCCTACAGTCCTTTGATAGTTGCGGCCACCAGAACATGCGTTGTAGAAGTTCGGAGGTCTTGAGTACCCCGAAGTGCCCAGCCAGTTTGTTATCGTGGCAGGAACTAAGGACCGCGACTCGCAGGCCCTCTGGTACAAAGATTTTGTCCTTGTACCATAAAAGTCTATCCTTGAGCTGTACCTCTGTCCCAGGTGAGGGAGAGATCCCCCTGGATGCTTGCTTGATCCAAGATAGCAGGTCCTCTTGAAGCAAGAGGAAGTTTCCAGGTGACAAGATGGTATCCGGAGGGGCAGGTGTTTCAGGGTCACAGAACATTTGTGAGAGAGCATCAGGTTTAGTATTCTTCGATCTTGGTCTATACGTTATATGGAAAGAGAAACGTGTGAAGAAAAGTGCCCACCTGGCCTGCCGAGGGTTTCAGTCTCTTTGCCACTCTCAGATACTCCAGATTCTTGTGGTCAGTATAGACCAGGATCGGATGCGCTGCTCCTTCCAGGAGGTACCGCCATTCCTCCAGGGCGGCTTTGATTGCCAGTAATTCCCGGTCTCCCACATCATAGTTCTTCTCCGAATCTGACAGCTTACGGGAGAAAAAGGCAACCGGATGTAAGAGAGCCTTGGGCCCCTGTCTTTGGGAGAGAACCGCCCCAACTGCTGTTTCCGAGGCGTCCACCTCCAGTATGTATGGAAGAGCCGCATCAGGGTGCCTCAGAACGAATGCAGAGGTAAATAATTCCTTAAGGGTCTCAAAGGCCGTTTGGGCTTCTGAAGACCACTGGAACCGGACAGTCTGTTTGGTTAGGTTGGTTAATGGGGTGATAATGGACAAAAACCCCCTGATGAACTTCCTATAAAAGTCTGCGAATCCGATGAAGCGCTGTATGCCTTTCCTATCTACGGGCACCGGGCAGTCAAGAATTGCAGCCACTTTCTGGGAGTCCATCGTGATACCCTCCACCGAGATGACAAGTCCAAGAAATTGGATGCTTTGGCGTTCGAATTCGCATTTTTCTGGTTTTGCGTATAACCTGTGCATTCGAAGCCGTGCGAGCACATTCCGAACGTGTTCCCGGTGTTTCTCCAAGGAGGGGGAAAAGATGAGGATGTCGTCCAGGTAAATGATAACAAAAAGGTCAAGGTAGTCTCTAAAAATGTCGTTCACAAAATGCTGGAACGTAGCCGGGGCATTGCAGAGTCCGAAGGGCATGACTAAGTATTCGAAGTGCCCGAAGCGAGTGCGAAAGGCAGTTTTCCACTCATCCCCGCTTCGGATCCGCACCAGGTTATAGGCCCCACGGAGGTCCAGTTTTGTGAAAATGACTGCGGATCCCAGTCTTTGAAACAATTCAGGAACTAAAGGAAGGGGGTATCGGTTCTTTATCGTCACTTTGTTGAGCTCTCTGTAATCCACACAAGGCCGGAGGGAATGGTCCTTTTTCTCAACAAAGAAAATCCATGCCCCTGCTGGTAACGTAGAAGGACGGATGAACCCTTTCATGAGATTATCATCAACATAGGTCTTGAGGGTCTCGAGTTCAAGTTCCGTCAGGGGAAAAATCCTGCCAAAGGGGATTTCAGCCCCGAGGAGAAGCTCAATCGGACAGTCGTAACGCCTGTGTGGAGGAAGAGTCTCAGCCCCTTTCTTGCTAAAAATGTCCAGGAAGCTGTGGTATGCTTCAGGAACTGACTGGCGGGCCTCAGCATCAGAGTCCATGCAAAGCAAGGGAGAAGGGGTACTCAAAACTTCCTGCAGACAATGTTGACGGCAGTAGGGGGAACAGAAACTGACTTCTCCTGATGTCCAATTAATTTGCGGGTTATGGGCCTGTAACCAGGGCATGCCCAGAATGATGGGGAACAGAGGAGACTTGATGACATCTAGGCATAGTAACTCCTGATGAGTACTGGCAATGGTTGTGGCCAGCGGTAGGGTCTCCTGTGTGACTGGTCCAGATTTAAGGGTCGACCCATCAGCGAGGTATACAGAAAGCCCTTTAGCTCTAGGGCACAAAGGAATGTGATGTGTGGTGGCAAAAGCTAAGTCCAGAAAGCAACTGCAGGCCCCGGAGTCAATGATAGCGCTGACTTGAATATTCCCTCCTGGGAGCTGCAAAAGAATGGGAATCGCCAGGTGAGCAGAATTACTGGGTATAACGGGTAAATGCACAGACGACATGGGGAGGCACTTATGGATCTTCACCGGGCAGGTCCGTACATAATGTCCGGGTTCTCCGCAGTACAGACGTAGGTTAAGGGTTCGCCTGCATTGACGTTCCTCAGGGGTGAGAGAGGGACGGAGAAGTCCCAGCTGCATGGGTTCTGGGTTGTCAGAGGAGGCTGTAGCTGGGAATGGAGGAGCTGAGTTGGCAGAGCTGGGTACCCGGGGCAACATCCAAACCGGGCGAGATGGCCCGGTGGCTCGTTCAGTCCTACGTTCTCGTAGGCGACGGTCAATCTGGATGGTCAGGTTGATCAGAGCATCCAAAGCTCCGGGCACAACCACACGTGCCAGTTAATTTTTGAGTGGTTCAGAGAGTCCCAATCGGAATTGGTAACAAAGAGCAGCATCATTCCAATTAGTGTCTGAGCTCCATCTCCTGAATTCAGAAACATAATCCTCGGCGGGTCTGCGGCCTTGCTGAAGGGCATGCAGGGTTGCTTCGGCAGTGGCGGTCTGGTGCGGATCCTCGTAAAGCTGTGACATGGTTTGAAAGAAAGTGTCCAAGGTATTAAGTGAAACGTCTTTATGCTCCAAGAGGCGGTGAGCCCAGGCTTGAGGCTCACCAGACAGGAGGGAAATAACGAACCCCACTTTGGTGGATTCCAGTGAAAAGGTCCGTGGTTGCAAGGCAAAGAAGAGTTCGCAGGCATTCCGAAAGGCTCTGTATTTGCTCCGCTCCCCTGAGAATCGCTCAGGCGTGGGTACCTTTGGTTCAGGCGGCATCATGACCACCGAGGGAGAAGTGGAAGTCCCAGTGGAGGAGGAAGCTGAGGAGGATAGGGCCTGGACTCGGCCCTCCAGTCGGGTATAACCCTCTTGCAGGCTTCTGACGGCCTGGGTTAGCCCATCCAGGTGTCGGCAAAGTTCCTCCATTGGGTTCGCTCCCTGCGCAGGCTCTGACATGGCTGTCTGGTACTGTCACGTACCTGGTGATGAGCCTGGGATGCAGGGAGCGGCCTCTTTTGCACCTCCTACTCCGGAACCCCTGATGGTGGGAACAGGGAGCTCAGGAGTGCGGAGTCGCACAAGTGCCTGTCAGGAACACTGGTGAAGAGGTGGAGCTGGACCTTAGGAAGCTCTGTGCAGGTTTCAGCGGAAGCAGGGAAGCTGGACGGCAGGCAGGCTTGGCACACAGGGAACTGAGGAGACAGACGGCAGACAGCGGGGAGGTGTCTTGTAGTTCGGGGCACTGGCAGGTCCAAACAGGCCGGGTAATCCCCTGGCTGGCAGATCAGGTGCAGTGCAAGAGGCAGAGGCAGAGTCGTTATACAGTCCGGGTTGGCAACGGGCAGGCAGCAGGTAGCAGAAGGAGCAGGCGGAAGCAAGGTCAACAAGCCGGGGTCAGCGGGCAGGCAGAAGGCAAGAAGCGTCAGGAACAAGCCGGGTCACAGGAACAGATCGGTAGGGTAATAGCAGATAGCAGGTGGGTCTTGGAAACGCTGTAGACCAGACAGCAAGGAGCCCCAGCACAAGCCCCTTTAAATAGCCCCAGATTGGCGCCAGAAAGTGTCACTGCGCGCCCCCTTGCGCACCCGCACGCCGTTACCGCGCATGCGCGTACGCGCTAACGCCGATTCGCCGCTATTGCGCAGGCGCGAACGCGCTAACACCAATTCGCCACTATTGCGCAGGCGCGTACCCGCGCGCGCCGCAGCGTCGCCAGCTTGCAGGTGAGATTGCCCATCATGACAGGAACGTTCTTCAAGTATAAAGAAAAATAATAATATGGCCATATCTTTTAAACAACTGTGATATTTCTTCGGACCCGTTTCTTAGTATGTCCGTGGCTATTCGCCAGAATACAAGAAACGTGGGGGGGATTTGTCAGAACATTTGGGGTTAAAAAGAATATACAAATAGGCCTTTATATTATACATATTACGTATTTTTCGTGTGGTTCATATTCATGTATGTTGTGAACGAGAGGACAGCCATTTTGTCTCTAAAGTTAAGCTCATAGCTCATGAGGTGCTGTGAACAATACTACAGCCATTTTGGTTTCTACTTTCTCTTTAAGAGATTAAACCCAAATTCACTATCTTTAAAAGTTTAAATTAGATTCATAGGCATGAATAGGCCTTGTTCTTATGTGTCCCTAAGGGGTCTGACTGTATCAGTCTCCCCAGGTTGTAACTCAAAGGTTTGGACACTTAGTAAAATAAACACGATAAGGAGCTCTTGTTTCAAGGGAGCATGAAAACCTAAATTAATATTTCAGAATAAGCTACGAAACTATAGAGCTTATTCACAATTTCTGTGGTATTGTATATCTTAAATAATGTTTATTTTAAGTATCTTAACAAATTATCTGTTGTAGTAATCAATAGTAATCCATATACAGTGGGGCAAAAAAGTATTTAGTCAACCACCAATTGTGCAAGTTCTCCCACTTAAAAAGATGAGAGAGGCCTGTAATTGTCATCATAGGTATACCTCAACTATGAGAGACAAAATGTGGAAACAAATCCAGACAATCACATTGTCTGATTTGGAAACAATTTATTTGCAAATTATGGTGGAAAATAAGTATTTGGTCAATATCAAAATCATCAATCATCTCAATACTTTGTTATATATCCTTTGTTGGCAATGACAGAGGTCAAACGTTTTCTGTAAGTCTTCACAAGGTTGTCACACACTGTTGCTGGTATGTTGGCACATTCCTCCATGCAGATCTCCTCTAGAGCAGTGATGTTTTGGGGCTGTCGCTGGGCAACAAGGACTTTCAACTCCCTCCAAAGGTTTTCTATGGGGTTGAGATCTGGAGACTGGCTAGGCCACTCCAGGACCTTGAAATGCATCTTACGAAGCCACTCCTTTGTTGCCCGGGCGGTGTGTTTGGGATCATTGTCATGCTGAAAGACCCAGCCACGTTTCATCTTCAATGCCCTTGCTGATGGGAGGAGGTTTGCACTCAAAATCTCATGATACATGGCCTCATTCCTTCTTTCATGTACACGGATTAGTTGTCCTGTTCCCTTTGCAGAGAAACAGCCCCAAAGCATGATGTTGCCACCCTCATGCATCACAGTAGGTATGGTGTTCTTTGGTTGCAGCTCAGCATTCTCTCTCCTCCAAACACGACGAGTTGTGTTTCTACCAAACAGTTCTACTTTGGTTTCATCTGACCATATGACATTCTCCCAATCCTCTTCTGGATCATACAAATGCTCTCTAGCAAACCTCAGACGGGCCCGGACATGTACTAGCTTAAGCAGGGGGACACATCTGGCACTGCAAGATCTGAGTCCCTGGCGGCATAGTGTGTTACTGATGGTAGCCCTTGTTACGTTGGTCCCAGTTTTCTGCAGGTCATTCACTAGGTCCCCCCGTGTGGTTCTGGGATTTTTGCTCAACGTTCTTGTGATCATTTTGACCCCA
This sequence comes from Rana muscosa, assembly GCA_029206835.1. NCBI lineage: Eukaryota > Metazoa > Chordata > Amphibia > Anura > Ranidae > Rana > Rana muscosa. The sequence goes on from CM055117.1 coordinate 857,778,614, forward strand.
CAGGGTGAGATTTTGCATGGAGCCCCAGATCGAGGGAGATTATCAGTGGTCTTGTATGTCTTCCATTTTCTAATTATTGCTCCCACAGTTGATTTTTTCACACCAAGATGCTTGCCTATTGCAGATTCAGTCTTCCCAGCCTGGTGCAGGTCTACAATTTTGTTTCTGGTGCCCTTCGACAGCTCTTTGGTCTTCACCATAGTGGAATTTTGAGTGTGACTGTTTGAGGTTGTGGACAGGTGTCTTCTATACTGATAACAAGTTCAAACAGGTGCCATTAATACAGGTAATGAGTGGAGGACAGAGGAGCCTCTTAAAGAAGAAGATACAGGTCTGTGAGAGCCAGAAATCTTGCTTGTTTGTAGGTGACCAAATACTTATTTTCCACCATAATTTGCAAATAAATTCTTTCCAAATCAAACAATGTGATTATCTGGATTTGTTTCCACATTTTGTCTCTCATAGTTGAGGTATACCTATGATGACAATTACAGGCCTCTCTCATCTTTTTAAGTGGGAGAACTTGCACAATTGGTGGCTGACCAAATACTTTTTTGCCCCACTGTATATGCATAAATGGGTTTATATATTAGGAAGTTACAAATATAATATCTTATGAGGTGAGATCCTAACTGTGAAGGACATTAGGAGCTGTATTTGTAAAATGTAAGTTAAGGGTTGTGTTTTGAATGACTTTAGCTTAGAGGAATGTTAACAACCCATTAGCTGAGATGTGGGTAGATTTTCCCAAGACATTACTCTGAGCCATTCGCCGAGATGGCTGGGATACTTGACATGTGTTTGACACCCTTAGACAATTGAGTATGTTTTTCTAAGCCTAGGTCAAAGGGGGTCATAAATTTTATTAGGCCTCGGTGACCCTAACATTAGGAATTATTCCTTATACACCACTGCCCCTACAGGTTAAAAATGACATTGTTCAAGATGGCCGCATACTTAGTTGCTAAGACAACCTTCCAAAAACATCGTCATTTGACTCGTCAATTATGTAGTAATGTAACACACACACACACATTTTGGAGTAAGATAAAAGTAGCAGCTGAGATAGCAAGAGGAGATCTCTTGAAGGAAGACGCTCGCTGTGGAGATCTCTGAGGGAACTGTCTCTGAAGGAAGCTGGAAGGAGATCTTGAATGCGCAAACATGTAGCAATGGTGAAAGAAGTCCCTCTTGGGACTTTGATTCTCAAACAGACAGAACTCTTAACTACTGGTAACGTATAAATCTTTTATTCATACCTTTGGTAATGGAGTTGTTTTTGCATACACATAACTAAAACCATTTAAATATATATGGCAAAGCAATTTGGAATTATCTATATTTTTAACTGCAGTATAAAATAATGATAATCCAAATATTAAGGCACAAACCCTAATTTGGTTGTCTTTAAAAAGCTAGAGCTAAGTGGTTCAATGGTTTTATTATGATATATGTGTAAAATAAATTCTCTCTAAATTTAACATAAGTATTGATTGAATTATCTAACTGTGTGTAATTTGACATTTGGTCTGCACACGCTGAGAGTATAAAGAGGAGATCTGTTTGTCTTGAGAAAGATAACAGTGTTAGGCCCCTTTCACGATGGGGCGGGCAGGTGCGGTGGCGGTATAGCAGCGCGATTTTCAGCGCTGCTATACCGTCGTTCTTACCGCGGTATGCGGCCGCTAGGGGGGTGAATTTAACCCCCGCTAGCGGCCCAAAAAGGGTTAATACCGCCCGCAAACCGCAGCTATTGCCGCGGTTTGCGGGCGGTATTACCGCGGTGTCCCATTGATTTAAACCGCATGAAAAACGCCCCAGTGTGAAAGGGGCCTAAATGTAAACAAGAGTGTTTACACTAAAACCGTGGAAGTCACAAAGACATTTCACAAGTTACTAAGTTTTAGATGTACAAGTATCATTTAACCACCTCCCTACTGGGCACTAAAACCCCCTTCCTGCCCAAGCCATTTTTCAGCTTTCAGCGCTCTCACACTTTGAATGACAATTGCGCGGTCGTGCGACGTGGCTCCCAAACAAAATTTGCGTCCTTTTTTCCCACAAATAGAGCTTTCTTTTGGTGGTATTTAATCACCTCTGCGGTTTTTATTTTTTGCGCTATAAACAAAAGAAGAGCGTCCAGTTTGGAAAAAAAACACAATTTTTTACTTTTTGCTATAATAAATACCCATTTTTTTTTTCAATTAAAATTTTCCTCAGTTTAGGCTGATACGTATTCTTCTACATATTTTTGGTATAAAAAAAATCGCAATAAGCGCGTATTGATTGGTTTGCGCAAAAGTTATAGCGTCTACAAAATAGGGGATAGTTTTATAGCATTTTTTATTTTTTTTTTGTTTTTTTATTAGGAATGGCGGCGATCTGCGATTTTTATTGTAACTGCGATATTGTGGCGGACACATCGGACACTTTTGACACATTTTTGGTACCATTCACATTTATACAGCGATCCCTGCTATAAAAATGCATTGATTACTGTATAAATGTGACTGGCAGGGAAGGGGTTAACCACTAGGGGGAGGGAAGGGGTTAAATATGTTCCCTCAATGTGTTCTAACTGTGGGGGGAGGGGACTGACTGGGGGAGGTGACCGATGGTTGTCCCTATGTACAAGGGACACACCATCAGTCTCCTCTCCCTCACAGGACGTGGATCTGTGTGTTTACACACACAGATCCACTTTCCTGCTCGGTTCCCGGGCAATCGCGGGTGCCCGGTGGCAATCGCGGCCGCTGGGCACGCGCACCGGGTCCTTGGTAACGCGGCGGGCGCGCGCACGCGCCGCCAGCGGCGCGCACGCGCGCGCGATCCCCCTCCTTCTGAGGGACGTTCAGGAACGTCCACTCAGAAGGAGAGAGCACCCACCCGGCCGTATATGTACAGTGGCCGGGTGGGAAGTAGTTAAGTATTGAACTGTGAATATACTTTGTCATATAAAGCTTGCATAGAAATGTATGTAAATATTATCTGGACATTAACCATCATTTATCTCTGATTGTGGAAGTATATCCATTCATTTGTTTGATCACACATTATACCTGAGTTTAATTTGCACTGTACTTTAGTTAATAAATATATATATAATTTTAAATATTCATTTGTGTTACTTGTCTTCAAACTAGCAAGGATATAAAGAACTTAGAATTTCTTGTTTGATATTGTAGGGATTTGGAAATCTCCCAAAATTAAGATTTGCATATTTCCATAAATACAATAATATTTTTATATTTCAGTATAAACATTCTGACATATTTGTAGGCACTATGCTGAGATGCGTCAATGTTTCTGACAGAGTGACCAACCATATTTCAAACCAATCATCTTTCTCCAGGGAAAGATTCAACTCCAGGGGGCAGCATTTGAACTAGATAGCATAGTGCCATAAAGCTGTGAGATCGCCCCCTTCACATGTGGGTCAGTGGAGCATAATTTCTCAAAAATATTCAGTTAAACAAAGTCTGTTGCAGTTTGGGTTTTGGTCTGGTAGGAGTGTCTAATCTGTAGATAGCAAAATCTTTCAGAGCTCAGAATCTGATTGTGTTCCTGTAATTGTGTGAAGGGCTTAAAGCCCCTGGTGGTGGTAAAATGATGTAATCTTTGGTAAATTTAAATGGGGGCCAAAGACAGAATGTGGCTGGTAAAACAAACGATGGGTAAAAGGTCAGGTTGCAGAGAAATGTCGAGAAAGCAAGCCCACCTAATGTTTTACCCTATCCCGGTCAGTGAATATTGAGTGGTGGGATTCAAGCGCATCCTCTGATCGTGTAGAGATAGCCAAAGGATATTATCGATCGGCAGGGGAGTCCATGTCCAAAGCTTCCAAACTGACCCAAATACTTGGTGAAATGCGGAATAACTAGCCCTCCCTTTAGAGTGGATTGTAGCAATGCTGCTCTAAGAAGACGTGGGCAAATCGTGCCACATTTAAAATGGGAGACTCTGCGTTGCAATATCTGAAGATAATAAGAGGGAACTGGTAGGGGCAAAACCATAAATAAGTATAGAATTTTTGGTAATAATGTGATTTTGACTGCAGAGATCTTGCTCAACCAGAATTTTGCAGAGTGGACCACATGGACACTAGGTTCGTTAAAGTTTTATAAAGCTTCATATTTTTTCAAATATAATATTAAACATGTCATACTTACCTGCAATGGTTTTTGCACAGAACAGGCCCGATCCTCTTCTTCTGGGGTCCCCCGCTGGTGCTTCAGGCATGTCCTCTTCAGCAAGTACCCACCATAGAAAGCCACTTTCAATTTTTTTCTACTTTTATTTCTATTGTAATATAACAAATTTTTGATTATTGTTCACTTATCTTTGTGTGTGTGTGCCATCACAAGAAGTATATTGTAAGACTTTGAGTGGATCTTTCTTCGCTTTTGCTAAAAATCACATCAGCTATGCATGCTGATATAATATTATCCTAAAAAATGTTTTTTTAAAGTCAGCAGCTACAAATACTGCAGCTTTTAAAATAAGGACACTTATCTGTCCAGGGAGCCTGCAATGTCCTCATCCAAAGCCGACTCATCCCTCGGCCCTCGGTGGAGGCGCTGGCATTGCTAGTATGGGAATCAGGAAGTGAAGCCTTGCGGCTTCAAAGCCTGGTTCCCTACTGCGCATGCACAAGTCGCACTGCGCATTCTGAGTGGACCCTGTCTTCTGGGACCTGTTTGCCTCCCAAAAGACAGCGGGGGGGACGAACGAGGGGCCGGACATAGCGTAGATTGCCTGTATTAGACCTGTATCTGCTCCCTCTCCCCCCTTAAAGGTGCCAAATGTGACACTGGAGTGGGTGAGGAATCTGGACAGCGGAAGTTTAATTTTTGGGTGGAAATCCGCTTTAAACAAACATTTTTTGCTTTTAATTACAATTTTTTTCCACTTTCTGGTTGACTGAGGCACTGGGGATTTAACCGGAGACCAACAGATGAATCCTGAAAAGGTTTCATGCACTGTCACATGTTCCAGAAGTCAGAATCAGATTTTAAAGGAAAAGTACAGGCAAACTTTGTTTGGCTGTACTTCTCCTGTGGATAACAGGAGTGTAGTTCGTTCTGTACTCCCTTGACCCGTTTTCAGCAGACAGCGGGCCGAAACCCGCTGTTGGCTGACAACACACATCGGGTCCAAGCTGGGGAAAGATCACAACTATATGGTCGGAATTCACCCACATGCCTGGACCGGCACCTGGCTCAGCCTCTCACAGAGCTCTGAGAACCAAGCAATCAGTGATGTTTAATCACTCAGTTCTCAACCTTAGAGCCGGCGGGGGACAGATGCAGCATCGGACCGATTCTGCACCCACCTAGATAAGTATAGTTCTTAGAAAAAGTAGAATTGCAGGAAACAAAAGGAAATAGATCCATCTGCTCTTAGTGAAAATGGCTACTGTGATATGAATAGGGAGGAAAGGGTATGTAAAGAATACATTATACAAAGCCTGCAATTATCTCCTCTTTAAAGATTGCCATTACTAAACAGTTGTAAATGTTTTTGTGTTTACTAGCTTGCCCCCACCCTTTTAGATTGTAAGCTCTCATGAGCAGGGCCCTCCAAACCCTCTTGTATTGACCTGTATTGTAACTGTATTGTCTCTCTTTATTCTGTAAAATGTTGTGCAAACCATTTGTCCTATATACAGTATCTCACAAAAGTGAGTACACCCCTCACATTTTTGTAAATATTTTATTATATCTTTATATGTGACAACACTGAAGAAATTACACTTTGATACAATGTAAAGTAGTGAGTGTACAGCTTGTACAGTATGATGCCGCGTACACACGACCGTTTTTAATGACGAGAAAAATGAAATTTTTTAAAATGGTCATTAAAAATTATCGTGTGTGGCTTCAGAGCATTTTTTACGATGTGAAAAATGGCCATGAAAAAATTGGAACATGCTCTAATTTTTCTTGTCGTTTTTCACATCGTCGTTTTCCTCATCATGAAAAACGGCTGTGTGTGGGCTTTAACGACGTGAAAAAAAATGCGCATGCTCAGAATCAAGTATGAGACAGGAGCGCTCGTTCTGGTAAAACTAGCGTTCGTAATGGAGATAGCACATTCGTCACGCTGTAACGGACTGAAAAGCATGAGGCTGAAAAGCGCGAATCGTCGCTCAACAAACTTTACTAACATGAAGGGTGGCGCCATCCAAATGGAACTTCCCCTTTATAGTGCCGTCGTATGTGTTGTACGTCACCGCGCTTTACTCAAGCATTTTTTTCCACGATAGTATGTAGGCAAGGCAGGCTTGAGAAGAATAACGTCGAGAAAAATGCAGTTTTTTTCAATGACATTAAAAACGGTCGTGTGTACACGGCATAACAGTGTAAATTTGCTGTCCCATCAAAATAACTCACCACACAGCTATTAAAGTTTAAACTGCTACCAACAAAAGGTGAGTACAGCCCTCAGTGAAAATGTCATATTGGGCCCAATTAGCCATTTTCCCTCTCAGTGTCATGTGACTCGTTAGTGTTACAAGGTCTCAGGTGTGAATGAGGAGCAGGTGTAATAAATTTGGTATTCTCGCTCTCAGTCTCTCATACTGGTCACTGGAAGTTCAAAATGGCACCTCATGGCACATAACTCTCTGAGGATCTAAAAAAAAGAATTGTTGCTCTACATAATGATGGCCTAGGCTATAAAAAGATTGCCAAGACACTGAAACTGAGCTGCAGCACAGTGGTCAAGGTTTTACAGCGGTTTAACAGGACAGGTTCGACTCAGAACAGGCCTCGCCATGGTCGACCAAAGAAGTTGAGTGCATGTGCTCAGCATCATATCCAGAGGTTGTCTTTGGGAAATAGACGTATGAGTGCTGCCAGCATTGCTGCAGAAGTTGAAGGGGTCGGGATTCAGCCTGTCAGTGCCCAGACCATACGCCACACACTGCATCAAATTGGTCTGCATGGCTGTCATCCCAGAAGGTAGCCTCTTCTAAAAATGATGCCCAAGAAAGCCTGCAAACAGTTTTCTGAAGACAGGCAGACTAAGGACATGGATTACTGGAACCATGTCCTGTGGCCTGATGAGACCAAGATAAACATATTTGGTTTAGATGGTGTCAAGCGTGTGTGGTGGTAACCAGATGAGGAGTACAAAAACAGGTGTGTCTTGCCTACCGTGAAGCATGGTGGTGGGAGTATCATGGTCTGGGGCTGCATGAGCGCTGCTGGTACTGGGGAGCTACAGTTCATTGAGGTATCCATGAATGCCAACATGTACTGTGACATAATGAAGCAGAGCATGATCCCCTCTCTTCGGAGACTGGGCCACAGAGCAGTATTCCAACATGATAACAACCCCAAGCACACCTTCAAGACGACCACTGCCTTGCTAAAGAAGCTGAGCATAATGAATAAGCACAGCGTCGCTGTGTGAAATGCATCTACCTGTACCTGTTTGCCTTTCCTGTGGTGTTATTCATGGAACGGATTTTACAATAAAGAGATTCATCACTACCTTGGTGTGCAGTAGTGATGAGCCAAACACCCCCGGGTTCGGTTCGCACCAGAACCCGCGAACGGACCGAAAGTTCGTACGAACATTAGAACCCTATTAAATACAATGGATGCGAACGTTCGAATTCTAAAGTGCTAATTATAACGACTATTATGCATGTTATTGTCCTAAAAAGGGTTTGGGAACCCGGGTTCTGCACCAGGGGACATGTATCAATGCAAAAAGAAGTTTTAAAAACGGTCGTTTTTCGGGAGCAGTCATTTTAATGATGCATAAAGTGAAAAAAAAAAAAGTCAAATATTCCTTTAAATATCGTACCTGGGGGGTGTCTAAAGTATGCCTGTGAAGTGCCACGTGTTTCCCGTGTTTAGAACTGTCCCTGCACAAAATGACACTTCTAAAGGAAAAAAAAGCCATTTAAAACTGCTTGCGGCTTTAATGTAATGTCTGGTCCCGGTAATATGGATGAAAATCTTTAAGAAAAATGGCATAGCTACCCCATGACCCCCCCCCCCCTACCCCAGCCCATTACCAGCCCCTTTGGGTCTTGTATGGATATTAAGGGGAACACCGCACACAAAATAAAAAAGGCCCTATATACTCTGAACAGCCGTATACAGGCGGTGCATACAAGACAGGGACTGTAGGTTTGTTCTTATGTAGAATGTGTTTGTAATTTTGAACAGGTACATTGTTTAAGTGTAGCTCCAGCCCAAAAATCTATTTTTAAACTTTTTGGAAAACATAGGTAAGGGTTATCACCCCTGTAACATTTGTTTTGCTGTCTGTGCCCCTGTTCAGAACATTTCACCTCACGTTCCGTCCCAATGACAACTGTTTTTGAAATGTGGTGTTTTTCTTGAAACAAGGATTGGTGATAAAGCATCAGTACAGAGGAGACACCTTTCTCCCATATTAATTCTTACAGGAGAGAATTTTCCTTCCTAGGGGTAGATTTCCTCTCACTTCCTGTTGTCTTCTTGCGTTTGCAAGTAGGAGTCGTTTGTAAGTTGGATGTTTGAAAGTAGGGACCTGCCGTATATACTCTGCAGAAATAGGAACCTTAGTTGTTGGTGTTGGCACAACACTGTAAGCACTCACAGTTACTCTTGGTTGGTGCTGGAACGCCCTGCTGTCAACTATTATATCAGGAATTGTAATTACATATAATTGTTGAACAGTGGTAGTAAAAATTGGGCCTTTGATGGTGGTGCTGGTGCCACAACACTGTAAGCCCTGACAGTTACTCTTGGTGGGTGCAGCAATGGGCCCTGCTGTGAATTATTAGATCAAGAATTGTAATTGCATGCCCCTGTTGAACAGGGGCTGAAAAATTGGGCCTTTCGTGGTGGTGGTGGTGGTGGTGGTGTTGCCACAACACTGTAAGCCCTCAGAGTTACTCTTGGTGGGTGCAGGAATGGGCCCTGCTGTGAATTATTAGATCAAGAATTGTAATTACATGCCCCTTTTGAACAGGGGCTGAAAATTGGGCCTTTCGTGGTGGTGGTGGTGGTGGCGTTGCCACAACACTGTAAGCCCTCAGAGTTACTCTTGGTGGGTGCAGCAATGGGCCCTGCTGTGAATTATTAGATCAAGAATTGTAATTACATGCCCCTGTTGAACAGGGGCTGAAAAATTGGGCCTTAGGCACTGGTGGCACAACACTGCAACCCCTCACAGATACTGTACTTGGAGCACAGCAATGAGCCCTGTTGCAAAGTATTGCTTCAAAAATTGTAATTACACGCCCCTGTTAAACAGGGGCTGAAAAATTGGGCCTTAGCCACTGGTGGCGGCACCCAAAAACAAAAATGATCTTCCAAGCTATCATCATCAATCGTATCATTGAGGACTCGGAGGAGGAGGATAGCCAGTCAACATAACAGCACAGGCACTCAGCATCAGCATCAGTCTTGAAGGGATGTGACATGTTAAAATCAATTAGTCTGTTATATCAGCATCAGGTGTGTGGTAGCTGGTGGTGATCCAAGACTGGTTCATCTTGATGAAAGTCAGTCGATCAACCGAGTCGGTGGACAGGCGCACCCTGTGATCCGTGACAAATCCTCCAGCAGCACTGAATGTGCGTTCCGAAAGAACGCTGGATGCAGGACAGGCCAGTAGCTCAATTGCATACTGTGCAAGCTCTGGCCAGTGATCCATCCTCAAGACCCAGTAAGCCAGAGGATTTTCGGTGGGGAAGGTGTCCAAGTCTGACCTTGCCCCTAGATATTCCTGCACCATGTTTATCAGACGCTGGCGATGGTTGCTGGAACCGATCATACTTTGGGGCTGCGGACTAAAGAATTGTCTGAACGCATCGGTCAGACGGCCACCTTCCCCACCGCTCCTTCTTTGACTGGCCGAAGCCTCAGCAACTCGTTGTCCAGGACCAGGAGTTTGTAACCTCCCAGTCTCTGGGAACGCGTTGCACAGACCTTTCTGCAAGGCCTCCCGGAGTTGTCTCATCCTCTGCTCCCTCTGCGACGGTAACATAAGGTCCGCAACCTTACCCTTGTACCGTGGATCAAGGAGAGTGGCCAGCCAGTAATGGTCCCTCTCCTTGATCCGAAGAATACGAGGATCCTTCCGCAGACTTTGCAGGATCAGGGAGGCCATGCAGCGTAGGTTAGCTGAGGCATTCGGTCCGGAGTCCTCTGGGTCACTAAGGACGACATGATCCGCAGCCACCTCCTCCCAGCCACGTACAAGTCCACTGGTTTCTTGGGACTGTAAATCATCCCTAAAAGACTGCTGCTGATGATGCTGAGTGCCAGCCTCCACCTCCATGCTGACACAATCCTCCTCCTCCTCCTCCTCCTGCTCCTCCTCTTCCTGTGCGATGGGTGGGACAGAAGGAACACTGTCTGGGTAAAGGGGGCCTTGAGAGGCAAGGAAGTCCTCCTCTTCCTGCCTCTGTTCTGCCTCAAGTGCCCTGTCCATTATTCCACGCAGTGTGTGCTCCAACAGGTGGACAAGAGGTACAGTGTCACTGATGCATGCACTGTCACTGCTCACCATCCTCGTGGCCTCCTCAAATGGTGCCAGGACAGTGCATGCATCCCTGATCATGCCCCACTGGCGTGGAGAAAAAAAACCAAGCTCCCCTCACCCTGTCCTGGTGCCGTAGTCGCACAGGTACTCATTGATGGCCCTCTGCTGCGTGTGCAGCCGCTGCAGCATGGCCAACGTTGAGTTCCACCTGGTGGGCATGTCACATATAAGGCGGTTCTTGGGCAGGTTCAACTCCTTTTGCAGCTCAGCCAGGCGAGCACTGGCATTATAAGATCTACGGAAATGCACACAGACTTTCCTGGCCTGCCTCAGGACATCCTGTAAGCCCGGGTACCTGCCCAAGAACTGCTGCACCACCAGGTTAAGGACGTGAGCCACACAGGGCACATGGGTCAGTTGTCCCTGTCGGAGGGCGGAGAGGAGGTTGGTGCCATTGTCGCAAACCACCATTCCTGGCTTAAGCTGGCGTGGCGTCAACCACCTCTCGGCCTGGCCCTGCAGAGCAGACAGGACCTCTGCCCCAGTGTGGCTTCTGTCCCCCAAACACACCAGCGCAAGCACGGCATGGCATCTTTTTGCCTGCGTACTTGCGTAGCCCCTTGAACGGCTACGGAGCACCGCTGGTTCAGAGGACAAAGCACAGGAAGAGGCCATGGAGGAAGAAGAAGAGGAGGGGGTGGAGGAGAGAGGTGTGTCACAACCAGTAGTAGCATTTTGGAGGCGTGGCGGTGGAACAACCTCCAACACTACTGCACCTTGTCCTGCATCCTTCCCAGCTGCCAAAAGAGTAACCCAATGGGCCGTGAAAGAAAGGTAACGTCCCTGTCCATGCCTGCTGGACTATGAGTCAGCGGTAATATGCACCTTACGGCTGACCGCCCTGTCCAGCGAGGCCAAGACATTGCCTTCCACATGCCGGTAGAGAGCCAGAATAGCCTTCCGTGAGAAAAAGTGGCGTTTGGGAACCTGCCACTGAGGAACCGCACATTGCACAAACTCACGGAAGGGGGCCGAGTCTACCAACTGAAAAGGCAGCAGTTGAAGCGCTAGCAATTTAGCCAAGCTAGCATTCAACCGCTGGGCATGTGGATGGCTGGGAGTGAACTTCTTTCGACGGTCCAGCAGCTGGGGCAGGGAAATTTGCCTGCTAGAATCGGACGTCGGTGTACTGCTAGCAGAGTGGCCGCAAGTACTTGGCTGTGACACACCTAATTCTACACCTTCATTCCTCTCAGTGCATGTTTCAGAGAGGACTGAAGTTATAGTGGGGTTGGAGATCCCAGCTGATGTGGTGCAAGGAGAGGTCCGCTTTGTTCTTTGGTGTGGGTCTTTGAGGTAGGCTTGCCAACGAGCTGCATGGCAGGTCAACATATGTCTGGTCAGGCATGTGGTACCCAAGCGGCTGATGTTTTGGCCACGCGATATACGCTTGAGACATATGTTGCAAACAGCAGCTGTGCGATCTGATGCACTAGCCTCAAAAAAGGCCCACACCAAAGAACTTTTTGAATGACGGGCAGAGGCAGCGCCCTGCACAGGCGGAGCTCTGCGGTGTGATTCCGTCGGTGTACTGCCCTTACGCTGGCCAACAAAGGGCATCCTGCCTCGTTGGAGATGTGCCTCCTCCTCATCCTCCTCCTCCTCCTCCTCTCTCCTATTAGGCACCCACGTGGAGTCAGTGACCTCATCATCCCCTCCCTCCTCATCACTGGAGCCAATCTGGCAGTATGCTGCAGCTGCTGGAACATGACTGCCAGATTGGTGTCCTTCTTGAGCATCGCCTCTGTCTGCTCTCACGCTACTGCCTTCCTCTAGCTGGGTTTCATCATCAGACCCTTCGAAACGCTGGGCATCCTCCTGGAGCATGTACCCAACACTGTGCTCAAACAGTTCGGGGGACTCCTCAGGAGGAGGACATGGTGGGTCTAGGGAAGGAGTGACTGATGATGAGTCTGACATTGATACCAGGGAAGAGGACGCTTTGGCAGCTGCTTTGCCAGTACCCTGAGCCTGGGTGAGAGAGGATGAGGAGGAGGAGGAGGGCTTGGTCATCCACTCTACCAAGTCTTCGGCATGATGTGGCTCAACATGTCCAGCTGCCGAAAAGAAGGACAAGCGTGTCCCATGGCCATGTGCTGATGACAATGCACCGCGTCCACGACCAGCACTGTTGCCCCCAGACACAGAGCCTGCTTGCCCTCTTTTATTGCCTCCTGACTGTCTGCCTCTCCTTGTTTGCCTTCCAGACATTCTAATGGATGGCCTGCAGGGAGATGGGAAAAAAGCAATAAGGGCTACCTTCAGGTGTCCTTCTCTGTCCCTTTACTTAAGGATTTCTAAATATGGTTGAGGATGATTGCTTTCGCACAGAATAGCACAATGACAATTTCCCTGACTGTCCAAAAAACAAGGATTTCAAAGATGGTTGATGAGGAATGCTTTAGCACAGTATAGCACAAGGAGAATTTCCCTCACTGTCCTTCCCTGTCCCTACAAACAAGGATTAGCACAGTAAAACACACTGACACTCTTCCTACCTATAGTTTTCTGTCCCTATAAAAAATGTTTTTTTAAAGATGGTTGATGATGAATGCTTTAGCACAGTATAGCACAAGGAGAATTTCCCTCACTGTCCTTCCCTGTCCCTACAAACAAGGATTAGCACAGTAAAACACACTGACACTCTCCCTACCTATAGTTTTCTGTCCCTATAAAAAATGTTTTTTTAAAGATGGTTGATGATGAATGCTTTAGCACAGTATAGCACAAGGAGAATTTCCCTCACTGTCCTTCCCTGTCCCTACAAACAAGGATTAGCACAGTAAAACACACTGACACTCTCCCTACCTATAGTTTTCTGTCCCTATAAAAAATGTTTTTTTAAAGATGGTTGATGATGAATGCTTTAGCACAGTATAGCACAAGGAGAATTTCCCTCACTGTCCTTCCCTGTCCCTACAAACAAGGATTAGCACAGTAAAACACACTGACACTCTCCCTACCTATAGTTTTCTGTCCCTATAAAAAATGTTTTTTTAAAGATGGTTGATGATGAATGCTTTAGCACAGTATAGCACAAGGAGAATTTCCCTCACTGTCCTTCCCTGTCCCTACAAACAAGGATTAGCACAGTAAAACACACTGACACTCTCCCTACCTATAGTTTTCTGTCCCTATAAAAAATGTTTTTTTAAAGATGGTTGATGATGAATGCTTTAGCACAGTATAGCACAAGGAGAATTTCCCTCACTGTCCTTCCCTGTCCCTACAAACAAGGATTAGCACAGTAAAACACACTGACACTCTCCCTACCTATAGTTTTCTGTCCCTATAAAAAATGTTTTTTTAAAGATGGTTGATGATGAATGCTTTAGCACAGTATAGCACAAGGAGAATTTCCCTCACTGTCCTTCCCTGTCCCTACAAACAAGGATTAGCACAGTAAAACACACTGACACTCTCCCTACCTATAGTTTTCTGTCCCTATAAAAAATGTTTTTTTAAAGATGGTTGATGATGAATGCTTTAGCACAGTATAGCACAAGGAGAATTTCCCTCACTGTCCTTCCCTGTCCCTACAAACAAGGATTAGCACAGTAAAACACACTGACACTCTCCCTACCTATAGTTTTCTGTCCCTATAAAAAATGTTTTTTTAAAGATGGTTGATGATGAATGCTTTAGCACAGTATAGCACAAGGAGAATTTCCCTCACTGTCCTTCCCTGTCCCTACAAACAAGGATTAGCACAGTAAAACACACTGACACTCTCCCTACCTATAGTTTTCTGTCCCTATAAAAAATGTTTTTTTATAGATGGTTGATGATGAATGCTTTAGCACAGTATAGCACAAGGAGAATTTCCCTCACTGTCCTTCCCTGTCCCTACAAACAAGGATTAGCACAGTAAAACACACTGACACTCTCCCTACCTATAGTTTTCTGTCCCTATAAAAAATGTTTTTTTAAAGATGGTTGATGATGAATGCTTTAGCACAGTATAGCACAAGGAGAATTTCCCTCACTGTCCTTCCCTGTCCCTACAAACAAGGATTAGCACAGTAAAACATACTGACACTCTCCCTACCTATAGTTTTCTGTCCCTATAAAAAATGTTTTTTTAAAGATGGTTGATGATGAATGCTTTAGCACAGTATAGCACAAGGAGAATTTCCCTCACTGTCCTTCCCTGTCCCTACAAACAAGGATTAGCACAGTAAAACACACTGACACTCTCCCTACCTATAGTTTTCTGTCCCTATAAAAAATGTTTTTTTAAAGATGGTTGATGATGAATGCTTTAGCACAGTATAGCACAAGGAGAATTTCCCTCACTGTCCTTCCCTGTCCCTACAAACAAGGATTAGCACAGTAAAACACACTGACACTCTCCCTACCTATAGTTTTCTGTCCCTATAAAAAATGTTTTTTTAAAGATGGTTGATGATGAATGCTTTAGCACAGTATAGCACAAGGAGAATTTCCCTCACTGTCCTTCCCTGTCCCTACAAACAAGGTTTAGCACAGTAAAACAGACTGACACTCTCCCTACCTATCCTTCTCTTTCCCTAAACTAAAGGAATCCAGGTTAAGCAAGAAAAAAAAATGTCACTGTCCCTGCCTATGCTTCTCTTTCCCTGCTCCGGAACACACTACACTAGGCCGCCGTGCTGGCGGCCTTTTATAGTGTGGGGCGTGTACTAAACACCCTCAGCAATAATTGGCCACAGGCATCCTGCCTGTGGCCAATCATTGCTCTCCTCGCTGCCGGCGCTGTGATTGGCCAAGCATGCGGGGTCACAGTGCATGCTTGGCCAATCACAGTGCCTGGATGACACTGCGATGGCGTAGTGCATTGTGGGCCGCGAATTAGGCGCGAACGGCCCAAATCGTTCGTTGTTCGGCGAACGATCGAACAGCCGATGTTCGAGTCGAACGTATGTTCGACTCGAACACCGAGCTCATCCCTAGTGTGCAGCCATCCATTCCTTTTATCCAAAGAAGCTGAGGGTAAAGGTAATGGACTGGCCAAGCATGTCTCCAGACCTAAACCCTATTGAGCATCTGTGGGGCATCCTCAAATGGAAGGTTGAGGAGCACAAGGTCTCTAACATCCACCAGCTCCGTGATGTCATCATGGAGGAGTAGAAGAGGACTCCAGTGGCAACCTGTGAAGTTCTGGTGAACTCCATGCCCAAGAGGGTTAAGGCAGTGCTGGAAAATAATGGTGGCCACACAAAATATTAGAGGTGTACTCACTTTTGTTGCCAGCGGTTTAGACATTCATGGCTGTGTTGAGTTATTTTGAGAGGACAGCAAATTTACACTGTTATACAAGCTGTACACTTACTACTTTACATTGTAGCAAAGTGTAATTTCTTCAAAAATATTTAAAAAAATGTGGAGGGGCGTACTCACTTTTGTGAGATACTGTAAATCTTGTATACTTATAATTATAAAGCCTATATACACTTAACGTTAAAAATAAGAAATAAATGCGCAACCTTAAACCAGCAAACAAAGTGCAAATATTGGATGGTGTATGAGCACATAGACTATAAAAACAGTGTGGCTATCTTTTTGTGAAAAAAGTCACCATAAAACAAGCAAAAAAAGTGTCCATTCAAATCAGCTGCCAAAATTTACAAACAAACATTAGGGACGAGCCGAACACCCCCCGGTTCGGTTCGCACCAGAACCTGTGAATGGGCCGAAAGTTTGCGTGAACTTTAGAACCCTATTAAATACAATGGACTCGAATGTTGGAAATCAAAAGTGATAATTATCAAGGCTAATATGCAAGTTATTGTCCTAAAAAGGGTTTGGGGACCCGGGTCCTGCCCCAGGGGACATGTATCAATGCAAAAAAAAGTTTTAAAAACTGCATTTTTTTCGGGAGCAGTGATTTTAATGATGCTTAAAGTGAAAAAAAAAAGTGAAATATTCCTTTAAATATCGTACCTGGGGGGTGTCTAAAGTATGCCTGTGAAGTGGCACGTGTCTCCCGTGTTTATAACTATCCCTGCATAAAATGACATTTCTAAAGGAAAAAAAGTCATTTTGCGGCTTTAACCACTTCCCTACCCAGCCATAGACAAATGACGTCCACAGATGGGATCTCCCATCCTGGGTGGACGTCATATGACGTCCTCGGCTTTGTAGGGGGATATCTGAATGATGCCTGCAGCTAGAGGCATCATTCAGATATCCTTTTGAAGTGCCAGCGATTCTGTGCACCATAAGAATGATCATAGCGGCGGTTCCGCCGCTTGATCGTTCTTATAGGCGGCGGGAGGGGACACCCCCCCCTCCCGCCGCCATCCGGTGCTTCTCCGGGCTCCCCCGTGCGATCGGGGACCCGGAGCGAATCTTCCGGCATCGTTGGTGGAGTCACGTGATGAGCATAGAGATGACTGGTGACCAGATGGTCACCAGTCATCTCTATGATCGTCGGAGGCCCGGGCGTGATGACGTCACGCCCGGGTCTCAAAAATGTAAACAAAGCCGCCGTTGCGGCTGTAAGTATGAAATCAGTGAAAAAATTTTCACTGATCTCATGCTTTCCAGCCTGGAGGAGAGATGTGGAGTCTTATTGACCCCGCATCTCTCAATAAAGAGAACCTGTCACACACATTCCTATTACAAGGGATGTTTACATTCCTTGTAATAGGAATAAAAGTGATCAAAAAAAAAAAAAAAGTAAAATCATTGTAAAAAAATAAATAAATAAGTAACTTAAATAAATAAATAATAAAAAAAAAATATTAAAACGCCCCTGTCCCCGGTAGCTCGCGATCAGAAGCGAATGCACACGTAAGTCGCCCACATATGTAAACGCCGTTCAAACCACGCATGTGAGGTATCGCCGCGTGCGTTAGAGCGCGTGCAACAATTCTAGCACTAGACCTCCTCTGTAATTCTAACCTGGTAACCTGTAAAAAAAATTTAAGCGTCGCCTATGGAGATTTTTAAGTACCGAAGTTTGGCGCCATTCCATGAGTGTGCGCAATTTTAAAGCGTGACATCTTAGGTATCTATTTACTCGGCGTAACATTATCTTTCATATGTTCCCAAAAAATTGGGCTAACTTTACTGTTTTGTTATTTTTTAATTCATGAAACCATTTTTTTTTTTAAAAAAAAGGCGTTTGAAAAATTATTGCGCAAATATTGTGCAAGAAAAAATGTTGCAATGACCGTCATTTTATTCCCTAGGGTGTCTGCTAAAAAAACATATATAATGTTTGGGGGTTCTGAGTAATTTTCTAGCAAAAGAATGATGATTTGTACATGTAGGAGAGAAGTGCCAAAATAGGCCCGGTATTGAATAGGTACAAAAAGCCCTGTATTGAAGTGGTTAATGTAATGTCTGGTCTCGGCAATATGGATGAGTGCTGCCACCCTTTGGGTGTTGTATGGATATTATGGGGAACCCCGCACCCAAATTAAAAAAAGGCCCTATATACTCTGAACAGCAGTATACAGGCGGTGCAAACAAGACAGGGACTGTAGGTTTGTTCTTAAGTAGAATCTGTTTGTAATTTGGAACAGGTACATTTTTTAAGTGTAGCTCCAGCCCAAAAATCTAGTTTTAAGCTTTTTGGTAAACATAGGGAAGGGTTATCACCCCTGTAACATTTGTTTTGCTGTCTGTGCAGTGTGCACCTGTTCAGAACATTTCACCTCACTTTCCGTCCCAATGACAAATGTTTTTTGAAAATTTGGGGTTTTTATTGAAACAAGGATTCGTGATAAAGCATCAGTGGAGAGGAGACACTTTTTTCCATATTAACTCTTACAGGGGAGAATTTCCCTTACTAGGGGTAGATTTCCTCTCACTTCCTGTTGTCTCCTTCCGTTTGCAAGTAGGAGCCGTTTGTAGGTTGGATGTTTGAAAGTAGGGGCCTGACATATATACTCTGCAGAAATTTGGCCCTTAGGTGTTGGTGTTGCCACAACACTGTAAGCCCTCACAGTTACTCTTGGTGGGCGCTGGAACGCCCTGCTGTGAACTATTATATGAAGAATTGTAATTACATGCCAATGTTGAACAGTGGTAGGAAAAATTGGGCCTTTGGTGGTGGTGCTGGTGCCACAACACTGTAAGTCCTCATAGTTGCTATTGGTGGGCGCAGGAATGGGCCCAGCTGTGAAATATTAGATCAAGAATTGTAATTACATGCCCCTGTTGAACAGGGGCAGAAAAATTGGGCCTTTGGTGGTGGTGGTGGTGGTGGTGTTGCCACAACACTGTAAGCCCTCACAGTTACTCTTGGTGGGCACCGGAATAGTCCCTGCTGTGAAATATTAGATCAAGAATTGTAATTACATGCCCCTTTTAAACAGGGGCATAAAAATTGGGCCTTAGGCACTGGTGCCACAACACTGCAACCCCTCACATATACTGTACTTGGAGCGCAGCAATGAGCCCCGCTGCAAAGTATTGCATCAAAAATTGTAATTACACGCCCCTGTTAAACAGGGGCTGAAAAATTGGGCCTTAGCCACTGGTGGCGGCACCTAGAAACAAAAATGTTCTTCCAAGCTATCATCATGAATCGGATCATTGAGGAGGAGGAGGATAGTCAGTCAACATAACAGGACAGTCACTCAGCATCAGCATAGGCAGTCTTGAAGGGATGTGACATTTCAAAATAAATTATTCTGTTATACCAGCTTCAGGTGCTTGGTAGCTGTTGGTGATCCAAGACTGGTTCATCTTTATGAAGGTCAGTCGATCACAGGGTGGACAGGCGCACCCTGTGATCCGTGACAAAGCCTCCAGCAGCACTGAATGTACGTTCCGAAAGAACGCTGGATGCAGGATAGGCCAGTAGCTCAATTGCATACTGTGCAAGCTCTGGCCAGTGATCCATCCTCAAGACCCAGTGACCCAGAAGATTTTCGGTGGGAAAGGTGTCCAAGTCTGATCCAAGTCTGATCTTGACCCTAGGTATTCCTGCACCATGTAAACCAGACGCTGGCGATGGTTGCTGGAAGCGATCATACCTTGGGGCTGCGTACTAAAAAATTGTCTGAACGCATCGGTCAGACGGCCACCTTCTCCACCGCTCCTTCTTTGACTGACCGAAGCCTCAGCAACACGTTGTCCAGGACCAGGAATTTGTAACCTCCCAGTCTCTGGGAACGCGTTGCACAGACCTTTCTGCAAGGCCTCCCAAAGATGCTTCATCCTCTGCTCCCTCTGCAATGGCAAGATAAGGTCCCTAACCTTACTCTTGTAACATGGATCAAGGAGGGTTGCCAGCCAGTAATGATCCCTCTCCTTGATCACACGAATACGAGGATCCTTCCGCAGGCTTTGCAGGATCAGGGAGGCCATGCAGCGTAGGTTTGCTGAGGCATTTGGTCCGGAGTCCTCTGGGTCACTCAGGACGACATGATCCACAGCCAACTCCTCCCAGCCGCGTACAAGTCCATGGGTGTCTTGGGACTGTATTTGATCACTTGAAGACTGCTGCTGATGCTGAGCGCTAGGCTCCACCTCCATGCTGACACAATCCTCCTCCTCCTCCTCGTCCTCTTCCTGTGTGATAGGTGGGCCAGCAGGAACACTGTCTGGATAAAGGGGGCCTTGAGAGGTAAGGAAGTCCTCCTCTTCCTGCCTCTGTTCTGCCTCAAGTGCCCTGTCCATTATTCCATGCAGCGTGTGCTCCAACAGGTGGACAAGAGGGACAGTGTCACTGATGCATGCACTGTCACTGCTCACCATCCTCGTGGCCTCCTCAAATGGTGCCAGGACAGTGCATGCATCCCTGATCATGGCCCCCTGGCGTGGAGAAAAAACCCTGTCCTGGTGTCATATTGCAACAGATACTCATTGATGGCCCTCTGCTGCGTGTGCAGCCGCTGCAGCATGGCCAACGTAGAGTTTCACCTGGTGGGCATGTCACAGATTAGGTGGTTCTTGGGCAGGTTGTAATCCTTTTGCAGGTCAGCCAGCAGAGCACTGGCATTATATGACCGGCAGAAATGCCCACAGAGTTTCCTAGCCTGCTTCAGGACCTCCTGTAAGCCCGGGTACCTGCCCAAGAACCGCTGCACCACCAAGTTAAGGACGTGAGCTAAACAGGGCACATGGGTCAGTTGTCCCTGTCGGAGGGCGGAGAGGAGGTTGGTGTCATTGTCGCAAACCACCTTTCCTGGCTTAAGCTGGCATGGCGTCAACCACCTCTGAGCCTGCCCCTGCAAAGCTGACAGAATCTCTGCCCCAGTGTGGCTCCTGTCCCCCAAGCACACCAGCTCAAGCACCGCATGGCATCTTTTTGCCTGCGTACTTGCGTAGCCCCTTGAACGCCTACGGAGCACCGCTGGTTCCGAGGACAAAGCACAGGTAGAGGCCATGGAGGAAGAAGAAGAGGAGGGGGTGGAGGAGAGAGGTGTGTCAGAATCACCAGTAGTAACATTTTGGAGGCGTGGTGGCGGAACAACCTCCAACACTACTGCACCTTGTCCTGCATCCTTCCCAGCTGCCAGCAGAGTCACCCAATGCGCAGTGAAAGATAGGTAACGTCCCTTTCCATGCCTGCTGGACCATGAGTCAGTGGTAATATGCACCATACCGCTGACTGCCCTGTCCAGCGAGGCCAAGACATTGCCTCCCACATGCCGGTAGAGAGCCAGAATCGCCTTCCGTGAGAAAAAGTGGCGTTTGGGAACCTGCCACTGAGGAACCGCACATTCCACAAACTCATGGAAGGGGGCAGAGTCTACCAACTGAAAAGGCAGCAGTTGAAGTGCTAGCAATTTAGCCAAGCTAGCATTAAACCGCTGGGCATGTGGATGGCTGGGAGCAAACTTCTTTTGGCGGTGCAGCAGCTGGGGCAGGGAAATTTGCCTGGTACAATCTGACGTTGGTGTACCAATAGCAGATTGCCCGCAAGTACTTGGCTGTGACACACCTAATTCTACACCTTCATTCCTCTCAGTGCAGGTTTCAGAGAGGACTGAAGGTATAGTGGGATTGGAGATCCTAGCTGATGAGGAGCAAGGAGAGGTCCGCTTTGTTCTTTGGTGTGGGTCTTTTAGGTAAGCTTGCCAACGAACTGCATGGCAGGTCGACATATGTCTGGTCAAGCACGTGGCAACGGTGTGATCTGCTGCACACATCTGAAAAAAGGCCCACACCAAAGAACTTTTGGAATAACGCGCAGAGACAGCAGTGCCCTGCACATGCGGAGCTCTGCGATGTGATGCAGTCGGTGTGCTGCCCTTAAGCTGGCCCCTGGAGGGCATCCTGCCTTGTTGCAGATGTGCCTCCTCCTCCTCCTCTCTCCTATCAGGCACCCACGTGGAGTCAGTGACCTCATCATCCCCTCCCTCCTCATCACTGGAGCAAATCTGGCAGTATGCTGCAGCTGGGGGCACATGACTGCCAGATAGCTGTCCTTGTTTGGCACCCCCTCTCTCTGGGCTCACGTTACTACCCCCTCTCTCTGGGCTCACGTTACTGCCTTCCTCTAGCTGGGTTCCATCATCGGAGCCTTCAAAACTCTGGGCATCCTGGAGCATGTACCCAACACTGTGGTCAAACAGTTCGGGGGGCTTCTCAGGAGGACATGGTGGGGCTAGGGAAGGAGTGACTGATGCCATTGAGCCGAGGGAGCTGCTTTGCTAGACAAAGTACCCTGAGCCTGGGTGACAGAGGATGAGGAGGATGAGGACGGCTTGGTCATCCACTCTACCAAGTCTTGGGCATGTTGCGGCTCAACATGGCCAGCTGACGAAAAGAAGGTCAAGTGTGTCCCACGGCCACGTGCTGATGAGGATGTCCACGACCAGCACTGTTTGTCTCTAGACACAGAGCCTGCTTGCCCTCTTTTATTGCCTCGTGACTGCCTGCCTCTCCTTGTTTGCCTTCCAGACATACTAATGGCCTGCAGTGAGATGTAGCTGCACAAAGGTGGGATGTATATATATATATATGTATATATATATATATATATATATATATATATATATATATATACAGGTCCTTCTCAAAAAATTAGCATATTGTGATAAAGTTCATTATTTTCTGTAATGTACTGATAAACATTAGACTTTCATATATTTTAGATTCGTTAAACACAACTTGAAGTAGTTCAAGCCTTTTCTTGTTTTAATATTGATGATTTTGGCATACAGCTCATGACAACCCAAAATTCCTATCTCAAAAAATTAGCATATCATGAAAAGGTTCTCTAAACGAGCTATTAACCTAATCATCTGAATCAACTAATTAACTCTAAACACCTGCAAAAGATTCCTGAGGCTTTTAAAAACTCCCAGCCTGGTTCATTACTCAAAACCGCAATCATGGGTAAGACTGCCGACCTGACTGCTGTCCAGAAGGCCATCATTGACACCCTCAAGCAAGAGGGTAAGACACAGAAAGAAATTTCTGAACGAATAGGCTGTTCCCAGAGTGCTGTATCAAGGCACCTCAGTGGGAAGTCTGTGGGAAGGAAAAAGTGTGACAGAAAACGCTGCACAATGAGAAGAGGTGACCGGACCCTGAAGAAGATTGTGGAGAAGGACCGATTCCAGACCTTGGAGGACCTGCGGAAGCAGTGGACTGAGTCTGGAGTAGAAACATCCAGAGCCACTGTGAACAGGCGTGTGCAGGAAATGGGCTACAGGTGCCGCATTCCCCAGGTCAAGCCACTTTTGAACCAGAAACAGCGGCAGAAGCGCCTGACCTGGGCTACAGAGAAGCAGCACTGGACTGTTGCTCAGTGGTCCAAAGTACATTCAGAAATCAAGGTGCCAGAGTCTGGAGGAAGACTGGGGAGAGGGAAATGCCAAAATGCCTGAAGTCCAGTGTCAAGTACCCACAGTCAGTGATGGTCTGGGGTGCCATGTCAGCTGCTGGTGTTGGTCCACTGTGTTTTATCAAGGGCAGGGTCAATGCAGCTAGCTATCAGGAGATTTTGGAGCACTTCATGCTTCCATCTGCTGAAAAGCTTTATGGAGATGAAGATTTCATTTTTCAGCACGACCTGGCACCTGCTCAGAGTGCCAAAACCACTGGTAAATGGTTTACTGACCATGGTATTACTGTGCTCAATTGGCCTGCCAACTCTCCTGACCTGAACCCCATAGAGAATCTGTGGGATATTGGGAAGAGAAAGTTGAGAGACGCAAGACCCAACACTCTGGATGAGCTTAAGGCCGCTATCGAAGCATCCTGGGCCTCCATAACACCTCAGCAGTGCCACAGGCTGGTTGCCTCCATGCCACGCCGCATTGAAGCAGTCATTTCTGCAAAAGGATTCCCGACCAAGTATTGAGTGCATAACTGAACATAATTATTTGAAGGTTGACTTTTTTTGTATTAAAAACACTTTTCTTTTATTGGTCGGATGAAATATGCTAATTTTTTGAGATAGGATTTTTGGGTTTTCATGAGCTGTATGCCAAAATCATCAATATTAAAACAAGAAAAGGCTTGAACTACTTCAGTTGTGTGTAATGAATCTAAAATATATGAAAGTCTAATGTTTATCAGTACATTACAGAAAATAATGAACTTTATCACAATATGCTAATTTTTTGAGAAGGACCTGTATATATCTTTACTGATTATAATGTAGCTATCAGAATCAACTGCCTGCTGTGGTATTAGTATGAGAAAAGCAGCAATTGTCTTCAGTTAGTTTTGGGTGAACACTGTGCAGAGGACACAGTACACTAACTGAAAATACTTGCAGCTCTCTGCCTGTGGTTTTATTATGAGAACAAAACACCACAAATTTTATTCAGGTTCCTTTAAGTGAACGCTATATGTCTAAATATCCTGGCTCATCCCTATCTTTCTTGCAGTGTAAGTAAGTCATTTATTACCAGTGGTTGAAAATCAACTAAACAATATCTCACCTCCACCCCTCCTACAGACGGAAAATATCAAAACAGGCAGTATAACCTCAGGCACACAAAATTTATGTTGTCAGCATCATTGTCGCCTACAACATGGGAAATCCGTGGGTAGAAAAACAGAAGATGGGCATTTGATAACCAGAACTGTTTTGTTTTTTTTGTAACTCAAGTAAGATTCACCTGCTAAGATTTTTATAGAAATATCAAGCCACTACATATTTTTTATAGTAAAATAAAAAAAAAATTAGCACAGATTCCTAAGGACTCATGCACTACACACTACTTTGAAGCCGTGTACACATGATAGGTTTTACCAATGAAAACAGTCCGATGGACTTTTTTTATCGGACAAACCGATCGTGTATGGGCCCCATCGGTCTTTTTTCCATCGGTGTTTAAAAATAGAACATGTTTTAAATTTATCCGATGGTTAAAAAACTGATAGCAAATTACTATCGTCTGTGGGGAACTCCATCGGATAAAAAACCCACACATGCTCAGAATCAAGTCGACACTTGCTCAGAAGCATTGAACTTCATTTTTCTCGGCTCATCAGAGTGTTTTACGTCACCGTGTTTGGAACGGTCAATTTTTTGACTGATGGTGTGTAGGCAAGACTGATGGAAGTCAGCTTCATCGGTTTTCCGATGGAAAAATCCATCGGTTTAAAAACCATAGGAAATCCGATCGTGTGTACAGGGCTTTACTTTATATGCTACTTTTTTTTATACGCCTTTGAATTTTATAGATCCTCTTAATACTTACACAGATTTCATAAATACTAAAGTACAGAGAGAGAGAGTTTAATGGACCTATATTGTAATATGCCACACATTAGAGGAAACTAGAAAATATGCAGACTGCCATTGTGAAGCGCCTTCTGAAATTTGTACGTTATTAATAAAGTGTTAAAGACTCAATCCACATAATCTCAACCTCACAACTCCAAGCTGTTTATAAATTCAGGTACCTGGGAGTAATGGTTCAATTGTCCTTTAAATCCTATATCCCTATTAGGGATGAGCTCGGTGTTCGAGTCGAACGCATGTTCGACTCGAACATCGCCTGTTCGCCGAATTGCGAACATTATGGGCCGTTCGCGCCAAATTCGTGTGATGCGAACGGCACACAATGCACTGTGCCATCGCACTGCATTTCTGGCACTGTGATTGGCCAAGCATGCACTGTGACCCCGCATGCTTGGCCAATCACAGCGCCAGCAGCAAGGAGAGCCATAATTGGCCACAGGCAGGATGCCTGTGGCCAATCATAGCTCAGGGGTTTTAGTACACGCCCCACACTATAAAAGGCCGCCAGCGCGGCGGCCTCGTGCAGTGTGTTCCAGCGTGCAGGGAAAGAGATACATAGGCAGGGACAGTGTGTTCTATGTTCTATTCTTTTCTCAGGCATCTGCAGGAGTTAGTGGGTGTTGTGTGCCCCCAGCACAGTATACACCTGTATATACCCGTCATTGCTGTTCTCTAATACAGGCATCTGCAGGAGTTAGTGGCACAGTATACACCTGTATATACCCGTCATTGCTGTTCTCTAATACAGGCATCTGCAGGAGTTAGTGGCACAGTATACACCTGTATATACCCGTCATTGCTGTTCTCTAATACAGGCATTTGCAGGAGTTAGTGGCACAGTGTACACCTGTATATACCCATCATTGCTGTTCTATAATACAGGCATCTGCAGGAGTTAGTGGCACAGTGTACACCTGTATATACCCATCATTGCTGTTCTATAATACAGGCATCTGCAGTAGTTAGTGGCACAGTGTACACCTGTATATACCCATCATTGCTGTTCTCTAATACAGGCATCTGCAGGAGTTAGTGGCACAGTATACACCTGTATATACCCGTCATTGCTGTTCTCTAATACAGGCATCTGCAGGAGTTAGTGGCACAGTGTACACCTGTATATACCCGTCATTGCTGTTCTCTAATACAGGCATCTGCAGGAGTTAGTGGCACAGTATAGACCTGTATATACCCGTCATTGCTGTTCTCTAATACAAGCATCTGCAGGAGTTAGTGGCACAGTGTACACCTGTATATACCTGTCATTGCTGTTCTATAAAACAGGCATCTGCAGGAGTTAGTGGCACAGTGTACACCTGTATATACCTGTCATTGCTGTTCTATAATACAGGCATCTGCAGGAGTTAGTGGCACAGTGTACACCTGTATATACCCGTCATTGCTGTTCTCTAATACAGGCATCTGCAGGAGTTAGTGGCACAGTATACACCTGTATATACCCGTCATTGCTGTTCTCTAATACAGGCATCTGCAGGAGTTAGTGGCACAGTATACACCTGTATATACCCGTCATTGCTGTTCTCTAATAAAGGCCTCCAGCACAATATACACTACCCAATTGCTGGTTTTCCCATCTCCCTGCAGGCCATTACTATGTCCTTTAAATACTATATCCATATTACTCTCAAACCTATCATCCCAGCTTTTAAGAATAAAAAAAGAAGCAAAAGATGAATTTGCCATTTGACCTGATGGGAAATTCATTGAAAACTGATTCCTTCTCCAACATCCAACGTGTCCTGGTCTACGTTCCCTGTAAAATTCAATTGGACTTGTTTAGAAGTATTGATACTATCTATATCTCCTTTTCTTTTGCAAGAAAAAAGCCCAAAAAAAACATCCAATAACATTTGTACCACCACTGAAGCCGCCACTGTTCCCTCCTATGAATTCTTACAATATACATATATATATTAATTATATATATATATATATATATATATATATATATATATATATATATATATATATTGCTTTAAAAAGTATTCATACCCCTTGAAAATGTTTTACATTTTGTCTAGTTACAACCGAAAACATAAATGTATTTTATTGGGATTTTATGTGATAGACCAACACAAAGTGGCACACAATTGTGAAGTGGAAGGAAAATGATAAATAGTTTTAATTTTTTTTTTACAAATAAATATCTGAAAAGTGTGACGTGCATTTGTATTCATCCCCCCTGAGTCAATACTTTGTAGAACCACTTTTCACTGCAATTACAGCTGCAAGTCCTTTTGGGTATGTCTCTGTCAGCTTTGCACATCTCGAAAGTGACATTTTTGCCCATTCTTCTTTGCAAAATAGCTCAAGCTCTGTCAGATTGGATGCAGAGCGTCTGTGAACAGCAATTTTCAAGTCTTGCCACAGATTCTCAATTGGATTTAGGTCTGGACTTTGACTGGGCCATTCTAACACATGAATATGCTTTGATCTAAACCAACCCATTGTAAGTCTGGCTGTATGTTTAGGGTCATCCTTCTGCTGGAAGGAAAACTTCCGCCCCAGTCTAAAGTATTTTGCAGATTCTAACTTCTTCTAAGATTGCCCTGTATTTGGCTCCATCCACCTTCCCATCAACTCTGACCAGCTTCCCTGTCCCTGCTGATGGTGTGTTCAGAGTGATGTGCAGTGTAAAGCCCCGGACACACGATCGGTTTGACTGATGAAACCCGTCCGATGGATGGTTTTCATCAGACCAACCGATCGTGTATGGTACTCATCTGTCTTTTTTCCATCGGTTGGAAAAAATAGAACTTGTTTTAAAATTTTCCGATGGATAAAAAACTGATGGTAATTTCCGATCGTCTATGGGCAAGTCCATTGGTTAAAAAACCCACGCATGCTCAGACTGAATTAGGAGACGGGAGCGCTCGTTCTGGTAAAACTAGCGTTCCTAATGGAGAGAGCACATTCGTCATTCTGCAAGTTATTACTTCGTTTAATGCAGCGCATGTTTTTTTGCTTTAGAACGGTCTTTAAAATGTCATTTTGGCAGCAGATCTTTCTCATGAGTTCTGACAAACGTATGTCTTTCTTCTTTCTTGTGATCTTAGGAATAATTAGTTTAATTCTTCAAGGCCGACCTCACAAATTACACCTTTTTTTTTGTTTTTGTCTTTAAATTTGTTGTGCATTTTTTGGTGTGTCAATTTCTCCGAACAACATATTTTTTTTTTTTTTTACTCATGGAGGTTGGTGTCCCTTGTTATTAATTACACATTGTATTTAGGAAATCTTATTGCTACTTCAAAAAAAAACACATCAGGCATGTATGTTGGCTGAAATCAAATTTCCCTTTATTTCGGAAAAAAAACAAACAAAAACCGAAGGGCAACTATTCAGAAATTAGCAGAGAATATCAAGTCATTAGATCCCAAATGCAGACCTGACTATGATGAATAATAAAATCAACAACAGCATGAAATCAGGAGCAGCAGCCAAAGACATACATCATCCCAAGCTGTGGTACTCCATCAACCTTCAATTTCTGGATGAGCAGCTCGAGGCCAGGGAATCACCTCCTGCTCTTCCCTGTAGCCTTCCTTCCACGCCTCTCTGCAGCGTTCTCTCCACGGCCCCGTCCACGCACCCTTGCAGGCTGGGCCACTGTGGGTGGTGATGTGGCAGGAGGAGGAGGAGAAGGAGGACAGGGATTGGCCTGCTGCAAGATATAGGTGGCCTCCGTCAGCAGCCCCCTCGCCCCCATGTGTACGGCCATATATATGAGGTGCTCACAAAGGGCCCGTTGTCCCGCCTCCATTCTGAGCAACTTATCCGCCAGATAGGTGCTAAAGCCCTCCGTAGGGTTGAGGGGGGCCTTAATAATAGCAGCAGCCTCCTGAATCATCTTTAGTGACTCCTCCTCCACTTGTGTCATCCGCCGTTGTTTTGGGGGCCACTTGGGAGATGGTGCTGCCACTAGGCCTGGGGACCTGCTGAGTCCCACTTGGCCCTGCCTCCTCCTGCCTGCCACACTCCTGACCCTCTTCCTCCTGGCTTGCCTCATCCTGTTTTTAAAATAAAATGAAAAATTGGATTATTTGGGGAATCTATCACACACAATTTTGATCTCATTACTGGTTTGTTTTTTTTTGGGGGGGGGGGATGATATCATTTATGGCTAATCCAAACAGTTCAACACAATATTACTTAGTGGACAATAATTATGATTAAAAATACTATACCTGGCTGAAGATGCAGAGATCTGGCTCTTCTAGCTCGGGAGGCTCCTCCTCCGCCTCTGCAGGGGTGGAGGCAAGGGTGGAAGGAACGCTGGAGGGAAGGGTGGAAGGAAGGGTTGAGGGAAGGCTGGAAATAGATTCCCTGGCCTCGATCTGGTCATCCAGAAATTGAAGATGTCTGTAGTACCACAGCTTGGGCTTTACTACATCGTCGGCTGCTGCTCCTGATCTCTTTGACTGGCGCACTTCCTTGTATTTTTTTTTATAGGAATTACGTAGGTTGTTGATTTTATTATTGATCATAGTGTAGTCTGCATCTGGGATCCATGGCTTCATATCCTCTGCTAATTTTGTAATAGTTGCCCGACGTACATCACTCTTGTGGTACGCAGGGTGTTTCAGTTCCCACAGGTTGCGCTGTTCCTTATATTTTTCTATAAAAATCAGCATCACCTCCGGCTCTCGTAGTTTATGCATCTTTTTGGATCAGCAAGTAAAAAAAAAAGTAAAAAAAAAGAAAAGGATCAGAATTGATTCTCCTCAACTTATCACAATATTGCCCTTTACAATCATGAACCATTATAGGCCACTGCAGGCCCGAGTTCCCTTCTTACCTTAGTTCACTTCGTTGGTTCACTTCCGGTCGTCCTTACTCCGCGCATCCCTAATAACTTCTTTCCCCTTTTTATACCCTGCGCATGCGTGTAACTCCGCCCTCGTCGCCCG
Source organism: Rana muscosa (assembly GCA_029206835.1). NCBI lineage: Eukaryota > Metazoa > Chordata > Amphibia > Anura > Ranidae > Rana > Rana muscosa. The sequence continues at coordinate 857,808,743 of CM055117.1, forward strand.
CCCATGACGGACTTTTTCAGCATTTCCCCACCCCTTAACGATCGGCGCACAGTGTGAGATGGCTACATGTCGCAGACACAGGTGGCTTCTTTAGTAGAAATTACCGACGAGGAAAGCCCGGAGGCGGAAACGTCACAATCCAGTTAAAAAAGATACAAGGCGACTAATATGTCTTTTTCTGAGATGGCGGAGATGGTGGACATTCTGCGGAGGAAGGATTACGACGGCAAGCATGGCCCATACGACACCTCTAATCTCCGGAAGTCACAAATTATGGACAAAGTTGCAAAGACTCTCTATAAAAAATATGGGGTCAGGAGATCCAAGGAACAACTCCGTAAAAGGTGGTCTGACCTGAAGCTCAGGGAGCTGGAGCAGTATAGGAAGCTTATAAAAAGCATTGAAAAAAGTAAGTTTATTTTACTGTGTTCTTTCACATTGTAATATGTATTCTTCCATGTTTTGCAACATGTGCTTGGCTTGACTGGTTTCACATTTTAAAATCTCAACTTTTTTGTTAAGTGGAGACTCCACTTATTTGCTAAATGTGTGGGAAAAAAATTTGCTGCTCTTCCCCCAAACATGTTTGGCACATATCCACGTAAACTACATGTGGGCATGCCTCATTTTACTTCAACAATGTTTATCTACACATTGTTGGCTAGATGATGTGTTGTAAGGAAAATTAGAATGTGAATGAAAGGATAAACTGTATTCTGGGTAAAGGAGATGACACTCCAGCAGTTGTGTACTCTTTTTTGTTCTTGATCAAGATACTATACTCTGGGCCACATGACCAAATTTCTTAACGGTGTCACACACAGGTGGCCCAGTGGATACCTTGGTGGTTATCCAAAGTGTATTTGTGAGTGTCCTCCAAAATAACATGTTGCTTTGTTGAGTTTGCAAGATCTCATATGTTCATCTTGAAACTCAGGGCCAAATATCAATTGGACCCCACTTTAAAACATTGAGAATCCATTTTCAGGCCTAAAAAGTCTGTGTGCTAAAGGATACATTATTTTTTCAATTCCCATAGGGAAGAGGAGACTGGGAGGACACCATGCTCAGGAGACGAGGAACCCAACACCACAGAAACTCCCCGAAGATCACAAAGCAGACCAAGATCAGCAGGTTCAGGAAGCGGAGGGGGAGAAAGCAGAGGTGGAGGAAGGGGAGGTGGAGGAAGGAGAGGTGGAGCTTATCAGCACAACAGGTCAGTGTCTGTCACCACAACTTCAAGGTAAATACAGATGTAGGCCTGCATAGTTTTAAAATATTTGTTTCTTTTTAGGGACTGAACGTGGGGGTGTGTCAGGAAGTCCAAATCCTCCATTCTCGAGTGCCAGCGCCAAAATAATCATTCAGGAAATCATGGAATGCAGTAGCGAAATGGACATTATGAGAAAGAGAATGATTGTGATTGAGCAAAAATATAAAAACATGATAGCTATTTTGGGGAGAATAGTGTGATTTGTTATGCGTCCGAAATTTTCTATGGGATTTCCACCAGCCCAAATGTGAAGATGCACACACTGAAGACTCAACATGTGCTATCTGCCGTCACAGGATATCTATGTCCCTGTTTTGGGGGTGCAACCTCTTCCTCCCTCCTCAAGTAGGGGAGAGGAAGGGTTTTCACCCCCAAAGCACGTCCATTGATCCCCCATGATGGCAGATAGCACATGTTTACCTTAGCCATGGGATCATGTTGAAGATACCCATTTGAGCCCCAAAAATAAAGTGTGGTTCTTCACATTTGGGATGGATCAGGGGTAACATCACCCCATCTCCTGTTTGTATTTTTCACTGTGTTATTTTATTACTTTTTCAGAAAAAAAAATTTGGCTTTTGACCCATGCATGTTTCTGCAAAAAAAGCCGCACAAAAAAAAAAAAAAAGTATTTCGAAAAACAACCAAAACTGTGGTGCAATCAATAAAAACATTCGGGAAGTCTAAAAAAGGTGTGCCTTTTTCTTTCTATGCACAATAGCAGTTCTGAAGATGCATAAAGAGTGTTTTTACCTCTGAGATTTGATGCTATTTACTAAGGACAAATACACTTGGCACTACTAGAACCTGGGAGACACATAAACCACAAATACAAGAATGACAACACAAGTTTGTAGTAAATCAAATATTTTTTTTTATTTAAAAAAGGGACAATCAAAGGTCAGATGTGGTCTGCCATTGCGATGGCCCCCCTACCCGTGAAGTACTCTACGTATTTCTGACGTACTTCACGGCACTTTGGGGGGCCAAGCCAGTACGGGCAGTGCTGAGGCCGGTCAGATTTATCAGTTCAGAGGGACCGGCCTCAGGCCCAACTGATGACGCATAATTAGCTGAGAATTTGCGTAAAAAATTGTGCAACAAGCAGCAGCAGTAGACAATGTTGTTGAGTTTATAATCCGCCAAATGTATAGCTGGCCATTATCCCGAAGGCATTCTCCACAACTCTCCGGGCTCTGGCCAGCCGGTAATTAAAAACCCTCCTCTCCGGGGTGATGGTGCGTTGGGGAAACGGCCGCATGAGGTGTGGTCCTAGTCCAAAAGCTTCATCCGCAATGAAAACGAACGGTAGCCCTTCCACGTTCTCTGCATCTGGAGGCAGTGCAAGACCCCCAGCCTGCAGACGGTGAGCGAACTCCGTCTCTGCGAATGCTCCGCCATCGGACATCTGGCAGTTCTTCCCCACGTCCACATATAGGAACTCGTACCGTGCCGACACCACCGCCATTAACAGAATACTATTGAAACCTTTATAGTTAAAATAGTATGACCCCGAACGGGGGTGGCGGCACTATGTGGACGTGCTTCCCATCAATTGCCCCTCTGCAGTTGGGGAAATCCCACCGCTGGGCAAATTGGGAGGCCACAGTCAGCCATTCCTGTGGTGTGCTAGGGAACTGTGGAGTCAAACAAAAAGAAGACATTAGTACGGTTTATGTTTACAGTGCAAGCAGATTACACACAAAAACATTGTTGAGCAACATCATTATTTAAGGGAGTTTTTCCTACCAATAAACAAAGGCCCACTTAGCAGATGCCTCACCCCCGCTGAGTGGACATTCTAAAATAATCTAAGGGGGGGGGCCTAAGGTGATTGTGGGGGATCCAAAAAAAGGCTCAACCACTCTGCTGAGCTTGATTGAGAACTATTTTTTTTTTTACATCTTTAGGGGGGGGGGGGGGGAGGGAGGTATGTCAAACTACGCGGGCAATGACCCCAAAAAAATGAAAATGAAAATAGAAGGCTAGCTGGGTTTGCGCCCACGATAGCATGCTGGAGAGGTTAGTGAAGGGAAATAGGCATGTAGGGCCCAAAAAGGGCTTTACAGGTAAAAACAGGCATGGGGAAAATGGGGACATTACCAGGATATTACAAACAGGCAAATTTGGGTTAGGAGGGAAAAAATAAGAAGATTCTAAAACAATAAAAACATATAATGTGAGGTTAAAGGAGCAAAATTACCTTCATATAGTCCGTCTGCAGGACCTGAATGATGGCCAAACACGTCTCAGGGATAATGATCCCAAGAGCCTGGGGGGAGATGCCTGTTGTGAACTTGAGGTCCTGCAAGCTTCTCCCAGTCGCCAGGTATCTCAACGTGGCAATAAGCCTCTGCTCGGCAGTGATGGCCTGGCGCATCACAGTGTCCTGCCTCGTGATATAGGGGGACAGCAAATCCAACAGACGGTGAAATACGGGGTCTGTCATCCTGAGATAATTCCTGAAATCATCAGGATTATTCTCATGGATTTCCCGCAGCAGAGGCATATGAGAGAATTGGTCCCGCTGGAGCAACCAATTCTTAGTCCATGAACTCCTCCTCACCCTGTTCACAGACTGAACTCGGGTTACAGTGTTAACTGCAACACCAAGTCCAAAGCCAGCACGAGCTCGAGAACGAGAACGCAATTCAAACATGGTTTTAAACCGGTCGGCTGGTCAGAACGCACTCAAACAGAACGCACCGTGGAACAGCAAGGCCTGAGAAGAATGACCTGAAAAACAGTAAACGAATGGCCAAGAAGGCACTGCAAGGCAGTAACGACCTGACTGCACGCACTGAATCACAAATACAAACCCACAAGCACAAACTGAACACCAGGAAACGATCTGCAAAGCACAGAGACTGAAAAGCGCGAATCGGCTCTCACCAAACTTTTACTAACACGCGGTAACACGAAATCAGCAAAAGCAGCCCAAGGGGTGGCGCCATTAGATTTGTTCGGCCCTTTTATAGCGCGTCGTACGTTTTGTACGTGTCGTAGTTTTCTTGCCGTCGGTTTTTTAACTGATGGTGTGTGGCCAAGACTGATGAAAAACAGTTTCATCGAATTTCCGATGGTCAAATCCATCGGACGAAAATCCATAGGTTATCCGATCGTGTGTACAGGGCTTTAGTCTTCTTCCACATGTTTGCTGTGTCCCCCACATGGCTTCTCACAAACTGAAAACAGGACTTCTTATGGCTTTCTTTCAGCAATAGCTGTCTTCTTGCCACTCTTCCATAAAGGCCAGATTTGTGGAGCGAACGACTAATAGTTGTCCTGTGGACAGATTCTCCCACCTGAGCTGTGAATCCCTACAGCTCCTCATGAGTTACCATGGGCCTCTTGGTTGCTTCTTTGATTATTGCTCTCCTTACCCAGTCTGTCAGTTTAGGTGGATGGCCATGTCAAGGTAGGTTTGCAGTTATGCCATACTCTTTCCATTTTCGGATGATGGATTGAACATTGCTCTGTGAGATGTTTGAAGCTCGGGATATTTTTTTAAATACCCAACCCTGCTTTAAACTATTCCACAACTTTATCCCTGGCCTGTCCAAGGCTTAATGGACATTTTACAACCTCTCCTGAACGATTTAACTTGACAGATAGTAACCAATGTTTGAAAAACATCTGTTTTTCCGCATTAACATGTCGCGTTTAGCCGCGTTTGAGTTTAGAAGCGTTTTTTTTTCTTTCACATAGTCAAAAATTTTAAACGGCTGTAAACAAAATGCGGCTAAACGCAAGTTACCGCGTTTACACATGTTTGCAAACTGTTACAGGTGTTTGGCTTTTCAAATGCCTCTGAACATCCGTCCTGAACACATTTTTTTGCTTTCCAAAAAATTATTCTAACCTCAACTGCCTAGAAACTACTATAAATGACCCCGTGTACATATACTGATAAGATAACATAGAGGAGAGTTGAGGGACAGCTGAAAAAAACATCCAACTGCTCCTAAACGTCCGTTTACCAGCATCAGTGTACATGAAGTCTAATGTGTTCCTTGGTCTTCATGATGCTGTTTGTTCACTAGGGTTCTTTAACAAACCTCAGAGGGCTTCACAGAACAGCTGTATTTCTACTGATGTAGCACCCTGATGTTTAGGTAGGGTTGCTAATAAATTTACCTGCCAGGTATAGTTGCCTTGGCCAATTGATCAACTGGTTCCATCCTAATTCTGGAATTGCTGTACTTCTCTCTTCTGTCGCTAGATGGCTGGGTATCTGGTAGCATGAGATAAGACAAGGGCAAAGCAAGGACAGATTCGGAGTATATGGGCAGTCTCAGCCAATAGGCAGGGGTTTTCTTGAATCCTTTGGCCTGCTGGGAGAACCTATCTATTTGGGTGTAGTCAGGTGATCAGGGTTCTGTGCCACCTGGACGGCTGTCTGGGTGGGCATGTGTTGTGCTGCCCCAGGCTGCTAGGCCAAAGACTGAGGGGACATCTGGCTGCTAGGCTGTTTGAGGGTCTATCCAGAAGCAAGAGAGCAGCATAGGGTTGGGATTGTGGCTTGCATTCCAGCTTATTACCAGGGACCACAGTGAGTAGCTGAAGCAAGTACTAGAGCAGTATTCTCACCAACCGAGGACGGTGTAGAATTGGGAAACTTCAGCAAGGTGTCAAGCCAGGGACCCAGCCAGCAGAGGTAATGCTTGCAGAACAGCCTTGTGTGTCAAGCCAGGGACCAAGCAGGCCAGTGGGGTGACGCTTGAGGAGTATCTTGAATACCAAGCTAGGGACCCAGCAGGGAAGTGGGGTGACGCTTGAGGAAGATACTGAGTGAGAAGATTGGATCAGCTCAGGAGATCCCGTGGCAGTGGATCAGCAAGTCTAGTGAGAGAGACTGGGAGCTTAGTTGAGTGAAGATCTACAAAAGGAGAATGTAGAGGAAGTGAAAGAGTTTACTGTAACCTGTGTTAGAAACTGTTCAAGATTGTTGCCATAGGAGATGGCTTGTCTACACATGCAGATGTGGTGTGCGGCTGGGTGCCTTTCCCTGCATGACTGTCTACCTATAGAAGTCTCAGAGTCTGCCAATTAACATTGCAACCACTTAAGGATGTCCTGGCCCTAAACCCCACAAAACAGATTACAGTGCACACATGCAAAAATTACATTTATCCTGGAAGGCTAGTTAAAAACACCTGAACATATTCAAAAATAAGGGGGTTTGGTCACACTATATGGTCATATAGTGCTAATAAGCCCACTTACTGCAACAAAGTACCCCAAATTAGTGGGTCCTAAGCTAGTAATAGAATGAAAGAACCTGTGTCTCAACCAAGGGAGATAAACTCCTCTATATGGGAGAACTGAAGGGATTCCTTCTATGCACTGGTGGCCACTAATAAGGGATAATAAGGAGGGGGAGGGGTGCTCCAGCCCAAGAGACCTGGTCAGGGTCTATACAACATACAAAAACATACTTGGGGGGCACACCCTAAAAATGCTTTACATCTAAAATGGTGCTGCTATAAGACCAAAGACAATACAAAACAGATTACAGCGCACACATGCAAAAATGACATTGACCATAAACCCTCTCTCCCACAGTTCTGTTTAAGAGACAAAAAAATTCTTTGCATTCAAGAAGTGTTTGGTGCCCATGAATCTACCTTGCTTTGCACCCACCATGCTTAGTAGCCCACTCTACATAGAAGGATGTCAGCTGTCCCTAACTCTGGAGGTTCTCATTAGACCAAAGGGGACCCAGGACTTGGCTACACTCTATTTACTAATAGGTGACTTCTGAAGGCAATTGGTTCCACTATCTTTTAGTTAGGGGTATCAGAGTAGAGGGGGCTGAATACAAATGCACGCCACGCTTTTCAGATATTTATTTGTAAAAAAAAATTAAAAACGTTTCTCATTTTCCTTCCACTTCACAATTATGTGCCACTTTGTGTTATTCTATCACATAAAATCCCAATAAAACACATCTATGTTTTTGGTTGTAACATGACAAAATGTGGAAAAGTTCAAGGGATATAAATACTTTTTCAAGGCACTGTAACGCCAGATACACGCCATGAACGTTAGAGCGAGAGCAATAATTCTAGCACTAGATCTCCTCTGTAACTCTAAACATGTAACCTGTACAAAATTTTAAAGCGTTGCCTATGGAGATTTTTAAGTACCGAAGTTTGGCGCCCTTCCAAGTGTGTGCGCGATTTTAAAGCATGGTAGGTAGGTATCTATTTACTTGGCGTAACATCATCTTTCACATTATACAAAAAAATTGCGCTATCTTTAATGTTTTTTTTTTATATTCATTAAACTTTTTTTCCAGAAAACATGCGTTTGAAAAATTGCTGCGCAAATACCGTGTAACATAAAAGGTTGTAACGACCACCACCATTTTATTCCCTAGGGTGTCTGATAAAAAAAAAAAATATATATATATATATATATATATATATATATATTAGGGCTGTGGAAATTAACTATTAATTCCTCGATTAATCGATTACGTTTTTTGATCGATCAAAATTCTTTTGATCGATCAAAATTCCGGGTCTTCAGGGAGTTCCGTCGGAGATCCGGTGACGCCACAGACACCGGCGGGGCTTGCCGTGTCCATCTGAAGGGCTCCTTTGCTGTGCCTTCATATCTGCATGCCGGCGGGACCTTACTATCTGCCACATGCAAGGGCTGTTACACTTCCCTCTATCACTTCCCTCTATCAACCTGGGATTCTACAGCCATCCACTGGGAGTTGTGATAGTTCCCTTCATGGGACATAAACATGCCGACGGACTGATGTTAACCCCTCCTCATCTGGATTCAGCAGTGGTATCGTTGTACACATTTTTATACCAGTATCATACTTAGCTAGATGTTTTTATGACTGCTTTTGCTACCGTTTGGTAATCCTTGCACCATTTTTACACTTTATGTAGCTACATTGATTTTATCTCCAGTGCAATATTTATTTTGTTACCTACTTGAAGACTATAAAGGTTTTAATGCTATTCCCATCAAGCGCTGCCTTTGTGTGTTTTTTGTATCCTGCTAATCATTTTTCCAGAGGTTGGTAGCTGCACTGGGAATCGGCCTGCAAGGAGATCAGCTAAAAGTAGTTGGATCTGTATGTGCGTTATAGTTAATCGAAATTAGTCGATTAATTGATTAAAAAAAAATAGATTAATCGAACACGAAAATTTTAATCAGTAACAGCCCTAATATATATATATATATATATATATATATATATATGTAACGACCTCACCTCTCACTCCCTCCTTCTCTGTCAATGTCAATGGCTCTCATCTAGGGGACCAGGGAGGAGAGTGTGACGCACCACCAGCTCGTATCCTCCTGTGTGTAGAGGTGTGAGCCACAACAATTTACCTTCGGGCCTGTGCCCCTGTCAAGAGCTAAAACCTCCCTTGAGAATGACCTTTAACTCCCAGAAAGCCAAGTTCCACACCATTGAAAGTCCAACACTTATTTATTCTTTTAGAGCAATAAATAGTCCTTTTAGAGCAGACTGGTTAGACAACGAACAGACAAGGTGAAGAGGAAGGTCCAGGCACAAACATGAACTTGTTACTCTCCTGTTTCGGTGTGCGCAAACAGGCTTGGCGCACAGTCGCTGCCACCGACCGTGAGGGTGGTCGCTGCCACCGACCGGGTGAATTGGACTTGAGGCCTCTGCCACCGACCTGGGTTTCAGTTGGGTCGCTGCCACCGACCATGAGAACGTGGACTACCTTCTTGAGATGCAGCCCCTGTCAGGGGAGTCATCCATCCGGACGGTCACCAGAGGCCTCCACCGTCACCAGCCAATGCTGTGCTGGATCTCCGGGATGGTCACTTCTCTGGTCCCCCTCGCCCTAGATTCAGGTGTCCAACACCGGAGGACACACTAGGAATCCTCCATCCCTTGCGGGACCCAGTCGAAGGTACTGGGCCCCAGGCCTCCAGAGAGTACCTCACCCCAGACTAAAGGTGTCTGGGGTGGAATCGCAGCTCCATCCTCAGGCCGAGGGCGCCCAAACCACCAGCACTTACACCCAGGCTGAAGGTGCCTGGGCGTGGACCCCGAGCGGAAGATGTCTGCCCCTTTTATCCCCTCTCCCAGCATGCACAGCAGGTTCCCCGCTCCGCTGTACCACTGCCGCGAGAGGACAAAAAGGCACAGACCTCCAATGGTGGTTCAACCCCGGCCCATGGCGACAGCGCCACCTATAGGCCGCAGGGAACTGGACACCATTGATAGCCTCCACTGGCATAAATTGGTCCATGAACCCTAACAATTGTTGCATCTGAGACTGTTATCGCTCAGATGCCTCCCCTAAATGTAACCACCCGCTACACATCCCCCCCAGTAATTTGACACTGGGCCCCAGTGTCTGAAACCAATTTATGCCCCCTAAATCAGAGTCTGCATAAATCCGATCCAGAGACAAACCTAACCAAGAAACAAAAAAAAATGGCAATTTAAAAATTGTTTCAATTGTGCCTGAACCAAAGGGAAAGGGAAGGAGGGAAGGGAAAGAACAACAAACAAACCATACACAGGGGTATAAACATTCAAAGGCATAACAGCATAATTTTTTTTCAAAAATTATATTTTCCCCCTCCCATGTCACTAACTAAGATCTGCCCCATTCTCGGCAGACTTGAATGACGTTCTCCTGTAGAGGGGAAAAGAAACACATTATCTAACACAGCATGTAATTTGGAGTGAAAAGGCTCCCCCCCAGAGGAAACCCTTTCCTTCCAAAAAGTCAGGTGTGGTGTGTGTGAATAACCATTGCGCAACACTCCACCTAGTGGCCGTGTCACGATCTGGAACACTTCTCTTGATCAGCAATCTCTTCATCTGTATCTTTGCCCTAACTTAACTAAACCCCAAAGTCCTCATTATCTTTGTGGTGGAGAGTAGGGAGAACAAAAAAACAACTGCTCCCGATTCTCCCAAGGAGTAGCCACCCCTTGCAAGGTAAAGAGTCCCTGAGTTCCGGCAAGGGCACTCTGGAATGTTCAGCAACAACAGAAAACACAGGAGTCTATTCTCCTATAAGTAAAATCATGGGTGCGGCAATATCAGGGGTTTCAAGTACCTATCAAAAGTTTCCATATGGTACTCCACATCATCTCCATCCTTTCGACAAATAATCACCCTGTCAGCATGAATGTGCCGACCCAACATCCATTCAGCCTTGCAATCTTTAAACCTTTTGGAGGCCACAGGAGAACATGAGAGGTACCTGCGAGCGTGGGGCACCTTGAGATGTGTCCAGGTAAAATCATCATACCATCGCTGCCTGTGTGCCTCCCCTTCATACAACAACTCTCTTGGTAAGTACGGGTACTCCCACCCGTACTCGCTGGCAACCTTTTGGCAAAACAGTCTCTGCAGACTGGACAAGGGTGGCATTGTGGCACGGTCTCCCTCACCAGGCATGACAATTGACTCCGGGTGCCTTGACCACCTCCATATTGGGCATAGGAACCCGCAGCGACACTCGCTTCGCCCTAGCTTCGGGCGCAGGTGATTCCGGGAGCAGAAGGGCAGGCAGGGGACCAGATTCCTCCTCAGGCGCCGGGGCCTCCACCCGGGGTGCGCTATTCCCAGTAGACATGGGTGTGTCCCTTTGCATACGGGACGAGGCCAGGGGCATCTTGTCCCAGCCCTTCCGCTAAAAAAGTTTGTCTATGATGCAATCATCTCCAGCATCAGAGACCGATTCCAGGTCAGAGGTGTCACACTCCTCCGCGGGCAGGTAATTCCTTGTGGACGTGGAATCACCCCATCCCTCGGGCTCCCATGGCTGTGGATCCCCGACACCTTCGACAAAACACCAAGTCCCGGTCCCCGGCTTACCTCGGCCTTTACTTGAACTGGGATGTCCGGGGCTTTTCCATCCGAATCCAGCCGGGCGAGCGCAGGGATGTTCCTCCATCACGGCCGCTGGAAGCTCTAACGAGACTGACCTTCCTCTTTGGCGGTGGGAGTAGGGAAGCTGTGGTGACCGAAGCAGCATCCTCTGATTTTTCATCCTCCAAACTTTTGATCGCGACTTCCACGGAAGTCTCTACAGTGCGCGTGGGAATGGCTGTCCAAGCTTTGACCTCTCCTTCACAAGTGGTGGCGCCTGTTATGCAGTTGAGGTGGAAGGCCCGAGGCCTTTCTATGGATTGCTCCACCTCGAAAATGAACTCTCCGCAGGCCTCGCAGCGCCCGAACGGCTTCAGCTGAACCACCAATCCCGAACAGCCGGGACAAATCACTCCGAGGGCCTCAACGTCCTTGCATACATACAGGGTGAATTGCCCTCGGGGCTTGAGCCTGATTCCCGTATCTGTAACCGAAGCAGCAATTGGGGTCATCCTCGTGGTGATAGGAACTGGAACCCACGAGGCATTGTTGAACACGCTGACCGCTTGCTGCTCCATCGCGCACTGAATAACTGGCGCCAAGTCCCCACATGCATCCCCACACATGGCTGGATTCCTCCCCTTTTCCACACCAGTTTGCGGGCTTTCTCCTTGGCACGCCCATGAACTGTGCAGGGAGGGTGTGCCTCGTGGCGCGTTGGCCAAAAATGGCCGACCTCCTCGGAACTCCTCTGGGCAGCAAAGTCCAAACTCTTGAAGGCCTCGGCTCCGTTACACGAACACAAATCCCGGACCCAGAGCCCCCACGTGTAGCGACCTCACCTCTCACTCCCTCCTTCTCTGTCAATGTCAATGGCTCTCGTCTAGGGGACCAGGAAGGAGAGTGTGACGCACCACCAGCTCGTATCCTCTTGCGTGTAGAGGTGTGAGCCACAACCATTTACCTTCAGGCCTGTGCCCCTGTCCAGAGCCAAAACCTCCCTTGAGAATGACCTTTAACTCCCAGAAAGCCAAGTTCCACACCATTGAAAGTCCAACACGTATTTATTCTTTTAGAGCAATAAATAGTCTTTTTAGAGCAGACTGGTTAGACAACGAACAGACAAGGTGAAGAGGAAGGTCCAGGCACAAACATGAAGTTGTTACTCTCCTGTTTCGGTGTGCGCAAACAGGCTTGGCGCACAGTCGCTGCCACCGACCGTGAGGGTGGTGGCTGCCACCGACCGGGTGAATTGGACTTGAGGCCTCTGCCACCGACCTGGGTTTCAGTTGGGTCACTGCCACCGACCATGAGAACGACTACCTTCTTGAGATGCGGCCCCTGTCAGGGGAGTCATCCATCCGGACGGTCACCAGAGGCCTCCACCGTCACCAGCCAATGCTGCGCTGGATCTCCGGGAAGGTCACTTCTCTGGTCCCCCTCGCCCTAGATTCGGGTGTCCAACACCGGAGGACACCCTAGGAATCCTCCGTCCCTTGCGATGTCGAAGGTACTGGGCCCCAGGCCTCCAGAGAGTACCTCACCCCAGACTAAAGGTGTCTGGGGTGGAATCGCAGCTCCATCCTCAGGCCGAGGGCGCCCGAACCGCCAGCACTCACACCCAGGCTGAAGGTGCCTGGGCGTGGACCCCGAGCGGAAGATGTCTGCCCCTTTTATCCCCTCTCCCAGTATGCACAGCAGGTTCCCCGCCCCGCTGTACCACTGCCGCGAGAGGACAAAAAGGCACAGACCTCCAATGATGGTTCAACCCCGGCCTATGGCGACAGCGCCACCTATAGGCTGCAGGGAACTGGACACCATTGATATCCTCCACTGGCATAAATTGCATCTGAGCCTGTTATCACTCAGATGCCTCCCCTAAATGTAACCACCCACTACATATATAATTATATATATATATATATATTGTGAGGGGGTTAGCTCGGCAGCGGGTGTGTGTGACCCCCGGGATGGGCTCCCCACACAAAAACAGGCCCAGCAAACGGAGGTTGTGGTTTTCAAAATCAAAAAGGTGTGGTTTATTTTCTATTTACAGTGACAAAACACAGCAAAGCAAAAGAAACATAAATAAAATAAATCCTGGTCAACTTGACCTCTGAGTAAACATACAGGTTTCCTAACTAACAACTGGGATCAGCCTAGTGCTGTCCTAGTCCCTAAGTCCCTGGTTTTAAATGTCCAAGCAAATAGCCACTACAGGCTTTGTCTCACCGCACAGGGGTTCACTCTCCCTAGACAGTCCACACAGGTCTGGTTCCAGGCATGAGCAAACACCTAATGAATCTGGGAGTTCTTATAGAGGCCTAAATGAGCTGACAAGCTTCAGCTGGTCTCATCAACTCCCTGTCTGCACGACGCCCCACACTCTCCCTAGAGGTATGAGTCATCCATGAGCCCACTAGCCTCAGCTGGGCTTATACAACTCTCCACCTAGTTGTATAAGTCGGCGTAAAGCCTGAATCTGGGCGAAATATATCTACCCCCCTGGATGCAACCAGGTGACTTTACCTTCCTGCTGTCACATACCCCCCCCTCTTGTTTTAACCTCGGGGTTGGAACACCAGCAATCAGGCATTCATGTACTCGAGACAAAGCATCCACATTCCCCATTTGAACGCCAGGGCGATGCTTTACTGTGAAGTTGAATTCCTGGAGGGCCAGGAACCACCTATTCACTCTTCTATTTGTTTCCTTGTTTTGAGCCATCCACTTTAACGGAGCGTGATCCGTACCCATGTCAAAGTGCCTACCTAGCAGGTAGTACCGAAGGGAATCTAGAGCCCACTTCACCGCTAAACACTCCTTTTCAACGGTGGCGTAATTTACCTCATGGGACTTCAACTTCCTGCTGAGGTAAATGACTGGGTGCTCTTCCCCGTTCCAGACCTGGGACAATACTGCTCCTAACCCCACATCTGACGCATCACTTTGTACGACAAAGTCTTTAGAGAAGTCGGGTGAGTACAACACTGGCTGGCTACATAAGGCTTGTTTCAAGAATTGGAATGCTGCCTCAGCCTCGGGGGTCCATTTAATCATGACCGACCCTTTCCCCTTCGTCAGGTTGGTTAGGGGCACAGCCTTAGAAGCAAAGTGGGGAATGAATCGCCGATAATACCCAGCGATTCCCAGAAAGGCTCGTACCTGCTTCTTGCTGTTGGGACGTGGCCAACTCTGGATGGCCTCGACTTTGTTGAGTTGGGGTTTTATTACTCCCCTCCCAATGGTGTACCCAAGATATTTGGCCTCCTCCTGCCCAATGGTACACTTCTTGGGGTTAGCCGTAAACCCCGCTTCCCGAACAGAGTCCAGGACTGCTTGCACTTTTGGCAGATGTGAGGCCCAATCTGTGCTATGGACAATTACGTCATCCAGGTAAGCCGCAGCATACTTCCGATGGGGCCTCAGCATCTGGTCCATTTTCCGCTGGAATGTGGCCGGCGCATTCTGTAACCCGAACGGCATTCTTTTATATTGGAACGCCCCGTCTGGGGTTACAAATGCGGTTTTCTCTTTGGCCGACTTGGCCAGGGGGATTTGCCAATACCCTTTTGTGAGGTCAAGAGTCGTCATGTATCGGGCTGTTCCCAGCCGGTCGATCAACTCATCTATACGTGGCATGGGGTAGGTGTCAAATTTTGTAACTTTGTTCAACTGACGAAAATCGTTACAAAATCGCCAGCTCCCATCCGGTTTAGGCACCAACACAATGGGACTAGACCAATCACTTTGGGACTCCTCTATCACCCCTAAGTTCAGCATTTTCTGTACTTCCTCCCGTATTGCCTCCCGTCGGGCCTCTGGGATCCGATAGGGTTTTAACTTCACCCTTTCACCGGGCGGGGTAATGATGTCATGCTCTACCCCAGATGTTTGTCCCGGCAGCTCAGAGAATACCTCCTTGTTGCGAAGCACAAACTCCTTAACCTCCTGTTGTTGGGGTTGTGACAAGGTGGCTGCTATTCCAACCTCAGGAATCACGCAACCAGTTTGAGCTGGTGACCAAGTGTCTGCGACTAGGGACTCTCTATCCCTCCAGGCTTTCAACAGATTAACGTGATAGATCTGTTCGGGCTTTCGCCTTCCTGGTTGTCTGACCTTGTAATTCACTTCGCTCACTTTTTCCATTATCTCATAGGGGCCTTGCCATTTGGCAAGGAATTTACTTTCAACCGTAGGGACAAGTACCAGTATCCTATCCCCCGGGGAAAAGGTACGGGTCTTGGCTCCACGGTTGTACACTCTCTGCTGTGCTAACTGCGCTTGGGCCAAATGTTCCTTCACGATGGGCATTACCTGTGCAATTCGGTCTTGCATCAGGGCGACATGCTCAATCACACTCCTGTGGGGAGAACTCTCACTTTCCCAAGTTTCCTTGGCAATATCCAACAGCCCTCTTGGGTGTCTCCCATACAGTAACTCAAAGGGGGAGAATCCCGTAGAGGATTGGGGCACCTCCCTAATAGCAAACATCAAATAAGGAAGTAGACAGTCCCAATCCTTTCCATCTCTATCCACCACTTTCTTCAACATTTGTTTTAGGGTTTTGTTGAATCTTTCAACCAGCCCATCGGTTTGGGGGTGATACACAGATGTACGCAATTGCGTCACTTTGAACAATTTACACAGCTCTTTCATAACCCGGGACATAAAGGGTGTACCTTGGTCCGTAAGCAGTTCTTTACAAATACCCACCCGGCTAAAAACAAGAGATAGCTCTTTGGCTATGGTTTTGGCCGAGGTATTTCTGAGAGGGATCGCTTCTGGATAACGGGTGGCATAGTCCATTATAACCAATATGTACTGGTGCCCCCTAGCGGACTTGATTATAGGACCTACCAAATCCATTGCGATTCTCTCAAACGGGACCTCAATGATGGGTAGAGGGACCAGCGGGCTACGGAAATGTGGCATCGGGGCCGACCTCTGACACACAGGGCAGGAGGAACAATAATTTTCTATGTCCTTCATCACCCCAGGCCAATAGAATCTCTGTAATACCCTCTCTCGGGTTTTCTCTGTCCCCAGATGACCTCCAAGAATGTGCCCATGGGCCAACTCCAACACCAACTTCCTGTAAGGTTTGGGCACCACAAGCTGCTCAACGGTTTCTTCTGCCCTTTTTGCCACCCGATACAGTAGGTCCTTCTCTACGCTGAAGTATGGGTAAGTGCAGGTATTATCTGGGTTCACTAACTCGCCATCTATTTCCACTACGTTTTCCCGTGCCTTTATTAGGGCGGGGTCTTTTAACTGTTCTGTGGCAAAATTTTCCCTGTGAACCTCCAGATCAGAAAACTCCACAGATGGTAGGTTTTCGTCTGAGGAGGTGGGCTCCTCTCCAGTTTCTTGAGTCTCCCCTGCCAATACTGACAAGGGAAATTCTGGAGAGTCCTCACCACTCTCAGAGGAGTTCTGGCTATCACATTCCTGGTACATAGGGGCACCAGTGGGGGGCTCAGGATCATCCCACAGTTCCCAGAACTTCGGAAAATCCCTTCCCACAATGGCGTCATGCGGTAACTGAGATACTAAGCCCACTGGATGAGAGAGGGTACCTTTGGGGGTCTCGAAACACACTGTAGTCACTGGATACTCTCGGGTGTCCCCATGCACACAAATAACAGCTACCTTGCTATTCCCAAAGACCTCTGTTTTAACTAACTCAGCCTTTATCAGGGTCACAAGGCTACCTGAATCCAGCAATACCACAACATTTCTACCATTAACACACATTTTGCATAAATGTTTCTCAGTTCCTCGAATGGCAGTGCATGTGACTGTCGCACACAGCGACTGACGTCTGCCCGTCAGAAAGTCACACTGCATGGGTTCCTCCACAACCGGGCAATTGGCTGCAATATGTCCCGCTTGCCGGCAGCGGTAGCAAACGATCCTGCTTGCCGCCTCTTGAGCCGCTGATTTCCCAGGCTGTTCTCGCCAAACTTGGGGTAGAGCTCCCACCCTCTCACTCTCTCCACCCTCACTCCTTGGAATCCTCTTATCCGCCCCTGGGGATGGTCTGGTCTTAGGGTGGAAAGTCAGAGTGTCTCTGGAAGAGGCCGTCAGGTTCTCTGTAGCCAAGTATTTCTCCACACGATCCACAAGACCATCGGCCGTCTCTGGGTCTCCATGGCTTACCCACTTTTGGATGGCAGTAGGAAGAGCTCTCAAAAACCGATCCATTACAACACGTTCCACAATCTTTGGTGCGGACAAAGTCTCTGGCTGTAGCCACTTTCTGCTCAGGTGAATGAGATCATACATTTGAGACCTGGGGGGTTTTCCAAGCTGGAAAGTCCAGTTATGCACACGCTGAGCCCGGACAGCCTGGGTGACACCCAGCCTTGCCAAAATTTCAGCTTTTAGCATCACATAGTCTTTTGCTTGGTTAGGCTCTAGGTCATAGTAAGCTTTCTGCGATTCACCAGTTAACAGAGGAGCCACCAGTCCAGCCCACTGCTCCTCAGGCCACTTTTCTCTTTCAGCGGTCCTTTCAAATGTGGTCAAAAATACCTCTGGATCATCCTCTCCAGTCATTTTTGTCAATAAACGACTCACCCCAAAGGACGCGGTATTAGTGGGACGGCTTTCCTCACTGGTCTGCGGACGTTGCTGCATTACTGCTTCCATTTGTTGTAGTCTCTGCTCTTGCTTCTGTAACAGGTCTATGAAGCGGGCCTCAGATTGCTGCTGGGCTTGTTGCTGAGCTTCCAGACTCTGTTGGTGAGCTTGCTGCTGGGCTGCAAGGCTCCTTTGCAAACCTGCATTTGTCTGCTGTTGATTGGCATTTGCTAGAGCCAGCTGTTTCAGTATCTCCTCCATGCTGGCTTAAAAAAAACTGCCTGCATTCTCCACCAACTGTGAGGGGGTTAGCTCGGCAGCGGGTGTGTGTGACCCCCGGGATGGGCTCCCCACACAAAAACAGGCCCAGCAAACGGAGGTTGTGGTTTTCAAAATCAAAAAGGTGCGGTTTATTTTCTATTTACAGTGACAAAACACAGCAAAGCAAAAGAAACATAAATAAAATAAATCCTGGTCAACTTGACCTCTGAGTAAACATACAGGTTTCCTAACTAACAACTGGGATCAGCCTAGTGCTGTCCTAGTCCCTAAGTCCCTGGTTTTAAATGTCCAAGCAAATAGCCACTACAGGCTTTGTCTCACCGCACAGGGGTTCACTCTCCCTAGACAGTCCACACAGGTCTGGTTCCAGGCATGAGCAAACACCTAATGAATCTGGGAGTTCTTATAGAGGCCTAAATGAGCTGACAAGCTTCAGCTGGTCTCATCAACTCCCTGTCTGCACGACGCCCCACACTCTCCCTAGAGGTATGAGTCATCCATGAGCCCACTAGCCTCAGCTGGGCTTATACAACTCTCCACCTAGTTGTATAAGTCGGCGTAAAGCCTGAATCTGGGCGAAATATATCTACCCCCCTGGATGCAACCAGGTGACTTTACCTTCCTGCTGTCACATACCCCCCCCTCTTGTTTTAACCTCGGGGTTGGAACACCAGCAATCAGGCATTCATGTACTCGAGACAAAGCATCCACATTCCCCATTTGAACGCCAGGGCGATGCTTTACTGTGAAGTTGAATTCCTGGAGGGCCAGGAACCACCTATTCACTCTTCTATTTGTTTCCTTGTTTTGAGCCATCCACTTTAACGGAGCGTGATCCGTACCCATGTCAAAGTGCCTACCTAGCAGGTAGTACCGAAGGGAATCTAGAGCCCACTTCACCGCTAAACACTCCTTTTCAACGGTGGCGTAATTTACCTCATGGGACTTCAACTTCCTGCTGAGGTAAATGACTGGGTGCTCTTCCCCGTTCCAGACCTGGGACAATACTGCTCCTAACCCCACATCTGACGCATCACTTTGTACGACAAAGTCTTTAGAGAAGTCGGGTGAGTACAACACTGGCTGGCTACATAAGGCTTGTTTCAAGAATTGGAATGCTGCCTCAGCCTCGGGGGTCCATTTAATCATGACCGACCCTTTCCCCTTCGTCAGGTTGGTTAGGGGCACAGCCTTAGAAGCAAAGTGGGGAATGAATCGCCGATAATACCCAGCGATTCCCAGAAAGGCTCGTACCTGCTTCTTGCTGTTGGGACGTGGCCAACTCTGGATGGCCTCGACTTTGTTGAGTTGGGGTTTTATTACTCCCCTCCCAATGGTGTACCCAA
Source organism: Rana muscosa (assembly GCA_029206835.1). Taxonomy (NCBI): domain Eukaryota; kingdom Metazoa; phylum Chordata; class Amphibia; order Anura; family Ranidae; genus Rana; species Rana muscosa. The sequence goes on from CM055117.1 coordinate 857,828,067, forward strand.
GATATTTGGCCTCCTCCTGCCCAATGGTACACTTCTTGGGGTTAGCCGTAAACCCCGCTTCCCGAACAGAGTCCAGGACTGCTTGCACTTTTGGCAGATGTGAGGCCCAATCTGTGCTATGGACAATTACGTCATCCAGGTAAGCCGCAGCATACTTCCGATGGGGCCTCAGCATCTGGTCCATTTTCCGCTGGAATGTGGCCGGCGCATTCTGTAACCCGAACGGCATTCTTTTATATTGGAACGCCCCGTCTGGGGTTACAAATGCGGTTTTCTCTTTGGCCGACTTGGCCAGGGGGATTTGCCAATACCCTTTTGTGAGGTCAAGAGTCGTCATGTATCGGGCTGTTCCCAGCCGGTCGATCAACTCATCTATACGTGGCATGGGGTAGGTGTCAAATTTTGTAACTTTGTTCAACTGACGAAAATCGTTACAAAATCGCCAGCTCCCATCCGGTTTAGGCACCAACACAATGGGACTAGACCAATCACTTTGGGACTCCTCTATCACCCCTAAGTTCAGCATTTTCTGTACTTCCTCCCGTATTGCCTCCTGTCGGGCCTCTGGGATCCGATAGGGTTTTAACTTCACCCTTTCACCGGGCGGGGTAATGATGTCATGCTCTACCCCAGATGTTTGTCCCGGCAGCTCAGAGAATACCTCCTTGTTGCGAAGCACAAACTCCTTAACCTCCTGTTGTTGGGGTTGTGACAAGGTGGCTGCTATTCCAACCTCAGGAATCACGCAACCAGTTTGAGCTGGTGACCAAGTGTCTGCGACTAGGGACTCTCTATCCCTCCAGGCTTTCAACAGATTAACGTGATAGATCTGTTCGGGCTTTCGCCTTCCTGGTTGTCTGACCTTGTAATTCACTTCGCTCACTTTTTCCATTATCTCATAGGGGCCTTGCCATTTGGCAAGGAATTTACTTTCAACCGTAGGGACAAGTACCAGTATCCTATCCCCCGGGGAAAAGGTACGGGTCTTGGCTCCACGGTTGTACACTCTCTGCTGTGCTAACTGCGCTTGGGCCAAATGTTCCTTCACGATGGGCATTACCTGTGCAATTCGGTCTTGCATCAGGGCGACATGCTCAATCACACTCCTGTGGGGAGAACTCTCACTTTCCCAAGTTTCCTTGGCAATATCCAACAGCCCTCTTGGGTGTCTCCCATACAGTAACTCAAAGGGGGAGAATCCCGTAGAGGATTGGGGCACCTCCCTAATAGCAAACATCAAATAAGGAAGTAGACAGTCCCAATCCTTTCCATCTCTATCCACCACTTTCTTCAACATTTGTTTTAGGGTTTTGTTGAATCTTTCAACCAGCCCATCGGTTTGGGGGTGATACACAGATGTACGCAATTGCGTCACTTTGAACAATTTACACAGCTCTTTCATAACCCGGGACATAAAGGGTGTACCTTGGTCCGTAAGCAGTTCTTTACAAATACCCACCCGGCTAAAAACAAGAGATAGCTCTTTGGCTATGGTTTTGGCCGAGGTATTTCTGAGAGGGATCGCTTCTGGATAACGGGTGGCATAGTCCATTATAACCAATATGTACTGGTGCCCCCTAGCGGACTTGATTATAGGACCTACCAAATCCATTGCGATTCTCTCAAACGGGACCTCAATGATGGGTAGAGGGACCAGCGGGCTACGGAAATGTGGCATCGGGGCCGACCTCTGACACACAGGGCAGGAGGAACAATAATTTTCTATGTCCTTCATCACCCCAGGCCAATAGAATCTCTGTAATACCCTCTCTCGGGTTTTCTCTGTCCCCAGATGACCTCCAAGAATGTGCCCATGGGCCAACTCCAACACCAACTTCCTGTAAGGTTTGGGCACCACAAGCTGCTCAACGGTTTCTTCTGCCCTTTTTGCCACCCGATACAGTAGGTCCTTCTCTACGCTGAAGTATGGGTAAGTGCAGGTATTATCTGGGTTCACTAACTCGCCATCTATTTCCACTACGTTTTCCCGTGCCTTTATTAGGGCGGGGTCTTTTAACTGTTCTGTGGCAAAATTTTCCCTGTGAACCTCCAGATCAGAAAACTCCACAGATGGTAGGTTTTCGTCTGAGGAGGTGGGCTCCTCTCCAGTTTCTTGAGTCTCCCCTGCCAATACTGACAAGGGAAATTCTGGAGAGTCCTCACCACTCTCAGAGGAGTTCTGGCTATCACATTCCTGGTACATAGGGGCACCAGTGGGGGGCTCAGGATCATCCCACAGTTCCCAGAACTTCGGAAAATCCCTTCCCACAATGGCGTCATGCGGTAACTGAGATACTAAGCCCACTGGATGAGAGAGGGTACCTTTGGGGGTCTCGAAACACACTGTAGTCACTGGATACTCTCGGGTGTCCCCATGCACACAAATAACAGCTACCTTGCTATTCCCAAAGACCTCTGTTTTAACTAACTCAGCCTTTATCAGGGTCACAAGGCTACCTGAATCCAGCAATACCACAACATTTCTACCATTAACACACATTTTGCATAAATGTTTCTCAGTTCCTCGAATGGCAGTGCATGTGACTGTCGCACACAGCGACTGACGTCTGCCCGTCAGAAAGTCACACTGCATGGGTTCCTCCACAACCGGGCAATTGGCTGCAATATGTCCCGCTTGCCAGCAGCGGTAGCAAACGATCCTGCTTGCCGCCTCTTGAGCCGCTGATTTCCCAGGCTGTTCTCGCCAAACTTGGGGTAGAGCTCCCACCCTCTCACTCTCTCCACCCTCACTCCTTGGAATCCTCTTATCCGCCCCTGGGGATGGTCTGGTCTTAGGGTGGAAAGTCAGAGTGTCTCTGGAAGAGGCCGTCAGGTTCTCTGTAGCCAAGTATTTCTCCACACGATCCACAAGACCATCGGCCGTCTCTGGGTCTCCATGGCTTACCCACTTTTGGATGGCAGTAGGAAGAGCTCTCAAAAACCGATCCATTACAACACGTTCCACAATCTTTGGTGCGGACAAAGTCTCTGGCTGTAGCCACTTTCTGCTCAGGTGAATGAGATCATACATTTGAGACCTGGGGGGTTTTCCAAGCTGGAAAGTCCAGTTATGCACACGCTGAGCCCGGACAGCCTGGGTGACACCCAGCCTTGCCAAAATTTCAGCTTTTAGCATCACATAGTCTTTTGCTTGGTTAGGCTCTAGGTCATAGTAAGCTTTCTGCGATTCACCAGTTAACAGAGGAGCCACCAGTCCAGCCCACTGCTCCTCAGGCCACTTTTCTCTTTCAGCGGTCCTTTCAAATGTGGTCAAAAATACCTCTGGATCATCCTCTCCAGTCATTTTTGTCAATAAACGACTCACCCCAAAGGACGCGGTATTAGTGGGACGGCTTTCCTCACTGGTCTGCGGACGTTGCTGCATTACTGCTTCCATTTGTTGTAGTCTCTGCTCTTGCTTCTGTAACAGGTCTATGAAGCGGGCCTCAGATTGCTGCTGGGCTTGTTGCTGAGCTTCCAGACTCTGTTGGTGAGCTTGCTGCTGGGCTGCAAGGCTCCTTTGCAAACCTGCATTTGTCTGCTGTTGATTGGCATTTGCTAGAGCCAGCTGTTTCAGTATCTCCTCCATGCTGGCTTAAAAAAAAACTGCCTGCATTCTCCACCAACTGTGAGGGGGTTAGCTCGGCAGCGGGTGTGTGTGACCCCCGGGATGGGCTCCCCACACAAAAACAGGCCCAGCAAACGGAGGTTGTGGTTTTCAAAATCAAAAAGGTGCGGTTTATTTTCTATTTACAGTGACAAAACACAGCAAAGCAAAAGAAACATAAATAAAATAAATCCTGGTCAACTTGACCTCTGAGTAAACATACAGGTTTCCTAACTAACAACTGGGATCAGCCTAGTGCTGTCCTAGTCCCTAAGTCCCTGGTTTTAAATGTCCAAGCAAATAGCCACACAGGCTTTGTCTCACCGCACAGGGGTTCACTCTCCCTAGACAGTCCACACAGGTCTGGTTCCAGGCATGAGCAAACACCTAATGAATCTGGGAGTTCTTATAGAGGCCTAAATGAGCTGACAAGCTTCAGCTGGTCTCATCAACTCCCTGTCTGCACGACGCCCCACACTCTCCCTAGAGGTATGAGTCATCCATGAGCCCACTAGCCTCAGCTGGGCTTATACAACTCTCCACCTAGTTGTATAAGTCGGCGTAAAGCCTGAATCTGGGCAAAATATATCTACCCCCCTGGATGCAACCAGGTGACTTTACCTTCCTGCTGTCACAATATATATATATATATATATATATATATATATATATATATATATATATACAGTATATATATATATATATATATATATATATATATATATATATATATAATGTTAAATTATATAATAATAATAATCATAATAAATTATGATTTTTACATGTAGGAAAGAAGTGTCAGAATTGACCTGGTTGGAAGTGGTTAATTATGATAAGTGGTAAGGCTGGCCGCAGGCCAGCCTGTATTTGTGGGAGGAGACTGAGGGGGCTACTTAAGCCTCCTCCCCTGTCGGGTCTGGGTTGCCGTCATTTCTGGGCTGCAGCCAGCCCCTCCTCCTGCCGTCATTTTTCGGGGACCGTGTCACTTCCGGTTACGGCTGATCGACCGATGGAGTCTCGTGGCGGTTCCTCTCCCGGTGCTCACACCGGGTATCGGGGGGGGGGCTGCCTGCCTGCCTGCCTGCCTGCCTGCTATCCCGGTCCTCACGCTGAGCAGCAGGGGTAGGGGGAGCCACTCACCGCCCGTTTCTCACGCCGCTCCATCTGGGGGGGGGCACTCACCGCCAGTTCACCTCCCTGGATCTCATGTCAGGCATGGAGGGGATGCCCGCATGCCTCCCAGTTCTCACGCCGGCTGCGGGGGGCGCTCACCCGCCTGCTAACCTCCCGGGCATCCACCGCCTCAGTTTAGCCTGGGGGGGGCCTTTTTTAGTCCTCGGGCCCTGCTTAGCCAGCCGCCATGGATTGCACAGCACTCCCAGCAGTCCGCTGTCCCCCACCGTCAGGTGTTACCACCTTGCCACTTAGTATTCTTGGCATAAGCCAGTTTTTCCATGCATGTCAGAAGAGTTTCTATGTTCAGCGCGGTGGCTTGGCGGCTGGTGTCCTTGCAGGGCCGCCCTCCTTCTCCCTGTCTTCATGGGGCTCTAGCTGACTCGTCCCAGGCTCATGTTGGCAGCATGGGGGTGGGAGGCTGTCCACCTGTCACATCTCCCGGGGCTCGAAGTATCAAGAGGGAGGGGGGGCGTCCATGCTCGTGTCAGGAGGGGGGGCGTCCATGCTGGTGTCAGGAGGGGGGGGCATCCATGCTGGTGTCAGGAGGGGGGGGCATCCATGCTGGTGTCAGGAGGGGGGGCGTCCATGCTGGTGTCAGGAGGGGGGGCGTCCATGCGGGTGTCAGGAGGGGGGGGGCGTCCATGCTGGTGTCAGGAGGGGGGGCGTCCATGCTGGTGTCAGGAGGGGGGGGCGTCCATGCTGGTGTCAGGAGGGGGCCGTCCATGCTGGTGTCAGGAGGGCGGGGGCCATCCATGCTGGTGTCAGGAGGGCGGGGGCCGTCCATGCTGGTGTCAGGAGGGGGGGCCGTCCATGCTGGTGTCATGGGGGGGGCTGTCCATGCTGGTTTCATGAGGAGGGGGCCGGCCATGCTGGTGTCGAGTTCACCTCCCTGGAACCCACCCCGTGCATCATGGAGGGGACACCTGCCCGCCTCCTGGTTCTCAACCTGGCTCCATGGGGGGGGGGGCGCTCACTCGCCTGCTCACCTCCCGGTACTCACGTGGGGTATCATGGGGGGGGGGTTGCGTTTTGCCCCAGTTTTTTCTTCCCCAGTATTTCTGTTATTTCATTTCCACCCCAGCATTTCTGTCGTTTCATTTTGCCCCAGCATTTCTGTCATTGCGTTTCTGCCCCCAGCATTTCTGTCATTGCGTTTCTGCCCCTAGCATTTCTGTCATTGCGTTTCTGCCCCCAGCATTTCTGTCATTGCGTTTCTGCCCCCAGCATTTCTGTCATTGCGTTTCTGCCCCCAGCATTTCTGTCATTGCGTTTCTGCCCCCAGCATTTCTGTCATTGCATTTCTGCCCCCAGCATTTCCGTCATTGCGTTTTCTGCCCCCAGCATTTCCGTCATTGCGTTTCTGCCCCAGCATTTCTGTCATTGCGTTTCTGCCCCAGCATTTCTGTCATTGGGTTTCTGCCCCAGCATTTCTGTTGTTGGGTTTCTGCCCCAGCATTTCTGTCCTTGCGTTTCTGCCCCAGCATTTCTGTCATTGTGTTTCTGCCTCATCATTTCTGTCATTGTGTTTCTGCCTCAGCGTTTCTGTCATTGCGTTTCTGTCATTGCGTTTCTGCCTCAGCATTTCTGTCATTGCGTTTCTGCCTCAGCATTTCTGTCATTGCATTTCTGTCGTTGCGTTTTGCTGCCCCAGGATTTCTGTCATTGCGTTTTGCTGCCCCAGGATTTCTGTCGTTGCATTTTGCTGCCCCAGGATTTCTGTCGTTGCATTTTGCTGCCCCAGGATTTCTGTCGTTGCGTTTTGCTGCCCCAGGATTTCTGTCATTGCGTTTTGCTGCCCCAGGATTTCTGTCGTTGCGTTTTGCAGGCCCAGGATTTCTGTCGTTGCGTTTTGCTGCCCCAGGATTTCTGTCGTTGCGTCCAGTCTCAGCATTTCCGTCGTAGCGTATCTGCCCCGGTTTTTCTGTCATGGCGTTTCTGCTCAGCGTTCTGCCCCAGGTTTCTGGTATTGCGTTTCTGTCTCAGCGTTGCAGTCTCAGCATTTTCCGTCTTCACATTTCTGCCTCAAACGTTTCGGTCTCCGCATTTCTGTCCTTGCGTTTCTGCCCCAAAATTTCTGTCGTATCGCTTCCGCCTAAGCGTTCAGTCTCAGCATTTCCATTGTTACGTTTCGGTTTTAGCTTTTCAGAGGGGCGTTGTGGTTCAGTCACGGCATACTCCGGTAGCTGTTCTTATCTTCGTTGGTTACCATGTATCTTTGTATCTTCGTCCATGTTTGTACCTGGGTTAGTTAGGGCTCACATTTTGGGATCTGTCACGTCTACAGATCCATACGGGCTGAGGTTTTGTTTGTTAAATGATTGTTGACCACAATCTTCTCGCCCGTATACCATACGTCATACGATGCACCTTCATTCATTACACCTATACGATCACCCACCACGGTCCGTGGGTACACCAGCCCTGAGTGTTCAGTGTAATTACCTGTCTCTGCGCTACAGGTTACTCTGGCTCACTCGCCACGCACACAAGGGTGGGGTCATCAGGTTTCATGTACGCGCGGTGGTCTTGTCACTTCATGCAGGGCAAGGCTAACGCGTTTCACATCAGGGTATGATGCTTACTCATAGCTCATAGGATTTCTGGCTGCGTTTTGCTGCCCCAGGATTTCTGGTGGTCTTGTCACTTCATGCAGGGCAAGGCTAACGCGTTTCACATCAGGGTATGATGCTTACTCATAGCTCATAGGATTTCTGGCTGCGTTTTGCTGCCCCAGGATTTCTGGCTGCGTTTTGCTGCCCCAGGATTTCTGTCGTTGCGTTTTGCTGCCCCAGGATTTCTGTCGTTGCGTTTTGCTGCCCCAGGATTTCTGTCGTTGCATTTTGCTGCCCCAGGATTTCTGTCGTTGCGTTTTGCTGCCCCAGGATTTCTGTCCTCGCATTTCTGCCCCTAGATTTCTGTCGTAGCATTTCCGCCTCAGCATTCAGTCTCAGCATTTCCGTTGCAACGTTTCAGTCTTAGCATTCCAGAGGGGTGTTGTGGTCCAGTCACGGCATACTCCGGTAGCTGTTCTCTTCTTTGTTGGTTACTATGTATCATGTTATCTTCGTCCATGTTTGTACCTGGGTTAGTTAGGGCACACATTTCCGGATCTGTCACGTCTACAGATCCATACGGGCTGAGGTTTCATTTTTAATGATTGTTGACCACAATCTTCTCGCCCGTATACCATACATCATATGATGCACGTTCATTCTTACACCTATACGATCACCCACCACGGTCCGTGGGTACACCAGCCCTGAGTGTTCAGTTAATTGCCTGTCTCTGCGCTACAGGTTACTCGGGCTCACTCGCCACTCACACAAGGTGGGGGGGGTCATCCGTCATCAGGTTCATGTACGCGCGGTGGTCTTGTCACTTCTGCATGTTCTCTTCTTAGGTAGGCTCGTTGTTGTTCTCATGTCTGGTTGTCTGTCATTTCTCTGGTTTGTGTTCTCAGGTTGGGCTGCGCTGGCATCTTCGCCTTCATCAAACATTGCTTGCACTCGCTTCCATCAGTCCTGCCCGTTGCCAGGGCTAGTTGATTGGTGCGGATGTCATTCATCACTGGGTTCACTCTTGGGTAGGAAGCAGTCTTCATTTTACTAAAATCATCGTTCTGTTGCTGAGGCCCTGGTCACCACCTAGGGTTTCACAGTCTTTCTCGGGGTGTGTGCTGAGCCACGGCCCCTTGTCGGCCACAGGGGTGGGTTTGGGGTTCCGCTAGCGGCTCTGATCTTTTGTCTAGACATGTCTGCATCATGCCATGAGACTTCTTGCCCGGGATGGAGTCTGACCTTCCTTTCTCGGTTCAGGATTCAGTCGCTTGTCAGGTCACAGGCGGTGGCACGATCCGATTGAGTCAGGTGGGACCAGTGTTCTGTGTCTGGCATGTTTCTCCCATGCTTGACGATGCTCATTGCCGTGGCGCTTGGCCTTTTCCGCCTACTCCGGCAACCCATCCTCCAGGTATCCAGTCCTACAACTCCTGCCAGTCGTCAATTTTTGCCCTCTCCCTCTCTTCCCCATACCTAGTATGGGTAGGCCGGAGGCACATCTTTGATGTCCGGTTGGAGTATTACGATCTACTCGCCCATCGGTTGCAGAGGCTCCTCGGGCCAGCCTTTGCTTCCTTTCCCCCATGTATCCTCTCATTTACTAGCAGGTCATTCTCATGTTTGGATTGTGCCGGGCATCAGGCTTATTCCATTCTTGCACGGGACCGGGTTCAGATACTGTTGCCGTCCGGGTGCGTGCTACTTCTCTGTTCGTTACCTTCCCTTCTTCACCTACAGTTGTCTCTTTTTGCCCACTTTTCAGGCATACTGACCAGCTAGGCCAAGGCACACCTCAGGCCTTGGTGCATTAGGGTTATCACTGTCACACTCGAGGACTCGAAGACTCTGACGACAAGTGGTAAGGCTGGCCGCAGGCCAGCCTGTATTTGTGGGAGGAGACTGAGAGGGCTACTTAAGCCTCCTCCCCTGTCGGGTCTGGGTTGCCGTCATTTCTGGGCTCCCACCCACCCGTTCCCCCAGATTCATGCATACTCATTCTATTTTCCTTATTCTTACATTCAGGGTATGCCCACTTTTCAGGCATACTGACCAGCTAGGCCAAGGCACACCTCAGGCCTTGGTGCATTAGGGTTATCACTGTCACACTCGAGGACTCGAAGACTCTGACGACAAGTAAGTAATATACAAATAATTATTATATATTGTTTTTAAGGGTAATTTACTATATTTTCAAAAACTGTACTCTAGCAGATGGCTTAACAGACAAATCACTGAAGTTTGAAGTTATAACTTCAAACCAGTAATTTCACAGTAAATAGATAAATAATAAATTATTATGTTATAACATATAGCACAATAATATATGATTTAGCTTGATTAAAACAGTAACTTTTCAGCAGGCAGTAGATTCTCATTCTCCCTCTTAAAGCGGAAGTAAACCCATCGATTTAATAGTTTCAAAAAACAGTTACATTCCCGGCATGCCGGAGATGCTAACTGTCACATTGGTTGTGCTCTCAACCAAACTGTCAAACCAGCCAATGGCTGGTGTCATAGCTAATCACATGTGCAGCACCATGGCAGTTGAAGATTATACAGAGGCCAAGATGGCAGCTTCCTTGGCTGAAAATGATAAGAGGGTTTACTTCCACTTTAACTATGTCAGAAAAACATGGGATTATGGGTAAATCTTATACCCATAAACCCATGCTTTTGCCTTCTAATTAAGAGGCCTGGGCTGAAAGAGAGCATTTATCTTTTAGACACATGCCCCTTTCTATGACACTGCAGTGAGAGGACAGCCTCCACTGCAGCATTTTTATTGGACAACTTGTTCCAATGGTGCTTTACCATTGGTCCAAGGCTCCAAGCTGTCCATTAAGCTCAGTGCTTCTGACAAGACGTGAGATTCATGGTGAGCTCACCCTCTCAATCTGCTGCAAAAAGAGTGTGCCAGCTTGTATTTAAACTGGCCGCTCTGCCCCGATTCTGGAAGACTACTACTACCCCCCCACTGTCCCAATGGGTCTCTGTGGTCAATGACACTATGTGCATGGAGGAGATGTTGGCCCTGGATTATGACAAATTTAAGACCCTGTGGCTCCTCTGGATCGACTACTCTACCTTTAGACTCCCTGAAGGCATTACTGGCGCCTCAGAGCCAACCCAGAAGTTCGCCCTGAATCCATTTTGCAGGTTTGCTGAGACGTGGTCTGCTCGGTCCACCCTTCTCTCTATCCTCCCCCCCCTCCTTCCTCTTCCTCCTTTCCCCCCTTTTCTTTCTGTCCGTTTTCTTCCATCTAGTAGTCAGAATTTATGCTAATCGATTTTGCTGGTCCTCACTGTTTTTTGTATTTTGTATCGCTGTCTGCCTAGATGCAGCGGCGACTAGTTCAGATCTACTTTGGACGCGCTTCATACAATATTGAGGAAGCATGATTTAAAATGTATCATTCTATCAGTGGCGGTGCGTCCATAGAGGGCGCCGGAGCGCCGCCCCCTCTCGCTCCCGCACCGCCACTGAAAGACAATACACAGATTCATGCATTGCATGAATCTGTGTATTTTCGCCGCTGCCGCGCTGCCCGCTATTCATATGGCCGGCCTCTTGGTGAGCGGTGGGTGTGACTTGGAAGTGACTTGGAAGTGCCTTGGAAGTGCCTTGGAAGTGACTTGGAAGTGCCTATTAGAGCCAGCGGCTCTGATAGGCTTTCCGAATACAGCTCTCACGCTGTATTCGGCTTCCAAAAACTCCTCCCAGGTACGCACGGGGGTGCGTTCCTTGGAGAAGACTGTGTGGAGGTTTCAGCCAATCAGGTTCACCGGATCTGGTTACCGGTAACCTGATTGGCTGAAGCGACATCGAGGGCGGGAGAACACATCGAGGACGGCGCGGACCGAGGAAGGTAAGTGCAGGGCTGGGGGGGGGGGGGAACTGGCTGCATTTGGGGGACAAACTGGCTGCATTTGGGGGGAACTGGCTGTATATGGGGGACACGCTGGCTGAATATGGGCGGAACTGGCTGTATATGGGGGACAAACTGGCTGAATATGGGGGAACTGGCTGTATATGGGGGACAAACTGGCTGTATATGGGAGCACACTGGCTGTATATGGGAGCACACTGGCTGTATATGGGGGCACACTGGCTGTATATGGGAGCACACTGGCTGTATATGGGGGCACACTGGCTGTATATGGGGGCACACTGGCTGTATATGGGGGCACACTGGCTGTATATGGGGGACAAACTGGCTGTATATGGGGGCACACTGGCTATATATATGGGGACAAACTGGCTGTATATGGGGACAAACTGGCTGTATATGGGGGCACACTGGCTATATATGGGGACAAACTGGCTGTATATGGGAGCACACTGGCTGTATATAGGGGCACACTGGCTGTATATGGGGGCACACTGGCTGTATATGGGGGGCACACTGGCTGTATATATGGGGGCACACTGGTTATATATATATATATATATATATATATATATGGGGGCACACTGGTTGTATATGGGGGCAAACTGGCTGTATATGGAAACAAACTGGCTGTATATGGAAACAAACTGGCTGTATATGGAAACAAACTGGCTGCATTTGAGGGGGCAAACTGGTGGCGTTTGGGCACAGTGGCTGCGTTTAATGGGCACAGTGGCGGCAATTGATTTTATTTTTTTTCAGTTTGTTTGCGCCCCCCCCAAAAATTTTGAGCACCAGCCGCCACTGCATTCTATGTTATTGATTTTTGACAGTTACCTGTGCTGTTTTATTTTGTTGAAAAGCAATAAACACATATTTGACTCTAAACTGGCCGCTCTGTATGTAGTTTCTGACAGGCTTCACAAGAAGCCCCATATCTCCGGAACTATAGGTGTCAGGAGCCCCACATTTTGACCAATGTCTCTGTGAGCCCAGGTAGCTGAGCTACGACCCTCGAAACTCGATCTATTTTGATTTTATTTTATTATTATTTTTGTTCAGAAATCACTACCAGGTAAGTAAGGGTTTGAAAAAAAAAATGAGTGGGGAGGTGCAAAATCCACTTTAACTGAACAAGCTGAGAAATACAAGTGGTTACTATGCATAGCTGTTCCAAATTCTGTCTTCTCCAGATGTAATAAATTTCTCTCTGGTGCTTCATTTCTCTGTTATCAGCATGAGTCACTTCTGAGTAGTTTTCCCGATACATGAGATAAATTTGTGTCGGGAGGAAGCTCGGAGCTTGTCTATTCACAACACAGTTCTGCTGTTTGAAGGGAGGTGTGTTCCTTTCCTCCAATCAGCTCTCACACACTGTAACTGCAGCTCTCCATGCCCTCCGCTGTGCTCCTGACAGATGAAGAAAGATTTTAACACAATCTGCCTTTTTGAAGGGTTGCAGACAAGAGAAGACTGCAAATAAAACCTACATAGGAGGATTTGTTTTATCTCTTTTTTATCTCTGTGTATCATCTGAGGCTGTTCACTTCACTGGGTATATGTGCGGGTTTACAACCACTTTAAGGTACATAAGGGGTTTAGTGAGGGCAGCTGGGGTGGTTTATACAGTTAATGAACGTTTCCTCTAACTGGACAAATGGCTATGCATTTTTTATTTTATTTTTTATAAATAGACCCTTTAGTGTGTTGTTTCTACATTGCTTACCAATGATACTGTCTCAATGGCCATGAGGGACACTCTCATTGGATAGGGGGGTTGTAAGACAGGCCATACACAGGCAGGACATACCACGGGTTGCAGAAAAAAAGAAATTCGCACCATTCCCCCATCAACACAGACAGTGCTGACAGGGGAATCCCTGCTGCCGAGCAATTGTCTGCTCCCAGCGAAGTGATTAATGGCAAGAGAATCTGGCAGGCTAGTTGTACCCAAGTTAATTGATCAATCAACTTGGTACATTCAGCCTGCCCATTAACGATTCAAATCTCGGCCGGTTCTGCAACAATAGATTCTACCTGTGTATGGCCGGCCTAAATGATAGAGATTAGCCATGAAGTCAGACCTCAGTAACAAATACAGGGGCACATAAGAGGCTTTTAGGTTAACAGGCTGAACTATTACTTTTAAAAGTTTAAAATGGTTCACTTAAAAGAAGAAAGAAGAACTGGGGCACCTGGTGTGAAGTGAACTAGAGCATTTATTGCGGACAGTACAAAATGTGGGGAAATGCTCTTAAAAATAATTAGCAAGTGCAAAGAGGATTGCTAGCAAACTGTAGCAAAAAGTTGTATAGTGGACACCAGATGGCATGAAAATGACATTACCCCTCAGTCTGATGCCGCGTACACACGACCGTTTTTAATGACGAGAAAAATGAAATTTTTTAAAATGGTCATTAAAAATGATCGTGTGTGGGCTTCAGAGCATTTTTCACAACGTGAAAAACGGCCATGAAAAAATTGGAACATGCTTTAATTTTTCACGTCGTTTTTTACATCGTCGTTTTTCTCATCATGAAAAACGGCCGTGTGTGGGCTTTAACGATGTGAAAAAAAATGCGCATGCTCAGAATCAAGTATGAGACGGGAGCGCTCGTTCTGGTAAAACTAGCGTTCGTAATGGAGATAGCACATTCGTCACGCTGTAACGGACTGAAAAGCATGAGGCTGAAAAGCACGTGTAGCGGCCTCCTCACTCCCCTCTTTCTCTCGTCTCGTCTCTCATGTCTAGGGGTACCTTAGAGGGGAGGGAGCGGGGACACCACGCCTGGCTTCCACCACAGGTGTTAATGCGGTATAAGCAACGGTTCTGTATTACCTTCGGGTCAGTGCCGTGCACCTGGATCCTCCCTCCAAGAGTCACCGTGAACAATGTCCTTTAGAAAATGAGCTCCACACCATTAAAGTTCAACACTCCTTTATTCTTCTTATCCTGAACACAAACAGTTGAACTCCCTTAATAGAACAGAACAGAAAAGGGGGTGTGGATGCGAACAGGCCCAGACACAATGTAAGCTGCCACTTCCCTTCCTAGAAGTGTGTCCTGGTCTCCGCACGAGGGTAAATTTCCTTCCAGGCGGTTTCCGACGAGAAACTCACTTGCCACCGGCAATATGCTGCACCGGGTCTTCAAATGAGGAGCTCCCCCCGGTCCATTGCGCCTTCCGGATTCGGGTACCCAATCCCTGGGTACCCTAGGATCTCCTTCCCTCGCGGAACCCAGTGTTGGGCACTGAGCTCCGGACCTCCATCCAAGTACCTCACCCCAGGCTAAAGGTGCCTGAGATGGAACTCGACCTCCGCCGTCCTCTAGGCCTAAGCCACCCAGAGGAGCGACACGACCCACCGTCCGCAAGCTGAAGGTGCCTGGGACTTCGACCTCATGACAAAGATGGCTGGCCTCTTTATACCCTCTCCCAGCAAGCACGGCGGGTTCCCCGCCCCACCATACCGCTGCCGATGGAGGACAAAAAGGAGGACGGCACACAGCGACAATCCAACCCAGCCCAGGGCAACAGTGCCACCCAATGGGCCGCGGTGAATTACACATCACTGGTGTCACTTCCAAATTCAAATTTACACCCGGGAAAGTACATACCCGCTACACACGAATCGTCGCTCAACAAACTTTACTAACATGAAGGGCGGCGCCATCCAAATGGAACTTCCCCTTTATAGTGCCGTCATACGTGTTGTACATCACCGCGCTTTGCTCGAGCATTTTTTTCATGATAGTGTGTAGGCAAGGCAGGCTTGAGAAGAATCACGTCGAGAAAAACAAAGTTTTTTTCAATGACAATAAAAACGGTCGTGTGGCATTACTCTAAACCAATATTGTACCATTTACTAAATACAACAACCACAGTTTTAACAGCACAATTGGCCAAGACTGTCTTTTAGAATTTCTTTAACATACACTATATTACTGTAGCGGACATGCACTTTCCTTGTGTATTTAAACTGGCAGAGACACCAGTAATGTGCAGTTCCCTGCAGCTCAGCGGGTGGCGCTGTCACCTTGGGCTGGGGTTGAACCATTGCTGTGTGCCGTACCCCTTTTTGTCCTCCCTCGGCAGTGGTATGGTGGGGCGGGGAACCCGCCGTGCCTGCTGGGAGAGGGTATAAAGGGGACGGCCATCTTTGTCATGGGGTCGAGTCCCAGGCACCTTCAGCCTGAGGGCGGTGGTTCGTGTCGGCTCGCTAGGCGGCCCAGGCCTGGAGGACGTTCGGAGGTCGTGTTCCATCCCAGGCACCTTTGGCCTGGGGTGAGGTACTCGGATGGAGGTCTGGAGCTCAGTGCCCACCACTGAGTTCCGTGAGGGAAGGAGATCCTAGGGGACCCCGGGAGTGGCTACCCGAATCCAGAGGCGTAATGGACCGGGAGGGGGTACTTGCTTGAAGACCTGGTGCAGCATATCACCAGTGACGGGTGAGCCTCCACCGGAGACCGCCTGGAAGGATATCCCCCCTCGATTGAAGACCGCAACCCACTTTCAGGAAGGAAAGTGGAGAGTTCATTGTGTCTGGGCCTACTCGAATCCACACCCCTCTGTCTGTTCTACTCATTGAGGGAGTCCAACTGTCTGTGCATTACTCTGTTATCGGAAGAATAAAGGAGTGTTGGACTTTATTTGGTGTGGGGCTCATTTTCTATCAGACATTGTTCAAGAAACCACCAGGAGGAGGCTCCAGATGCAGAACACCGACCCGAAGGTAAAAGAGGATTGTCTCTCACTGCACATACATCTGCAGGGCACATACATCTGCATACATTCCTCAGAGGTACCCCTAGACCAGAGCCAGAAGAACTGATAGAGAGAGAGAGAGTGGAGGCCGCTACACTATGGTGACCACATTTCCAAACTACCATTCAGGGACACCCTCCCTTCCCAAAAATCAGCTTGTGCTGTAACGACTCACAGCACAGTGATTGGACACAAGAGGCGGGATTTATGATTTCTCCAATCACAAGCAGGGGGCGGGATTGTGCTCCTTCAGGCATTCCCGGCCAGGGCAAGTACTGTAAGTGAGTAAAGCGGTGATGTGGCAGCCTTTTTTGGGGGCATCAGATTGGCCTGTGGGGTGGCTGTGTCCGTTTCATTCTGGGACACTGTATTGTCCTGGAATGAATGTGCCCGGGACAGACCTGCAAAATGCGGGACTGTCCCGGGCAATCCGGGACACGTGGTCACCCTACGCTACACGTGGGGGCTCGGGTCCGGTATGGTGTTCGTGCTACTACGGAGTTTGAACGTGTCTGCCCGGAGGAGTTCCGAGTAGGTCGGCCATATTATTCGCGGACATGACCCAGTGAAGGGAAAGGCCCGCACAGAAGAGCGAGAAGAGCGGGGAGCTCAGCCGTGTGAGGGACTACACGTGGGGGCTTCTATTTGCACTGCGCCATCAGGCACACCTTCCCTGCTTAGTTCGTGGGCGTGACTCAGGAAAGAAGGAGAAGAATAGCCCGCGAACTAGAGTGCAGAGGGGAGGAGTCCAATACGTGTGAAGGACTACACGTGGGACATTGGCGCAAAACTTGCAGTGCGCAATGGACCAGCAGCAAGTCACCATGTTCGGACAGACAGCGTGGGTTCCACTTCACCCTTCCACCACATCTTTGACTGCTGCTGCTCCGGTGACCGATACAGGGATTCGGCTAAAGCCAAGGGGACGATTCGCCCTGTATTCATGCATGGACATTGAGGCCCTGGGTATGATTTGTCCCGGCTGCTTGGGACTGGTGTGTCATCTGAAGCCATTTGGGCGATGCGCGGCCTGTGGGGAGTTCTTATTCGAGGTGGATTCCGTCATTGAGAACCCAAGGACCACCTCCCCCGGCCGTGCTGCAAGCAACACCACTCAGAGAGGAGGAATCACTGCTTTGACAGCCATCCCTGTGCGCACTGCAGCGACCGCGGAGGAGGTCGCGAGTACTCAACGGGAGAAATCCGAGGATGCTGACTCGGTCACCACTGTCTCACAGCGTCCACCACCGAAGAGGAAGACCGGCATGGTAGCCCCGAACCAGCGGTTGTGGTGGACCATCCCGCCCGCCTACGCCCGGCCCGGATGGTACAGTTGAGAAAAGTTCCGGACATTCCTTTTTAAGTAAAGACCAAGGTAAGCCGGGCGGAGAGACTTGGTGTGTGGGCGGAGGTGGAAATTCAGTCTCCACTACAGGCTACCTGCCCGCGGAGGAGTGTGACACCTCCGACCTGGAGTCGCTCTCCGATCTGGGAGACGATGTCGCCATAGACTAACTCTTTGTGAAGAAGGGGTGGGATAAGGTACCTCTCGCCTTGTCCCGCAGAACCAGGGACACACCCATGTCTACAGGGGATAGTACACCCCGGGTGGAGGCACCAGCGCCTGAGGAGGGTTCCCGTCCCCAGCCTGCCCTTACATCCCCGGTACCACCTACACCCAGTACCGGGGAAAAGAGACTGTTGTTGCGGGCACCTATGCCCAGACCAGATGTGATTAAGGTCCCTCGCCACCCGGACTCAATAGTTTTGCCTGGCGAAGGGGACAGAGCCACTATGCCTCCTTTGGCGAGACTACAACGCCTATTTGGCCAGAAGGTTGCTGCTGAGTATGGGTGTGAGTACCCATACTCGTCCAAGGAGTTATTGTATGAAGTGGAAGTTTGCCGGGAGCGCTGGTACAATGACTTTGTGTGGACCCACCTTCAGGTTCCACACGCCCGCAGGTACCTTGCGTGTTCCCCCAAGGCCTCTCATCGCTTTAAAGACTGCAAAGCAGAATGGATGCTGGGACGACATATCCACGCGGACAAGGTGCTGATCCAACGCAAGGAAGAGGAAGATGTTGAGTACCATCTGGAGACCATGGATCAGCACTTAAAGCCACTTGTCCTTCCGCACCCTCGATTCTATCTATAGGAGAAGAGAGACTCCGTTTTTGTTCTTTGCATTGCTGAACTTTCCGGAGTGGATTGTTCTTGTTGCCCAGAGGAATTGAAGGACTGTTCCTGTTTTGTTCTTCAATTGTCTAGCAAGTAATCATGGACTCTGGGGTAGATAGGGCCCAAAGAAGAAGGAAAGTTCCACGAGTGCAGTTACCGCGATGCTGTCACCAGGTGGCAGTGTTGCGCATCGATATCACTGTTCACACACACACTTTTATGAAGGAAGGGATTTCTCTGCGGAGAAGTTTTTTCATTCTCACACGAATACATGTGTCAGGGTTTATGTGTGTTAACTTTTCTTTTTCCCTCTGCAGGAGAGCATCCCATCAAGACCACTGAGGCCTCGTACACACGACTGATTTTCTCGGCAAGAACCAGCAAGAAACTTGCTGGCAGAGAGGTCTTGCCGAGTAAATCGGTCGTGTGTACGCGGCTATCGGGTTTCTCGTCGAGAAAACCGACAAGTAACCTCGACGAGAAAATAGAGAACCTGCTCTCTATTTTCTCGTCGAGATTCTCCTCGGCATGTTTCTCGACGAGAAAAGTGAGTGTGTGTACACTTACCTGTCCTCCCGGAAGCCCGCGCATGTTCGAAATGAATTCGACGCATGCGCGGTAGCTTCCTAGGCATACGTAGGGTATACCAAGATGGCGGCGACGGCATCGAATGTGACGAGCGCATGCTCGTCGTAGTCGATGACGTCACCGCGTACGCTCCATTCAAAGAACCGCGGGTTCTTTGAAACGAGCGTGTGTACACTCGGCCGGGACAAGTTTCTTGTCCAAGAATCTCGTCGAAAAAAACGACATGTTTTTTTCAACGAGAATTTCGGCCGTGTGTACGAGGCCTGAGAATGGGGTGGGTCTTATTCAGGATGGGTGGGAAAAAGTGTAATGTGAAAATGTGATTTTCAGTGTTATGGTTAAGTGTTGTTGTTTCCCTTCCCTTCCCTTTCATGTAAGGCTCAGACACACTTTTTTCAGTTAGTAAGTTTCCAAAAGTTTTTATTTTGTACAATTTATAGTTGGTTTCTGGACTGGGCTATGTCAGCCATTGAGGGCATAGTTTATTCCAGACACTGGGGACCAGTGTCAAACCACCAGGGGGAGAGTGTAGCGGGCATGCACTTTCCTTGTGTATTTAAACTGGCAGAGACACCAGTAATGTGCAGTTCCCTGCAGCTCAGCGGGTGGCGGTGTCACCTTGGGCTGGGGTTGAACCATTGCTGTGTGCCGTACCCCTTTTTGTCCTCCCTCGGCAGTGGTATGGTGGGGCGGGGAACCCGCCGTGCCTGCTGGGAGAGGGTATAAAGGGGGCGGCCATCTTTGTCACGGGGTCGAGTCCCAGGCTCCTTCAGCCTGAGGGCAGTGGTTCGTGTCGGTCCTCTAGGCGGCCCAGGCCTGGAGGACATTCGGAGGTCGTGTTCTATCCCAGGCACCTTGGGCCTGGGGTGAGGTACTCGGATGGAGGTCTGGAGCTCAGTGCCCACCACTGAGTTCCGTGAGGG
This sequence comes from Rana muscosa, assembly GCA_029206835.1. Taxonomy (NCBI): domain Eukaryota; kingdom Metazoa; phylum Chordata; class Amphibia; order Anura; family Ranidae; genus Rana; species Rana muscosa. Next base: position 857,847,752 of record CM055117.1, read on the forward strand.
AAGGAGATCCTAGGGGACCCCGGGAGTGGGTACCTGAATCCAGAGGCGTAATGGACCGGGAGGGGGTAGTTGCTTGAAGACCTGGTGCAGCATATCACCAGTGACGGGTGAGCCTCCACTGGAGACCGCCTGGAAGGATATCCCCCCTCGATTGAAGACCGCAACCCACTTTCAGGAAGGAAAGTGGAGAGTTCATTGTGTCTGGGCCTACTCGAATCCACACCCCTCTGTCTGTTCTACTCGTTGAGGGAGTCCAACTGTCTGTGCATTACTCTGTTATCGGAAGAATAAAGGAGTGTTGGACTTTATTTGGTGTGGGGCTCATTTTCTGGCAGACATTGTTCAAGAAACCACCAGGAGGAGGCTCCAGATGCAGAACACCGACCCAAAGGTAAAAGAGGATTGTCTCTCACTGCACATACATCTGCAGGGGAATTTGGCGTGGTGACCTCGCACTCTCTCCTCAGAGGTACCCCTAGACCAGAGACAGAAGAACTGATAGAGAGAGAGAGAGTGGAGGCCGCTACATTACCATAAATATTGGGATGCCTGCCTTTACACACACATGAACTTTAACCACTTCAGCCCCAGAAGATTTTACCCCCTTCCTGATCAAAGCACTTTTTACAATTTGGCACTGCGTTGCTTTAACTGACAATTTCGCGGTCATGCAATGCTGTACCCAAACTAAATTTGCATCCTTTTTTTTTGCCCACAAATAGAGCTTTCTTTTGGTGGTATTTGATCACCTCTGTGGCTTTTATTTTTTGCGCTATAAACCAAAAAATCTTCAGCGAGTGGTATGAGTCTGACTGAATAGCGACCTTTACTCACATGCAACTGTTTCGTATGGTTATTATACTTGATATGTTCATCACAATCTATATGTAATGCAAAGTTGTCTTTATGTTTGTATCTGTGTCTTATCTTAAAATAAAAAATGTAAAAAAAATTAAATAAACCAAAAAAGAGCGACAATTTAAAAATATATATATATATTTTTTACTTTTTGCTATAATAAATATCCCCCAAATTTAAAAAAAAAAACGGTCTTTATCAGTTTAGGCCAGGGGTGTCCAAACTTTTTTCAAAGAGGGCCAGATTTGATGAAGTGAACATGCGTGAGGGCCGACCATTTTGCCTGACATTCTTTGAACCATAAAAGTGTGTTCGTTCGAGCACGAATACACTGCCCAACACAAATTCTCTTGCCTTTGTGGCTGTGTGTGAGTAAAGAGGTGAGCTCTGTGTGTTATTTGGATATACCGTATTTATTGGCGTATAACACTTTAAGAGGGAAGTTTCAGGAAAAAAACTTACATTTTAAATAAAGGTCTGTGAAGCAGATCCCCACTCCATCACAGATCCCCCCTCCATCACAGATCCCCACTCCATCACAGATCCCCACTCCATCACAGATCCCCACTCCATCACAGATTCCGCCCCCCCCCATCACAGACCCCACTCCATCACAGCTCCCCGCTCCATCACAGATTCCCCCCCATCACAGACCCCACTCCATCACAGATCCCCACTCCATGAGAGAACCCACTCCATCACAGACCCCACTCCATCACAGATCCCCCCCCCATTACAGACCCCACTCCATCACAGATCCCCCATTACAGACCCCACTCCATCACAGATCCCCACTCCATCACAAATCCCCACTCCATCACAGATCCCCCCCATTACAAACCCCACTCCATCACAGATCCCCCCCATTACAGACCCCTCTCCATCACACATCCCCCCCCATTACAGACCCCACTCCATCACAGATCCCCCATTACAGACCCCATTCCATCACAGATCCCCCCCATTACAAACCCCACTCCATCACAGATCCCCCCCCATTACAGACCCCACTCCATCACAGATCCCCCCCCCCATTACAGACCCCACTCCATCACAGATCCCCCCCCATTACAGACCCCACTCCATCACAGATCCCCTCCTATTACAGACCCCACTCCATCACAGACGCCCCCCCATTACAGACCCCAATTAATCACAGATCCCCCCCATTACAGACCCCAATTCATCACAGATCCCCCCCATTACAGACCCCACTCCATCACAGACCCCCCCATTACAGACCCCACTCCATCACAGATCCCAATTCATCACAGATCCCCCCCATTACAGACCCCACTCCATCAGAGAGCCCCCCCATTACAGACCCCACTTCATCACAGATCCCCCCCATTACAGACCCCACTCCATCACAGATCCCCCCCATTACAGACCCCACTCCATCACAGATCCCCCCCCCATTACAGACCCCACTCCATCACAGATCCCTGCCTATTACAGACCCCACTCCATCACAGACACCCCCCCATTACAGACCCCAATTCATCACAGATCCCCCCCCATTACAGACCCCACTCCATCACAGATCCCCACTCCATCACAGATCCCCCCCATTACAGACCCCACTCCATCACAGACCCCACTTCATCACAGATCCCCCCCCCCATTACAGACCCCCACTTTATCACAGACCCCCACTCCATGACAGACCCCACTATATCTCAGACCCCCCCCATTATAGACTCCATCACAGTCCTCCCTCGATATTACAGAGTCAGACAGACTGTCCCTTTCATCAATGCAGCATTCCCCCTCCCACACTGCCCTACCTTAATCACACAAGCCGGGAAGCACACACGGCATGGCAGGTCCAGACAAAGGGCGGGACTTTTCAAGTTAAAGGTGGGTGATTGGTTGCTGGGACCGCCCCACTGTCTAGCAACCAATCACCTGCTTTGTAACTTGAAAGGTCCCGCCCTTTGTCCGGACCTGCAGCGCTTCCAGGCTTGTGTGAATAAGGTGTGTGGGGAGGGGGAGGAAGGGGGAGTGATGCGATGTAAAGGAGACCTGCCGCGCCTCCCTGTAATCAATGATGTTAGCGGCGGGCAGGATCCGGCCGGCGATCCACCATTTAGTGATGCCTGATATATATCTTTTGTGGCCCCGGTGCTGGGAGATCGTTGGGGGCCACAAAAGATATATATGTCCAGATAACTAGGCGGGCCGTTCAAAACCGGAACGCGGGCCGCGATTGGCCCCTGGGCCGGACTTTGGACATGCCTGGTTTAGGCCAATATATATTCTTCTACATATTTTTGGTAAAAAATCGCAATAAGCGTATATTGATTGGTTTGCGCAAAGGTTATAGTGTCTACAAACTATGGGAAAGATTTAAGTAATTTTTATGGCATTTTTTTTTTTTTTTTACTAGTATTGGTGGTGATCTGTGATTTTTAGCGGGACTGTGGACAGATCTGACACTTTTGACACTTTTTTGAGACCATTGACATTTATACAGCGACCAGTGCTATAAAAATGCACTGATAACTGTGTAAATGTCACTGGCAGGGAAGGGGTTTACACTAGGGGGCGATCAAGGGGTTAATTGTGTGTTTTAACTGTATGGGAATAGGATTGACTAGGAGAGGAGACATATCGTTTTTCCTACTTGGTAGGAACAAACGATATGGCTCCTCTTCCCTGACAGAACAGGGATTTGTGTGTTTACACAAATCCCACACTGGCGCTCGTGCACGCGATCGCATATGGCCAGTGCCAATTGTGCCCTCCGGCCACGCGCATCCGGTCCCCCACTGTGCAGCGGATGCGTGTGCCCTCTGATGGCTGCTAAAGGGAAGGACTTACCCATCCGGGATTTTGCCCAGGGGAGACATTCTGCCACAGTAAATCTGCGTGAGCCGGTCGGGAAATGGTTAATGGCATCCCATTCTTAGTCCATAGGTGTAATATTTAGTTGGTCCACCCTTTGCAGCTATAACAGCTTCATCTCTACTGGCAAGGCTGTCCACAAGGTTTAAGAGTGTGTCTATGGGAATGTTTGACCATTCTTCCAGGCATTTGTGAGGTCAGGCACTGATGTGAACGAGAAGGCCTGACTCGCAGTCTCCACTCCGTCTCCAAAGGTTAGGGATGAGGTCAGGACTCTGTGCAGGCCAGTCAAGTTCCTCCACCCCAAACTCGCTCATCCATGTTTTTATGGACCTTGCTTTGTGCACTGGTGCACAGTCATGTTGAAACAGGAAGGGGCCATCCCCATACTGTTCCCACAAGGATGGGAGCATGAAATTGTCCAAAATACCTAGGTATGCTGACGTCTTAAGAGTTCCCTTCACTGGAACTAAGGGGCCAAGCCCAACCTTGAAAAACCACCCCACACCATAATCCCCCTCCACCAAATGATTTGGACCAGTGCCCAAAGCAAGGTCCATAAAGACATGGATGAGTGAGTTTGGGGTGGAAGAACTTGACTGGCCTTAACCCGATAGAACACCTTTGGGATGAATTAGAGTAGAGACTTCCAGCCAGGCCTTCTCATCCACATCAGTGCCTGACCTGACAAATGCGCTTCTGGAAGAATGATCAAACATTCCCATAGACACGCTTATAAATCTTGTGGACAACCTTCCCAAAAGAGTTGAAGCTGTTATAGCTGCAAAGGGTGGGCCAACGCAATATTGAATCCTACAGACTATGACTGGAATGCCATTAAAGTTCATGTGCATATAAAGGCAGGCGTCCCAAAACTTTTGGTAAAATAGTGTAGGTTTAGAATTCAAAATTGTTATACGGGAGTAGGGTAATCAAATTGTAGATGAAACAGCCCCATCTAGTGATTAATAAAAGAAAACAAAATATCTAGTATTTCTGACTTCCTAGTGTAAATGCTTGTTGCCTGGGTGTCTCTGGTTGAGTTTCTAAATCACCAAACCAGGACCAAGTAGCCAGAGAAGTTAACATGCCAGGTCTGTATATGTATGCTGGGTCAGGGACTCGGGAAGTACTGAACTTAGCGGGTCAGCATGAAAGCCATACATCTGTCATTTTCAGAAAAAAGACGTCAACTATGGCAGCACCCACCATACAGACAGTCTTTAGAGCCGAGCTAAATTTACAGATTAAACTGTTTCCTAAACCAGGCATTCAAGGCATGACTTAAATGATAACTGTCACACTTGCTAGTGTGCCTTTGTTAGCTCCCCAGATAGCAAGCAATTGTGCTGCAAGTTTGAAAATGACTTGCTAATCTATTGCTAGACTTGCCAGGTCTAAAGCCTCGTACACACGACCGAGTTTCTCGGCAAGAACCAGCAAGAAACTTGCTGGCAGAGATTTCTTGCCGAGAAATTCGTTCGTGTGTATGGTTTCTCGTCAAGAAAACCGACTAGAATCTCGACGAGAAAATAGAGAACCTGCGCTCTATTTTCTCGTCGAGATTCTCGTCTGCCTGTTTCTCGACGAGAAAATTGTGTGTGTGTACACCTACCTGTCCTCCGGGAAGCCCGCACATGCTCAAAATGACTTTGACGCATGCGCGGTAGCTTCCTAGGCATAGGATAGGGTGTACAAAGATGGCGGCGACGGCATCGAATGTGACGAGCGCATGCTCGTCGTATTAAATTACGTCACCGCGTTCGCTCCATTCAAAGAACCGCGGGTTCTTTGAAATGAGCGTGTGTACACTCGGCCGGGACAAGTTTCTTGTCCAAGTATCTCGTCGAAAAAAACAACGTGTTTTTTACGACAAGATTCTCGGCCGTGTGTACGAGGCTTCACAAGTTTTTTTACACAATTGCAGCAAGTCCACATTGCATGACTTCAGATCAACTTTCTTTGCAAACATTCTGCTTCAAGTTCTGAATTAGTTAGAGTGTGCAATAGCCATCCCACCAAAGGGGTCACTGTGGCTGAATTTTCATGCTGTAGATTTGCAGAGCTCTTGCTGTAGACTCACCACTGCAACTTCGCTCTGGCTAGAGACTTGCCACGCAAATTTGCTACAGATTGGAAAAGCGTCAACTAGAACTTGTGCTTCAAGTGCTCTGCAAGTGTAAGGCCTCATGCCCACTGGCGTTTTTACAGCTGCGTTTTTTGCAGCTTAAAAACGCCTGTCCATGTTATTGTAAATATTATTTTTTTTTTATTTTTTTTATTTTTTTAAAAAACGTCGGAGCTAAAAACGCGACCGCGCGTCAGTGCGCGTTTTTTGCGCGTTAGTGCGCGTTAGTGCGCGTTTTTGCGCGTTTTTTGACGCTCGCGTTTTTTTCTGCCTAATTCTGACGCTGAGGAACGCACTGGCCCTGGGGTTTTTTTACAGCTTACAAACGCCTATGCTCTTTACAGCTCAAAAACGCCTAGGTGGACATGAAGCTATAGACTAACATGGACAGGCGTTTTTAAGCTGTAAAAAACGCTCAAAAACGCGGCTGAAAAAACGCCCGTGGGCATGAGGCCTCAAACGTGCAGCAAGTTAACAGACTTACAATTCAACACTGCCACAAATTTGTGGCAAGTTATACTTGCTATCTGGGTCTGAACCAAACTGTCAACCCATCAAATGACTGGTAGTGATGAGCCGAACACCCCCGGGTTCGGTTCGCACCAGAACCCGCGAACGGACCGAAAGTTCGAACGAACATTAGAACCCTATTAAATACAATGGATGCGAACGTTCGAATTCTAAAGTGCTAATTATAACAACTATTATGCATGTTATTGTCATAAATAGGGTTTGGGAACCCGGGTTGTGCACCAGGGGACATGTATCAATGCAAAAAGAAGTTTTAAAAACGGTCGTTTTTCGGGAGCAGTCATTTTAATGATGCATAAAGTGAAAAAAAAAAGTCAAATATTCCTTTAAATATCGTACCTGGGGGGTGTCTAAAGTATGCCTGTGAAGTGCCACGTGTTTCCCGTGTTTAGAACTGTCCCTGCACAAAATGACACTTCTAAAGGAAAAAAAAGCCATTTAAAACTGCTTGCGGCTTTAATGTAATGTCTGGTCCCGGTAATATGGATGAAATTCTTTAAGAAAAATGGCATAGCTACCCCATGACCCCCCCCTACCCCAGCCCATTACCAGCCCCTTTGGGTCTTGTATGGATATTAAGGGGAACCCCGCACATAAAATAAAAAAGGCCCTATATACTCTGAACAGCCGTATACAGGCGGTGCATACAAGACAGGGACTGTAGGTTTGTTCTTATGTAGAATGTGTTTGTAATTTTGAACAGGTACATTGTTGAAGTGTAGCTCCAGCCCAAAAATCTATTTTTAAACTTTTTGGGAAACATAGGTAAGGGTTATCACCCCTGTAACATTTGTTTTGCTGTCTGTGCCCCTGTTCAGAACATTTCACCTCACTTTCCGTCCCAATGACAACTGTTTTTGAAATGTGGTGTTTTTCTTGAAACAAGGATTGCTGATAAAGCATCAGTACAGATGAGACCCCTTTCTCCCATATTTATTCTTACAGGAGAGAATTTTCCTTTCTAGGGGTAGATTTCCTCTCACTTCCTGTTGTCTTCTTTCGTTTGCAAGTAGGAGTCGTTTGTAAGTTGGATGTTTGAAAGTAGGGACCTGCCGTATATACTCTGCAGAAATAGGCCCCTTAGTTGTTGGTGTTGGCACAACACTGTAAGCACTCAGTTACTCTTGGTTGGTGCTGGAACGCCCTGCTGTCAACTATTATATCAGGAATTTTAATTACATATAATTGTTGAACAGTGGTAGTAAAAATTGGGGCTTTGATGGTGGTGCTGGTGCCACAACACTGTAAGCCCTGACAGTTACTCTTGGTGGGTGCAGCAATGGGCCCTGCTGTGAATTATTAGATCAAGAATTGTAATTACATGCCCCTTTTGAACAGGGGCTGAAAAATTGGGCCTTTCGTGGTGGTGGTGGTGGTGGCGTTGCCACAAGACTGTAAGCCCTCAGAGTTACTCTTGGTGGGTGCAGCAATGGACCCTGCTGTGAATTATTAGATCAAGAATTGTAATTGCATGCCCCTGTTGAACAGGGGCTGAAAAATTGGGCCTTAGGCACTGGTGGCACAACACTACAACCCCTCACAGATACTGTACTTGGAGCACAGCAATGAGCCCTGTTGCAAAGTATTGCTTCAAAAATTGTAATGACACGCCCCTGTTAAACAGGGGCTGAAAAATTGGGCCTTAGGCACTGGTGCCACAACACTCCAACCCCTCACAGATACTGTACTTGGAGCACAGCAATGAGCCCTATGGCAAATTATTGCTAAAAAAATTGTAATTACACGCCCCTGTAAAACAGGGGCTGAAAAATTGGGCCTTAGCCACTGGTGGCGGCACCCATAAACAAAAATGATCTTCCAAGCTATCATCATCAATCGTATCATTGAGGACTCGGAGGAGGAGGATAGCCAGTCAACATAACAGCACAGGCACTCAGCATCAGCATCAGTCTTGAAGGGATGTGACATGTTAAAATCAATTAGTCTGTTATATCAGCATCAGGTGTGTGGTAGCTGGTGGTGATCCAAGACTGGTTCATCTTGATGAAAGTCAGTCGATCAACCGAGTCGGTGGACAGGCGCACCCTGTGATCCGTGACAAATCCTCCAGCAGCACTGAATGTGCGTTCCGAAAGAACGCTGGATGCAGGACAGGCCAGTAGCTCAATTGCATACTGTGCAAGCTCTGGCCAGTGATCCATCCTCAAGACCCAGTAAGCCAGAGGATTTTCGGTGGGAAAGGTGTCCAAGTCTGACCTTGCCCCTAGATATTCCTGCACCATGTTTATCAGACGCTGGCGATGGTTGCTGGAACCGATCATACTTTGGGGCTGCGGACTAAAGAATTGTCTGAACGCATCGGTCAGACGGCCACCTTCCCCACCGCTCCTTCTTTGACTGGCCGAAGCCTCAGCAACTCGTTGTCCAGGACCAGGAGTTTGTAACCTCCCAGTCTCTGGGAACGCGTTGCACAGACCTTTCTGCAAGGCCTCCCGGAGTTGTCTCATCCTCTGCTCCCTCTGCGACGGTAACATAAGGTCCGCAACCTTACCCTTGTACCGTGGATCAAGGAGAGTGGCCAGCCAGTAATGGTCCCTCTCCTTGATCCGAAGAATACGAGGATCCTTCCGCAGACTTTGCAGGATCAGGGAGGCCATGCAGCGTAGGTTTGCTGAGGCATTCGCTCCGGAGTCCTCTGGGTCACTAAGGACGACATGATCCGCAGCCACCTCCTCCCAGCCACGTACAAGTCCACTGGTTTCTTGGGACTGTAAATCATCCCTAAAAGACTGCTGCTGATGATGCTGAGTGCCAGCCTCCACCTCCATGCTGACACAATCCTCCTCCTCCTCCTCTTCCTGTGCGATGGGTGGGACAGAAGGAACACTGTCTGGGTAAAGGGGGCCTTGAGAGGCAAGGAAGTCCTCCTCTTCCTGCCTCTGTTCTGCCTCAAGTGCCCTGTCCATTATTCCACGCAGCGTGTGCTCCAACAGGTGGACAAGAGGTACAGTGTCACTGATGCATGCACTGTCACTGCTCACCATCCTCGTGGCCTCCTCAAATGGTGCCAGGACAGTGCATGCATCCCTGATCATGCCCCACTGGCGTGGAGAAAAAAAACCAAGCTCCCCTGACCCTGTCCTGGTGCCGTAGTCGCACAGGTACTCATTGATGGCCCTCTGCTGCGTGTGCAGCCGCTGCAGCATGGCCAACGTTGAGTTCCACCTGGTGGGCATGTCACATATAAGGCGGTTCTTGGGCAGGTTCAACTCCTTTTGCAGCTCAGCCAGGCGAGCACTGGCATTATAAGATCTGCGGAAATGCACACAGACTTTCCTGGCCTGCCTCAGGACATCCTGTAAGCCCGGGTACCTGCCCAAGAACCGCTGCACCACCAGGTTAAGGACGTGAGCCACACAGGGCACATGGGTCAGTTGTCCCTGTCGGAGGGCGGAGAGGAGGTTGGTGCCATTGTCGCAAACCACCATTCCTGGCTTAAGCTGGCGTGGCGTCAACCAACTCTCGGCCTGGCCCTGCAGAGCAGACAGGACCTCTGCCCCAGTGTGGCTTCTGTCCCCCAAACACACCAGCGCAAGCACGGCATGGCATCTTTTTGCCTGCGTACTTGCGTAGCCCCGTGAACGGCTACGGAGCACCGCTGGTTCATAGGACAAACCACAGGAAGAGGCCATGGAGGAAGAAGAAGAGGAGGGGGTGGAGGAGAGAGGTGTGTCACAACCAGTAGTAGCATTTTGGAGGCGTGGCGGTGGGACAACCTCCAACACTACTGCACCTTGTCCTGCATCCTTCCCAGCTGCCAAAAGAGTGACCCAATGGGCCGTGAAAGAAAGGTAACGTCCCTGTCCATGCCTGCTGGACCATGAGTCAGCGGTAATATGCACCTTACCGCTGACCGCCCTGTCCAGCGAGGCCAAGACATTGCCTTCCACATGCCGGTAGAGAGCCGGAATAGCCTTCCGTGAGAAAAAGTGGCGTTTGGGAACCTGCCACTGAGGAACCGCACATTGCACAAACTCACGGAAGGGGGCCGAGTCTACCAACTGAAAAGGCAGCAGTTGAAGCGCTAGCAATTTAGCCAAGCTAGCATTCAACCGCTGGGCATGTGGATGGCTGGGAGTGAACTTCTTTCGACGGTCCAGCAGCTGGGGCAGGGAAATTTGCCTGCTAGAATCGGACGTCGGTGTACTGCTAGCAGAGTGGCCGCAAGTACTTGGCTGTGACACACCTAATTCTACACCTTCATTCCTCTCAGTGCATGTTTCAGAGAGGACTGAAGTTATAGTGGGGTTGGAGATCCCAGCTGATGCGGTGCAAGGAGAGGTCCGCTTTGTTCTTTGGTGTGGGTCTTTGAGGTAGGCTTGCCAACGAGCTGCATGGCAGGTCAACATATGTCTGGTCAGGCATGTGGTACCCAAGCGGCTGATGTTTTGGCCACGCGATATACGCTTGAGACATATGTTGCAAACAGCAGCTGTGCGATCTGATGCACTAGCCTCAAAAAAGGCCCACACCAAAGAACTTTTTGAATGACGGGCAGAGGCAGCGCCCTGCACAGGCGGAGCTCTGCGGTGTGATTCCGTCGGTGTACTGCCCTTACGCTGGCCACCAAAGGGCATCCTGCCTCGTTGGAGATGTGCCTCCTCCTCATCCTCCTCCTCCTCCTCTCTCCTATTAGGCACCCACGTGGAGTCAGTGACCTCATCATCCCCTCCCTCCTCATCACTGGAGCCAATCTGGCAGTATGCTGCAGCTGCTGGAACATGACTGCCAGATTGGTGTCCTTCTTGAGCATCCCCTCTGTCTGCTCTCACGCTACTGCCTTCCTCTAGCTGGGTTTCATCATCAGACCCTTCGAAACGCTGGGCATCCTCCTGGAGCATGTACCCAACACTGTGCTGAAACAGTTCGGGGGACTCCTCAGGAGGAGGACATGGTGGGTCTAGGGAAGGAGTGACTGATGATTTGTCTGACATTGATACCAGGGAAGACGACGCTTTGGCAGCTGCTTTTCCAGTACCCTGAGCCTGGGTGAGAGAGGAGGAGGAGGAGGAGGAGGGCTTGGTCATCCACTCTACCAAGTCTTCGGCATGATGTGGCTCAACATGTCCAGCTGCCGAAAAGAAGGACAAGCGTGTCCCATGGCCATGTGCTGATGACAATGCACCGCGTCCACGACCAGCACTGTTGCCCCCAGACACAGAGCCTGCTTGCCCTCTTTTATTGCCTCCTGACTGTCTGCCTCTCCTTGTTTGCCTTCCAGACATTCTAATAGATGGCCTGCAGGGAGATGGGAAAAAAGCAATAAGGGCTACCTTCAGGTGTCCTTCTCTGTCCCTTGAAACAAGGACTTTCACAGTGAAAGAAACTGACACTCTCCCTACCTACAGTTTTCTGTCCCTAGAATAAATGTTTTTTTTAAGCACAATATAGCACAAGGACAATTCACTCACTGTCCTTACAGGTCCCTGGAAACAAGGACTTGCAGAGTGAAAGAAAAAAAACACTCTCCCTACCTACAGTTTTCTGTCCCTAGAAAAAATGTTTTTTTTAATCACAATATAGCACAAGAACAATTCACTCACTGTCCTTACAGGTCCCTGGAAACAAGGACTTGCAGAGTGAAATAAACTGACACTCTCCCTACCTACAGTTTTCTGTCCCTAGAAAAAATGTTTTTTTTAATCACAATATAGCACAAGAACAATTCACTCACTGTCCTTACAGGTCCCTGGAAACAAGGACTTGCAGAGTGAAATAAACTGACACTCTCCCTACCTACAGTTTTCTGTCCCTAGAATAAATGTTTTTTTTAAGCACAATATAGCACAAGGACAATTCACTCACTGTCCTTACAGGTCCCTGGAAACAAGGACTTGCAGAGTGAAAGAAAAAAAAAAACTCTCCCTACCTACAGTTTTCTGTCCCTAGAAAAAATGTTTTTTTTAATCACAATATAGCACAAGGACAATTCACTCACTGTCCTTACAGGTCCCTGGAAACAAGGACTTGCAGAGTGAAATAAACTGACACTCTCCCTACCTACAGTTTTCTGTCCCTAGAATAAATGTTTTTTTAAGCACAATATAGCACAAGGACAATTCACTCACTGTCCTTACAGGTCCCTGGAAACAAGGACTTGCAGAGTGAAAGAAAAAAAACACTCTCCCTACCTACAGTTTTCTGTCCCTAGAAAAAATGTTTTTTTTAATCACAATATAGCACAAGGACAATTCACTCACTGTCCTTACAGGTCCCTGGAAACAAGGACTTGCAGAGTGAAATAAACTGACACTCTCCCTACCTACAGTTTTCTGTCCCTAGAATAAATGTTTTTTTTAAGCACAATATAGCACAAGGACAATTCACTCACTGTCCTTACAGGTCCCTGGAAACAAGGACTTGCAGAGTGAAATAAACTGACACTCTCCCTACCTACAGTTTTCTGTCCCTAGAATAAATGTTTTTTTTAAGCACAATATAGCACAAGGACAATTCACTCACTGTCCTTACAGGTCCCTGGAAACAAGGACTTGCAGAGTGAAAGAAAAAAAACACTCTCCCTACCTACAGTTTTCTGTCCCTAGAAAAAATGTTTTTTTTAATCACAATATAGCACAAGGACAATTCACTCACTGTCCTTACAGGTCCCTGGAAACAAGGACTTGCAGAGTGAAATAAACTGACACTCTCCCTACCTACAGTTTTCTGTCCCTAGAATAAATGTTTTTTTTAAGCACAATATAGCACAAGGACAATTCACTCACTGTCCTTACAGGTCCCTGGAAACAAGGACTTGCAGAGTGAAAGAAAAAAAACACTCTCCCTACCTACAGTTTTCTGTCCCTAGAAAAAATGTTTTTTTTAATCACAATATAGCACAAGGACAATTCACTCACTGTCCTTACAGGTCCCTGGAAACAAGGACTTGCAGAGTGAAATAAACTGACACTCTCCCTACCTACAGTTTTCTGTCCCTAGAATAAATGTTTTTTTTAAGCACAATATAGCACAAGGACAATTCACTCACTGTCCTTCCAGGTCCCTGGAAACAAGGACTTGCAGAGTGAAAGAAAAAAAACACTCTCCCTACCTACAGTTTTCTGTCCCTAGAAAAAATGTTTTTTTTAATCACAATATAGCACAAGGACAATTCACTCACTGTCCTTACAGGTCCCTGGAAACAAGGACTTGCAGAGTGAAAGAAAAAAAACACTCTCCCTACCTACAGTTTTCTGTCCCTAGAAAAAATGTTTTTTTTAATCACAATATAGCACAAGGACAATTCACTCACTGTCCTTACAGGTCCCTGGAAACAAGGACTTGCAGAGTGAAATAAACTGACACTCTCCCTACCTACAGTTTTCTGTCCCTAGAATAAATGTTTTTTTTAAGCACAATATAGCACAAGGACAATTCACTCACTGTCCTTACAGGTCCCTGGAAACAAGGACTTGCAGAGTGAAAGAAAAAAAACACTCTCCCTACCTACAGTTTTCTGTCCCTAGAAAAAATGTTTTTTTTAATCACAATATAGCACAAGGACAATTCACTCACTGTCCTTACAGGTCCCTGGAAACAAGGACTTGCAGAGTGAAATAAACTGACACTCTCCCTACCTACAGTTTTCTGTCCCTAGAATAAATGTTTTTTTTAAGCACAATATAGCACAAGGACAATTCACTCACTGTCCTTCCAGGTCCCTGGAAACAAGGACTTGCAGAGTGAAAGAAAAAAAACACTCTCCCTACCTACAGTTTTCTGTCCCTAGAAAAAATGTTTTTTTTAATCACAATATAGCACAAGGACAATTCACTCACTGTCCTTACAGGTCCCTGGAAACAAGGACTTGCAGAGTGAAATAAACTGACACTCTCCCTACCTACAGTTTTCTGTCCCTAGAATAAATGTTTTTTTTAAGCACAATATAGCACAAGGACAATTCACTCACTGTCCTTCCAGGTCCCTGGAAACAAGGACTTGCAGAGTGAAAGAAAAAAAACACTCTCCCTACCTACAGTTTTCTGTCCCTAGAAAAAATGTTTTTTTTAATCACAATATAGCACAAGGACAATTCACTCACTGTCCTTACAGGTCCCTGGAAACAAGGACTTGCAGAGTGAAAGAAAAAAAACACTCTCCCTACCTACAGTTTTCTGTCCCTAGAAAAAATGTTTTTTTTAATCACAATATAGCACAAGGACAATTCACTCACTGTCCTTACAGGTCCCTGGAAACAAGGACTTGCAGAGTGAAATAAACTGACACTCTCCCTACCTACAGTTTTCTGTCCCTAGAATAAATGTTTTTTTTAAGCACAATATAGCACAAGGACAATTCACTCACTGTCCTTACAGGTCCCTGGAAACAAGGACTTGCAGAGTGAAAGAAAAAAAACACTCTCCCTACCTACAGTTTTCTGTCCCTAGAAAAAATGTTTTTTTTAATCACAATATAGCACAAGGACAATTCACTCACTGTCCTTACAGGTCCCTGGAAACAAGGACTTGCAGAGTGAAATAAACTGACACTCTCCCTACCTACAGTTTTCTGTCCCTAGAATAAATGTTTTTTTTAAGCACAATATAGCACAAGGACAATTCACTCACTGTCCTTACAGGTCCCTGGAAACAAGGACTTGCAGAGTGAAAAAAAAAAAACACTCTCCCTACCTACAGTTTTCTGTCCCTAGAAAAAATGTTTTTTTTTAAGCACAATATAGCACAAGGACAATTCACTCACTGTCCTTCCAGGTCCCTGGAAACAAGGACTTGCAGAGTGAAAGAAACTGACACTCTCCCTACCTACAGTTTTCTGTCCCTAGAATAAATGTTTTTTTAAGCACAATATAGCACAAGGACAATTCACTCACTGTCCTTCCAGGTCCCTGGAAACAAGGACTTGCAGAGTGAAAGAAACTGACACTGTCCCTACCTACAGTTTTCTGTCCCTAGAATAAATGTTTTTTTTAAGCACACTATAGCACAAGCACAAAACACACTGACACTCTCCCTACCTATCCTTCTCTTTCCCTAAACTAAAGGAATCCAGGTTAAGCAAGAAAGAAATAACAGTCACTGTCCCTGCCTATGCTGCTCTATCCCTGCTCCGGAACACACTACACTAGGCCGCCGTGCTGGCGGCCTTTTATAGTGTGGGGCGTGTACTAAACACCCTCAGCAATAATTGGCCACAGGCATCCTGCCTGTGGCCAATCATTGCTCTCCTCGCTGCCGGCGCTGTGATTGGCCAAGCATGCGGGGTCACAGTGCATGCTTGGCCAATCACAGCGCCTGGATGACACTGCGATGGCGTAGTGCATTGTGGGCCGTTCGCGTCACTCGAATTTGGCGCGAACGGCCCAAATCGTTCGATCTTCGTCGAACGATCGAACAGCCGATGTTCGAGTCGAACGTATGTTCGACTCGAACACGAAGCTCATCCCTAATGACTGGTGTCATAACTGATCACATGTGCATCATCAGGGAAACCGCAGATCAAACAGAGGCTAAGATGACAGCGTCTTTGGTTGTGAAGGATAGAAAGGTACAGCTAAAACACTGTTTAGACACTACAGCATACCTCCCAACTTTTGAACTTCAGAATGAGGGACACTTGAGGAAGGAAGTAACCTTGCATAGCGTGCTGCGGCGTGGTCAAAATGTGGGTGTGGTCAAACTTCTGACAGTGCAAGGAGCCTAATGGGCATCATTAAACAAAACTTGGTCTTCCTTGTACCTTAAAATATGCTTTTATTATTGTTCCACAAGCAAGAGTTTCATGGATACATACAAACCCCAGCACATTCATTTTAAAAAAAAGATAGAAGCATGCAGTGTTTGGAGTGCATTATGTACAGAGTGCAGGGTTCTGGCATGAGCTATGTACAGAGTGCAGGGTTCTGGCATGAGATATGTACAGAGTGCAGGGATCTGGCCTGAGCTATGTACAGAGTGCAGTGTTCTGGCATGAGCTATGTACAGAGTGCAGGGTTCTGACATGAGCTATGTACAGAGTGCAGGGTTATGGCACGAGCTATGTACAGAGTGTAGGGTTCTGGGATAAGCTGTGTACAGAGTGCAGGGTTCTGGGATGAGCTGTGTATGGAGTGCAGGGTTCTGGGATTAGCTGTGTACAGAGTGAAGGGTTCTGGGATGAGCTGCATGCAGAGTGCAGGGTTCTGGGGTGAGCTGCATGCAGAGTGCAGGATTCTGGGATGAGCTATGTACAGAGTGCAGGGATCTGGGATGAGCTATATACAGAGTGCAGGGTTCTGAGATGAGCTATGTACAGAGTGCAGGATTCTTGGATGAGCTATGTACAGAGTGCAGGGTCCTGGGATGAGCTATGTTCAGAGTGCAGGGTTCTGGGTTGAGCTATGTACAGAGTGCAGGATTGTGGCATGAGCTATGTACAGAGTGCAGGGTTCTGAGGTGAGCTATGTACAGAGTGCAGGGTTCTGGGATGAGCTATGTACAGAGTGCAGGGTCCTGGGATGAGCTATGTACAGAGTGCAGGGTTCTGGGATGAGCTATGTACAGAGTGCAGGGTTTTGGCATGAGCTATGTACAGAGTGCAGGGTTCTGGGATGAGCTATATACAGAGTGCAGGGTTCTGGAATAAGCTATGTACAGAGTGCAGAGTTCTGGGATGAGCTATGTACAGAGTGCAGGGTTCTGGGATGAGCTATGTACAGAGTTCAGGGTTCTGGGATGAGCTATGTACAGAGTGCAGGGTTCTGGGATGAGCTATGTACAGAGTGCAGGGTTCTGAGATTAGCTATATACAGGGTGCAGGGTTCTGAGATTAGCTATATACAGGGTGCAGGGTTCTGGCATGAGCTATATAAAGGGTGCAGGGTTCTGGGATGAGCTATATAAAGGGTGCAGGGTTCTGGGATGAGCTATATAAAGGGTCCAGGGTTCTGAGATGAGCTATATACAAGTTGCAGGGTTCTGGGATGAGCTATATACAGGGCGCAGGGTTCTGGGATGAGCTATATACAGGGGTTCTGAGATGAGCTATATACAGGGCGCAGGGTACTGGGATGAGCTATATACAGGGTGCAGCAGAGGCGTAATTAGAACCTTCAGGGCCCTGGTGCAAGAAACCATAAAGGGCCCCCCGACCTCCGGCCTGGGCCATTCCCTTCCGAGCCCAGAGCCCTTCCCACTGATCCCACCATCCTTCATGGTCCCACAGCGGATCCCTTTCACATGTTGCGCAGTCCTGCAGTCTTGGGCCCCGCCATGGTAGCAGAAGGCCAGGGCCCAGTCGCAAGAGCAACCTTTGCTGGTAGTTCCACCAGTGGTGTCAGTGTGGACTGTGAATGGTGTCAGTCAGTAGGGCAGTGAACATGGTCAGTAGAGCAGTGGAAGTGGTCAGTAGAGCAGTGGACGTGGTCAGTATGGCAGTGGACGTGGTCAGTATGACAGTGAACGTGGTCAGTATGACAGTGAACGTGGTCAGTATGGCAGTGAGCGTGGTCAGTAGGGTCGTGTATATTGTCAGTAGAGCAGTGGTCATGGTCAGCAGAGCAGTGGTCATGGTCAGTAGAGCAGTGGTCATGGTCAGTAGAGCAGTGGATATTGTCAGTAGGGCAGTGGACGTGGTCATTAGGGCAGTGTACATGGTCAGTAGGGGAGTGGATGTGGTCAGTAGAGCAGTGGACGTGGACAGTAGGGCAGTGGATGTGGTCAGTAGGGCAGTGGATGTGGTCAGTAGGGCAGTAGACATGGCCAGTAGAGCAGTGGACAAAAGTAGGGCAGTGGACGGGATCAGTAGTTTTTAATTTTTGTTATTTTTTTTTATTTTTTATTTTTACCATTATATTTTATTTTACAGTTTTATTTTTTAGAGTTTTTTTTACAGTTTTTGATGGGTGTTGGTGGCAGTGGAGGGCAGTATGATGGGAGGGGTGGAAGTGAAGGGCAGTATGATGGGGTGGAGTGCAGTATGATGGGAGGGGGTGTCAGTGGAGGGCAGTATGATGGGAGGGGTGGCAGTGGAAGGCAGTATGATGGGAGGGGAGGCAGTGGAGGGCAGTATGATGGGGTGGAGGGCAGTATGATGGGAGGGGAGGTAGTGGAGGGCAGTATGATGGGAGGGGTGGCAGTGGAGGGCAGTATGATGGGAGGGGTGGTAGTGGAGGGCAGTATAATGGGAGGAGGGTTAGTGGAGGGCAGTATGATGGGAGGGGTGGTACTGGAGGGCAGTATGATGGGGGGTTAGTGATGAGCAGTATGATGGGAGGGGTTGTGGTAGAGGGCAGTGTGATGGGAGGAGGTGGTAGTGGAGGGCAGTATAATGGGAGGGGGATTAGTGGAGGGCAGTATGATGGGAGGGGTGGTAGTGGAGGGCAGTATGATGGGAGGGGTGGTAGTGGAGGGCAGTATAATGGGAGGAGGGTTAGTGGAGGGCAGTATGATATGAGGGGTGGTACTGGAGGGCAGTATGATGGGGGGTTAGTGATGAGCAGTATGATGGGAGGGGTTGTGGTAGAGGGCAGTGTGATGGGAGCGGGTGGTAGTGGAAGGCAGTATAATGGAAGGGGGTTAGTGGAGGAAAGTATGATGGGAGGGGTGGTAGTGGAGGGCAGTATGATGGGAGGGGGTGGTAGTGGAGAGCAGTATGATGGGAGGGAGGGCAGTATGATAGGAGGGGGTTAGTGGAGGGCAGTATGATGGGAGGGGGTTAGTGGAGGGCAGTATGATGGGAGGGGGTTAGTGGAGGGCAGTATGATGGGAGGGGTTAGTGGAGGGTAATATGATGGGAGGAGGGTAGTGGAGGGCAGTATGATGGGAGGGGGGGTAGTGGAGGGCAGTAAAATGGGAGAGTGTGAGTGGAGGGCAGTATAATGGGAGAGGGGGTAGTGATGGGCAGTATAATGTAAATGGGAGGGGTGGCAGTGGAGGGCAGTATAATGGGAGGGTGCGTAGTGGAGGGCAGTATAATGGGAGGGGCTGGGGTAGTGGAGGGAAGTATGGGGGGACTGTACAACATAACTGGAGGGGGCAGTGTATGGGAGGTAGCAGAGAATAATGGGGGGGGGTAGTGGAAGGCAGTATAATGTAAATGGAAGGGATGGCAGTGGAGGGCAGTCTAATGGGAGGGGGTAGTGGAGGGCAGTATAATGTAAATGGGAGGGGTGGCAGTGGAGGGCAGTATAATGAGAGGGGGGTAGTGGAGGGCAGTACAATGTAAATGGAAGGGGTGGCAGAGGAGGACAGTATAATGGTAGGGGGCAGTGGAGGGAAGTATAATGTAAATGGGATGGGTGGCAGTGCAGGGCAGTATAATGGGAAGGGGGGTAGTGGAGGGCAGTATAATGTAAATGGGAGGGGTGGCAGTGGAGGGCAGTATAATGGGAGGGGGCAGTAGAGGGCAGTATAATGTAGATGGGAGGGGTGACAATGGAGGGCAGTATAATGAGAGGGGGGCAGT
Organism: Rana muscosa; assembly: GCA_029206835.1. NCBI lineage: Eukaryota > Metazoa > Chordata > Amphibia > Anura > Ranidae > Rana > Rana muscosa. Next base: position 857,867,538 of record CM055117.1, read on the forward strand.
ATGATGGGAAAGGTGGTAGCGGAGGGCAGTATGATGGGAGGGGGCCAGTGGAGGGCAGTATAATGGGAGGAGGGAAGTATAATGGGAGGGGGCGGTGGAGGGCAGTATAATGTAAATGGGAGGGGGCAGTGAAGGGCAGTATAATGGGAGGGGTTAGTGGAGGGTAATATGATGGGAGGAGGGTAGTGGAGGGCAGTATGATGGGAGGGGGGCAGTGGTGGAGGGCAGTAAAATGGGAGAGTGGGAGTGGAGGGCAGTATAATGGGAGAGGGGGTAGTGATGGGCAGTATAATGTAAATGAGAGGGGTGGCAGTGGAGGGCAGTATAATGGGAGGGTGCGAAGTGGAGGGCAGTGTAATGGGAGGGGCTGGGGTAGTGGAGGGAAGTATGGGGGGACTGTACAACATAACTGGAGGGGGCAGTGTATGGGAGGTAGCAGAGAATAATGGGGGGGGGGTAGTGGAAGGCAGTATAATGTAAATGGAAGGGATGGCAGTGGAGGGCAGTATAATGGGAGGGGGTAGTGGAGGGCAGTATATCGTAAATGGGAGGGGTGGCAGTGGAGGGCAGTATAATGAGAGGGGGGTAGTGGAGGGCAGTACAATGTAAATGGGAGGGGTGGCAGAGGAGGACAGTATAATGGTAGGGGGCAGTGGAGGGAAGTATAATGTAAATGGGATGGGTGGCAGTGCAGGGCAGTATAATGGGAAGGGGGGTAGTGGAGGGCAGTATAATGTAAATGGAAGGGTTGGCAGTGGAGGGCAGTATAATGGGAGGGGGCAGTAGAGAGCAGTATAATGTAGATGGGAGGGGTGACAATGGAGGGCAGTATAATGAGAGGGGGGCAGTATGATGGGAAGGGTGGTAGCGGAGGGCAGTATGATGGGAGGGGGCAGTGGAGGGCAGTATAATGGGAGGAGGGCAGTATAATGGGAGGGGGCGGTGGAGGGCAGTATAATGTAAATGGGAGGGGGCAGTGGAGGGCAGTATAATGGGAGGGGGGTTAGTGGAGGGCAGTATGATGGGAGGGGTGGTAATGGAGGGCAGTATAATGGGAGCGGGGTTAGTGGAGGGCAGTATGAAGGGAGGGGTGGTAGTGGAGGGCAGTATGATGGGAGGGGTGGTAGTGGAGGGCAGTATGATGGGAGGGGTTGTAACGGAGGGCAGTATAATGGGAGGGGTGGTAATGGAGGGCAGTATAATGGGAGGGGGGTTAGTGTAGGGCAGTATTATAGGAGGGGTGGCAGTGGAGGGCAGTATAATGGGAGGGGGCAGTGGCAGGCAGTATAATGTAAGGGGTGCAGTATGATGGGAGGGGTGGTAGTGGAGGGCAGTATAATGGGGGGGTTAGTGGAGAGCAGTATAATAGGAGGGGTGGCAGTGGAGGGCAGTAAAATGGGAGGGGGCAGTGGAGGGCAGTATAATGGAAGGGGAGCAGTATGATGGAAGGGGATAGTAGTGGAGGGCAGTATAATGGGGGGTTAGTGGAGGGCAGTATAATAGGAGGGGTGGCAGTGGAGGGCAGTATAATAGAAGGGGTGGCAGTGGAGGGCAGTATAATGGGAGGGGCAATATGATGGGAGGGGCTGGTAATGGAGGGCGGTATAATGGGGGTGGTTAGTGGAGGGCAGTATAATAGGAGGGGTGGCAGTGGAGGGCAGTATAATGGGAGGGGCAGTATGATGGGAGGGGGGTGGTAGTGGAGGGCAGTATAATGGGGGGGTTAGTGGAGGGCAGTATAATAGGAGGGGTGGCAGTGGAGGGCAGTATAATAGGAGGGGTGGCAGTGGAGGGCAGTATAATGGGAGGGGTGCAGTATGATGGAAGGGGGTGGTAGTGGAGGGCAGTATAATGGGGGGGTTAATGGAGGGCAGTGTAATAGGAGGGGTGGCAGTGGAGGGAAATATAATAGGAGGGGTGGCAGTGGAGGGCAGTATAATGGGAGGGGGAAGTATGATGGGAGGGGGTGGTAGTGGAGGGCAGTATAATGGGGGGTTAGTGGGGGGCAGTATAATGGCAGGGGGGCAGTGGAGGGAAGTATAATGTAAATGGGATGGGTGGCAGTGCAGGGCAGTATAATTGGAAGGGGGGTAGTGGAGGGCAGTATAATGTAAATGGGAGGGGTGGCAGTGGAGGGCAGTATAATGGGAGGTAGCAGTGGAGGGCAGTATAATGTAGATGGGAGGGGTGGCAATGGAGGGCAGTATAATGAGAGGGGGGCAGTATGATGGGAGGGGGTGGTAGCGGAGGGCATTATGATGGGAGGGGGGCAGTGGTGGGCAGTATAATGGGAGGAGGGCAGTATAATGGGAGGGGGCGGTGGAGGGCAGTATAATGTAAATGGGAGGGGGCAGTGGAGGGCAGTATAATGGGAGAGGGTTAGTGGAGGGCAGTATGATGGGAGGGTTGGTAGTGGAGGGCAGTATAATGGGAGGGGGGTTAGTGGAGGGCAGTATGATTGGAGGGAGGGCAGTATGATGGGAGGGGTGGTAGTGGAGAGAGGGCAGTATGATGGGAGGGGTGGTAGTGGAGGGCAGTATGATGGGAGGGGTGGAAGCGGAGGGCAGTATGATGGGAGGGGTGGTAGCGAAGGGCAGTATGATGGGAGGGGTGGTAATGGAGGGCAGTATAATGGGAGCGGGGTTAGTGGAGGGCAGTATGATGGGAGGGGTGGTAGTGGAGGGCAGTATGATATGAGGGGTGGTAGTGGAGGGCAGTATGATGGGAGGGGTGGTAGCGAAGGGCAGTATGATGGGAGGGGTGGTAGTGGAGGGCAGTATAATGGGAGCGGGGTTAGTGGAGGGCAGTATGATGGGAGGGGTGGTAGTGGAGGGCAGTATGATGGGAGGGGTGGTAATGGAGGGCAGTATAATGGGAGGGAGGTTAGTGTAGGGCAGTATAATAGGAGGGGTGGCAGTGGAGGGCAGTATAATGGGAGGGGGCAGTGAAAGGCAGTATAATGGAAGGGGGGCAGTATGAAGGGAGGGGGTGGTAGTGGAGGGAAGTATAATGGGGGGGTTAGTGGAGAGCAGTATAATAGGAGGGGTGGCAGTGGAGGGCAGTATAATAGGAGGGGTGGCAGTGGAGGGCAGTAAAATGGGAGGGGGGCAGTGGAGGGCAGTATAATGAAAGTTGGGCAGTATGATGGAAGGAGATGGTAGTGGAGGGCAGTATAATGGGGGGGTTAGTGGAGGGCAGTATAATAGGAGGGGTGGCAGTGAAGGGCAGTATAATAGAAGGGGTGGCAGTGGAGGGCAGTATAATGGGAGGGGGCAGTATGATGGGAGGGGCTGGAAATGGAGGGCAGTATAATGGGGGGGGGTTAGTGGAGGGCAGTATAATAGGAGGGGTGGCAGTGGAGGGCAGTATAATAGGAGGGGTGGCAGTGGAGGGCAGTATAATGAGAGGGGTGCAGTATGATGGGAGGGGGTGGTAGTGGAGGGCAGTATAATGGGGGTTAGTGGAGGGCAGTGTAATAGGAAGGGTGGCAGTGGAGGGCAAAATAATAGGAGGGGTGGCAGTGGAGGGCAGTATAATTGGAGGGGGAAGTATGATGGGAGGTGGTGGTAGAGGAGGGCAGTATAATGGGGGGGTTAGTGGAGGGCAGTATAATGGGAGGGGGGCAGTGGAGGGCAATATGGGGGGACTGTACAGCATGACTGGAGGGGGGCAGTGTATTGGAGGGAGCAGAGTGACCATGAGCTACTCAGAGTCAGGGCAGTGCAGGGAGCATTTCTCTTAAGTTTCTTCCAGTGCAAGAACAGCCTTCAGGGAAGACCCGGAGTCGGGGGCGGAGTCGGGGGCGGAGTCGGGGGTGGAGTCGGGGGCGAAGCTTAGGTGCAAGGAGGAGGAATCCTCCTCCGGATCGCTCTGAATGCTGGGGCTCCACTCTCCTCCTTGTCGTGGCGTCACTGGTTGTTAGACGCCAGGCGGGCCGTGCCTAGCAACCAGTTGTTTTGGCAGTGAACCAGGCAGTGTCTGGAGGTGAAATTAAGTGGTCTCGGACAGAACTAGTACAGCGGGCAGTGACGGACAGCGGCAATGCGGCAGCATTTTTTAGGGGGCATCAGATTGGCCAAGGGGGCAATTCCGGGACATTGTATTGTCCCAGAATGAAGGTGCCCGGGACACGGGACAGACCTCCCATAGCAGGATTTTCACGGGCAATCAGGGATGGTTGGGAGGTATGCTACAGGGTAAAGTTAAAACCCATATTTATTTATTTTTTTTGCTGTCTGTGTACCACTGGGCAGTATTTTCCTTACTTTTTGTCCCTGTTACGGAAACAGATCTCCAATCACAGCGATCACATGACAGTTGTACACAATGAATGGTTTAATTAATAGCCATTCATTGTGTACTGTTGTGATGATCTCTGTGATTGGCCCCAGTGATTGCATGGTACAGAAAGGGTACATCACAGTGCATCTGTACCATGTGATAGCTGTGGCCAATCACAGCTTCACAATAATACACAATGAATGAATAGATGCCATTCATTGAAAGGATTGCTTATAAGAGTGATCTTCATTCTTTGCCTCTTTTTTTTTTTTTTCTTCTTCCCTTCTCTGGGTGGAGCCCTCACCTTTTCTTCTCTCTCTTTTTCCCACCTACTCTAATTAATTTAATTCTCCAGCCCCATCGTAGTGGAGCTAAATAATCTGGAAAAACTTGAAGGGTTTCACCAGAGGCCACTGCTGTCTATATATTTTTTTCATATAAAAATGTATTTTTACTGTATGGTATTTTGTCTATTGTGACAGCGTATGACTTGTTCTTGTATCCTTATTGGTCATTTGATGTAATGGTGAACCTTTCTGACTACATAATAAAAATGTAAAAAAAAAAAAAACTGACATGAATATAAAAATCCACTTGCAGCTGCAGCTCCCACTTTGCCCACTGGGTACACTAAATCATCAGAAACAAAAGAAAGAGAGAGAGAGAGAGAGAGCGCATGCAAGAGAGTGCAATAAGTTTTAAGACAGAAAAACATATAAAATAAATAAACTCACATGGAGTTTGTAATGTGTGGGCATATAAGTCCCCTTCACATACCTTGTACCTGAAGTGGATGGAAAAACTACACTGTATCTTGTCCAGAGGATCACTGTGCTGGAAGAAATGATCCAACAATTTCCAGAATTCCAGTGTGCCCTTGTGGTTTCTATTATGTAGGCCAAACTGTGCGAAAATTGCACACCAGGTTTGGCGAACACCAGCGTTTCATTGAGCAAGGGAGTAGTAAATATAGTGTCCCTCACCATGTCTCCACCTATCACAATAAAAATACACAAGGGCTGGAATTGTTTGGTATTGAGGCTGTGTACATGTCATTGCTGGAGGCACGAGATTCTCCAGGCTGTGTTTGAGGGAAACATACTAAATGTTTACTCTCAGTTCGATGTCACTTGGAGGACTTAATGAAGAACTGGAAATTAGCACTATTACAAAATATATATAAAGAAAACCAGGTACATCCGATTTTCCCTTCATTTTATTTGGGTTTTATTTATTCCAATGGTTGTAAGTTGACCTATTTACAGTACTGGGTACTTATGGGCCAATGTTCATCTATTGATCACTGTTTTTGTGACCTTTGACCAGTTGGGATTAGTTAATAATTTTAATAATATTGTTATTACTTATCTATATTTATTCCTTATGCAAATATGTCCTTTTTATATTTCAGGTAATATGAATTAGGTATTGTCACACGATCATTTCCTATTGTAATTTTTTGTTTTTATTTTTAAATTAATCTTGTGAATGTTTATTATATTTTATATAGATGTTTTGTATATTGTGACACGTCAGTACTTCCTTGTTCAATGGTAGTGCCAAAACAGTGAGCTTATTGCACGCCAGATATTGTTTTCAGGGCTTTCCTGCCCACTTTTATTTAAAATAAAGTCAAAGTTCATACAGGTATGTCCTTTAAACGCAGGGAGTACTCACCATTAATGCAACAAACATAACATTCAGTGCCGGTTCACACTGGGGCAACACGACTTCCAGCGCGACTTTTCAAGGCAACTTGGAGACGACTTGAGCGTGACTTCAGTGCTACTTGGAGCGACTTACAACGCGACTTCAAGTCGCCTCCAGGAGAGGCGACTTTGCCAGTGGCCAATCACATAATTATCTGCTATGTGGGAGGGAGGGGTTTGCCTTAGAAAACAATTTTCACTTCCTGGAAAGTTGCTTCAGTTAAGACGGGGGATCCGACTTGGGCGACTTCCATTGAAATCAATGGGTACAAGTCGCCTAGAAGTCGCTCTCATTCACATAGCTGTGACTTCTGATGTCAAGCGACTTGGGGCGACTTGTAGTCTGACAAGTCGCCCCCCAAGTCGTGGTAGTGTGAACCGGCACTCAGCCTCCTGGCTACCTTGTGACAGCTTTACTGCTAATTAGTATCGCAGTGGTCCTCCTGACCGTCAAACATATCCCAGTGATTGTGCATAGACGCTGTACCTCAGCTCTGTATCTTTGCTCGAAGCTCCCTAGCTGCTCTGTCCCTCCTGGACTCTCTCTCAGGCTTGGGCCTTGGTCTGTCTCAACCTGGACAGCATGGTGCATAACAGCACCTCTCACAGCCCCCTTCACACACTGCTGACCTCCTCTGGTGAGTGGGGCTCTGAGCTCTATCTCTGGCTCTCATATGAAGCCAGCACATACCAGTGCCATTAGTGTGCTCGCTTCCTACAAAATCTGGCATAAACCACGATTTTGCCCAGTGGCATGGGGTCTGTAACGAAACGTCCCACACTCCGCTTGAGTGCTTTTGTCATATACCTCCCAGTCTGAATATAGATATCAGATATTCCAACCGCTAACAAGCACAAAACAAGACAATTCTCGTTTGGTTGCTGGACATGGACTGTTTACTGAAAACACAGGTACACTCTGAACAATCCCCCCCACCTTTGCATTCCGGGCGAGGTCGACTGTCCAATCAGCAGTGAGAACTGTTGCAGGAATTCGCCCCCACCATTCTCACAGCTAATCTACATACACATCCCATAATATCCAAGGCAGACAGACACAATGAAACATTGTAATACAGCCACACCCCAAATGACCCAGCAAAGAGTACACAACAAAATGAGACAATATACAATATACAGGTCCTTCTCAAAAAATTAGCATATTGTGATAAAGTTCATTATTTTCTGTAATGTACTGATAAACATTAGACTTTCATATATTTTAGATTCATTACACACAACTGAAGTAGTTCAAGCCTTTTCTTGTTTTAATATTGATGATTTTGGCATACAGCTCATGACAACCCAAAATTCCTATCTCAAAAAATTAGCATATTTCATCCGACCAATAAAAGAAAAGTGTTTTTAATACAAAAAAAGTCAACCTTCAAATAATTATGTTCAGTTATGCACTCAATACTTGGTCGGGAATCCTTTTGCAGAAATTACTGCTTCAATGCGGCGTGGCATGGAGGCAACCAGCCTGTGGCACTGCTGAGGTGTTATGGAGGCCCAGGATGCTTCGATAGCAGCCTTAAGCTCATCCAGAGTGTTGGGTCTTACGTCTCTCAACTTTCTCTTCCCAATATCCCACAGATTCTCTATGGGGTTCAGGTCAGGAGAGTTGGCAGGCCAATTGAGCACAGTAATACCATGGTCAGTAAACCATTTACCAGTGGTTTTGGCACTGTGAGCAGGTGCCAGGTCGTGCTGAAAAATGAAATCTTCATCTCCATAAAGCTTTTCAGCAGATGGAAGCATGAAGTGCTCCAAAATCTCCTGATAGCTAGCTGCATTGACCCTGCCCTTGATAAAACACAGTGGACCAACACCAGCAGCTGACATGGCACCCCAGACCATCACTGACTGTGGGTACTTGACACTGGACTTCAGGCATTTTGGCATTTCCCTCTCCCCAGTCTTCCTCCAGACTCTGGCACCTTGATTTCCGAATGACATGCAAAATTTGCTTTCATCCGAAAAAAGTACTTTGGACCACTGAGCAACAGTCCAGTGCTGCTTCTCTGTAGCCCAGGTCAGGCGCTTCTGCCACTGTTTCTGGTTCAAAAGTGGCTTGACCTGCGGAATGCGGCACCTGTAGCCCATTTCCTGCACACGCCTGTTCACGGTGGCTCTGGATGTTTCTACTCCAGACTCAGTCCACTGCTTCCGCAGGTCCTCCAAGGTCTGGAATCGGTCCTTCTCCACAATCTTCTTCAGGGTCCGGTCACCTCTTCTCGTTGTGCAGCGTTTTCTGCCACACTTTTTCCTTCCCACAGACTTCCCACTGAGGTGCCTTGATACAGCACTCTGGGAACAGCCTATTCGTTCAGAAATTTCTTTCTGTGTCTTACCCTCTTGCTTGAGGGTGTCAATGATGGCCTTCTGGACAGCAGTCAGGTCGGCAGTCTTACCCATGATTGCGGTTTTGAGTAATGAACCAGGCTGGGAGTTTTTAAAAGCCTCAGGAATCTTTTGCAGGTGTTTAGAGTTAATTAGTTGATTCAGATGATTAGGTTAATAGCTCGTTTAGAGAACCTTTTCATGATATGCAAATTTTTTGAGATAGGAATTTTGGGTTGTCATGAGCTGTATGCCAAAATCATCAATATTAAAACAAGAAAAGGCTTGAACTACTTCAGTTATGTGTAATGAATCTAAAATATATGAAAGTCTAATGTTTATCAGTACATTACAGAAAATAATGAACTTTATCACAATATGCTAATTTTTTGATACATACAGTGGGTACGTAAAGTATTTAGACCCCCTTAAAATTTTCACTCTTTGTTAGAGTTATATTGCAGCCATTTGCTAAAATCATTTAAGTAAAACATTTTTCCTCATTAATGTACACACAGCACCCCATATTGACAGAAAAACACAGAATTGTTGACATTTTTGCAGATTTATTAAAAAATAAAAACTGAAATATCACATGGTCCTAAGTATTCAGACCCTTTGCTGTGACACTCATATATTTAACTCAAGGTGCTGTGCATTTCTTCTGATCATCCTTGAGATGGCTCTACACCTTCATTTGAGTCCAGCTGTGTTTGATTATACTGATTGGACTTGATTAGGAAAGCCACACACCTGTCTATATAAGACCTTACAGCTCCCAGTGCATGTCAGAGCAAATGAGAATCATGAGGTCAAAGGAACTGCCTGAAGAGCTCAGAGACAGAATTGTGGCAAGGCACAGATCTGGCCAAGGTTACAAAAAAATTCTGCTGCACTTAAGGTTCCTAAGAGCACAGTGGCCTCCATAATCCTTAAATGGAAGACGTTTGGGACGACCAGAACCCTTCCTAGAGCTGGCCGTCTGGCCAAACTGAGCTATCGGGGGAGAAGAGCCTTGGTGAGAGAGGTAAAGAAGAACTCAAAGATCACTGTGGCTGAGCGCCAGAGATGAAGTCAGGAGATGGGAGAAAGTTGTAGAAAGTCAACCATCACTGCAGCCCTCCACCAGTCAGGGCTCTATGGCAGAGTGGCCCGACAGAAGCCTCTCCTCAGTGCAAGACACATGAAAGCCCGCATGGAGTTTGCTAAAAAACACCTGAAGGACTCCAAGATGGTGAGAAATAAGATTCTCTGGTCTGATGAGACCAAGATAGAACTTTTTGGCCTTAATTCTAAGCGGTATGTGTGGAGAAAACCAGGCACTGCTCATCACCTGTCCAATACAGTCCCAACAGTGAAGCATGGTGGTGGCAGCATTATGCTGTAGGGGTGTTTTTCAGCTGCAGGGACAGGACGACTGGTTGCAATCGAGGGAAAGATGAATGCAGGCAAGTACAGGGATATCCTGGACGAAAACCTTCTCCAGAGTGCTCAGGACCTCAGACTGGGACGAAGGTTTACCTTCCAACAAGACAATGACCCTAAGCACACAGCTAAAATAACGAAGGAGTGGCTTCAGAACAACTCCGTGACTGTTCTTGAATGGCCCAGCCAGAGCCCTGACTTAAACCCAATTGAGCATCTCTGGAGAGACCCAAAAATGGCCGTCCACCAACGTTTACCATCCAACCTGACAGAACTGGAGAGGATCTGCAAGGAGGAATGGCAGAGGATCCCCAAATCTAGGTGTGAAAAACTTGTTGCATCTTTCCTAAAAAGACTCATGGCTGTATTAGATCAAAAGGGTGTGTAGCGCTACCCGCAGTTAAGAGAGCCGCTGATATTGATTTGGGCCCTGCAGTGCACCGCTGTCAACCCCCGGCAATCGGCTCTAACCTCCCGTGGCACAGCTGGTGATAGAGAGATAGGACCGCGTGATCGCAACTGTTGGTGACGCAGTCCTATAACAAACATACACAGAATATACTTTAAAACTCCTATTAAAGTAAGCGGAACTGACACCAAATGTACTTTACCCAGATATTTTACTGAGGCTAATGGGCAAGTAATAAACAACAGTATAACAAGTTGCAGATCCCTGCAACAAACAGTAATAAAGATAAACAGAGTAATCAGAATAATAAAGTATTGCTATGCAACTCTAGCGCTGCCCTTTTACAGCTACTTCCCCTCATGGGTAGACTAACACCCAGCAATGTCTACCTATGCAGTCAGGCCTGACTGATCTAAATGGAAGTTCAGTGAAACAATATTTGCTAGCAATCTCTCGGTGGTGCACTTGAAGAACAACTTTGTAATCCCAACGAATAGTAAAGATAAAGTATCTGTCTTTAAACAGCTCTCACCACCTGGACAAGTCCAAGTCCCTTTCCTCCATCGATTCGTCTAGGAACAGGAATCCACCGACATCCAAGTCTTCAATCCTTCTGGTGTACTGCAGCAAGGAGGATTAGATGTCTCTAAGGCTCTGCTAGGCTGGCAGAGGGCTCTTTGGAAAGGAGCACACGGCCCAGGCTTCAGGCCTTGTGCACACAGCAGTTCAGCACAGAGATCCTCTTGCTAGGAGAGGGGTGTCCAAAGAGGCCGACCAAAACTCTGCCTCCCCTTTATAAAGTCTGCCCCAGCAGTCTCTGTTCTGGAGCAATGCACCCTGGGTGCTGCAAGATGTACTGGGAGATGTAGTCTCTCTCTCCTCTGCTTTCACTTCCATAATGTCTCTTTACTTCCTCACCTCTCACCTGGAACTTCTTGTCTCTCTGCATTAAAGGGGAACACCCCGCTACACACTCCCCCCACTTGAACTCTTTGGTCCCCAAAGATAAACTTCAACAAATACTGTTTACCATTTTGGACAATGTCGAGCATGATGTTGGCATAGGGAATTCCCACCAAAACTTTGGGATGGAACTCTCTTGCCCACAGGTCACACTACCATGAGTGGCCTGCCTAACTGTGCCAGAGAGTGAGCTGGGGTTGCCCTCCACCAAATGGACGGTGGAAGGATCAGGTTGTTCAACACTTCTCCTAGCCGTTACAACAGAGTCCTCTGAGCTCGTCCCCATTTGGGGGTAAGTTAGTTTCTTGGGAGGCCTGATGACTCTGCGAGCCCTCTGCTCTCTTGGTGCTTCTGACTCTGGCACCACAGGCTCTTCTTCAGGAGTAAGTTCAGGTAACATTGCTGGTTCTGGAACCTCTGATTCAGAAGTCGACTGACGTATGGAATCTCTAGAGTCCTCCTCAGCGCAAGTGTCAGGAACATCTTCCCAGTAATCAGCTGAGGGACTGAAGGGTATGAATTCAGTAGCCTCCGGATTCAGCGTTGCATCTGGGGTATCCCCTCCATTTGGGAGATCTATGGCGGACGTTCCCAGAGTCGAGGGAGGCCACAGCCAGTCCAGTTCTCCACCTTCTTCTGTACTCAATTGGGAGGCCTCCCCATCTTTGGCTCGAGAGGTCTGGGACCGAGTGTTCGGCCTAGGAATATCCAGGATAGAGGCCGGTTCAGGGGAGTCTCTCACGGGAGGTATTCTGACTGCCTCAGCAAGTGGGAGCAGGTGGTTCCGATGCCACATCTTCAGTGGACCCACCTTTCCTTCTGGCTTTAGTTTGTAGACAGGCAAACCGGGCAACTTCCTACAGACAACATAGGGCTCAGATCTCCACCTGTCGGCAAGCTTGTGTTTTCCAGGGACCCCCAGATTGCGTAGCAGTACTCGGTCCCCGGGCTGCAGATCTTGCACTCGAACCTTCAGATCAAAATTTCTCTTGTTGCGGGCCCCCCTTTGATCCGAAGCCGCCTGGGCTTGTTCATAGGCCACCTGCAAGCTACGTCTAAGTCTGTCCACGTATCCCTTGTGGGATGTAGCTGAGGTATTGTCTATAGAAGTGCCAAAGGCCAGGTCCACAGGTAGCCTTGCTTCTCTCCCAAACATAAGTCGATAAGGGGAGTAGCCAGTGGCGTCACTTGTGGTACAGTTATAGGCATGTACTAGGGCTGATATGTGCTGACTCCAGTGTTGCTTCTTCTCTGTTTCTAAGGTTCCCAACATGTTGAGCAGGGTCCGGTTAAATCTCTCCGGCTGAGCATCTCCTTGTGGGTGGTAAGGCGTGGTTCTGGTCTTCTTTATTCCTAATGAATCCAAAAGTCTTCGGATCAACCGACTCTCAAAGTCCCTTCCTTGATCTGAGTGGAGTCTCTGTGGTAGTCCGTAATGGACAAAATACTTCTCCATAAGTATCTTGGCCACGGTGGATGCCTTCTGGTCTTTGGTTGGGAAAGCTTGAGCATAGCGGGTGAAATGGTCGGTTATTACCAGAACATTCCCCAATCCACTCAGGTCGGGTTCGAGGCAGAGAAAGTCAATGCATACCAGATCCATTGGGCCTTGACTCTGTAAGTGGCCCATTGGGGCAGCTTGATGGGGTAGGGTCTTTCTCTGAATGCATCGTGCACAGGAATGGCAATACTCCTCTACTTCTGCCCTCATGCAGGGCCAATAGAGCCGATTTCTGACAAGCTGGAAGGTCCTTTCTGCCCCTAGGTGACCATGATGGTCATGCAGGGCAATTAGTACAGTCTCTCGGTGCTTCTCTGGAAGAAATAACTGCCACTTATCTTCTGAGTCATCAGAGGGGCCCCTTCGGTAGACCACTCCCTGATGTACCTGTAGCCTGTCCAATTCCTTCCTCAACAGGCGAGCCTCCTTTGAGGGGTGATGTAGGAATTTGTTGGGATCCTGATTCTCCAGGGCTTCGAGGACCAATCTCCCCATGGGGTCTTCCAATTGGTCACACCTCAACTCCTTCTTGGACAGTCTCGGTAGGTTGTCTTCCTCCAGTTGAGTTACCCCACAATAGTGTTTGGGGACTCCTACCATGGTAACCCCTATTTCTTCTGCTCTGGAGCCTCCTCTGGCTTGGAATTTAGCCCCTTGACAAAGGGCCCGCACCCCGTCCGGTGCCACTTGGGTCCAATCTTCCCAGTCATTTGTCGTGGCATGAGACCTCCGGGACAGGGCATCTGCATCCCTATTTCCGGCTCCTGGTCTGTACTTCAGACTGAAGTTGAATCCAGACAATGCGGCCAACCACCTGTGTCCGGTGGCATCTAGTTTCGCGGTGGTGAAGAGGTAGGTCAGGGGGTTGTTGTCTGTCTTCACAGTAAACTCTGCCCCATACAAGTAGTCTTTTAGCTTGTCTACTACCGCCCATTTGAGGGCCAGGAATTCCAGCTTATGAGTGGGGTAATTCTTTTCTGAGGGGGTCAGGCTCCTGCTCACATAGGCCACTGGTCGCAGTTGTCCTTCATGTTCTTGGTAGAGTACACCACCTAGACCCTCATGGCTGGCATCCACATGTAATTCATAAGGTCTGGTAGGGTCGGCGTAGGCCAGGACTGGGGCAGTGGTTAAGCTCCTCTTCAGAGCATGAAAGGCCTCTTCACACCTTGGGTTCCACTGATCTTGAACTGACTCACCAGGCCTCCTGGGCCCTGAGTCATCCTCTTCCCCTTCTGCCTTTAGCAATTCATTCAACGGGCGGGCAATCCGAGCAAACCCCTCCACAAACCTCCTATAATAGGAGCAGAACCCCAGGAAGGATCTGAGCTCTGTTACTGTGGTGGGTCGTGGCCAGGAAGTGACTGCTTCCAACTTCTCAGGATCTGTGGCCACCCCTTCTTCAGACACTATGTGCCCCAGATAGTTCACAGAAGACTGGTAGAACCGACACTTCTCGGGGGAAAGCTTAAGTCCCTCTTCGCTGAGTCTTCTCAATACTTTCTCCAACCTGGCTTCATGTTCTTCCAAGGTTCTTCCAAAGACAATGACATCGTCCAAGTACACAAGGACTTCTATAAGATTCATGTCTCCAACAGTCTTCTCCATAAGGCGTTGAAAGGTAGCAGGAGCTCCAGACAGACCCTGAGGCATCCTATTGAATTCGAAGAATCCCACCGGGGTTATGAAGGCTGTCTTCTCCCTGTCTTCTGGGTGCATAGGGATTTGATAGTACCCACTCTTGAGGTCCATCACACTGAACCATTTGGCTCCAGACAAACTTTGTAGGGCATCTTCTATCCTTGGCGTGGTGTATTGGTCAGGGATGGTTCTCCTGTTGAGAGTCCTGTAATCGATACAAAGCCTCAACGACCCATTCTTCTTTCTGACCACCACGATTGGGGAGGCATAGGGACTTCTAGACTCCCGGATCACACCAGTCTTCTTTAGTTCTACAAGTTGTTCCCTCAGATCCTCCAGATCTGCCAGGGGGACCCGCCTGACCCTCTCTCGGAAGGGCTTATCTTCTTGGAGGCGGATCCGATGGGTGGCACTTCTTGCACACCCCACATCGAATTCATCTTCGGAAAAGATCTTCTCCCACCTGGTCAGCTGGGCCTTGGCTCTTTCTTTCCAAGCCCTGGGTAGGTTCGGGTTTTCCACGGACAGTTTCTCCCAAACATCTCCTCCGTCACCCGTCCCCTTGACTTCGGACCAAGTGACCGGGGCAGCAGGGCTCACCTGACCAAGCAACACTCTGGCAGGGATCTCCATGGGTCCTCCCGTAGTGTTCCTAACACTCACCGGAACTCTGCCATGGGCCTTCTTCAGGGCCTTGAACGGAATCACTTCTGGTATCACTTCCAGGCCTGAGGACTCTTCCCTTGGGTCTGATTCCAGCATGACAAAGGGGCCAGGTTGTTCCAAAAAAAGCTTCACAGTGGCCCTAAGACAGGTTACTTCTCCGGGCTGTAGCACTACTCCTTCTCTGCCAAGTCTCCACACCTTCCCTATCCCCTCTCCCGGGGTCTTCTGCTCTAAGACCAGTCGTTGGTAGGCCGTCTTTAGCATGGGATGGATTTTGGTGGCTGAATGGTTTCTCTCTTTCACTAGAGGGGTCAGGAGTCTCCTGACTAGATCCGTGTTTGTCCCAATGATCAGGGAAATCTTGCTGGCTCCAGGCGGCCGGGGACACACAATTGCCAGGGTGTCAAACACTTCAGCCTTCCCAGCCACGGATGGGTCGAAAGTCATCTTTATGGGCAGGTACCCATCATAAGGGAAACTCTGGGTTCCAAGTCCCCATATCTCCAGCTCTTCTATCTTCTGGATAGGCAGATGACTCAAGTGCCTATCATAGAAGTCCCGGTATAGTAAAGTCACCTGTGCTCCAGTGTCCAAAAGAGCTTTAGTATAGACTCCTTCCACTTGAATGGGCACAGTAGGAGACGGGCCCACCAGTTCCTTTGGGTATGGCCGGACTGGGGTCACCTCTTTTTTTTGGCTTTCGACCCTTGCCCTGCTCCTTTTGGACTTTAATTTTTCCTGAGCCTGGCATGCATTGACTTTCTCCCTCTCAATGGGGGCACAAACCCGCTGAGGGATGTTATTGTTCCTTTTAGGTGGATGTTCCTTCTTTGGGGTGCTGTACTTCCACTGAGGGGTCTTGCCCCCTCCCTCTGGGGTACATCTTGGTGGGGGTGTACTATACCTCCTCCTAGGAGTTTTGTCTCCTCCATTCTTGGCCTTTTTTTTTAGTTTGGAGCGCACTGAAGATGATGGGCACCCGGTTGACTCCTTCACCGGGGCCCTTTGGAGTTTCCCGCCGGCTTGCAATTATCTGTTCTCTTCTTCTTTGGGCTGGAGCATACGTTAGCAAAGTGGCCACTCCCTCCGCAGTTATAGCAAATCACCTCTTCTCGGTCCTGTAGGGAGGCCGGTGCTGAGGTGTTCGGGAACAACTCCTTTCTTGGGCTCGGTTTCTCTCGTCTTCTCTGATCTTTCTCCATCAAAGAGGTCAGCATCTCCAACACTTGGGCCATTTGCGATTTCAGAGTGTCAACCTCCGCATCTCTTTCTGGGCTCTTGACCGAATGGACAAACACTGGTACAGGTGTGACATTCGCCTTGGCCACCTGCTGATCTTCCTGCAGCGCCTCTTCGTCCCTAATAATTTTTATTAGATCAGAGTAGGTTAGTGACATTCCTCCTCCTGAGGTTTTCAGGTGCAGCCAGACCGGGTCTGAGCGCCGCGCTCCCCTCATGATCTGCTTCATGCGTGCTTCATCTGCATCTTTGGGCAGCATTCCCTTCTTCAGTACAATCTTGCATAACTGCCTGTTCAGCCTTCTAACATATTCTGACAGTTTCTCATTCGGCTGCTGGAGAGTGTGTTCAATTTGATAAATCATCTCTGACACCTTCTCCAGCTGACCAAACTCTTCCTGCAGCATGGCCAGGCAATCTTGAGCTGTACAGTTTTCATTTCCAAACCGGAAGCTCCTCACCGCTTCTGCCGCGGCACCTTTCAGACTTTCTAAGACTCGCTGTCTCTTCTGTGCCTCAGGCACCTCCCATGCTTCTACTGCCTGCAATGCCTGTTCCACCCAAGTGTCAAAATCTTCCTCCCCCGCAGGGACGGGGAGCTTCCCTGAGAAGGTGCTAAGCTTCCGGTAACCGGCCTCCACATGCACCGTACTGCTTTTCTGGCACTTAATTACAAGGTCTCCTAGAGCATTCAACAATTCAGGCCCTATAGCGGCCAGCGGTGATCCCGGGCTTAATAGTTCCTTAAGCTTTCTGCTTTAGGGGATAGTGGTGGAGATAATTGTGGGGGTGATGGCTTTGGTGTCTGAAACCATTCTTCCTTCACTGGCAGCGTATGTATCAAGTGATAGATCTGATTATCTATGGCTTGTATACTCTGACTTTTAAAATGCTCTGGGATTTCCTTTTTCCATTCTACCAGTGCGTATGTAAACGAGATCACTGGATCTGGCCTAAAATCCATCACCCATGCTTTGTGGCTCGGAGACAGTAACAATACGAGCTGTTTTATCTCCTCTTCCTTTCATCTTTCCCCCGGGAGTACAATGACTACCGCCGCGGTTGGATCGGCGCCAATCGCTGCGCACCACTGTGACATTGCCAGCGGGTCCATGCTGGTACTTCTGACCGGCTTGATTGCAGCGTGCAACGTACAAGGATCCCGGACTCGAGCCCCCACGTGTAGCGCTACCCGCAGTTAAGAGAGCCGCTGATATTGATTTGGGCCCTGCAGTGCACCGCTGTCAACCCCCGGCAATCGGCTCTAACCTCCCGTGGCACAGCTGGTGATAGAGAGATAGGACCGCGTGATCGCAACTGTTGGTGACGCAGTCCTATAACAAACATACACAGAATATACTTTAAAACTCCTATTAAAGTAAGCGGAACTGACACCAAATGTACTTTACCCAGATATTTTACTGAGGCTAATGGGCAAGTAATAAACAACAGTATAACAAGTTGCAGATCCCTGCAACAAACAGTAATAAAGATAAACAGAGTAATCAGAATAATAAAGTATTGCTATGCAACTCTAGCGCTGCCCTTTTACAGCTACTTCCCCTCATGGGTAGACTAACACCCAGCAATGTCTACCTATGCAGTCAGGCCTGACTGATCTAAATGGAAGTTCAGTGAAACAATATTTGCTAGCAATCTCTCGGTGGTGCACTTGAAGAACAACTTTGTAATCCCAACGAATAGTAAAGATAAAGTATCTGTCTTTAAACAGCTCTCACCACCTGGACAAGTCCAAGTCCCTTTCCTCCATCGATTCGTCTAGGAACAGGAATCCACCGACATCCAAGTCTTCAATCCTTCTGGTGTACTGCAGCAAGGAGGATTAGATGTCTCTAAGGCTCTGCTAGGCTGGCAGAGGGCTCTTTGGAAAGGAGCACACGGCCCAGGCTTCAGGCCTTGTGCACACAGCAGTTCAGCACAGAGATCCTCTTGCTAGGAGAGGGGTGTCCAAAGAGGCCGACCAAAACTCCGCCTCCCCTTTATAAAGTCTGCCCCAGCAGTCTCTGTTCTGGAGCAATGCACCCTGGGTGCTGCAAGATGTACTGGGAGATGTAGTCTCTCTCTCCTCTGCTTTCACTTCCATAATGTCTCTTTACTTCCTCACCTCTCACCTGGAACTTCTTGTCTCTCTGCATTAAAGGGGAACACCCCGCTACAGGTGCTTCTACCAAATACTGAGCAAAGGGTCTGAATACTTAGGACCATGTGATATTTCAGTTTTTCTTTTTTAATAAATCTGCAAAAATGTCAACAATTCTTTGTTTTTCTGTCAATAAGGGGTGCTGTGTGTACATTAATGAGGAAAAAAATTTACTTAAATGATTTTAGCAAATGGCTGCAATATAACAAACCACACACCAGCAGACCCCTATTTGTTAATGGGATCTACTGGTTTCGTTACTTTGGGTCTGCAGCAATTACCTCCCACGAGTGGATCCATCAGCTCCGTTGTCTAGGTACACCAATATCTACCAAGAATAAGGCCAATGTCCACACATGAGTAAAACCTAATCAGCAAGGCTTTATTCTTTTTCCACTTTGAGTTAACTTGAAGAAAGCAAGAGCAGAAAAGCTGAAAGACGTAGGGGAAGGTTCAGGCACGCAACACTTAAATCCACTATCTACACTCGTCGCCACTCAAGCCTGAGTGGGCATTGCTCACCCGGATAGTCCCTATGAGAGCGGTCCTAGCAGCCGGGATGGAGCACGGATGTCAGAGATGATGAATCCCCCTCTAGGCAGATCTCCAGGCCTCTCCCCGAGACAGCAGTACCGTCGCTAGTCTCCGCCGGGACTGTTCTTCCCCTGGAACTCCTTTGCTAAAGATGGGTCCCCTACACAGCCTGGGATCCTTCTCTGAAGCGTAGGCCCTAGTCAGCGGAGCTGGGCCTACAATTCAGCAACAGGGCCTTGGGCTGAAGGTGCCCAAGGCCTAAGCACTCTAGCGCACCTCATGCCATGCGGGCCACGAGGCACACTCACTGGACCAGAGGTACCCCTGAACGCCTTGGGGTCCCTCTGGAATCGCCTCATGCCAAATGGCGTCTGCCCCTTTTGTATCCTCTCTCAGTATGCACAGCGGGTAGACCACGCCCACTGCATGGCTGCCGAGAGAGGACACCCAAGTTGCTGTGATACCCCCGTAGTCCAGCCCGTGCCGGCGGTGACAGTGCCACCTGCAGGCAAAGAAGAACAAAACTGCCGGGCAGTATCACACCCAGAGCAGAACAATAATTGAAACATAATTGGTCTGAGCCCAACTACTGGCTCAGACCGCCCTTAAATTTCCACATAGCGCCCCCAAATATTGGGGGGGGGGGCGCTACACACACCCCTCTCTTGAAAAGACACTGTCCCCAGTGGCTAGGAAAATCAAAACCCTTCAGTCCTGAAGGCCATTGATTTCTCTATAGACTACAAAAAAGGAAACTTTTTTTTTTTTTTTAAAACAGATGCCTGAACCAATATTTTTGGGAGGGGAGAAGGAAAGGAAAGAAGCACACAGATAACATTACATCCAGATACTGACATTTCTTCAAAAGGAAATATAATATACATTCCACCCATCACTAGCTATCTATCCCACCCCATTATCCGGTGGTGTTGATAGTCGCTCTCATACCTGCAAGAAATCACAACATGCAAATAAAAATATAAACATCCTATCCCTAATATTCTATACAATTTAGAAGTAAACTGCCTCCCCTAGAGGAAGCAATTCCCTTCTCTAAAGCTGTATTACTAAGCCTAGCATAAAATAGCATGAAGGGAAAAAAATTGAAAATCTAAGCCTAAATGCTTTCTCATTAGTGCAGTTTTTTTTTCTTCTGCAGACCACTGCCACCTAGCGCTGGCATAACTTCAACACTCCACAATAGCTGTGCATGGGACTGTAACGCAGCACACATGAACATTCCACATCTTGTCCCTTCTCCATGATCTACTGACTAATCTACCTCAAAGTTCAATCCAGAGGAACTGTCCCTTGTTCAGAGCAGGAGGGAGAGAGAAAGAAAAACAACAAGCTCTCCACTTTAACCACGTAAGACCGGACCAATATGCAGCATAAGGACCAGGCCCCTTTTTGCGATTTGGCACTGCGTCGCTTTAACTGACAATTGCGGGGTCGTGCGACATGGCTCCCAAACAAAATTGGCGTCCTTTTTTTTCCCACAAATAGAGCTTTCTTTTGGTGGTATTTGATCACCTCTGCGGTTTTAATTTTTTGCTCTATAAACAAAAATAGAGCCACAATTTTGAAAAAAATTCAATATTTTTTACTTTTTACTATAATAAATATCCCCAAAAAATATATAAAAAAACATTTTTTTTCCACAGTTTAGACCGATACGTATTCTTCTACATATTTTTGGTAAAAAAAATCACAATACGGGTTTATTCATTGGTTTGTGCAAAAGTTATAGCGTTTACAAAATAGGGGGTAGTTTTATGGCATATATTTTTTTTTTTTTTACTAGTAATGGCGGCGATCAGTGATTTTTTTCATGACTGCGACATCATGGCGGACACATCGGACACTTTTGACACTATTTTGGGACCATTGTCATTTTTACAGCGACCAGTGCTATAAAAATGCACTGGTTACTGTAAAAATGACACTGGCAGTGAAGGGGTTAACCAGTAGGGGCGCTTTAGGGGTTAAGTGTGCCCTGATTTGTGTTTCTTACTGTGGGGGGCGTGGCTTAGCGTGTGACATCACTGATCGTCGTTCCCTATTACAGGGAACAGACGATAAGTGACAGGCTCACTAGGAAGTACGGGGAGAGGTTTGTTTACACTTACCTCTCCCCGTTCTTCCTCTCTGTGACCCGATCGCGGGACACCAGCGGCGATCGGGTCCGCTGTTCCCACGGGGACGGTCATGGAGAAGAGGACCAGGTCGCAAGCTCACCGCCGGCAGCGCGCTCGCAACCCACGGCTAGGCTCCTAAAGAGAACGTACCTGTACGCCCATGTGCAGCGGTCCTCAAGCGGGTAAGAGTAGACATCCCCTTTTCAGTGGGGCAAAGTCACTTGAATCCAGGGCACGGTTTGTCCATGCAAAGACAGGGTAATAAAAAAAACACAAGCACAAGTTCCTGTCTCAAAGATAATAGTGGGGATCTGGAAGAATAATGGACTTCCACTGTTTGTCCAGGGTCTCTATAAAATAAACAGCATCCTCTCTCCCTGGACAACAGATCACCACACGATCAGCGAGAATATGCCGACCATAGCTCCACTCCTTACGGCAACCCTTGAAGCGGTCGGTCGTGGCGGCCGAGCAAGCAAAGTACCTGTATGATATTAACACACCCAATTTTTTTTTTAAAGACTCTTATTACTTAGCTGGTGTGATTTATTTAACTTAAAAATCACTTATAAAACAGTCATGTCGCGTACACACGACCATTTTTCTCATCGGGAAAAATTAAATTTTTTCTCTTTGACGAGAAAAACGACCGTGTGTGGGCTATGGGTCATTTTTCCAGACGAGAAAAACTGCATTAATCACGACGAGAAAAATTAGAACATGCTCTAATTTTTCTCGTCGTGATTCACGGCATTTTTTTCCGCGGCAGTTTTCCCATAGGGAAACACTGCCGGGGAGCCTACACATGGTCGTTTTTCTCGACCAAGAGAAAAAATGACGGGAAAAACGGCCGTGTGTAGGGAAACAAGCCGTTCCTCGTTTTTCCCGTCGATTTTCTCGACGGTGTTTTCACCGTCGAGAAAATCGATCGTGTGTACACGGCATTAATGTCTAATTCTATGTTTAACCCCTTCGGGGAGAGTGTATCAATTAAAAAAATCCACTGGGTCTCTCTTTTTGAGAGTTCGCGTACCAAATTAGAACCTCTTGAAATGAAGGGATAAATTATGATCCTTATAGCTAATGAGGATATTATTAACGTGTTCTGCTATCCTAATGCGCAGCATCCTTTTAGTTCTCCCAATGTACATTAACCCGCAAGGGCATTGTACAGCGTAAACTACGTGAGTAGTGTTGCAGGTAATGAATTCCCTAATCTTAAATTCATTATTATTAGATGTGGATGTACCTCTCATTTGACAGGAAACTGCTTTGCAAGGTTTACATTTTCTACACGAAAAAAATCCATCTCTATCCCAAAAGGTCGGGAGTCTGCTAGGAGGATCCAACACCTTTTTGACTAAAATGTCCCGAAAATTCTGGGCTTTCCTATAAATGAATCTCGGATTAGGTGGCAGTTCCTTTTGAAGGGTTTTATCCAGACAAAGTACATGCCAGTGGTTTTTAAACACTGACTCCACCTCTCTAAACTGAGAGTGGAAATCTGAAATTAACCCCCATTCATGATTAATATTTTTTCCAACTTCTAAGGTTTTTTTCTTTCAAACATTCTTCTCTAGGGATCACTGCTACTTCCTCCACTATCCTTTCCAGATGTAGAGGATTATAGCCTTTTTCTAAAAATCTATTCTTTAAAATAAGGGACTGTTCCTGAAAGTTTTTCACAGAAGAACAATTACGCTTCACCCTCATAATTTGTCCTTTCGGCACATTTTTTAACCACAATGGGTGATGGCCACTGTGTATGGGTAGAAAGCTATTTCTATCTGTGGCTTTGAAAAAAACCTTAGTTTGCAGAGTGTCATTGACTCTATAGAAAGTCACATCCAGAAAATGAATCTGTTCCATACTTACTTGGCTTGTCAGTTTGATATTATTGCTATTATCATTAAGATGAAATAAAAATAGTTCCAAAGACGCTTTTGATCCTGCCCAAATAAGGAACAGATCGTCTATATAGCGTCTATAGAACAGCAATTCTGCCCTATTTTGATCAAATACTGTTTTATCCTCCCACTCACCCATAAAGAGGTTTGCTATACTGGGCGCAAATTTTGCGCCCATAGCAACACCCCTCTTCTGGGTGTAAAAGGATTTGCCAAACCAAAAATAGTTATGGCTGAGGCAGAAATCCAGAGCATTCCGCAAAAATACCTTCTGTCCAAATGGAAGGTCGTCTTGTTTACTTAATGCCCAAATGAGAGCCAAAAGGGTATCGTCGTATTGAATCACGGTATAAAGAGAAGATACATCTGAGATGACTAAAAAGATTTCATCTCTGCCTGCCAGATCAACTCCCTGTAATAGTTGTAAAATACTTTTTGTGTCTTTGAGATAGGCCCTTGTCTCAGTGACACTCTTCTGTAAAAATCTATCTAGGTACTGGCCTAGTCTGGCTGTGACCGACCCAATCCCATTAACTATGGGTCTGGGTGGAGGGTTCTTTTGATCCTTGTGGATTTTAGGGAGGGTATATATAGTTGGTATACGGCTACTGCTCGGTATAAGGAACCTCTTTTCTTTCATGGAGAGAATGTGTGATTGATATCCACATTCTATTAGGGATTCTAATTCCAATCTATATTGGGGGGTAGGATCTTTATCAAGCATTCTATATGTATCTTCATCTGACAATAATTCCAGTAATTGATTGTTATTAAAATCCTTGGATAACAATACAACCCCTCCCCCTTTATCCGCAGGTCTGATTATTAGATCCTTCCTTGCTTCCAGGGATTCTATACCCTCTTTAATATGCTGGGGTTTACATTCTTTTTGGGCTTTAATTTATCTAAATCTCGTAGAACTAGATTTTTAAAAACCTCAAGGTGTTGTGTAGCCGTATTAGGGGGATTAAACAATGAGCGGTTTTTTAGACCACTATCCACTGCTATTGCAATCTTCCCACTTGTACCCACCGGATTAGAATTTTTGTTTAAAAAATATTTCTTTATACTAAGCTTTCGCATGTATTTATGTAAATCCACATAAACGATGAACTTATTAATGGGCCTTTTCAGACCACATTTTAGTCCTTGATGTAAAATATTTTTTTCTTTATCCGTAAGTTCAGTGTCAGTTAGGTTATAAATCCCTCCTAATCCGCTTCCCTCCTTCTTTTTCTGCATCCTGGACGCTGCTCTGCATCCTCTGGGTCGTTTCTCCTTGGGCCATTCCTCGCCCAATATTGTTGTTCTTCCCATTGTAGATCTCTGTGAGTGGATGCCATTGGATAATGGTGGGTTTGCGGAGGCCTCCCTCTGTAAGGCAAATAACCTCGACCCCTCCTCTGTTCTCCCCGGCCCCTTCCTAAAAAAGGACGTGGTGAGTGCGAGAAAAATTTCCTGTATTATGATCCCACAAAGGGTCATATCTGTTTGCAACAGGAATAGAATAACCATTATTGTTTTTTTTATTTTTATTTCATATCTTTATTAAACCATTTTCCAATTTCCAACAGTACATTCAATCCCCCCCCCCCTCCCCCACAGTCTCCTGTACAATTTTTTTTTTTTATAAGGACACAATATCACATTAAAACCAACACAGAGCCCCCTTCCCTAATATCTCAATCCACTCCATCCATTCTCCAATCCCCTGTCCTTCCACTAATTTAACCATTATTGTTACTCTGTTGGGGTTGGGTTTGGGGATATCTGCCTCTCCCACCCCTCCCTCTGGCTCCACTATTAGAATTGTTTTTTCCTTTATTTTGAGTTCCTGATTGGGTATGAGTTTGAGGTAATGGATTCCTCTGATTTGGGGCTATAGGTATTGGTACTTGGGATTGTTCAATTTGTATGGGGGTTTGCGAGACCTCACTTTCCATCACATCATCATTATTGGTAATAGGTCCCAATGAACTCTGCCATACGTAAATACTATTAGATTGAAAATCTTTCAGATCTCTAAAGAACTTTTTGACTTTTTTCTTTGTATCCTTGTATACCTTTTCCAGTTTTTTGGTGGTACGGCTATTAAAATCTATAAGTTGTTGGGAATCTCTAATGGGGTCCAACTGTTGTTGCAGGTCCCTGATCTTGCTATCCAATTTCACCATTTTCCTCTTTTTTCTTTGCAACACCAGCTCCTGCAACTTCAGTCCCACCCCATTAAAAAAAAAACAACCATTCTGCCATGGAGTCAGAGTCCTACAAACCATTCTGAGGTGTCACCTCCCACCTCAGGCTCCGAACGATGATGCTTTCTTTCGTTCCAAGCTACTGAGTGGAGAACCGGAAGTGTTGCTTGATGCTGATGAGCGGCTCGCTTTGCAGATACACTGCGGGAAAAAAACTATCTACGGTACTCCTCAGTAAGAAACTGACTTTAACTTTAAAACATCAAGTTATCTGATCAGAAAGGACCTAGGCTGATGTAAGACAAAGACGTATGCGATAGTCTTTTTTATGGGAACAAGTTTTACAAAGAGATACTTTTATAATAAAGCTTTTAAACGGGACTATACTATGTGGAGTTTTTTCTCTCTCCTCATGCTGTAATTCCTGGAGAACTACGCTTGAACCATCTCGATTAAAGGACACCCGCAGGTGGCATGGTCTTTCCGGATTTCGTTAGAGGCTCATTATCTTCTGATTTCTGGTGAGTGCAATCCCTATAGGGGAGTCTGAAACACTGTTGTGTAGTGATCTGGAGGGAGGTGCACATTCCACAAACAACATTGAGATTGCCTTGCATGTGTTATTTTGGACTTTGCTTTATGGATAGTTTC
Organism: Rana muscosa; assembly: GCA_029206835.1. Taxonomy (NCBI): domain Eukaryota; kingdom Metazoa; phylum Chordata; class Amphibia; order Anura; family Ranidae; genus Rana; species Rana muscosa. The sequence continues at coordinate 857,893,301 of CM055117.1, forward strand.
CATTTACTGTGTGTACTTTAACATCTTTTGTCTTATGGACATTTGACAGTCGTATCAATTTCAGTATTGATAGGAGCGCCGCATATGATTTAAAAAAAAACACATATTGTCATTTTGAATTTAAGCTTTTACTTTTAAATGTGGCTGCTGACGCTCATTATGCTTTGATGAATAGTGTTTATCATTATTGCATTTTTGCACTATTTACATTTTTTGCCTACAATCAGACTTGAACACCATAGCGCTGAGATAAGAAAAATTAGGTATCAGTGGCATTTTATATTTTCTTTTTCTTTTTTTTTTTTATATAATCTTTATTTATAGAATTTATATATTTTTTCCATTTGAAACATTACAATCAAACAAGGCAGGATACATACATATCTGACTAATCATGTGTCCAAGCATTTTATAAAACAACATGCCTAATCGGCCATCCAACAAAGAGGATAAAAGAGACGAAGGCGTCAGTTACGTGGTCCGAAAAACATATAAGTCCTATCATAATCAGGGTGTCCTTAATCACTCTGTTAGACACAGGAGATAATTTACAGGTAGGCATCACCAGGTCAGACAGGTGGACAAAAGGAGAAAAAGAGAAGGGGAGAGAGAAGAAGATAAAAAAAAAAAAAAAAAAGGGGGGGGGGGGGGAGAAGGAACATTGAAACAAACAAGGGACATTGTACTCGTGCAAGTTATGTGAGCGTACCCGCAGCGGGTAGATCAGATGCGTAAATCTACACAGAAATCTATTTAACATTTACTCAAGTACTCAAGTACTCAATTACTCAATTACTCCACTCCTGCCGGAGACTGTACTATAGAACATGAGTCTGTAGCATCCCCTTCGGTATAGTGAATCCATGTGGCCCAAATATTATACCATTGGTCATACTTATCCCTGCATTTCGCCATCCACTCCTCTGCGGCCTTAATATTATTTACCAGTCGGACCCAGTCCGAGCGACTTGGAATTTGGCTACTTTTCCACTAGATAGGAATCAATCTCCTAGCCGCATTCAATCTTTTTTCTTTTTAAAGTACCTGTATGACTTGGGCACCTCGAGATAGTCCTATATGGCCTCTGCGTACCACTTTTCTCTATAGGCCTTGTCGTAGAAATATTGGTTGTCTGCAGAGCACACAGCCTATATTTCTTGTGCTAATTAAGCACACACTTTAGATTCATCTTTCTGCAATAATGCTATCTTTAGCTAAGTTTGCTAAGATCCACTCACCGTTCATTCGTCCCATCATTCATCCCAAGAAAGGCAGCATCAGACAGCTTATGTTCTCATCTCAGCAGACCAGCATGACTGCCAAGCCGACGCCTAATCATAGGCTTTTATTAAACTCAAAAGATCTCAGACAGGAGGTGATTGGCTGCAGCAACCAATCCCCTCCCCCATGGGCGGGGACATCACAGGATGTCCCTTCCACACAGGAAAATGGCAATACAAGGACATCCCTTCCAACAGGTTGCCGTACATGAATCCCACTCAAGAAATATAGATTAAAGGATTCAATACAATAATACATACAATGAATACAATAACGTATGATGGCTAAAGTTACCGTTGATAGGAATCCTTATTCTGCGCTATTCCATAGAATAACGCATATTCAGATTATACTATTATTGAATGGGGGAGGGAGGCTATCTGCAGACGCGCGCTACGAATTCCAACCAATGTTGATCAGACACAGCAGAGACAAGAGCACGCATCTGTCTATAACCAATGATGTCATTGCAGAGCGAGCATATCCCCTCCTTAACGATCGTCCATGCTAATGCACAGAGGGCCCCCGTTGGCGGACATATCCGCACCCTGCAAACATCACACTCCAACCTCAAGACGTTTTCCCCTATCAGACGGGATTCAACCAGCCTCAGACTACCCCAATCAGCTCTTTTAGAGCGGGTTGCGGAAGTACTAACACTGGGTGACACTATGACAATACATATTAAATACATCTCCATAAAAATCTCCACAACAGTCCTCCCTTTTTTGTCATATGCACCCCATGTGTCCCTCGATGAAAGTTGATCTGCTTCTTACATCCGGAGATGAATCAGTCCTTAGTCCATAAAAAGGAAAACACTAGACTTGTGCACAACGGAAAAATTCGTTCCGTTTCGGTTCGTTTCTTTCCGGTCCTGTTGATTCGTAATCATTCGTAATTTTGCTAGACGGGATTTTTCGTGTTCGGACTCATTCGTATTTTTGCAAGCGACATTTTTCGTTGAATTTTTTGTTGCTTTATAATTCGTACTTTCGGTAGAGTACGTTGTTTTTCGTTGATTCTGGACACAACTCCTACTTTCGTAACTTTTTTTGGGTTCGTTGATTCGTAATTTTCCGTGTCTCTCTCACAACGACGCTGCCTATTATGCCTAATGTGCTTCGAATGGATTTGTACTTTTCTAAATACATAGCGGTTATTTGTAACGATTCGAAATCTCGTATTTTACTTTCGTTTTTTACATGCGGCTATAGGCTCCGCCCCTGTACACCATTTTGAGAGGGTTCAGCACGGTGAGGGAGAAGCAGAGAGCAGAGCAGAGTGAGTGTTATTGTGCTTCGAATGGATTCGAAATCTCGTATTTTACTTTCGTTTTTTACATGCGGCTATAACCTCCGCCCCTGTACACCATTTTGAGAGGGAGTTCAGCACGGTGTGGGAGAAGCAGAGAGCAGAGCAGAGTGAGTGTTATTGTGCTTCGTATGGATTCGTACATTCGTAACTTTTTCATAACGAATTATGCCGAAGACATTCGGGCATTCGCTATTTGCGGTATAATTTATTTCGGATTCGGTCTTATTCGTAATTGCTTTGTTCGGAAATTCGAATGCTTCCGAATGTCCGAAAGTTGCTAAATTCGGACGAATTTCAATTCGTTACGAAACGAATTGCACAAGCCTAGAAAACACGGCTTGACATGTAGACTCTACTCTTCAGGGGCATGACTTATAAAGGAGGACACGACATGGTGAGCTGTAGTAATCGCCGATCGGTCTGTGATCCTCTGTGTCTTGTATGTGGGTCCGGTTTCGGGGCGTCTCATCAAGGAAACTCTGGTCACGCGTCAAATCCGGCATCAGGAGCACCTCGTCACAACATAGAAAGAATAGAAATAAAACGACATGAGTATATATATTCCCACTTCCTTTAACCACGATCCGCTGTAAAATAAAAATTAGATCCCCAAAGATTCCCAGACCCTTAAAATAGACTCCCAACCTTCACTTAGCTACAGCTCTGGCTTCAACAATTACATGAAGAACCCTATCCTTAACGGATGAGAATTGTTCAATCGTATCCCAAGCCCGAGCCCCCCTCCACCTTGTACATCCAGGACCCCATGCCCAGACCTGGTCGGGGTTGGTGAACGAATCCCTTCTAGCTGTCCCTGCCATTCTTAATTTCCTGCGCCATCAGATCCTCGCGATCGGCCGCGACCTAAGATGTTGGGACAGCTTCACCATCACGTATGAACCTCTTGCTTTGGGGGAATTACCTTTGTAAGCTGCAGATCCGCATAAACACCAAACTAAAGTTCAAACACACTTGTTCGCTGCCTAGATACCCAAACCGACAAGAGGCAGAGCCATTAAAACTAAAACCAATTTTACCCTCTAAAAATGCATCGTTAGATTCCATTGACAAGTGTCTGTTTGGAGTCTTCACTAGTTTGTCAAAACTCCTCATACCCATAATAACATCATAAATGGCATGTACCTCTGTCATCGCTGGGGACTAAAACTCGGTGAAGACTCAGAACAGACCATCTGTCCTGTTCGCTTTCTGAGCTAGTCAGGACATACACTTTACATAATAACTTGGGATGCTTTTCACCGTTACCCTCGCTAAAATTTACTAAACAACAAAAATATAAATAAACAAAGATACTCCTCATTCTTTGGTGTGGTTGAGCCGCTTCTTGCAGTGGCTGGCGTGGTCTCATCCCTCAAGCTTCTTTACAACGACCCAGTCACCTGGAGCCATTGAAAAAAGGTTCTTAGCCTCTGGGATGGGAACCTACTTCACCAGACTGCTGCTTGCTGATTCAAATTCTATCAAAGAAAGACAGTCTTGGCACAAACTTGGTTAGAATTACAGAGGTTAACATTATTCGTTTGACAAAAAAAACTGTCACTCTTACATTTATCACTTCTCCCCCCTTTTCTTCCTCATTACAGACTGAAGGAAGAAATGCGTGGTGCAGGAAAAAAGAAACAATGAAATAGCCTATGATACTTTTACCTCCCTTAGACTCATATTTATCCATATGTACAGCTGTCTACATACACCTGTTCTCTGTGTACAAACTCCTTGGACCTGAAAAATACTTATAAGCAAAATCATTACTCTATCCTTCATATTTAACCTGCAAAGAATGGTAAATTGTCAATGACATTCTTTCAAAACCGATTCAAACAAAACCCTCTGTAACCCTTACTTTTCCCGTTCCTACAAACATACAACAGCCGCGACGCATCGGAGGATCGCCGCGGTAAGTTCGAACATATTCACGTTACTACATACAAACATTCCGATACAAACGTGGGGGAAATACTTCCCAGTTTCCAAAACCACAAATGAAAAAAACAAAAACAGCCAGAATTCTCCCTTCACTCTTTCAGCAATAGAAAAAAATACAATGGGACAAACATGAGAGCAGCTCGAGAACCTTCATGGACCAGCCATACAAAGTTCAAACAAACAGGCATGAGAATTTCCTGGTGCCTCCATCAACACACTCATCATTACAGATTTCTGAAGCCACAGCTCAACTACATCCAAGGTTCCTTTATTCTGAGGTCTCGTACCTCCAGCAAAAGTACCTTCCAAAGGGAGTACACCTCACTGTACCCTCTGACCAGATATGTCATCCTTTAAGGGGTCTCATGTCCGGAGCCCCAAACCCAGATCTCATGTGCGGTGCAGTTTTCTGACTGGTGTGGAGCCTAATTTTTTTCCTCCAACGCATGGTCGGCACATTACCCATGACGATTCGAATCGCTTATGAAGTGTCCCGCGTCCAGGACACCCTTGCACTAGTTTTTGGAGCAGTACTGCTTAGTGACCATTTTTACAGTACTGGCACCCGGCGTATTCCGATTATTTTACACGGTCTCCCGGTATGCTAGAATCTACTCCTCACGTTTACATGCTCGTCAACCGATTATCGGCAGCCCTGTAAACGTGTTTGTCAGACAACCTTCAAAGCATCATGAAATCCTCCACTATTCAAAAAAATATTATGGCTTCTTTCTACCTGCATCTAGATGATACAATAATGGTGATGCCCCCGTTTGCTCTCTACCCAAAACTGTATTTCAGTACAAAACTTTACAAAACTGGAACAAAATATAAAAACACTTTTAAACGCCAAAATGCTTTCCATCTTCCTTCCAAACACAAATCTCACTGCCCAACCTTTCAGACAACCCCAAGCTCCTCCCACCAACTTTCTGCTGATATATAAAATGCTGAAAAGAAACTTCCGGTTATACTCAGCTCTCAAAAAAAAAAAAAACTGGTTTATTTACATATCAATTGTTCAGGAAGAGGGAGGGGGAGGGGAGGCCTAGCCCTAATCGCCTTGTCTATCAAGACTCCAATAAATCCATGGCTACACATTATATATTTCAACAATTTAAAACCTTGTCATTAAAATGATGGAATAAAACCCCCCTTTGCAAATGGGAGGGTCCTGACCCAAACATCCCCTGCAAGCAAAACCACAAGTTGAGACTGAAATACAAAACTCCTGCAAAAAGATGGCTCTAGGAGTTTCGACCAAACCCCCACTCCTCCTCTACAGGCTATACAATACAAGCCTCAAAAAATGAATTGCCCTCTGGGAAACTCCCAAATATTTAAACATAAAAACACATCATTGTACAAAAACTCTGTTAGTCTTACAATCTATCAAAATTCAGTGTAAAGTGAAGTTTTTCTTAAAACCAAAATCCAATACAAAAAAAACGCTGCTCATATACTGCAAAGTCAGCTGACCCTGCAATAGCTTACATTCACTTAAATGAAAACAGAGAAACCTTCCTCCTAACACCATCTGCATGGAGTTTGCATGTTGTCCCTGTCTCTGCGTTGGCCTCCCCCCACACTCCAACTGCTGGTAGGTCAGCCAGATCCCATCCATAAATAGGCCCCAGCATGTGCGTGTGTCCGCAAGCGCGTCGTGGCCCTTCGGGGTAAGACCGCGCTATTTTAAGATACCTCTCAACTCACCTCAAAAGGTGATGCTTAGAAAAACTATTTAATCTAGCAAACGCATAAAACAGGACAAAACTGCGCCAATCAACAAATGCCAACACAGTATCCAGGGGCTGATGTGCACCAACCACTAGATACCAAAAAAAACAATGGCCAATGATTATAAAACATATGACAAAAGTCCAGATGAATGCCCAGATGGTGCAATAAAAACCCCAAAAATTAAACCACAATACTGAATTATAGAGCTAAAAATTATGGATTAATAGTCCCATTGCAAAGGCATAAATCCTGCAAAATCACAAGCTGAGATCAGTAGATGATTATGCAACACCCAGTGACATCAGCAAACAAAGGTAAGGTAACAGCTTACCAGAGGCAAGCCCATGAATGGTGGATGAACCATCGCAAGCCTCATGGACAACAACAACAATGGCGCCATGCAATTTTTCCCGCCAAAACCAGCATGGTTTCTCCCACACAAAGAAAAACACAAATGGCCTCCACCAGGTTCCAACGCAGAAAAGACCGCACTATATTCGCACCAAACATCAAAAACTGAGAAATTCCATCAGCAACATAGCTGATGAATGCTACAGCATGGTCACATGATATCACACCCAAAGGAAAGGTGGCTGCACCTTCCCTTATATGATGCCCACAGGCTAAGGAAAAACTGTGCCTCAAAATGGCAGACAAACCTGCAAGGCTAACAAAAGCTAAGAATGGCGCCATTACTTTTTCCCGCCAAAACCAGCATGGGACACAAAAATGTTTTTCTCCACAAAGACAGACTACACCATTGAGATTTTTCTAAATTATCATCAAAATCCACTGAAAAAGGTGTCAGCTACACTCTACAAGGACCACATGTACACTTACAAACTTAAACCCTTTGGCCAACTAAACAGCACATTCAATAAATGTTAGTTACATGACAATATTAAAAACATGTTCATTTCTCTAAGTTAATATACTCTGAGATATTCACCACACACATACAGTACAACATCAGATCATCTCTCAGGGACAGAGAGTCACCAACTTTCACCATTGTAACTGATAGATGCTGGCTGCCCCTTCCCCACTAAAGCACATGGCTTATGGCTCAATGCAGCGGCCATCTTTAACAAGGCCGCCAATCTCAGTGTAGGCTGCATGAAATACCACAGCTATACCTTCATTTCATACACAATATACAGTCTCCATCAGCATTCACACAGGCACAAACGCTGCACACAACTTTGTTCTGAAAATTGGAACGTCAGATACACAGAGCTATCAAACATGCTGGTCACTGATGGCCATGCTGCCTGCCCCGCCCCCACTAAACCTCATCTCACACAGGGACCAGAACAATGCAGCAGCCATGGCTGGCTGCAAACTGCTCAATACATCGCACAAACAGCCATCTCTTACACAACTTCAATCACACTCATGGGTACACATGTCCTACATCACACAAACAATCTAATCACACACAGGCACAAACGCTGCATACCCACACAGGCACACACAATCAAATTCACAAGCATACGATCGGATTCACAGACATACACACACACGCAAACAGCATTATTTCAAAAAGACAAAATTTTTTTGTTCTTTTACAAAGTACAGCCTCTTCACGCATCACATCGCAGGTCCACTCTCCCCCTCTGCTGATGTGATGCTCAAAGAGGCCGCAATTGGTCCAATCAGGGTCGCCATCCTGTCGTAGAAATATTGGTTGTCTGCAGAGCACACAGCCTATATTTCTTGTGCTAATTAAGCACACACTTTAGATTCATCTTTCTGCAATAATGCTATCTTTAGCTAAGTTTGCTAAGATCCACTCACCGTTCATTCGTCCCATCATTCATCCCAAGAAAGGCAGCATCACACAGCTTATGTTCTCATCTCAGCAGACCAGCATGACTGCCAAGCCGACGCCTAATCATAGGCTTTTATTAAACTCAAAAGATCTCAGACAGGAGGTGATTGGCTGCAGCAACCAATCCCCTCCCCCATGGGTGGGGACATCACAGGATGTCCCTTCCACACAGGAAAATGGCAATACAAGGACATCCCTTCCAACAGGTTGCCGTACATGAATCCCACTCAAGAAATATAGATTAAAGGATTCAATACAATAATACATACAATGAATACAATAACGTATGATGGCTAAAGTTACCGTTGATAGGAATCCTTATTCTGCGCTATTCCATAGAATAACGCATATTCAGATTATACTATTATTGAATGGGGGAGGGAGGCTATCTGCAGACGCGCGCTACGAATTCCAACCAATGTTGATCAGACACAGCAGAGACAAGAGCACGCATCTGTCTATAACCAATGATGTCATTGCAGAGTGAGCATATCCCCTCCTTAACGATCGTCCGTGCTAATGCACAGAGGGCCCCCGTTGGCGGACATATCCACACCCTGCAAACATCACACTCCAACCTCAAGACGTTTTCCCCTATCAGATGGGATTCAACCAGCCTCAGACTACCCCAATCAGCTCTTTTAGAGCGGGTTGCGGAAGTACTAACACTGGGTGACACTATGACAATACATATTAAATACATCTCCATAAAAATCTCCACAACAGCCTCTATCTCAAACAACAGTTCTTTGGGTACGTAGGGGTACTCCCAGCCATACTCACTAGCCACTCTTTTGTTAATAATCCGCTGCAAGCGAGCAGAATGGGGCAGAGTTTTGCGATCCCCGCTTCCAACGTGCACAATAGCATCCGGTGATCTCCGGACTGTAGCCGTATCAGGCCCTGGTAGGGTATTTCCACTTGGGGCAGATACAGCTTTCTCCTCTATGGCCGGGACCTCCACACGGGGTGTAGTGCTCCCCGAACTCATAGGCGATCCCACTCTAAGGCTGCGGGCCAGAGCAACAGTCTTTATATTGTCCCATCTCTTTTTGATGAAAATGTCATCTATTTCGGCATCATCCCCCACATCGGACAAAGAGTCCAGGTCTGAGGTGTGATACTCCTCAGCAGGCAAGTAATTTCGGGTAGATGTGGACACATTTCTCCCAGTCTCCTTACCGTCACCTGCCATTGACTTCTCGGGCTTCTTCTCGCTCTCGATGTCCGGTTCTGGTAGGTGCTGGGGCAGGCTTAGACCGCGGCCGCGGGAGGCCTTAACATATCCCACCTTTCGCTTTACTGGCGGGACATGAACTTCCGTTGTGGCAGAGGCAGCATCCGCTGCGGTGTCGGCCAAAAGTTCCGTAGGCTCAGGGGCATCCTTCCCCGAGACACTGGCAGAAGGGGAGGCAATGCGCGTGGGCTTGGCTATAGAAGTGTAGGCGTCTTCCTCCGAAGTTACGACGCCTGTGATGCAATTCACCCGGTAAGCCATAGCTATGATTAAGCACTGAATCGCAGTGCGAAACGTCAGCTCATACTTGCTGTTTTTTTGCTGTGGCATGTTGTTTGTGCTTTTGTTTTAAATAAAAGAACCTTTTTTGGAGTGCGGCTGTCCAAGCGTTTTCCTCAGATTTTTTGCATTGTCACAGATTAGGTGGTTCTTGGGCAGGTTAAATTCCTTTTGCAGGTCAGCCAGCTGAGCACTGGCATTATATGACCGGCGGAAATGCACACAGACTTTCCTGGCCTGCCTCAGGACATCCTGTAAGCCTGGTTACTGCCCAAGAACCGCTGCACCACCAAGTTAAGGACGTGAGCCAAACAGGGCACATGGGTCAGGTGTCCCTGTCGGAGGGCGGAGAGGAGGTTGGTGCCATTGTTGGAAACCACCATTCCTGGCTTAACCTGGCATGGCGTCAACCACCTCTGAGCCTGCCCCTGCAGAGCTGACAGAATCTCTGCCCCAGTGTAGCTCCTGTCCCCCAAGCACACCAGCTTAAGCACCGCATGGCATCTCTTTGCCTGCGTACTTGAATAGCCCCTTGAATGCCTATGGAGCACCGCTGGTTCCGAGGACAAAGCACAGGAAGAGGCCATGGAGGAAAAAGAAGAGGAGGGGGTGAAGGAGAGAGGTGTGTCAGAATCACCAGTAGTAGCATTTTGGAGGCGTGGTGGCGGAACAACCTCCAACACTACTGCACCTTGTCCTGCATCCTTCCCAGCTACCAGCAGAGTCATCCAATGCACCGCGAAAGCAAGGTAACATCCCTGTCCATGCCTGCTGGACCATGAGTCAGAGGTAATATGCACCTTACCGCTGACTGCCCTGTCCAGCGAGGCCAAGACATTGCCTTCCACATGCCGGTAGAGAGCTGGAATCGCCTTCTGTGATAAAAAGTGGCATTTGGGAACCTGCCACAAACTCACGGAAGGGGGCAGAGTCTACCAACTGAAAAGGCAGCAGTGGAAGTGCTAGCAATTTGGCCAAGCTAGCATTCCACCGCTGGGCATGTGGATGGCTGGGAGAGAATTTCTTTTGGCGTTGCAGCAGCTGGGGCAGGGAAATTTGCCTGGTACAATCTGACGTTGGTGTACCGATAGCAGATTGCCCGCAAGTACTTGGCTGTGACACACCTAATTCTACACCTTCATTCCTCTCAGTGCAGGTTTTTGAGAGGACTAAAGGTATAGTGGCGTTGGAGATCCCAGCTGATGAGGAGCAAGGAGAGGTCCACTTTGTTCTTTGGTGTGGGTCTTTTAGGTGTGCTTGCCAACGAACTGCATGGCAAGTCGACATATGTCTGATCAAGCATGTGTTGCCCAAGCGGGTGATGTTTTGGCCACGCGAGATACGCCTTAGACATATGTTGCAAATAGCAGTGCTACGATCTGATGCACTTGTCTCAAAAAAGCCCCACACCAAAGAACTTTTGGAATAACGTGCAGAGACAGCAGCAGCCTGCACATGCGGAGATCTGTGGTGTGATGCTGTCGGTGTGATGCCCTTAAGCTGGCTCCTGGAGGGTATCCTACCTCGTTGGAGATGTACCTCCTCCTCCTCTCTCCTATCAGGCACCCATGTAGAGTCCGTGACCTCATCATCCCCTCCCTCCTCATCACTGTAGCAAACCTGGCAGTATGCTGCAGCTGGGGGAACATGACTGCCAGATTGCTGTCCTTCTTGGGCACCCCCTCTCTCTGGGCTCATGTTACTACCCCCTCTCTCTGGGCTCACGTTACTGCCTTCCTCTAGCTGGGTTTCATCATCAGAGCCTTCAAAACGCTGGGCATCCTCCTGGAGCATGTACCTAACACTGTGGTCAAACAGTTCAGGGAAATCCTCAGGAGACATGGTGGGGCTAGGGAAGGAGTGACTGATGCCATTGAGCCGAGGGAAGAGGCCGCTTTGGCAGCTGCTTTGCCAGACAAAGTACCCTGAACCTGGGTGAGAGAGGATGAGGAGGATGAGGACGCCTTGGTCATCCACTCTACCAAGTCTTCGGCATGTTGCGGCTCAACACGGCCAGCTGCCGAAAAAAAGGACAAGCGTGTCCCACAGCCACGTGCTGATGAGGATGCACCGTGTCCACGACCAGTACTGTTGCCTCTAGACACAGAGCCTGCTTGCCCTCTTTTATTGGCTTCTCCTTGTTGTCCTTCTAGACATACTAATGGCCTTCAGGGAGATGTAGCTGCACAAAGCGGGGACGTATATATATATATATACTGATTACACTGCAGCTAGCAGAATCAACTGCCTGCCTGTAGTATTATTAGTAAGAGAACACCAGCAATTGTCTTCAGTTAGCTTTAGTTGCACACTGTGCAGAGGACACAGTACACTAACTGAAAATACTGCAGCTCCCTGCCTGTATTAGTATGAGAACACCAGCAATTGTATTCAGGTAAGCTTTAGGTGCACACTGTGCAAAGGACACTAAATCAAAATACTGCAGCTCCCTGCCTGTATTAGTATGAGAACATCAGCAATTGTATTTTAGGTAAGCTTTAGGTGCACACTGTACAAAAGAACACTAAATCAAGATACTGCAGCTCCCTGCCTGTATTAGTATGAGAACACCAGCAATTGTATTCAGGTAAGCTTTAGGTGCACACTGTGCAAAGGACACAGTACACTAAGTGAAAATACTGCAGCTAGCACAATCACCTGCCTGCCTGTCAGTATATTATGAAGAGAATAACAGGAACGGATCTAGCTAAACTGAATACAGTGTATAAATATATATACAACACCTAGGATGCATATATATCCTCTACACACTGTAACTGCAGCTAACTGACTCGCCTGCCTGTTCTATCTAACTCAAATTAAATGACACTGTCTCTCTCTCTCTCTCTCTCTCTGTCTGTCTTTAACCACCATCGCAACACACTACACAAGGCCACCACGCAGGCAGGCCTTATATAGTGTGGGGCGTGTACTAAACCCCCTGAGACATAGTTGCCCAAAGCCACCCTGGCTTTTGGCCAATTATGGCTCTCCGTTTTTTCCGCGCTGTGATTGGCCAAAGCATGCGGGTCATAGTGCATGCTTGGCCAATCATCAGCCAGCAATGCACTGCGATGGCACAGTGAATTTATGGGCTGTGACGCGCCACTCGAATTTGGCGCGAACGGCCCATAATGTTCGAAATACGGCGAACGGCCGAACAGACGGGGTTCGACTCAAACTCGAAGCTCCTCCCTAGTTGCCACTGGAGTTCTCTTCCACTCCTCCATGACGACATCATGGATGTTAGAAACCTTGCGCTTGAGGATGCCCCACAGATGCTCAATAGGGTTTAGGTCTGGAGACATGCTTGGACAGTTCCTCACCTTTACCCTCAGCTTCTTTAGCAAGGCAGTGGTCTTCTTGGAGTTGTGTTTGGGGTCGTTATAATGTTGAAATACTACCCTGCGGTCCAGTCTCCGAAGGTAGGGGATCATGCTCTGCTTTAGTATGTCACAGTACATGTTGGCATTCATGGTTCCCGCAATGAACTTTAGCTCCCCAGTGCTGGCAATCCTCATGCAGCCACAGACCATGACACTCCCACCACCATGCTTGACTGTAGGTAAGACACACTTGTCTTTGTGCTCCTCACCTGGTTGCCACCACACATGCTTGACACCATCTGAACCAAATAAGTTTATCTTGGTCTCATCCGACCACAGGACATGGTTCCAGCAATCCATGTCCTTAGTCTGCTTGTCTTTAGCAAACTGTTTGCGGGTTTTCTTGTGCATTATCTTTAGAAGAGGCTTCCTTCTGGGACAACAGCCATGCAGACCAATTTGATGCAGTGTATGCCGTATGGTCTGAGCACTGACAGGTTGACCTCCCACCCCTTCAACCTCTGCAGCAATGCTGGTAGCACTCATATGTCTACAGTATTTCCCAAAGACAATCTCTGTATATGACGCTGAGCACGTGCACTCAACTTATTTGGTCGACCACGGTGAGGCCACTTCTGAGAGGAACCTGTCCCGTTAAACCTCTGAATGGTCTTGGCCACCGCGCTGCTGCTCAGTTTCAGGGTCTTGGCAATCTTCTTATAGCCTAGACCACCTTTATGTAGAGCAACAATTCTTTTTCAGATCCTCAGAGAGTTCTTTGCGATGAGGTGCCATGTGGAACTTCCAGTGACCAGTATGAGAGAATGAGAGCGATAACACCAAATTTAAAACACCTGCTCCCCATTCACAAATGAGACCTAACACTAACGAGTCACATGACACCGGGGAGGGGAAATGGCTAATTAGACCCAATTTGGACATTTTCACTTAGGGGTGTACTCTCTTTTGTTGCCAGCGGTTTAGACATTAATGGCTGTGTGTTGAGTTATTTTGCGGGGACCGAAAATTTACACTGTTATACAATCTGTACACTCGGTACTTTACATTGTAGCAAAGTGTAATTTCTTCAGTGTTGTCACGGGAAAAGTTATAATAAAATATTTACAAAAATGTGAGGGGTGTACTCACTTTTGTGAGATACTGTATGTGTGTATATATATATATATATATATATATAGAAGAAAGGTGCAAAATAAATGGCCCAAAATTGCACTTCTCGGCGCCTAGGTGCTAAATTACTGTTCCTGAAAGAAAACACTCCTCCAACTAAGAGGGTAATAGGGAATATAAATAATAGTAAAACAGCCCAGAAAAAACATAAAATTATCAAAGTTAGTAAAACTATGATAAAATCAGTAAAATACAATAAAGCAGCTGTTAAATTTATACAAATGAGTATCTCATGTATATAAAAAAATAATAAATTAAAAATATCATATCTAAAAAAACTTAAGCCTCATATAGTCCATATGATAAACAGCACTAGTAATGGATAAGTGTCCAAAAACACAAAAAAACACTTGGGTGATGACGTTGCAACAGTCAAACTAAGAGTGAAGTATCTTCTATGGATAAAATCTGTCGTGCACCCTACACCAATCCCAAATCTTCACCACGAGTGAGGCACGCTCCCCCTCTGGGGTACAAACTCACCACAAGGATGAAAAAGGTAAGCCTTTTAGTCTGTAGGTAGTCTCACTCCAACTTCCGTCATCACCACCAGAGTAGTATGGGTTAAATCCTCAGGCAAACATATAAGGACATAAGAGCACCAAATAGTGTAATATTGCTTTAATATAGAATTCCCCCAATACAAAATCCCTGTGTCAAATGCACGTACATAAAAATCACTTGTAAAGGCACATAAAGTAAAGAGTGTAATCACCGCTATCCTGTCCCAAGAGGGCGCCCGTGTTGCGAACGTGGCGCTGCAGTCTTTTTCCAGGTATGGGACAGCTGGCCGTGGAGCTCACTCTGTACTTCCTGGTTACAGAGACGCTGAGGTATCTGAGCCCTGACCGGTTTTGTCACAAGCTGACTTCAACTGAGGGCGTTTGCCTGAGGATTTAACCCATACTACTCTGGTGGTGATGACGGAAGTTGGAGTGAGACTACCTACAGACTAAAAGGCTTACCTTTTTCATCCTTGTGGTGAGTTTGTACCCCAGAGGGGGAGCGTGCCTCACTCGTGGTGAAGGTTTGGGATTGGTGTAGGGTGCACTACAGATTTTATCCATAGAAGATACTTCACTCTTAGTTTGACTGTTGCAACGTCATCACTCAAGTGTTTTTTTGTGTTTTTGGACACTTATCCATTACTAGCGCTGTTTATCATATGGACTATATGAGGCTTAAGTTTTTTTAGATATGATATTTTTAATATATATATATATATATATATATATATATATATATATATTGTGACAGCAGGCAGGTAAAATCACTGTGTTGCATCCGGGACGGAAGATATATATGTCCTAGATTCAGGCTTTATGCCAATTTATACCACTAGGAGTCTAGTCTTGCAGGGGAAGAGTTAATGAGTCCAGCTGAAGTAAGTGGGCTCATTAAGACCTCTACAAGAACTCCCAGCATGCTAAGGGAGAGGCTCCAACCTGGAACCAGATCTGTGTGTATAGACTGGGGAGTGTGCTTTCTGTGCGGTGAGACAAAGCCTGTGTGGCTATTGCTAAGAACTTCTAAAAGCAGGGAGCTAGGGACTGGGGCAGCACAAGGCTGTACCCAGTTGTTAGTTAGGGACACCAACGTGTGTAGTGAGCGGTCAAGTTGACCAGGATTTCTTTTCCTGTTTCTTTTGTTTTCTGTTTTATTTTTTTGTCTGTATATAGTTCAAATAAAACCGAACCCTTTTGTTTTTTCTCCTACCGCTGTCTGCTGTGCCTAATTTTGTGTGGTGAACCCATCCAGGGGGTCACACACACCCACTGCCGAGCTACCCCCCTCACAGTTGGTGGAGAATGCGGGCAGTTTATTTTAAAGGCCAGCATGGAGGAGATACTGAAACATCTGTCTCTAGCAAATGCCAATCAGCAGCAGACAAATGCAGGTTTGCAAAAGAGCCTTGCAGCTCAACAACAGAGCCTCGCAGCTCAGCAGCAGACAAATGCAACTTTGCAACAGAGCCTCGCAGCCCAGCAGCAAGCTCACCAACAGAGTCTGGAAGCTCAGCAATAAGAAGCAAGAGCAGAGACTACAATGACAAATGGAAACATTAATGCAGCAACGTCCGCAGACCAGTGAGGCAAGTGGTTCCACTAATACCGCATCCTTTGGGGTGAGTCGTTTACTGACAAAAATGACTGGAGAGGATGATCCAGAGGTTTTTGTGACCACATTTGAAAGGACTGCTGAAAGGGAAAAGTGGCCTAAGGAGCAGTGGGCTGAACTGGTGGCCCCTCTGTTAACTGGGGAATCGCAGAAATCTTATTATGACCTAGAGCCTGACCAAGCAAAAGACTATGTGGTGCTAAAAACTGAAATATTGACAAGGCTGGGTGTCACCCTGGCCGTCCGGGCTCAGCGTGTTCAAAACTGGACTTTCCGGCTTGGAAAACCCCCCAGGTCTCAAATGTATTATCTCATTCACCTGAGCAGGAAGTGGCTACAGCCAGAGACTTTGTCCGCACCAAAAATTGTGGAACGGGTTGTGATGGATCATTTCCTGAGAGCTCTTCTTACTGCCATCCAAAAGTGGGTAAGCCATGGAGACCCAGAAACAGCCGATAAGCTTGTGGATCTTGTTGAGAGGTACTTGGCTACAGAGAACCTGACTGCCTCTTCCAGCGACTCACGGACTTTCCACCCTAAGACCAGACCATCCCCAGTGGCGGGTAAGATGATTCCAAGGGGTGAGGGTGGAGAGAGTGAGAGGGTGGGAGTTCTACCTAATGTCTGGCGAGAACAGCCCGGGAAGTCAAGGCCTCAAGAGGCAGCAAAAAAGATTGTTTGCTACCGCTGCCGGCAAGAGGGACATATTGCAGCAAATTTCCCGGTTGTGGATGAACCTATGCAATGTGACTTTCTAAGGGACAGACGTCAGTTGCTGTTTGCGACAGTTGCATGCACTGCCATTCGGGGAACTGAGAAACATTTATGCAAAATGTGTATTAATGGTAGAAATGTTGTTGTGTTGCTGGATTCAGGTAGCCTGGTGACATTGATAAAAGCTGAATTAGTTACTACAGAGGTCTTAGGGAATAACGAGGTGGCTGTTATTTGTGTGCATGGGGACACCCGAGAGTATCCTGTGACTACAGTGTGTTTTGAGACCTCCAAAGGTAACCTCTCTCATCAGGTGGGGTTAGTGTCTCACTTACCACATTATGCCATTGTGGGAAGGGATTTTCTAAAGTTCTGGGAACTCTGGGATTGTCCTGAGCCCCCCACTGGTGCCCCAATAGACCAGGAATGTGATGACCAGAATTCCTCTGAGAGTGGTGAGGACTCTCCAGAATTTCCCTTGTCGATATTGGCAGGGGAAACTCGAGAAACTGGGGAGGAGCCAACATCCTTAGACGAAAATATGCCGTCTGTGGAGTTTTCTGATCTCGAGGTTCACAAGGAAAATTTTGCCACAGAACAGTTAAAAGACCCCACCCTAATAAAGGCACGGGAAAACGTAGTGAAAATAGATGGCGAGTTAGTGAACCCAGATAAGACCCGCACTTACCCATACTTCATTGTGGAAAGGGACCTACTGTATCGGGTGGCTAAAAGGGCAGAAGAAACCATTGAGAAACTTGTGGTGCCCAAACCTAAAGGAAGTTGGTGTTAGAGTTGGCCCATGGGCACATTCCTTGAGGTCATCTGGGGACAAAGAAAACCAGAGAGAGAATATTGCAGACATTCTATTGGCCTGGGGTCATGAAGGAAACAGAAAATTATTGTTCCTCCTGCCCTGTGTGTCAGAGGTCGGCACCTATGACACATTTCCCTAACCCGCTGGTACCTCTTCCCATCATTGAGGTCCCCTTTGAGAGGATTGCAATGAATTTGGTAGGTCCGATAATGAAGTCCGCTAGGGGGCATCAGTACATTTTGGTTATCTTGGACTATGCCACCCGTTATCCGGAAGCCATTCCTCTCCGAAATACCTCGGCCAAAACCATAGCCAAAGAGCTATCTCTTGTTTTTAGCCGCGTGGGTATTTGTAAGGAACTGCTTACGGACCAAGGTACACCCTTTATTTCCCGGGTTATGAAAGAGCTGTGCAAGTCGTTCAAAGTGACACAATTGCGTACATCTGTGTATCACCCCCAAACAGATGGGTTGGTTGAAAGATTCAACAAAACCCTAAAACAAATGTTAAAGAAGGTGGTGGATAGAGATGGAAAGGTTTGGGACTGTCTAATTCCCTATTTAATTTTTGCCATTAGGGGGGTACCTCAATCCTCTACGGGTTTCTCACCCTTTGAATTACTCTATGGGAGACACCTAAGAGGGCTGTTGGATATCGCCATGGAAACTTGGGAAAGTGAGAGTTCTCCCCACAGGAGTGTGATTGAGCATGTCGCCCTGATGCAAGATAGAATTGCACAGGTAATGCCAATTGTAAAGGAACATTTGGCCCAAGCACAAGTAGCACAACAGAGAGTGTACAACCGTGGGGCCAAGACCCGTACCTTTTCCTCGGGGGATAGGGTATTGGTGCTAGTCCCTACGGTTGAAAGCAAATTCCTGGCCAAATGGCATGGTCCATATGAAATAATTGAAAAAGTGAGTGAGGTCAACTACAGGGTCAGACATCCAGGGAGGTGAAAGCCGGAACAGATATATCACGTCAATCTGCTGAAAGCCTGGAGGGATAGGGAATCCCTAGTCGCAGAGACTTTGTCACCGGCCCAGTCTGATTGCTTAGTTCCTGAGGTTGGAATCGGAGTCACCTTATCAAAACCCCAACAACAGGAGGTTAAAGAGTTTGTGCTTCGCAACAAAGAGGTTTTCTCTGAGCTGCCGGGACAAACATCTGGCATAGAGCATGACATTATCACCCCGCCAGGAGAAAGGGTAAAACTAAAACCTAATAGAATACCAGAGGACCGACGGGAGGCAATACGTGGGGAGGTTCAGAGGATGTTGGAATTGGGTGTGATAGAGGAGTCCCAGAGTGACTGGTCCAGTCCTATCATACTAGTGCCCAAACCTGATGGGAGCTGGCGGTTCTGTAATGATTTTCGACAGCTGAACAAAGTTACAAAATTTTACACCTACCCCATACCACGTATAGATGAGTTGATCGACCGGCTGGGAACAGCCAGATACATGACAACTCTCGATCTCACCAAAGGGTATTGGCAAATTCCCCTGGCGGAGTCGGCCAAGGAGAAAACTGCATTTGTAACCCCAGACGGGGTGTTCCAATAAAAAAGAATGTCGTTTGGGTTACAGAATGCACCGGCAACATTCCAGCGGAAAATGGACAAGGTTCTGAAGCCCCATCAGAAGTATGCTGCAGCATACCTGTATAATGTGATTATCCATAGCACAGATTGGGTCTCACATCTGCCAAAAGTGCATGCAGTCTTAGACTCTATCCGGGAAGCTGGGTTTATGGCCAATCCAAAGAAGTGTACCATTGGACAAGAGGAGGCCAAATATCTTGGGTACACTATTGGGAGGGGAGTGATAAAACCCCAAGTTAATAAAGTCGAGGCCATACAGAGTTGGCCACATCCCAACAGCAAGAAGCAGGTACGAGTCTTTCTGGGAATCGCTGGTTATTATCGGCGATTTATTCCCGATTTTGCTTCTCAGGCTGTGCCCCTAACCAACGTGACAAAAGGGAAAGAATCTGTCATGGTTAAATGGACCCCAGAGGCTGAAGCAGCGTTTCAGTCTTTAAAAAAAGTCTTATGTAGCCAGCCAGTGTTGTACCAGATTTCTCTAGGGACTTTGTTGTACAAACTGATGCATTAGATGTTGGCTTAGGAGCAGTATTGTCCCAGGTCTGGAACGGGGACAAGCACCCGGTCATTTACCTCAGCAGGAAATTGAAGTCCCATGAGATAAATTACGCCACAATTGAGCAGGAGTGTTTAGCGGTGAAGTGGGCTCTAGATTCCCTTCGGTACTATCTGCTAGGTAGGCACTTTGACCTGGTTACTGATCACGCTCCTTTAAAGTGGATGGCTCAAAATAAAGAGACCAATAGAAGTGTAAATATGTGGTTCCTGGCCCTACAGGAATTCAACTTTACCGTAAAGCAACGCCCTGGCGTTCCAATGGGGAACGTGGATGCTTTGTCTCGAGTACATGCATGCCTGATTGCTTGTGTTCCAACCCCAAGGTTGAAACAAGGGGGGGGGGGGGTATGTGACAGCAGGCAGGTAAAATCACTGGGTTGGAAGATATACTGTATATTGTAAGGGGTTCACTCCAAGTGTAGAGCTTTAAGGACACCACTAGGGATGAGCTTCGAGTTCGAGTCGAACTCATGTTCGACTCGAACATTGCCTGTTCGCCCATTCGCCGAACAGCGAACAAATTGGGGTGTTCGCGGCAAATTCGAAAAGTCTATGGGAGAAATCTAAAGTGCTAATTATAAAGCCTAATATGCAAGTTATTGTCCTAAAAAGTGTTTGGAGACCCGGGTCCTGCCCCAGGGGACATGTATCAATGCAATTATTTTTTTTTTAAAACGGCCGTTTTTTTCGAGAGCAGTGATTTTAATAATGCTTAAAGTGAAACAATAAAAGTGAAATATTCCTTTAAATTTCGTACCTGGGGGGTGTGTATGATATGCATGTAAAGTGGCGCATTTCTCCCGTGCTTAGAACTATCCCTGCACAAAGTGTCATTTTTGAGGGAAAAAAGTAATTTAAAACTCACTCGCGGCTATTAATGAATTGTCGGCTCCCGGCAATACATACAAAAGTCATTGATAAAAAAAAAAAGCGTGGGGGTTCCCCCAAATTCAATTACCAGGCCCTTTAGGTCTGGAATGGATATTAAAGGGAACCCCGCCGCAAATTAAAAAAAAAATGGCGTGGGGTTCCCCCTAAATATCCATACCAGGCCCTTGAGATCTGGCATGGATTTTAAGGGGAATTCCACCCCAAATTTTTTTTAAAAATGGCGTGGAGTCCCCCCAAAAATCCATACCAGACCCTTATCCGAGCACGCAACCTGTCCGGCCACAGGGGAAGAGGGGGGGACAAGAGAGCAGCCCCCCTCCCTCCTGAACTGTACCAGGCCACATGCCCTCAACATGGGGAGGATGTCCCCATGTTGATGGGGACAATGGCCTCATCCCCACAACCCTTGCCCGGTGGCTGTGGGGGTCTGCGGGCGGGGGGCTTATCGGAATCTGGAAGACCCCTTTAACAAAGGGGACCCCCAGATCCCGGCCCCCCCCTATGTGAATTGGTAAGGGGTACATTGTACCCCTACCATTTCACGAAGAAAGCGTAAAAAATGTAAAAAAAAACACACAAACACCTTGAAAAAGTCCTTTATTAAAAAAAAAAACAACATTCCAGCGATGAAATCCAGTGTCCCGCGGCGATCCTGATGTCCAGCGCCGTCCGTCATTGGTTTTGCCTGAGCGGACCTGATGAGGAACTTCCTCCTCAGTGTTTTAAATGTATAGACCCGCCCCTTCTAAAGTTCCCCATCAGGTCCGCTCAGCGGACCAGATGCGGAACATGAGAAGGGGCGGGTCTATACATGTATTACCAAAGTGAGAGAAGTTCCCCATCAGGTCCGCCCCCTCGGTATGTCGGACCCGCCTACGTCATTGGCTTGAGCGGGGAACTTCCTTCACTGTGTAATTTAAATTTACACAGTGAAGGAAGTTTCCCGCTCAGGCCAATGACATAGGCGGGGTCCGACATACCGAGGGGGCGGACCTGATGGGGAACTTCCTTCACTGCGTAATACATGTATAGAGTCTATAGACCCCTTCACTGCTATAGACTCTATACATGTATTACGCAGTGAAGGAAGTTCCCCATCAGGTCCGCCCCCTCGGTATGTCAGACCCCACCCACGTCATTGGCCTGAGCGGGGAACTTCCTTCACTGTGTAAATTTAAATTACACAGTGAAGGAAGTTTCCCGCTCAAGCCAATGACGTAGGCGGGTCCGACATACCGAGGGGGCGGACCTGATGGGGAACTTCTCTCACTTTGGTAATACATGTATAGACCCGCCCCTTCTCATGTTCCGCTTCTGGTCCGCTGAGCGGACCTGATGGGGAACTTTAGAAGGGGCTGGTCTATACATTTAAAACACTGAGGAGGAAGTTCCCCATCAGGTCCGCTCAGGAAAAACCAATGACGGACAGCGCTGGACATCGGATCGCCGCGGGACACTGGATTTCATCGCTGGAATGTTTTTTTTTAATAAAGGACTTTTTCAAGGTGTTTGTGTGGTTTTTTTTTACATTTTTTTACGCTTTCTTCGTGAAATGGTAGGGGTGCAATGTACCCCTTACCAATTCACATAGGGGGGGCCGGGATCTGGGGGTCCCCTTTGTTAAAGGGGTCTTCCAGATTCCGATAAGCCCCCCGCCCGCAGACCCTCACAACCACCGGGCAAGGGTTGTGGGGATGAGGCCCTTGTCCCCATCAACATGGGGACATCCTCCCCATGTTGAGGGCATGTGGCCTGGTACGGTTCAGGAGGGAGGGGGGGCCGCTCTCTTGTCCCCCCCTCTTCCCCTGTGGCCGGCCAGGCTACGTGCTCGGATAAGGGTCTGGTACATTTTTTTTTAAATTTGGGGTGGAGTTCCCCTTAAAATCCATGCCAGATCTCAAGGGCCTGGTATGGATATTTAGGGGGAACCCCACGCCATTTTTTTTTAAATTTGCGGCGAGGTTCCCCTTAATATCCATTCCAGACCTAAAGGGCCTGGTAATTGAATTTGGGGGAACCCCCACGCTTTTTTTTTTTTTTTAACAATGACTTTTCTATGTATTGATAAAAGCCGACAATTCATTAATAGCCGCGATTGAGTTTTAAATGACTTTTTTTCCTTCAAAAATGACACTTTGTGCAGGGACAGTTCTAAGCACGGGAAACATGCACCACTTTACATGCATATCATACACACCCCCAGGTACGAAATTTAAAGGAATATTTCACTTTTATTTTTTCATTTTAAGCATTATTAAAATCACTGCTCCCGTAAAAACGTCTATTTTTTAAACCTTTTTTTGCATTGATACATGTCCCCTGGGGCAGGACCCAGGTCCCCAAACACTTTTTAGGACAATAACTTGCATATTAGCCTTTATAATTAGCACTTTAGATTTCGAACGTTCGAGTCCATTGTATTTAATAGGGTTCTAAAGTTTGCGCAAACATTCTGTCTGTTCGCAGGTTCTGGTGCGAGTGTTCGGCTCATCCCTGGACACCACCACTCGCTTTTCTCCGTTTCAGGGCTGGTTTTGCTCACTTTTATTTAAAAGAAAGTTCAAAACATACACAGTATATTCCCTCGCAGGGGTATTCAGCATCTCAGTCCTGCTACCAAAATAAACAATATTCAGCCTTCCTGGCTTATAAATGCAGCTCTCCGGCTCAGGCCTTACGCTTTAGGGCCTTGGTCTATTTTCCACAGACTGGACACTCAGCACCTCCGTGCGTACAGCAAGTAGCCTCGTGCTACACTGGCTCCCACCTCTCTCCTAGGTGAAGCCCTACTGACTCCCATGCCCAGACCTCCTGTCTGCAGGGTGGAGTCGTCTCCAACTGGGAGCTTAGAGCCTTGGTCTGGTCATTACTTACAGCGGAGGTCCAGCTTTAAAAAATTTTTTTTTAAAGTCAACAGCTACAAACACTGTAGCTGCTGACTTTTAATAAGCACACTTATCTGTCAGGGTTGCCCGCGATGTCGGGCGCCCGAAGCCGATCCGTCAATCGTGCCAGGTCCCGGCGCCGCCATCCTCACTAAGGGGAACAGGCAGTGGAGCCTTGCGGCTTCACTGCTCGTTTCCTACTGTGCATGCGCGAGTCGCGCAGCGTTTTGTGAATGGGCAGCTGACTTCTGGGAGACACACAGTTCTCAGAAGTCAGCGCGCCCTGTTCTGTCTCAACTACAAAGCGATAAAGTTCATCTCCAGGTTTAAGTAGGCCTTACTCAAGCTGGTTTGATATTCATCCCTTGCATCGATACAGGCAGTTTAACTCAATGAATAAACTCACAGTTAGGACGACAGACGATGAATCCTTTTGAATGTTCCGTTTAATGATGGATATTCATAGGTAGAAAAACGTTGCAGTTGTAAGCCACATGTAAGATGTTTAGCATGGAAGATATACAGGAGTAATGACCAGAATCAGGAAGTGGAGGAGATATATAAAGAACTACGGTGAGAGAGAGAGTTCAGCTAGAAAGAAGGGGACAGATCTTAAAGACACAGAGCAAGAATAATCACATAGTGTAACACAGCACTCCCCGTCTGAAATCTTTAGATTTCATAACCTCAAACTAAAATATATGTTTTCAAAAAGTCCAATGCTGACGAATGTCCTGGAACCTGTAATGAAAAACATGCAACAAGCAAATAATAAACGTAAGTTCAACAGGATGAAGAACATAAAGTCACAGTATGATGTCTTCAAAGAATTCCAAAGTTCTGAGTAGAACCTGTAGATGGCAGCAATGTACTCCCCGCCGTGCCAACAGCATGGCTAGTCCTTGCACAAGTCACTCACCTGGCAAAAGGAGTACTAACTCTGTAATTGGTCGACTAAAGGTTCGTGTCGATCCTCCCTTGGTTACCTTGACTTCTACCTTCCGGACTTTGTTATCGTCGCTGGGCATAACTTTAGTAATAAGACCCATAGGCCACTCATGCCGACAAACTTCCTTGTCTTTTAGAAGGATGAGGTCTCCAACCTTAAGATTCGGCTTAGATGCTTGCCATTTGTTACGACCTTGAAGGTGGTGAAGATACTTTTTCTTCCAGCGATGCCAGAACACATTGGCTAGATGCTGCACCTGCTTCCATTGATGCTTGTAACGGTGTGACCGCAGCTTCTGTTTTGTACTTACAGAAGTGTGTAGTGAGATGTTCACAGTTCTTATTTCCTTCTTCACGGTTTACTAGCCCATAGGTGGTGTCAATAGGGAGTAAGTAAGAGTCCTCACGCAGAAACCTTGGAGGTGACAGCCATAAGCTGTCCTGAAGAGCGGCAGGTGACACGGCTCTGGTCCCACAGTCAGCTGGGTTGAGTTCAGTGGGAACGTGATGCCATTGACTTGGTAGAGAAAATCTCTTGATACGTTCAACCCTGTTGCTGACGTACACATAAAATTGTTTTGTTTGGTTGTTTATGTAACCAAGTACTACCTTAATGTCTGTATAGAAGGTGAAAGAATCAATTCTAGTGTCCATTTCACTTCGTATGACCTCGACAATTTCTACTGCTAGCACGGCTGCACAAAGTTCAAGTCTTGGTATGGTATGTGCAGGCTTGGGTGTGAGTTTTGCCTTGCCTAGGACAAAACTACAGTGTGATTCTCCATTCAGTTCAGAGGTCTTCAAATAGGCTACGGCAGCAATATCTTCAACTGATGCATCAGAGAAAATATGAATCTCTCTCCGGTTAGCAGTTGAAGTGGATCCTGGAACATAGCAACGGGGAATCTGAAGTTTTTCTAGTGACTTCAAAGAATATCTCCACCTTTCCCACTTGTGTTGATTCTCACTAGGCAAGGGAGTATCCCAGTCTATGTTCTCAGTAGACAACTGTCTTAGTAAAATCTTACCTTGAATGGTAACTGGAGCAAGGAAACCCAGTGGGTCATAGATGCTATTCACCACGGACAGGACTCCTCTCTTAGTGAAGGGTTTGTCACAAGTAGTGATGAGCCGAACACCCCCGGGTTCGGTTCGCACCAGAACCCGCGAACGGACCGAAAGTTCGAACGAACATTAGAACCCTATTAAATACAATGGATGCGAACGTTCGAATTCTAAAGTGCTAATTATAACAACTATTATGCATGTTATTGTCCTAAAAAGGGTTTGGGAACCCGGGTTCTGCACCAGGGGACATGTATCAATGCAAAAAGAAGTTTTAAAAACGGTCGTTTTTCGGGAGCAGTCATTTTAATGATGCATAAAGTGAAAAAAAAAAAGTCAAATATTCCTTTAAATATCGTACCTGGGGGGTGTCTAAAGTATGCCTGTGAAGTGCCACGTGTTTCCCGTGTTTAGAACTGTCCCTGCACAAAATGACACTTCTAAAGGAAAAAAAAGCCATTTAAAACTGCTTGCGGCTTTAATGTAATGTCTGGTCCCGGTAATATGGATGAAATTCTTTAAGAAAAATGGCATAGCTACCCCATGACCCCCCCCTACCCCAGCCCATTACCAGCCCCTTTGGGTCTTGTATGGATATTAAGGGGAACCCCGCACATAAAATAAAAAAGGCCCTATATACTCTGAACAGCCCTATACAGGCGGTGCATACAAGACAGGGACTGTAGGTTTGTTCTTATGTAGAGTCTGTTTGTAATTTTGAACAGGTACATTGTTGAAGTGTAGCTCCAGACCAAAAATCTATTTTTAAACTTTTTGGAAAACATAGGTAAGGGTTATCACCCCTGTAACATTTGTTTTGCTGTCTGTGCCCCTGTTCAGAACATTTCACCTCACTTTCCGTCCCAATGACAACTGTTTTTGAAATGTGGTGTTTTTCTTGAAACAAGGATTGCTGATAAAGCATCAGTACAGAGGAGACACCTTTCTCCCATATTTATTCTTACAGGAGAGAATTTTCCTTCCTAGTGGTAGATTTCCTCTCACTTCCTGTTGTCTTCTTGCGTTTGCAAGTAGGAGTCGTTTGTAAGTTGGATGTTTGAAAGTAGGGACCTGCCGTATATACTCTGCAGAAATAGGCCCCTTAGTTGTTGGTGTTGGCACAACACTGTAAGCACTCACAGTTACTCTTGGTTGGTGCTGGAACGCCCTGCTGTCAACTATTATATCAGGAATTTTAATTACATATAATTGTTGAACAGTGGTAGTAAAAATTGGGCCTTTGATGGTGGTGCTGGTGCCACAACACTGTAAGCCCTGACAGTTACTCTTGGTGGGTGCAGCAATGGGCCCTGCTGTGAATTATTAGATCAAGAATTGTAATTACATGCCCCTGTTGAACAGGGGCTGAAAAATTGGGCCTTAGGCACTGGTGGCACAACACTGCAACCCCTCACAGATACTGTACTTGGAGCACAGCAATGAGCCCTGTTGCAAAGTATTGCTTCAAAAATTGTAATGACACGCCCCTGTTAAACAGGGGCTGAAAAATTGGGCCTTAGGCACTGGTGGCACAACACTGCAACTCCTCACAGATACTGTACTTGGAGCACACCAATGAGCCCTGTTGCAAAGTATTGCTTCAAAAATTGTAATGACACGCCCCTGTTAAACAGGGGCTGAAAAATTGGGCCTTAGGCACTGGTGGCACAACACTGCAACTCCTCACAGATACTGTACTTGGAGCACAGCAATGAGCCCTGTTGCAAAGTATTGCTTCAAAAATTGTAATTACACGCCCCTGTTAAACAGGGGCTGAAAAATTGGGCGTTAGGCACTGGTGGCGGCACCCATAAACAAAAATGATCTTACAAGCTATCATCATCAATCGTATCATTGAGGACTCGGAGGAGGAGGATAGCCAGTCAACATAACAGCACAGGCACTCAGCATCAGCATCAGTCTTGAAGGGATGTGACATGTTAAAATCAATTAGTCTGTTATATCAGCATCAGGTGTGTGGTAGCTGGTGGTGATCCAAGACTGGTTCATCTTGATGAAAGTCAGTCGATCAACCGAGTCGGTGGACAGGCGCACCCTGTGATCCGTGACAAATCCTCCAGCAGCACTGAATGTGCGTTCCGAAAGAACGCTGGATGCAGGACAGGCCAGTAGCTCAATTGCATACTGTGCAAGCTCTGGCCAGTGATCCATCCTCAAGACCCAGTAAGCCAGAGGATTTTCGGTGGGGAAGGTGTCCAAGTCTGACCTTGCCCCTAGATATTCCTGCACCATGTTTATCAGACGCTGGCGATGGTTGCTGGAACCGATCATACTTTGGGGCTGCGGACTAAAGAATTGTCTGAACGCATCGGTCAGACGGCCACCTTCCCCACCGCTCCTTCTTTGACTGGCCGAAGCCTCAGCAACTCGTTGTCCAGGACCAGGAGTTTGCAACCTCCCAGTCTCTGGGAACGCGTTGCACAGACCTTTCTGCAAGGCCTCCCGGAGTTGTCTCATCCTCTGCTCCCTCTGCGACGGTAACATAAGGTCCGCAACCTTACCCTTGTACCGTGGATCAAGGAGAGTGGCCAGCCAGTAATGGTCCCTCTCCTTGATCCGAAGAATACGAGGATCCTTCCGCAGACTTTGCAGGATCAGGGAGGCCATGCAGCGTAGGTTTGCTGAGGCATTCGCTCCGGAGTCCTCTGGGTCACTAAGGACGACATGATCCGCAGCCACCTCCTCCCAGCCACGTACAAGTCCACTGGTTTCTTGGGACTGTAAATCATCCCTAAAAGACTGCTGCTGATGATGCTGAGTGCCAGCCTCCACCTCCATGCTGACACAATCCTCCTCCTCCTCCTCCTCCTCCTCCTCCTCCTCCTCTTCCTGTGCGATGGGTGGGACAGAAGGAACACTGTCTGGGTAAAGGGGGCCTTGAGAGGCAAGGAAGTCCTCCTCTTCCTGCCTCTGTTCTGCCTCAAGTGCCCTGTCCATTATTCCACGCAGCGTGTGCTCCAACAGGTGGACAAGAGGTACAGTGTCACTGATGCATGCACTGTCACTGCTCACCATCCTCGTGGCCTCCTCAAATGGTGCCAGGACAGTGCATGCATCCCTGATCATGCCCCACTGGCGTGGAGAAAAAAAACCAAGCTCCCCTGACCCTGTCCTGGTGCCGTAGTCGCACAGGTACTCATTGATGGCCCTCTGCTGCGTGTGCAGCCGCTGCAGCATGGCCAACGTTGAGTTCCACCTGGTGGGCATGTCACATATAAGGCGGTTCTTGGGCAGGTTCAACTCCTTTTGCAGCTCAGCCAGGCGAGCACTGGCATTATAAGATCTGCGGAAATGCACACAGACTTTCCTGGCCTGCCTCAGGACATCCTGTAAGCCCGGGTACCTGCCCAAGAAGCGCTGCACCACCAGGTTAAGGACGTGAGCCACACAGGGCACATGGGTCAGTTGTCCCTGTCGGAGGGCGGAGAGGAGGTTGGTGCCATTGTCGCAAACCACCATTCCTGGCTTAAGCTGGCGTGGCGTCAACCACCTCTCGGCCTGGCCCTGCAGAGCAGACAGGACCTCTGCCCCAGTGTGGCTTCTGTCCCCCAAACACACCAGCGCAAGCACGGCATGGCATCTTTTTGCCTGCGTACTTGCGTAGCCCCGTGAACGGCTACGGAGCACCGCTGGTTCATAGGACAAACCACAGGAAGAGGCCATGGAGGAAGAAGAAGAGGAGGGGGTGGAGGAGAGAGGTGTGTCACAACCAGTAGTAGCATTTTGGAGGCGTGGCGGTGGGACAACCTCCAACACTACTGCACCTTGTCCTGAATCCTTCCCAGCTGCCAAAAGAGTGACCCAATGGGCCGTGAAAGAAAGGTAACGTCCCTGTCCATGCCTGCTGGACCATGAGTCAGCGGTAATATGCACCTTACCGCTGACCGCCCTGTCCAGCGAGGCCAAGACATTGCCTTCCACATGCCGGTAGAGAGCCGGAATAGCCTTCCGTGAGAAAAAGTGGCGTTTGGGAACCTGCCACTGAGGAACTGCACATTGCACAAACTCACGGAAGGGGGCCGAGTCTACCAACTGAAAAGGCAGCAGTTGAAGCGCTAGCAATTTAGCCAAGCTAGCATTCAACCGCTGGGCATGTGGATGGCTGGGAGTGAACTTCTTTCGACGGTCCAGCAGCTGGGGCAGGGAAATTTGCCTGCTAGAATCGGACGTCGGTGTACTGCTAGCAGAGTGGGCGCAAGTACTTGGCTGTGACACACCTAATTCTACACCTTCATTCCTCTCAGTGCATGTTTCAGAGAGGACTGAAGTTATAGTGGGGTTGGAGATCCCAGCTGATGCGGTGCAAGGAGAGGTCCGCTTTGTTCTTTGGTGTGGGTCTTTGAGGTAGGCTTGCCAACGAGCTGCATGGCAGGTCAACATATGTCTGGTCAGGCATGTGGTACCCAAGCGGCTGATGTTTTGGCCACGCGATATACGCTTGAGACATATGTTGCAAACAGCAGCTGTGCGATCTGATGCACTAGCCTCAAAAAAGGCCCACACCAAAGAACTTTTTGAATGACGGGCAGAGGCAGCGCCCTGCACAGGCGGAGCTCTGCGGTGTGATTCCGTCGGTGTACTGCCCTTACGCTGGCCACCAAAGGGCATCCTGCCTCGTTGGAGATGTGCCTCCTCCTCATCCTCCTCCTCCTCCTCTCTCCTATTAGGCACCCACGTGGAGTCAGTGACCTCATCATCCCCTCCCTCCTCATCACTGGAGCCAATCTGGCAGTATGCTGCAGCTGCTGGAACATGACTGCCAGATTGGTGTCCTTCTTGAGCATCCCCTCTGTCTGCTCTCACGCTACTGCCTTCCTCTAGCTGGGTTTCATCATCAGACCCTTCGAAACGCTGGGCATCCTCCTGGAGCATGTACCCAACACTGTGCTGAAACAGTTCGGGGGACTCCTCAGGAGGAGGACATGGTGGGTCTAGGGAAGGAGTGACTGATGATTTGTCTGACATTGATACCAGGGAAGACGACGCTTTGGCAGCTGCTTTTCCAGTACCCTGAGCCTGGGTGAGAGAGGATGAGGAGGAGGAGGAGGGCTTGGTCATCCACTCTACCAAGTCTTCGGCATGATGTGGCTCAACATGTCCAGCTGCCGAAAAGAAGGACAAGCGTGTCCCATGGCCATGTGCTGATGACAATGCACCGCGTCCACGACCAGCACTGTTGCCCCCAGACACAGAGCCTGCTTGCCCTCTTTTATTGCCTCCTGACTGTCTGCCTCTCCTTGTTTGCCTTCCAGACATTCTAATAGATGGCCTGCAGGGAGATGGGAAAAAAGCAATAAGGGCTACCTTCAGGTGTCCTTCTCTGTCCCTTGAAACAAGGACTTGCAGAGTGAAATAAACTGACACTCTCCCTACCTACAGTTTTCTGTCCCTAGAATAAATGTTTTTTTTAATCACAATATAGCACAAGGACAATTCACTCACTGTCCTTACAGGTCCCTGGAAACAAGGACTTGCAGAGTGAAATAAACTGACACTCTCCCTACCTACAGTTTTCTGTCCCTAGAATAAATGTTTTTTTTAAGCACAATATAGCACAAGGACAATTCACTCACTGTCCTTACAGGTCCCTGGAAACAAGGACTTGCAGAGTGAAAGAAAAAAAACACTCTCCCTACCTACAGTTTTCTGTCCCTAGAAAAAATGTTTTTTTTAATCACAATATAACACAAGGACAATTCACTCACTGTCCTTCCAGGTCCCTGGAAACAAGGACTTGCAGAGTGAAATAAACTGACACTCTCCCTACCTACAGTTTTCTGTCCCTAGAATAAATGTTTTTTTTAATCACAATATAGCACAAGGACAATTCAGTCACTGTCCTTCCAGGTCCCTGGAAACAAGGACTTGCAGAGTGAAATAAACTGACACTCTCCCTACCTACAGTTTTCTGTCCCTAGAATAAATGTTTTTTTTAATCACAATATAGCACAAGGACAATTCACTCACTGTCCTTACAGGTCCCTGGAAACAAGGACTTGCAGAGTGAAATAAACTGACACTCTCCCTACCTACAGTTTTCTGTCCCTAGAATAAATGTTTTTTTTAAGCACAATATAGCACAAGGAGAATTCACTCACTGTCCTTCCAGGTCCCTGGAAACAAGGACTTGCAGAGTGAAAGAAAAAAAACACTCTCCCTACCTACAGTTTTCTGTCCCTAGAAAAAATGTTTTTTTTAATCACAATATAGCACAAGGACAATTCACTCACTGTCCTTCCAGGTCCCTGGAAACAAGGACTTGCAGAGTGAAATAAACTGACACTCTCCCTACCTACAGTTTTCTGTCCCTAGAATAAATGTTTTTTTTAAGCACAATATAGCACAAGGACAATTCACTCACTGTCCTTACAGGTCCCTGGAAACAAGGACTTGCAGAGTGAAAGAAAAAAAACACTCTCCCTACCTACAGTTTTCTGTCCCTAGAAAAAATGTTTTTTTTAATCACAATATAGCACAAGGACAATTCACTCACTGTCCTTACAGGTCCCTGGAAACAAGGACTTGCAGAGTGAAAGAAAAAAAACACTCTCCCTACCTACAGTTTTCTGTCCCTAGAAAAAATGTTTTTTTTAATCACAATATAACACAAGGACAATTCACTCACTGTCCTTCCAGGTCCCTGGAAACAAGGACTTGCAGAGTGAAATAAACTGACACTCTCCCTACCTACAGTTTTCTGTCCCTAGAATAAATGTTTTTTTTAATCACAATATAGCACAAGGACAATTCACTCACTGTCCTTACAGGTCCCTGGAAACAAGGACTTGCAGAGTGAAATAAACTGACACTCTCCCTACCTACAGTTTTCTGTCCCTAGAATAAATGTTTTTTTTAAGCACAATATAGCACAAGGGCAATTCACTCACTGTCCTTACAGGTCCCTGGAAACAAGGACTTGCAGAGTGAAAGAAAAAAAACACTCTCCCTACCTACAGTTTTCTGTCCCTAGAAAAAATGTTTTTTTTAATCACAATATAACACAAGGACAATTCACTCACTGTCCTTCCAGGTCCCTGGAAACAAGGACTTGCAGAGTGAAATAAACTGACACTCTCCCTACCTACAGTTTTCTGTCCCTAGAATAAATGTTTTTTTTAATCACAATATAGCACAAGGACAATTCAGTCACTGTCCTTCCAGGTCCCTGGAAACAAGGACTTGCAGAGTGAAATAAACTGACACTCTCCCTACCTACAGTTTTCTGTCCCTAGAATAAATGTTTTTTTTAATCACAATATAGCACAAGGACAATTCACTCACTGTCCTTACAGGTCCCTGGAAACAAGGACTTGCAGAGTGAAATAAACTGACACTCTCCCTACCTACAGTTTTCTGTCCCTAGAATAAATGTTTTTTTTAAGCACAATATAGCACAAGGAGAATTCACTCACTGTCCTTCCAGGTCCCTGGAAACAAGGACTTGCAGAGTGAAAGAAAAAAAACACTCTCCCTACCTACAGTTTTCTGTCCCTAGAAAAAATGTTTTTTTTAATCACAATATAGCACAAGGACAATTCACTCACTGTCCTTCCAGGTCCCTGGAAACAAGGACTTGCAGAGTGAAATAAACTGACACTCTCCCTACCTACAGTTTTCTGTCCCTAGAATAAGTGTTTTTTTTAAGCACAATATAGCACAAGGACAATTCACTCACTGTCCTTACAGGTCCCTGGAAACAAGGACTTGCAGAGTGAAAGAAAAAAAACACTCTCCCTACCTACAGTTTTCTGTCCCTAGAAAAAATGTTTTTTTTAATCACAATATAGCACAAGGACAATTCACTCACTGTCCTTACAGGTCCCTGGAAACAAGGACTTGCAGAGTGAAAGAAAAAAAACACTCTCCCTACCTACAGTTTTCTGTCCCTAGAAAAAATGTTTTTTTTAATCACAATATAACACAAGGACAATTCACTCACTGTCCTTCCAGGTCCCTGGAAACAAGGACTTGCAGAGTGAAATAAACTGACACTCTCCCTACCTACAGTTTTCTGTCCCTAGAATAAATGTTTTTTTAATCACAATATAGCACAAGGACAATTCAGTCACTGTCCTTCCAGGTCCCTGGAAACAAGGACTTGCAGAGTGAAATAAACTGACACTCTCCCTACCTACAGTTTTCTGTCCCTAGAATAAATGTTTTTTTTAAGCACAATATAGCACAAGGACAATTCACTCACTGTCCTTACAGGTCCCTGGAAACAAGGACTTGCAGAGTGAAAGAAAAAAAACACTCTCCCTACCTACAGTTTTCTGTCCCTAGAAAAAATGTTTTTTTTAATCACAATATAACACAAGGACAATTCACTCACTGTCCTTCCAGGTCCCTGGAAACAAGGACTTGCAGAGTGAAATAAACTGACACTCTCCCTACCTACAGTTTTCTGTCCCTAGAATAAATGTTTTTTTTAATCACAATATAGCACAAGGACAATTCAGTCACTGTCCTTCCAGGTCCCTGGAAACAAGGACTTGCAGAGTGAAATAAACTGACACTCTCCCTACCTACAGTTTTCTGTCCCTAGAATAAATGTTTTTTTTAAGCACAATATAGCACAAGGACAATTCACTCACTGTCCTTACAGGTCCCTGGAAACAAGGACTTGCAGAGTGAAAGAAAAAAAACACTCTCCCTACCTACAGTTTTCTGTCCCTAGAAAAAATGTTTTTTTTAATCACAATATAACACAAGGACAATTCACTCACTGTCCTTCCAGGTCCCTGGAAACAAGGACTTGCAGAGTGAAATAAACTGACACTCTCCCTACCTACAGTTTTCTGTCCCTAGAATAAATGTTTTTTTTAATCACAATATAGCACAAGGACAATTCAGTCACTGTCCTTCCAGGTCCCTGGAAAAAAGGACTTGCAGAGTGAAATAAACTGACACTCTCCCTACCTACAGTTTTCTGTCCCTAGAATAAATGTTTTTTTTAAGCACAATATAGCACAAGGACAATTCACTCACTGTCCTTACAGGTCCCTGGAAACAAGGACTTGCAGAGTGAAATAAACTGACACTCTCCCTACCTACAGTTTTCTGTCCCTAGAATAAATGTTTTTTTTAATCACAATATAGCACAAGGACAATTCACTCACTGTCCTTACAGGTCCCTGGAAACAAGGACTTGCAGAGTGAAATAAACTGACACTCTCCCTACCTACAGTTTTCTGTCCCTAGAATAAATGTTTTTTTTAAGCACAATATAGCACAAGGAGAATTCACTCACTGTCCTTCCAGGTCCCTGGAAACAAGGACTTGCAGAGTGAAAGAAAAAAAACACTCTCCCTACCTACAGTTTTCTGTCCCTAGAAAAAATGTTTTTTTTAATCACAATATAGCACAAGGACAATTCACTCACTGTCCTTCCAGGTCCCTGGAAACAAGGACTTGCAGAGTGAAATAAACTGACACTCTCCCTACCTACAGTTTTCTGTCCCTAGAATAAATGTTTTTTTTAAGCACAATATAGCACAAGGACAATTCACTCACTGTCCTTACAGGTCCCTGGAAACAAGGACTTGCAGAGTGAAAGAAAAAAAACACTCTCCCTACCTACAGTTTTCTGTCCCTAGAAAAAATGTTTTTTTTAATCACAATATAGCACAAGGACAATTCACTCACTGTCCTTACAGGTCCCTGGAAACAAGGACTTGCAGAGTGAAAGAAAAAAAACACTCTCCCTACCTACAGTTTTCTGTCCCTAGAAAAAATGTTTTTTTTAATCACAATATAACACAAGGACAATTCACTCACTGTCCTTCCAGGTCCCTGGAAACAAGGACTTGCAGAGTGAAATAAACTGACACTCTCCCTACCTACAGTTTTCTGTCCCTAGAATAAATGTTTTTTTTAATCACAATATAGCACAAGGACAATTCAGTCACTGTCCTTCCAGGTCCCTGGAAACAAGGACTTGCAGAGTGAAATAAACTGACACTCTCCCTACCTACAGTTTTCTGTCCCTAGAATAAATGTTTTTTTTAAGCACAATATAGCACAAGGACAATTCACTCACTGTCCTTCCAGGTCCCTGGAAACAAGGACTTGCAGAGTGAAAGAAAAAAAACACTCTCCCTACCTACAGTTTTCTGTCCCTAGAAAAAATGTTTTTTTTAATCACAATATAACACAAGGACAATTCACTCACTGTCCTTCCAGGTCCCTGGAAACAAGGACTTGCAGAGTGAAATAAACTGACACTCTCCCTACCTACAGTTTTCTGTCCCTAGAATAAATGTTTTTTTTAATCACAATATAGCACAAGGACAATTCAGTCACTGTCCTTCCAGGTCCCTGGAAACAAGGACTTGCAGAGTGAAATAAACTGACACTCTCCCTACCTACAGTTTTCTGTCCCTAGAATAAATGTTTTTTTTAAGCACAATATAGCACAAGGACAATTCACTCACTGTCCTTACAGGTCCCTGGAAACAAGGACTTGCAGAG
Organism: Rana muscosa; assembly: GCA_029206835.1. Classification (NCBI taxonomy): domain Eukaryota; kingdom Metazoa; phylum Chordata; class Amphibia; order Anura; family Ranidae; genus Rana; species Rana muscosa. The sequence continues at coordinate 857,929,543 of CM055117.1, forward strand.
TGAAAGAAAAAAAACACTCTCCCTACCTACAGTTTTCTGTCCCTAGAAAAAATGTTTTTTTTAATCACAATATAACACAAGGACAATTCACTCACTGTCCTTCCAGGTCCCTGGAAACAAGGACTTGCAGAGTGAAATAAACTGACACTCTCCCTACCTACAGTTTTCTGTCCCTAGAATAAATGTTTTTTTTAATCACAATATAGCACAAGGACAATTCAGTCACTGTCCTTCCAGGTCCCTGGAAACAAGGACTTGCAGAGTGAAATAAACTGACACTCTCCCTACCTACAGTTTTCTGTCCCTAGAATAAATGTTTTTTTTAAGCACAATATAGCACAAGGACAATTCACTCACTGTCCTTACAGGTCCCTGGAAACAAGGACTTGCAGAGTGAAAGAAAAAAAACACTCTCCCTACCTACAGTTTTCTGTCCCTAGAAAAAATGTTTTTTTTAATCACAATATAACACAAGGACAATTTACTCACTGTCCTTCCAGGTCCCTGGAAACAAGGACTTGCAGAGTGAAATAAACTGACACTCTCCCTACCTACAGTTTTCTGTCCCTAGAATAAATGTTTTTTTTAAGCACAATATAGCACAAGGACAATTCACTCACTGTCCTTACAGGTCCCTGGAAACAAGGACTTGCAGAGTGAAAGAAAAAAAACACTCTCCCTACCTACAGTTTTCTGTCCCTAGAAAAAATGTTTTTTTTAATCACAATATAGCACAAGGACAATTCACTCACTGTCCTTACAGGTCCCTGGAAACAAGGACTTGCAGAGTGAAATAAACTGACACTCTCCCTACCTACAGTTTTCTGTCCCTAGAATAAATGTTTTTTTTAATCACAATATAGCACAAGGACAATTCACTCACTGTCCTTACAGGTCCCTGGAAACAAGGACTTGCAGAGTGAAATAAACTGACACTCTCCCTACCTACAGTTTTCTGTCCCTAGAATAAATGTTTTTTTTAATCACAATATAGCACAAGGACAATTCACTCACTGTCCTTACAGGTCCCTGGAAACAAGGACTTGCAGAGTGAAAGAAACTGACACTGTCCCTACCTACAGTTTTCTGTCCCTAGAATAAATGTTTTTTTTAAGCACAATATAGCACAAGGAGAATTCACTCACTGTCCTTCCAGGTCCCTGGAAACAAGGACTTGCAGAGTGAAAGAAAAAAAACACTCTCCCTACCTACAGTTTTCTGTCCCTAGAAAAAATGTTTTTTTTAATCACAATATAACACAAGGACAATTCACTCACTGTCCTTCCAGGTCCCTGGAAACAAGGACTTGCAGAGTGAAATAAACTGACACTCTCCCTACCTACAGTTTTCTGTCCCTAGAATAAATGTTTTTTTTAATCACAATATAGCACAAGGACAATTCAGTCACTGTCCTTCCAGGTCCCTGGAAACAAGGACTTGCAGAGTGAAATAAACTGACACTCTCCCTACCTACAGTTTTCTGTCCCTAGAATAAATGTTTTTTTTAAGCACAATATAGCACAAGGACAATTCACTCACTGTCCTTACAGGTCCCTGGAAACAAGGACTTGCAGAGTGAAAGAAAAAAAACACTCTCCCTACCTACAGTTTTCTGTCCCTAGAAAAAATGTTTTTTTTAATCACAATATAACACAAGGACAATTCACTCACTGTCCTTCCAGGTCCCTGGAAACAAGGACTTGCAGAGTGAAATAAACTGACACTCTCCCTACCTACAGTTTTCTGTCCCTAGAATAAATGTTTTTTTTAATCACAATATAGCACAAGGACAATTCAGTCACTGTCCTTCCAGGTCCCTGGAAACAAGGACTTGCAGAGTGAAATAAACTGACACTCTCCCTACCTACAGTTTTCTGTCCCTAGAATAAATGTTTTTTTTAAGCACAATATAGCACAAGGACAATTCACTCACTGTCCTTACAGGTCCCTGGAAACAAGGACTTGCAGAGTGAAAGAAAAAAAACACTCTCCCTACCTACAGTTTTCTGTCCCTAGAAAAAATGTTTTTTTTAATCACAATATAACACAAGGACAATTCACTCACTGTCCTTCCAGGTCCCTGGAAACAAGGACTTGCAGAGTGAAATAAACTGACACTCTCCCTACCTACAGTTTTCTGTCCCTAGAATAAATGTTTTTTTTAAGCACAATATAGCACAAGGACAATTCACTCACTGTCCTTACAGGTCCCTGGAAACAAGGACTTGCAGAGTGAAAGAAAAAAAACACTCTCCCTACCTACAGTTTTCTGTCCCTAGAAAAAATGTTTTTTTTAATCACAATATAGCACAAGGACAATTCACTCACTGTCCTTACAGGTCCCTGGAAACAAGGACTTGCAGAGTGAAATAAACTGACACTCTCCCTACCTACAGTTTTCTGTCCCTAGAATAAATGTTTTTTTTAATCACAATATAGCACAAGGACAATTCACTCACTGTCCTTACAGGTCCCTGGAAACAAGGACTTGCAGAGTGAAATAAACTGACACTCTCCCTACCTACAGTTTTCTGTCCCTAGAATAAATGTTTTTTTTAATCACAATATAGCACAAGGACAATTCACTCACTGTCCTTACAGGTCCCTGGAAACAAGGACTTGCAGAGTGAAAGAAACTGACACTGTCCCTACCTACAGTTTTCTGTCCCTAGAATAAATGTTTTTTTTAAGCACAATATAGCACAAGGAGAATTCACTCACTGTCCTTCCAGGTCCCTGGAAACAAGGACTTGCAGAGTGAAATAAACTGACACTCTCCCTACCTACAGTTTTCTGTCCCTAGAATAAATGTTTTTTTTAAGCACAATATAGCACAAGGACAATTCACTCACTGTCCTTCCAGGTCCCTGGAAACAAGGACTTGCAGAGTGAAAGAAACTGACACTGTCCCTACCTACAGTTTTCTGTCCCTAGAATAAATGTTTTTTTTAAGCACACTATAGCACAAGCACAAAACACACTGACACTCTCCCTACCTATCCTTCTCTTTCCCTAAACTAAAGGAATCCAGGTTAAGCAAGAAAGAAATAACAGTCACTGTCCCTGCCTATGCTGCTCTATCCCTGCTCCGGAACACACTACACTAGGCCGCCGTGCTGGCGGCCTTTTATAGTGTGGGGCGTGTACTAAACACCCTCAGCAATAATTGGCCACAGGCATCCTGCCTGTGGCCAATCATTGCTCTCCTCGCTGCCGGCGCTGTGATTGGCCAAGCATGCGGGGTCACAGTGCATGCTTGGCCAATCACAGCGCCTGGATGACACTGCGATGGCGTAGTGCATTGTGGGCCGTTCGCGTCACTCGAATTTGGCGCGAACGGCCCAAATCGTTCGATCTTCGTCGAACGATCGAACAGCCGATGTTCGAGTCGAACGTATGTTCGACTCGAACACGAAGCTCATCCCTAGTCACAAGTTGACACTTGGAAGGTGAATTTGTCTTGCTTGATGTTCCACAACAAACCCAGACTTCGCTGTACAGGAGGCACATCTGTACCTAAGTCAAGGTTTTTTAGACTAGTGGCATAGTCCTCAGAGTGAAAGGCATTTATAAGTTCCTGGCTGTTGGATATAATCTTGTGCAGTCTAAGGTTTGCTACAGACAGCATCTCCTTTGTTCTGGTGAGAAGATCAATTGCTTCTTTAGCAGTTGGAAAGGACTTAAGTGCGTCGTCAACGAAGAAGTTTCTTTCAACAAATTGACGGGCATCAGATCCATATTCAACTTCTCCAGTCTGAGCTGTTCTCCTTAGCCCATAAGTTGCCACTGCTGGGGAAGGACTGTTACCGAAGACATGTACCTTCATGCGATAATCTATAACTTCCTTGTTGAGGTCATTGTCCTTGTGCCATAGAAACCTGAGGTAGTTTCTGTTGTCTTCTCTGACGATGAAGCAGTGAAACATCTGTTGAATGTCGGCCATTACTGCTACAGGCTCTTGTCTGAAACGAATCAAGACTCCTGTTAGACTGTTGTTCAAGTTGGGTCCCGTAAGGAGCATGTTGTTAAGAGAAACACCTTCGTGCTGAGCACTGGAATCAAAGACAACTCTGATTTGGTCTGGTTTGCGTAGGTGATACACGCCAAAGGATGGAAGGTACCAGCATTCTTCTCCCTCCTTTAGTGGGGGAGCAGGCTCTGCATGATCTCTGTCAAATAAATTTTGCATAAAGTCCACAAAGTGCTTTTGCATCTCTGGTTTCCTGCTTAAGTTTCGCTTTAAGGAGGAGAATCTACTGATGGCCTGCTGTAAGTTGTTGGGCAATCTCTCTCTTGGGAGACGAAAGGGTAGGGGTGCTACCCAGTTATTGGAGTCATCTTGAAAGAACTCATTGTCCATTACCTTGATTAGGGATGAGCTTCGTGTTCGAGTCGAACATACGTTCGACTCGAACATCGGCTGTTCGATCGTTCGACGAAGATCGAACGATTTGGGCCGTTCGCGCCAAATTCGAGTGACGCGAACGGCCCACAATGCACTACGCCATCGCAGTGTCATCCAGGCGCTGTGATTGGCCAAGCATGCACTGTGACCCCGCATGCTTGGCCAATCACAGCGCCGGCAGCGAGGAGAGCAATGATTGGCCACAGGCAGGATGCCTGTGGCCAATTATTGCTGAGGGTGTTTAGTACACGCCCCACACTATAAAAGGCCGCCAGCACGGCGGCCTAGTGTAGTGTGTTCCGGAGCAGGGATAGAGCAGCATAGGCAGGGACAGTGACTGTTATTTCTTTCTTGCTTAACCTGGATTCCTTTAGTTTAGGGAAAGAGAAGGATAGGTAGGGAGAGTGTCAGTGTGTTTTGTGCTTGTGCTATAGTGTGCTTAAAAAAAACATTTATTCTAGGGACAGAAAACTGTAGGTAGGGACAGTGTCAGTTTCTTTCACTCTGCAAGTCCTTGTTTCCAGGGACCTGGAAGGACAGTGAGTGAATTGTCCTTGTGCTATATTGTGCTTAAAAAAACATTTATTCTAGGGACAGAAAACTGTAGGTAGGGAGAGTGTTAGTTTCTTTCACTCTGCAAGTCCTTGTTTCCAGGGACCTGTAAGGACAGTGAGTGAATTGTCCTTGTGCTATATTGTGCTTAAAAAAAACATTTATTCTAGGGACAGAAAACTGTAGGTAGGGAGAGTGTCAGTTTATTTCACTCTGCAAGTCCTTGTTTCCAGGGACCTGGAAGGACAGTGAGTGAATTCTCCTTGTGCTATATTGTGCTTAAAAAAAACATTTATTCTAGGGACAGAAAACTGTAGGTAGGGACAGTGTCAGTTTCTTTCACTCTGCAAGTCCTTGTTTCCAGGGACCTGTAAGGACAGTGAGTGAATTGTCCTTGTGCTATATTGTGATTAAAAAAACATTTTTTCTAGGGACAGAAAACTGTAGGTAGGGAGAGTGTTTTTTTTCTTTCACTCTGCAAGTCCTTGTTTCCAGGGACCTGTAAGGACAGTGAGTGAATTGTCCTTGTGCTATATTGTGCTTAAAAAAAACATTTTTTCTAGGGACAGAAAACTGTAGGTAGGGAGAGTGTTTTTTTTCTTTCACTCTGCAAGTCCTTGTTTCCAGGGACCTGTAAGGACAGTGAGTGAATTGTCCTTGTGCTATATTGTGCTTAAAAAAAACATTTATTCTAGGGACAGAAAACTGTAGGTAGGGAGAGTGTCAGTTTATTTCACTCTGCAAGTCCTTGTTTCCAGGGACCTGGAAGGACAGTGACTGAATTGTCCTTGTGCTATATTGTGATTAAAAAAAACATTTATTCTAGGGACAGAAAACTGTAGGTAGGGAGAGTGTCAGTTTATTTCACTCTGCAAGTCCTTGTTTCCAGGGACCTGTAAGGACAGTGAGTGAATTGTCCTTGTGCTATATTGTGATTAAAAAAAACATTTTTTCTAGGGACAGAAAACTGTAGGTAGGGAGAGTGTTTTTTTTCTTTCACTCTGCAAGTCCTTGTTTCCAGGGACCTGTAAGGACAGTGAGTGAATTGTCCTTGTGCTATATTGTGCTTAAAAAAAACATTTATTCTAGGGACAGAAAACTGTAGGTAGGGAGAGTGTCAGTTTATTTCACTCTGCAAGTCCTTGTTTCCAGGGACCTGGAAGGACAGTGAGTGAATTGTCCTTGTGTTATATTGTGATTAAAAAAAACATTTTTTCTAGGGACAGAAAACTGTAGGTAGGGAGAGTGTTTTTTTTCTTTCACTCTGCAAGTCCTTGTTTCCAGGGACCTGTAAGGACAGTGAGTGAATTGTCCTTGTGCTATATTGTGATTAAAAAAACATTTTTTCTAGGGACAGAAAACTGTAGGTAGGGAGAGTGTTTTTTTTCTTTCACTCTGCAAGTCCTTGTTTCCAGGGACCTGTAAGGACAGTGAGTGAATTGTCCTTGTGCTATATTGTGCTTAAAAAAAACATTTATTCTAGGGACAGAAAACTGTAGGTAGGGAGAGTGTCAGTTTATTTCACTCTGCAAGTCCTTGTTTCCAGGGACCTGGAAGGACAGTGAGTGAATTGTCCTTGTGCTATATTGTGATTAAAAAAAACATTTTTTCTAGGGACAGAAAACTGTAGGTAGGGAGAGTGTTTTTTTTCTTTCACTCTGCAAGTCCTTGTTTCCAGGGACCTGGAAGGACAGTGAGTGAATTCTCCTTGTGCTATATTGTGCTTAAAAAAAACATTTATTCTAGGGACAGAAAACTGTAGGTAGGGAGAGTGTCAGTTTATTTCACTCTGCAAGTCCTTGTTTCCAGGGACCTGTAAGGACAGTGAGTGAATTGTCCTTGTGCTATATTGTGATTAAAAAAAACATTTTTTCTAGGGACAGAAAACTGTAGGTAGGGAGAGTGTTTTTTTTCTTTCACTCTGCAAGTCCTTGTTTCCAGGGACCTGTAAGGACAGTGAGTGAATTGTCCTTGTGCTATATTGTGCTTAAAAAAAACATTTATTCTAGGGACAGAAAACTGTAGGTAGGGAGAGTGTCAGTTTATTTCACTCTGCAAGTCCTTGTTTCCAGGGACCTGGAAGGACAGTGAGTGAATTGTCCTTGTGCTATATTGTGATTAAAAAAAACATTTTTTCTAGGGACAGAAAACTGTAGGTAGGGAGAGTGTTTTTTTTCTTTCACTCTGCAAGTCCTTGTTTCCAGGGACCTGTAAGGACAGTGAGTGAATTGTCCTTGTGCTATATTGTGATTAAAAAAAACATTTTTTCTAGGGACAGAAAACTGTAGGTAGGGAGAGTGTTTTTTTTCTTTCACTCTGCAAGTCCTTGTTTCCAGGGACCTGTAAGGACAGTGAGTGAATTGTCCTTGTGCTATATTGTGCTTAAAAAAAACATTTATTCTAGGGACAGAAAACTGTAGGTAGGGAGAGTGTCAGTTTATTTCACTCTGCAAGTCCTTGTTTCCAGGGACCTGGAAGGACAGTGAGTGAATTGTCCTTGTGTTATATTGTGATTAAAAAAAACATTTTTTCTAGGGACAGAAAACTGTAGGTAGGGAGAGTGTTTTTTTTCTTTCACTCTGCAAGTCCTTGTTTCCAGGGACCTGTAAGGACAGTGAGTGAATTGTCCTTGTGCTATATTGTGATTAAAAAAAACATTTTTTCTAGGGACAGAAAACTGTAGGTAGGGAGAGTGTTTTTTTTCTTTCACTCTGCAAGTCCTTGTTTCCAGGGACCTGTAAGGACAGTGAGTGAATTGTCCTTGTGCTATATTGTGCTTAAAAAAAACATTTATTCTAGGGACAGAAAACTGTAGGTAGGGAGAATGTTTTTTTTCTTTCACTCTGCAAGTCCTTGTTTCCAGGGACCTGGAAGGACAGTGAGTGAATTCTCCTTGTGCTATATTGTGCTTAAAAAAAACATTTATTCTAGGGACAGAAAACTGTAGGTAGGGAGAGTGTCAGTTTATTTCACTCTGCAAGTCCTTGTTTCCAGGGACCTGGAAGGACAGTGAGTGAATTCTCCTTGTGCTATATTGTGCTTAAAAAAAACATTTATTCTAGGGACAGAAAACTGTAGGTAGGGAGAGTGTCAGTTTATTTCACTCTGCAAGTCCTTGTTTCCAGGGACCTGTAAGGACAGTGAGTGAATTGTCCTTGTGCTATATTGTGATTAAAAAAAACATTTTTTCTAGGGACAGAAAACTGTAGGTAGGGAGAGTGTTTTTTTTCTTTCACTCTGCAAGTCCTTGTTTCCAGGGACCTGTAAGGACAGTGAGTGAATTGTCCTTGTGCTATATTGTGCTTAAAAAAAACATTTATTCTAGGGACAGAAAACTGTAGGTAGGGAGAGTGTCAATTTATTTCACTCTGCAAGTCCTTGTTTCCAGGGACCTGGAAGGACAGTGAGTGAATTGTCCTTGTGCTATATTGTGATTAAAAAAAACATTTTTTCTAGGGACAGAAAACTGTAGGTAGGGAGAGTGTTTTTTTTCTTTCACTCTGCAAGTCCTTGTTTCCAGGGACCTGTAAGGACAGTGAGTGAATTGTCCTTGTGCTATATTGTGCTTAAAAAAAACATTTATTCTAGGGACAGAAAACTGTAGGTAGGGAGAGTGTCAGTTTATTTCACTCTGCAAGTCCTTGTTTCCAGGGACCTGGAAGGACAGTGAGTGAATTGTCCTTGTGCTATATTGTGATTAAAAAAAACATTTTTTCTAGGGACAGAAAACTGTAGGTAGGGAGAGTGTTTTTTTTCTTTCACTCTGCAAGTCCTTGTTTCCAGGGACCTGGAAGGACAGTGAGTGAATTCTCCTTGTGCTATATTGTGCTTAAAAAAAACATTTATTCTAGGGACAGAAAACTGTAGGTAGGGAGAGTGTCAGTTTATTTCACTCTGCAAGTCCTTGTTTCCAGGGACCTGTAAGGACAGTGAGTGAATTGTCCTTGTGCTATATTGTGATTAAAAAAAACATTTTTTCTAGGGACAGAAAACTGTAGGTAGGGAGAGTGTTTTTTTTCTTTCACTCTGCAAGTCCTTGTTTCCAGGGACCTGTAAGGACAGTGAGTGAATTGTCCTTGTGCTATATTGTGCTTAAAAAAAACATTTATTCTAGGGACAGAAAACTGTAGGTAGGGAGAGTTTCAGTTTATTTCACTCTGCAAGTCCTTGTTTCCAGGGACCTGGAAGGACAGTGAGTGAATTGTCCTTGTGCTATATTGTGATTAAAAAAAACATTTTTTCTAGGGACAGAAAACTGTAGGTAGGGAGAGTGTTTTTTTTCTTTCACTCTGCAAGTCCTTGTTTCCAGGGACCTGTAAGGACAGTGAGTGAATTGTCCTTGTGCTATATTGTGATTAAAAAAAACATTTTTTCTAGGGACAGAAAACTGTAGGTAGGGAGAGTGTTTTTTTTCTTTCACTCTGCAAGTCCTTGTTTCCAGGGACCTGTAAGGACAGTGAGTGAATTGTCCTTGTGCTATATTGTGCTTAAAAAAAACATTTATTCTAGGGACAGAAAACTGTAGGTAGGGAGAGTGTCAGTTTATTTCACTCTGCAAGTCCTTGTTTCCAGGGACCTGGAAGGACAGTGAGTGAATTGTCCTTGTGTTATATTGTGATTAAAAAAAACATTTTTTCTAGGGACAGAAAACTGTAGGTAGGGAGAGTGTTTTTTTTCTTTCACTCTGCAAGTCCTTGTTTCCAGGGACCTGTAAGGACAGTGAGTGAATTGTCCTTGTGCTATATTGTGCTTAAAAAAAACATTTATTCTAGGGACAGAAAACTGTAGGTAGGGAGAGTGTCAGTTTATTTCACTCTGCAAGTCCTTGTTTCCAGGGACCTGGAAGGACAGTGAGTGAATTGTCCTTGTGCTATATTGTGATTAAAAAAAACATTTTTTCTAGGGACAGAAAACTGTAGGTAGGGAGAGTGTTTTTTTTCTTTCACTCTGCAAGTCCTTGTTTCCAGGGACCTGTAAGGACAGTGAGTGAATTGTCCTTGTGCTATATTGTGATTAAAAAAAACATTTTTTCTAGGGACAGAAAACTGTAGGTAGGGAGAGTGTTTTTTTTCTTTCACTCTGCAAGTCCTTGTTTCCAGGGACCTGTAAGGACAGTGAGTGAATTGTCCTTGTGCTATATTGTGCTTAAAAAAAACATTTATTCTAGGGACAGAAAACTGTAGGTAGGGAGAGTGTCAGTTTATTTCACTCTGCAAGTCCTTGTTTCCAGGGACCTGGAAGGACAGTGAGTGAATTGTCCTTGTGTTATATTGTGATTAAAAAAAACATTTTTTCTAGGGACAGAAAACTGTACGTAGGGAGAGTGTTTTTTTTCTTTCACTCTGCAAGTCCTTGTTTCCAGGGACCTGTAAGGACAGTGAGTGAATTGTCCTTGTGCTATATTGTGATTAAAAAAAACATTTTTTCTAGGGACAGAAAACTGTAGGTAGGGAGAGTGTTTTTTTTCTTTCACTCTGCAAGTCCTTGTTTCCAGGGACCTGTAAGGACAGTGAGTGAATTGTCCTTGTGCTATATTGTGCTTAAAAAAAACATTTATTCTAGGGACAGAAAACTGTAGGTAGGGAGAGTGTCAGTTTATTTCACTCTGCAAGTCCTTGTTTCCAGGGACCTGGAAGGACAGTGAGTGAATTGTCCTTGTGCTATATTGTGATTAAAAAAAACATTTTTTCTAGGGACAGAAAACTGTAGGTAGGGAGAGTGTTTTTTTTCTTTCACTCTGCAAGTCCTTGTTTCCAGGGACCTGGAAGGACAGTGAGTGAATTCTCCTTGTGCTATATTGTGCTTAAAAAAAACATTTATTCTAGGGACAGAAAACTGTAGGTAGGGAGAGTGTCAGTTTATTTCACTCTGCAAGTCCTTGTTTCCAGGGACCTGTAAGGACAGTGAGTGAATTGTCCTTGTGCTATATTGTGATTAAAAAAAACATTTTTTCTAGGGACAGAAAACTGTAGGTAGGGAGAGTGTTTTTTTTCTTTCACTCTGCAAGTCCTTGTTTCCAGGGACCTGTAAGGACAGTGAGTGAATTGTCCTTGTGCTATATTGTGCTTAAAAAAAACATTTATTCTAGGGACAGAAAACTGTAGGTAGGGAGAGTGTCAGTTTATTTCACTCTGCAAGTCCTTGTTTCCAGGGACCTGGAAGGACAGTGAGTGAATTGTCCTTGTGCTATATTGTGATTAAAAAAAACATTTTTTCTAGGGACAGAAAACTGTAGGTAGGGAGAGTGTTTTTTTTCTTTCACTCTGCAAGTCCTTGTTTCCAGGGACCTGTAAGGACAGTGAGTGAATTGTCCTTGTGCTATATTGTGATTAAAAAAAACATTTTTTCTAGGGACAGAAAACTGTAGGTAGGGAGAGTGTTTTTTTTCTTTCACTCTGCAAGTCCTTGTTTCCAGGGACCTGTAAGGACAGTGAGTGAATTGTCCTTGTGCTATATTGTGCTTAAAAAAAACATTTATTCTAGGGACAGAAAACTGTAGGTAGGGAGAGTGTCAGTTTATTTCACTCTGCAAGTCCTTGTTTCCAGGGACCTGGAAGGACAGTGAGTGAATTGTCCTTGTGCTATATTGTGATTAAAAAAAACATTTTTTCTAGGGACAGAAAACTGTAGGTAGGGAGAGTGTTTTTTTTCTTTCACTCTGCAAGTCCTTGTTTCCAGGGACCTGGAAGGACAGTGAGTGAATTCTCCTTGTGCTATATTGTGCTTAAAAAAAAACATTTATTCTAGGGACAGAAAACTGTAGGTAGGGAGAGTGTCAGTTTATTTCACTCTGCAAGTCCTTGTTTCCAGGGACCTGGAAGGACAGTGAGTGAATTGTCCTTGTGCTATATTGTGATTAAAAAAAACATTTTTTCTAGGGACAGAAAACTGTAGGTAGGGAGAGTGTTTTTTTTCTTTCACTCTGCAAGTCCTTGTTTCCAGGGACCTGTAAGGACAGTGAGTGAATTGTCCTTGTGCTATATTGTGATTAAAAAAAACATTTATTCTAGGGACAGAAAACTGTAGGTAGGGAGAGTGTCAGTTTATTTCACTCTGCAAGTCCTTGTTTCCAGGGACCTGGAAGGACAGTGAGTGAATTGTCCTTGTGCTATATTGTGATTAAAAAAAACATTTTTTCTAGGGACAGAAAACTGTAGGTAGGGAGAGTGTTTTTTTTCTTTCACTCTGCAAGTCCTTGTTTCCAGGGACCTGTAAGGACAGTGAGTGAATTGTCCTTGTGCTATATTGTGCTTAAAAAAAACATTTATTCTAGGGACAGAAAACTGTAGGTAGGGAGAGTGTCAGTTTATTTCACTCTGCAAGTCCTTGTTTCCAGGGACCTGGAAGGACAGTGAGTGAATTGTCCTTGTGCTATATTGTGATTAAAAAAAACATTTTTTCTAGGGACAGAAAACTGTAGGTAGGGAGAGTGTTTTTTTTCTTTCACTCTGCAAGTCCTTGTTTCCAGGGACCTGTAAGGACAGTGAGTGAATTGTCCTTGTGCTATATTGTGCTTAAAAAAAACATTTATTCTAGGGACAGAAAACTGTAGGTAGGGAGAGTGTCAGTTTATTTCACTCTGCAAGTCCTTGTTTCCAGGGACCTGGAAGGACAGTGAGTGAATTGTCCTTGTGCTATATTGTGATTAAAAAAAACATTTTTTCTAGGGACAGAAAACTGTAGGTAGGGAGAGTGTTTTTTTTCTTTCACTCTGCAAGTCCTTGTTTCCAGGGACCTGTAAGGACAGTGAGTGAATTGTCCTTGTGCTATATTGTGATTAAAAAAAACATTTTTTCTAGGGACAGAAAACTGTAGGTAGGGAGAGTGTTTTTTTTCTTTCACTCTGCAAGTCCTTGTTTCCAGGGACCTGTAAGGACAGTGAGTGAATTGTCCTTGTGCTATATTGTGCTTAAAAAAAACATTTATTCTAGGGACAGAAAACTGTAGGTAGGGAGAGTGTCAGTTTATTTCACTCTGCAAGTCCTTGTTTCCAGGGACCTGGAAGGACAGTGAGTGAATTGTCCTTGTGCTATATTGTGATTAAAAAAAACATTTTTTCTAGGGACAGAAAACTGTAGGTAGGGAGAGTGTTTTTTTTCTTTCACTCTGCAAGTCCTTGTTTCCAGGGACCTGGAAGGACAGTGAGTGAATTCTCCTTGTGCTATATTGTGCTTAAAAAAAAACATTTATTCTAGGGACAGAAAACTGTAGGTAGGGAGAGTGTCAGTTTATTTCACTCTGCAAGTCCTTGTTTCCAGGGACCTGGAAGGACAGTGAGTGAATTGTCCTTGTGCTATATTGTGATTAAAAAAAACATTTTTTCTAGGGACAGAAAACTGTAGGTAGGGAGAGTGTTTTTTTTCTTTCACTCTGCAAGTCCTTGTTTCCAGGGACCTGTAAGGACAGTGAGTGAATTGTCCTTGTGCTATATTGTGATTAAAAAAAACATTTTTTCTAGGGACAGAAAACTGTAGGTAGGGAGAGTGTCAGTTTCTTTCACTGTGAAAGTCCTTGTTTCAAGGGACAGAGAAGGACACCTGAAGGTAGCCCTTATTGCTTTTTTCCCATCTCCCTGCAGGCCATCTATTAGAATGTCTGGAAGGCAAACAAGGAGAGGCAGACAGTCAGGAGGCAATAAAAGAGGGCAAGCAGGCTCTGTGTCTGGGGGCAACAGTGCTGGTCATGGACGCGGTGCATTGTCATCAGCACATGGCCATGGGACACGCTTGTCCTTCTTTTCGGCAGCTGGACATGTTGAGCCACATCATGCCGAAGACTTGGTAGAGTGGATGACCAAGCCCTCCTCCTCCTCCTCATCCTCTCTCACCCAGGCTCAGGGTACTGGAAAAGCAGCTGCCAAAGCGTCGTCTTCCCTGGTATCAATGTCAGACAAATCATCAGTCACTCCTTCCCTAGACCCACCATGTCCTCCTCCTGAGGAGTCCCCCGAACTGTTTCAGCACAGTGTTGGGTACATGCTCCAGGAGGATGCCCAGCGTTTCGAAGGGTCTGATGATGAAACCCAGCTAGAGGAAGGCAGTAGCGTGAGAGCAGACAGAGGGGATGCTCAAGAAGGACACCAATCTGGCAGTCATGTTCCAGCAGCTGCAGCATACTGCCAGATTGGCTCCAGTGATGAGGAGGGAGGGGATGATGAGGTCACTGACTCCACGTGGGTGCCTAATAGGAGAGAGGAGGAGGAGGAGGAGGCACATCTCCAACGAGGCAGGATGCCCTTTGGTGGCCAGCGTAAGGGCAGTACACCGACGGAATCACACCGCAGAGCTCCGCCTGTGCAGGGCGCTGCCTCTGCCCGTCATTCAAAAAGTTCTTTGGTGTGGGCCTTTTTTGAGGCTAGTGCATCAGATCGCACAGCTGCTGTTTGCAACATATGTCTCAAGCGTATATCGCGTGGCCAAAACATCAGCCGCTTGGGTACCACATGCCTGACCAGACATATGTTGACCTGCCATGCAGCTCGTTGGCAAGCCTACCTCAAAGACCCACACCAAAGAACAAAGCGGACCTCTCCTTGCACCGCATCAGCTGGGATCTCCAACCCCACTATAACTTCAGTCCTCTCTGAAACATGCACTGAGAGGAATGAAGGTGTAGAATTAGGTGTGTCACAGCCAAGTACTTGCGCCCACTCTGCTAGCAGTACACCGACGTCCGATTCTAGCAGGCAAATTTCCCTGCCCCAGCTGCTGGACCGTCGAAAGAAGTTCACTCCCAGCCATCCACATGCCCAGCGGTTGAATGCTAGCTTGGCTAAATTGCTAGCGCTTCAACTGCTGCCTTTTCAGTTGGTAGACTCGGCCCCCTTCCGTGAGTTTGTGCAATGTGCAGTTCCTCAGTGGCAGGTTCCCAAACGCCACTTTTTCTCACGGAAGGCTATTCCGGCTCTCTACCGGCATGTGGAAGGCAATGTCTTGGCCTCGCTGGACAGGGCGGTCAGCGGTAAGGTGCATATTACCGCTGACTCATGGTCCAGCAGGCATGGACAGGGACGTTACCTTTCTTTCACGGCCCATTGGGTCACTCTTTTGGCAGCTGGGAAGGATTCAGGACAAGGTGCAGTAGTGTTGGAGGTTGTCCCACCGCCACGCCTCCAAAATGCTACTACTGGTTGTGACACACCTCTCTCCTCCACCCCCTCCTCTTCTTCTTCCTCCATGGCCTCTTCCTGTGGTTTGTCCTATGAACCAGCGGTGCTCCGTAGCCGTTCACGGGGCTACGCAAGTACGCAGGCAAAAAGATGCCATGCCGTGCTTGCGCTGGTGTGTTTGGGGGACAGAAGCCACACTGGGGCAGAGGTCCTGTCTGCTCTGCAGGGCCAGGCCGAGAGGTGGTTGACGCCACGCCAGCTTAAGCCAGGAATGGTGGTTTGCGACAATGGCACCAACCTCCTCTCCGCCCTCCGACAGGGACAACTGACCCATGTGCCCTGTGTGGCTCACGTCCTTAACCTGGTGGTGCAGCGCTTCTTGGGCAGGTACCCGGGCTTACAGGATGTCCTGAGGCAGGCCAGGAAAGTCTGTGTGCATTTCCGCAGATCTTATAATGCCAGTGCTCGCCTGGCTGAGCTGCAAAAGGAGTTGAACCTGCCCAAGAACCGCCTTATATGTGACATGCCCACCAGGTGGAACTCAACGTTGGCCATGCTGCAGCGGCTGCACACGCAGCAGAGGGCCATCAATGAGTACCTGTGCGACTACGGCACCAGGACAGGGTCAGGGGAGCTTGGTTTTTTTTCTCCACGCCAGTGGGGCATGATCAGGGATGCATGCACTGTCCTGGCACCATTTGAGGAGGCCACGAGGATGGTGAGCAGTGACAGTGCATGCATCAGTGACACTGTACCTCTTGTCCACCTGTTGGAGCACACGCTGCGTGGAATAATGGACAGGGCACTTGAGGCAGAACAGAGGCAGGAAGAGGAGGACTTCCTTGCCTCTCAAGGCCCCCTTTACCCAGACAGTGTTCCTTCTGTCCCACCCATCGCACAGGAAGAGGAGGAGGAGGAGGAGGAGGAGGAGGAGGAGGATTGTGTCAGCATGGAGGTGGAGGCTGGCACTCAGCATCATCAGCAGCAGTCTTTTAGGGATGATTTACAGTCCCAAGAAACCAGTGGACTTGTACGTGGCTGGGAGGAGGTGGCTGCGGATCATGTCGTCCTTAGTGACCCAGAGGACTCCGGAGCGAATGCCTCAGCAAACCTACGCTGCATGGCCTCCCTGATCCTGCAAAGTCTGCGGAAGGATCCTCGTATTCTTCGGATCAAGGAGAGGGACCATTACTGGCTGGCCACTCTCCTTGATCCACGGTACAAGGGTAAGGTTGCGGACCTTATGTTACCGTCGCAGAGGGAGCAGAGGATGAGACAACTCCGGGAGGCCTTGCAGAAAGGTCTGTGCAACGCGTTCCCAGAGACTGGGAGGTTGCAAACTCCTGGTCCTGGACAACGAGTTGCTGAGGCTTCGGCCAGTCAAAGAAGGAGCGGTGGGGAAGGTGGCCGTCTGACCGATGCGTTCAGACAATTCTTTAGTCCGCAGCCCCAAAGTATGATCGGTTCCAGCAACCATCGCCAGCGTCTGATAAACATGGTGCAGGAATATCTAGGGGCAAGGTCAGACTTGGACACCTTCCCCACCGAAAATCCTCTGGCTTACTGGGTCTTGAGGATGGATCACTGGCCAGAGCTTGCACAGTATGCAATTGAGCTACTGGCCTGTCCTGCATCCAGCGTTCTTTCGGAACGCACATTCAGTGCTGCTGGAGGATTTGTCACGGATCACAGGGTGCGCCTGTCCACCGACTCGGTTGATCGACTGACTTTCATCAAGATGAACCAGTCTTGGATCACCACCAGCTACCACACACCTGATGCTGATATAACAGACTAATTGATTTTAACATGTCACATCCCTTCAAGACTGATGCTGATGCTGAGTGCCTGTGCTGTTATGTTGACTGGCTATCCTCCTCCTCCGAGTCCTCAATGATACGATTGATGATGATAGCTTGTAAGATCATTTTTGTTTATGGGTGCCGCCACCAGTGCCTAACGCCCAATTTTTCAGCCCCTGTTTAACAGGGGCGTGTAATTACAATTTTTGAAGCAATACTTTGCAACAGGGCTCATTGCTGTGCTCCAAGTACAGTATCTGTGAGGAGTTGCAGTGTTGTGCCACCAGTGCCTAAGGCCCAATTTTTCAGCCCCTGTTTAACAGGGGCGTGTCATTACAATTTTTGAAGCAATACTTTGCAACAGGGCTCATTGGTGTGCTCCAAGTACAGTATCTGTGAGGAGTTGCAGTGTTGTGCCACCAGTGCCTAAGGCCCAATTTTTCAGCCCCTGTTTAACAGGGGCGTGTCATTACAATTTTTGAAGCAATACTTTGCAACAGGGCTCATTGCTGTGCTCCAAGTACAGTATCTGTGAGGGGTTGCAGTGTTGTGCCACCAGTGCCTAAGGCCCAATTTTTCAGCCCCTGTTCAACAGGGGCATGTAATTACAATTCTTGATCTAATAATTCACAGCAGGGCCCATTGCTGCACCCACCAAGAGTAACTGTCAGGGCTTACAGTGTTGTGGCACCAGCACCACCATCAAAGGCCCAATTTTTACTACCACTGTTCAACAATTATATGTAATTAAAATTCCTGATATAATAGTTGACAGCAGGGCGTTCCAGCACCAACCAAGAGTAACTGTGAGTGCTTACAGTGTTGTGCCAACACCAACAACTAAGGGGCCTATTTCTGCAGAGTATATACGGCAGGTCCCTACTTTCAAACATCCAACTTACAAACGACTCCTACTTGCAAACGCAAGAAGACAACAGGAAGTGAGAGGAAATCTACCACTAGGAAGGAAAATTCTCTCCTGTAAGAATAAATATGGGAGAAAGGTGTCTCCTCTGTACTGATGCTTTATCAGCAATCCTTGTTTCAAGAAAAACACCACATTTCAAAAACAGTTGTCATTGGGACGGAAAGTGAGGTGAAATGTTCTGAACAGGGGCACAGACAGCAAAACAAATGTTACAGGGGTGATAACCCTTACCTATGTTTTCCAAAAAGTTTAAAAATAGATTTTTGGTCTGGAGCTACACTTCAACAATGTACCTGTTCAAAATTACAAACAGACTCTACATAAGAACAAACCTACAGTCCCTGTCTTGTATGCACCGCCTGTATAGGGCTGTTCAGAGTATATAGGGCCTTTTTTATTTTATGTGCGGGGTTCCCCTTAATATCCATACAAGACCCAAAGGGGCTGGTAATGGGCTGGGGTAGGGGGGGGGTCATGGGGTAGCTATGCCATTTTTCTTAAAGAATTTCATCCATATTACCGGGACCAGACATTACATTAAAGCCGCAAGCAGTTTTAAATGGCTTTTTTTTCCTTTAGAAGTGTCATTTTGTGCAGGGACAGTTCTAAACACGGGAAACACGTGGCACTTCACAGGCATACTTTAGACACCCCCCAGGTACGATATTTAAAGGAATATTTGACTTTTTTTTTTTCACTTTATGCATCTGTTAGAGAAATTAGAAATTATACTTTAAATGTCAACTATGAATATGCATATTAATATGACTATATCTTCTAAAGTTAAAATGTTTGCTTTATATAACTCTATTAATACTTAAATATGCTGAATAAGCTCTAATAGCCCTAATTACTGGAATAAGTCATATGACCATATTCTATTGTGCAAAGATGTGCTGACTCTTACATCTGTCAAAATATGGGCTGCGAACCATGAGATAATTTATGTATTCATTGTATGAAATTTCCTGTCATAAGGTGTTGGCTGAAAAAGGATATTTCCCTATTTCCTGCTAACGTCAGAATAAAGGTTGAAATTATACATGGTCAGGACGTTACGAGCAGGAAAAGGGAAGGTTTAAGGGTTATAAAAGCTGAATGTAAATCTATGACAGGCAGAAATGGATCTCTGAAGCAGAAGATATACATTTAACCATTTCTCTTGCATATGCAATAAAATATCTTGACTTGTAACGAGAGTCGGTCCAAAATTACTTGACATTTTGGTCCTTCGAAAACGGAAGTCCAAATTCCTGGAAAGCACTAGCCAACAACCCAGTGAACCGATGTCCGTACGGCAAAAAACTGTAAGTCCTCCGTCTTAAATTTGACGTTAACAGAGGCCGGCTCACTGAACTAGTGCCTCCCGGGCAGCGACTTACCGGATCAGCACAAGAGACCGCTCTCGGGGCAAGGTAAGATATTTTCATTTATTATATTATACTTTTAGGCCTAAATGTGATTAGGGATTTAATGAATTAAGGGATTTTGTTACATACATCTAATATAGAGATTAATTGAATGTTTATCTGTTGTGTATATGTTTTGCTTTATCCAAGTTGAGGGAATATAAGTAGATACGTCCGTAGTTTAAATCCCTTTGATATAGGAGTATGGTCCCATTCCAATACCCGGGTGCAGATAAAGGAAATTTGTCGACAAAGGACCTAGGTCCTGACAGCCTTGTAAACTGCAGGAATTCCCGTGGGGGACACATAAATATTCCTACATCAAAAACATGAACCCCTGTTGATACAAAGGTATGGCCTGATAGATTTCCAGGTAACAAATAGAGGTAATTTGACGAGCCCTTGCGCTCAGCCAGCCTCGTATGTTGTGTAAAAAACCTGTACAGGCATTTATAAATACCGTTGAATCAACAAATATTAATGTTTTGATAACGTGTGGGAACAACAGTCGAGAGAAATGAAGTCTCTTTTGTAATTCTGTTCATGCTCCCTACAGTTTACTGAAATATTAATGTTTTGATCAGGGGGGGTTGACCAGTCAGGTGAATTTACGTTCGCCTTGTAATTCTGTTCATTCTCCCTATAAATGAAAAAAACATTAAGTAAGAAGACAAGACACCAGTATTATAGCAGCACACAAGATCAATAATCTAGAAGTGATATGTCACGACTAGAAAGTTTGTGAGTAGCTGCAGAAGTGATAAGATACTGTGTGCAGGTATGGTGTCAGTGTGAGAAGACCTTACAAAAAAAACTCCGTGTGCACGTTAAAATGAGTATGATCCATGGAAAGTCTGATGGTTTGAATGATGATGCAAAGTATATGTGTAGTCTAGACAAAGAGAATGTGAAACTCCTTAAGACATGAAAAACAAAGTATGATTTTGATGCATTTTTAAATAAGGATTGTTGTGTAATACTGTGTTGTGTAGAAAGCTTAAAAAATAAATAAAAATTATGCCGGCATGTATGTATGAGTATATATATGTATATATATATATATATAAAAAAAAAAAAAAGAAAAGAAAAATAAGGAAACAGAATAAATTAGGTCTTCCCCAGGCAAAGAAATGGCTTGAGGAGGCTAACTGTAGGTTAAAATCATTAAAAAAATCATAAAAAGACTATGTTTTTAGACAAAGAGGAGGACAATAATATGACCGTCCTCCGAAGTTTAGTGCAGCAAGTATTGACTGAACAAAATGCGACAAACCTAATGCACCCGACAGCCCCTACACACCCTTTAGAGGACTCTCCAATCCCACCGACAGACGCTGCTCCCCCTCTGACTTCACCACCCGCTCCCAATTCCCTATTGCAGACCTGCAGTCCCCACCACCAGATGGGACAGAGGTATGCAACAAGTTACCCCGCTGACCCTCCTTACAGCAATCCCAAGGTCCACATAGCTCAATTCAGGGATGGTATCATGGGAATGGTTGCTAGCTATCATCTCAATGTGAGGGAAATAGAGCAGGTCACCAGACAGGTACTGGGACCTGACTGGCATCATGTAGTGGGAGATTGGAGTGGATTAAACAACCAGGGAGGGGTGTTGCCTCAGGATGATGCAGCACTCAAAAACAGAAGAAATGCTCTTATAGCAAAGATAGAGAGAGGATAGATGGATACGTCAAGCCGACTGGTCCATTATAAATCAGTGTATATGGGGAGAAGAGGAAACAGTGGATAATTTCATTGTTAGGATAAAGAAGAATTTTAAAAACCACTCTGGGATAGAAATCCCAGTAGATCAAGTGAACGATAGCCCATATGAACAACAGCTAAAGAATGCAATCCTGAAGGGGCTGCTAGTCCTTATATCAAGTTTTGTTAACGAACACATGATTAACCATAGGATCTGCAGACTCTAGGAGCTAATCAAGTATGTGAGGCATGCTGAGGGGCACTTCCAACCAAAAAAGAAAGTAAAGAAAAGGATGAGGGGGGAGTGTTTCCTGTATGGTAAAAGTGTGTCTGCAGAGAGAGAAGCAGAAGGATGGGAAAGAATCTGATATTTTGGATGTGTGTAATGTTGAAACTTGTTTGCATGCTGAAGCCAAGCCAGAAATAACCTGGGTTGCAAAGAGTAGTCTCTGTGACACTGGGACTTGTAGGACCCTGATACACCCGCTGGATATGCCACCAGGGGTAAAGGGAAAAGGTTTAGTATATGTAAAATCTGCAAATGGGTTGATGCACCAGGAGGCCGTGTCTGAAGGCCTTACTGTGGAAAATCCACAGACAGGTAAAAAGGCTCAGTGTAAAATTGTAATGTCAACTAAATGTCCTGTTAATTCGTTGGGTAGAGACATGTTGCATGCTCTTGATATTTCTGTCGTACCAGTGGAGGGGGGCCTCAAAGCCCATCGGCTGTGTGAAAAACAAATCACAGCTGTGGATAATGAGCCCTGATACTGGTACAGCTTGGATTTACAAACTGAGGGATTAAAGATGCCCAAAACCCTGACAGAAATAATTGAAGAGCCTGTGAGGAAAGGTACAAGGTCCAGACAAACCTCTATTGCACTATCTACTACAAAAGGACCACTGGGCCTGATAGGTCTTATGAGAAACAGTTAATGAGTTGCACTAACACTGAAGTGCTCTTAAGATACCTGTACTGTGATAAGAAAGGAAATAACATGGCTACTTGTCTCCTACCACAGCCTATTCTGCAAATATACAGGCAGGATACTGTACCTCATGTTTCGGTCACGCGGAACTCCGAGGTATCATGGCATGAGCTGGGAGAACTTATCACAGACTGGGTCAAATTAACAGATGAGGAACTGAAATCCAGAGGGAATCAGAGGTACAGATTAGCGTGGTTTGTTGAATGTACAACCAGAACTTGCGTGATTGAAGTTTTGACAAAAGACAGTGACTGACACTTTTTGACCCGAGGGGAAGGGGATGCCTTAAAAGACGTCCCCGATTTCTTGTGATCAAAAGGAAAGACAGACGTAGGGCTAATTAAGACAGACAGTCAGTTCTGGTTTGCACTTATGTACAAGGGAAAACTCACAAGAAATGTTCAATGCTTTGTCTCGAGTTGTACCTCCCAGTGGGAGTCAAATTCTCTTGTATGTGGATGACATTCTGGTAGCGGCTCCTCTGGAGCGACAATGTAAAATTGACACCTTGGCTCTGATGCATTTCCTCGCAGAACAAGGTCACAAGGTTAGCAAAATAAAATACAACTTTTGAAAACCAAGGTGAAATACCAGGGTTACATTATATCTCAAAAAGGCAGACATCCAGATGAGATCCGAAAAGAAGCCATCCTTCAAGCCCCCAAACCACGTAAAAATAAAGAAATGATGTAATTTCTTGGCATGGCAAATTTTTGTAGAGCATGGATAGCTAATTATGCTACGGAGGTGGTGCCTCTTTCTGATCTCATCTATGGTACACAAATGTCTGCAAAAGGTTCCATCCAGTGGAATGTGCAAGCAGAGGATGCATTTACAAAGGTGAAGCACCTCATTGTGGGTTCTACTGTGCTTAGCCTACCCAATTACAGTAGAAACCCTTTAGCAGACTGTAGATTGTAAAGAGGGGTACATGACTTCTGCTCTCACTCAGGTTTATGAGAACGAACACAAACTAGTTGCATTTTACTTAACTAATTTGCCCCACTGTGTACAAGCTGTAGTAGCAGCCTCATTGGCCATACGGTCATCTGCATTGATAGTATTGTTCCACCCCTGGTACTTAAAGGTCTCACATGTTATTTAGGTGATCTTACTATAAGACAGAATCTCCTATTTATCTCCAGTCAGGCATTTATCATGTATGACTACACTTCTGGGACAACCGCACGTTACAATCAAGAAGTGTACTACATTGAATCCTGCTACACTAATGCCAACACCTGGTGATGGGGATCCACATGATTGTGCAGCTCAAAATTGATGAACGGGTACTCCCTAGGAAGGATATCACTGATGTTCCCTTTCTAGATGCTGACATTTTTGTTGATGGGTCGTGTAGAAAAAACGATAAATCAAACGGCTTATGCTATAGTAACACATGACCAGGTCATTGAAGCTAGACCTTTTCCCAGTTCCTATTCTGCACAACAAGCTGACATTATAGCCCTGTCAAGGGCCTGCAGTCTAGGGGAAGGGAAAAATAAATAGATATTTATACTGACAGCCAATACGCTTTCTCTACACATATTTGCCCAGCAATGGAAAAAAGGGGTATGATTACGTTGCCATGGGAAACCGATCACACAGAGATCTCATTCTTGCCCTTCTAGAATATGTACAAAAACCAGCACAAGTGGCTATTTGTAAATGTGCGGCACATAGAAAGGGAACAGATCCAATTACCCTAGGGAATGCACTAGCAGACAAGACAGCAAAGGAAGCTTCTGAAGGACAGCAATGACAAACATATACAGTTTCCCAAGTAAATGATGAGGTACAGAGAGCTATTGATGAAACATGGTTATCAGAAATGCAGAAAACATCACCGGCAGGTGAAAATCAAAGTGGTTATATACAGGGTCAACACTGGTCAATGGTATATACACATGTACAGAAGGTAAACCTAACTTATCTACATCACTATTCACGTATGCTGTGTTATTGAGTCATGGGTAGGCCCATACCTCAAAAGGAGGGATGGTACTGGGTGTACACAACATATGGGTTTACAAAACTACTCTGAAAATTTTGTCTCACATATCCGATTTGTAACAGATACCATGCACAAGGTGCCCTAAGAGCCTTAAGGGGTCATTTCCCACAACCCCCTTATCCCTTTCACACAATATGCATGGATTTTATTGAATTGAACAAATGTGAGAATAAGTACTGTCTGGTTATTGTGTACAGGTTTATAAAGTGGGTGGAAACTTTTCCTATGGCGCACACGGATGGACAGTCAGTAGCCAAAGTACTAATCAAAGAGGTGATTCCACGACAAGGGATCCCCGCGCTGATTTACAGTAACAATGGCTCCAATTTTGTAAACTAAACAATACAACTAATTGGTATATGGTACAATATCTGACCTACTAGGGAGAATCACTATTTAGGTTGTAACCCCTGGTCAGAACACCCCAGCCCCCGAGCCAACTCAGTTTCAACTTAATACCTCTTTGTTTAAAACAGATTTTACTTACAAGGAACAATTAAGTATAGAAACAGGATTTGGAGACAAAAATTAGTGGATAGAATGGGTCAGATACACAACTCAATCTAAGGGGTTAAGTGATTGTATTTCTTGTGCAAACCCAAGACCACAACTAGCTACCATTCCTCTCCCTGAAGAGGAAACAGATTTAGCTTGCATAATAAGACTGTTTTCAGAAAATATTACTGGGTCTGAATGTGCAAATGAGAAAAAGAGATACCCTAAAACTAAAATGCAAAGTACACCCCCTTCAGTACAAGTATTACCAGGAAATTTTTCTAGTTTCTCTAACAAAGATAAGGATGGTACAAAGGTTGGCACTCTATCTCCTGAATACTGTGCGACCACAACATCAACTACAGACATTAAGTATCAACTAAAATGGTTTCAGGAACAGAAACGGCAACTAGCTGATGTTTGGTGGCTGTGTGGGGACAAGAAACTAAGGCTCAGACTGCCACCTAGATGGGAGGGTAGTTGTGCCCTTACCCGCCTGTTGCTTCCCTTTTATATTGTTCCTATGACTAATAAATTGATGAGACTAACAGGTAAACACTATTTTAAGAGACTTAAGTGTCCAGAATCATTTTGACAACCAGGTATATATAGACTCAATAGGTGTTCCACGAGGAGTTCCGGATGAATTTAAAGCACAGAATCAAGTAACAGCAGGACTCACCTCACTCTTCCTATGGGTACAGCCCAATAAGAATGTCGACTGGATAAACTACATTTACTACAACCAGCAGAGGTTTGTGAATTACACCAGAGATGCTATCAAAGGTATAGCAGCACAATTGGACGCCACCTCTTTGACAGCATGGCAGAACCGTATAGCATTGGATATGTTGCTGGCAGAAAGGGGCGGGGTATGCGAAATGTTCGGCACCTTCTGCTGCACTTTTATTCCAAATAATACGGCACCTGATGGAAGTATCACCAAGGCTTTGCAAGGCCTACAAATGTTATCCCAGGAACTAACTGAGAACTCTGGTGTAGAGAACCCCTTAACAGGACTCTTTGAAAAATGGTTTGGTAAATGGGGTGATCTTGCAAAAGGTTTGCTCATCTCTGTTGTCATGGCAGCCACGGTCCTTACGCTGTGTGGATGTTGCTGCATTCCTTGTATTAGAGGAATTCTTCAAAGACTGATTGACACATCACTAACAAAGACTATGTTTTTTCAGAACAACACTGAACTATACCCGGAACCTGATGAAGATGAACTTACAGTCCTTTCAAAAGACTTATTTGTCTAAATGATAATACCTGGTAAAATAAAGAACCTGGATATTTGAATTATTGACATTATAAGTATAAAAGGGGGCAGCTGTTAGAGAAATTAGAAATTATACTTTAAATGTCAACTATGAATATGCATATTAATATGACTATATCTTCTAAAGTTAAAATGTTTGCTTTATATAACTCTATTAATACTTAAATATGCTGAATAAGCTCTAATAGCCCTAATTACTGGAATAAGTCATATGACCATATTCTATTGTGCAAAGATGTGCTGACTCTTACATCTGTCAAAATATGGGCTGCGAACCATGAGATAATTTATGTATTCATTGTATGAAATTTCCTGTCATAAGGTGTTGGCTGAAAAAGGATATTTCCCTATTTCCTGCTAACGTCAGAATAAAGGTTGAAATTATACATGGTCAGGACGTTACGAGCAGGAAAAGGGAAGGTTTAAGGGTTATAAAAGCTGAATGTAAATCTATGACAGGCAGAAATGGATCTCTGAAGCAGAAGATATACATTTAACCATTTCTCTTGCATATGCAATAAAATATCTTGACTTGTAACGAGAGTCGGTCCAAAATTACTTGACAGCATCATTAAAATGACTGCTCCCGAAAAACGACCATTTTTAAAACTTCTTTTTGCATTGATACATGTCCCCTGGTGCAGAACCCGGGTTCCCAAACCCTTTTTAGGACAATAACATGCATAATAGTTGTTATAATTAGCACTTTAGAATTCGAACGTTCGCATCCATTGTATTTAATAGGGTTCTAATGTTCGTTCGAACTTTCGGTCCGTTCGCGGGTTCTGGTGCGAACCGAACCCGGGGGTGTTCGGCTCATCACTAACCTTGATGAATTCTTTGTCTTCCATTGAAGGAGCCAGTATGTCATCTTCACTGGTTGCATTAAACACTGTAGAGCCGAAGTCGCCATCATGGCAGGAGAAAGGGCTTGTGTCACCTGAGATACCATGTTGCCATTCGTGGCTGGCTATCTTCTCTTTCACCCAGTAGTGATGTGGGCATGGCTCAAAGTAAGTGTTTCGGCCATTTGGCAGAACATTTGTCTTGAATGACGAAATGTTGGTAGGTCTTTTCATTTTGCCTATGCAGACATTGCCTATGATGACCCACCCTAGATCTGTGCGCTGGGCAAATGGGGCATCTGGGGGTCCACTGACTTGTCTGTGTACCTTGTGAACTCTTAGAATGTCTCTTACTAACAGAAGAAGGATCTGAGCATCTTTGTCAAGCGGCGGTATCTCATTTGCTATTACCTTGAGGTGAGGGTGATGGAAAGCAGCAGCTGGAGTAGGGATTTCTTCCCTGTTAGCAGGTATCTGATTGCACTCAACAAGTGTAGGTAAGGGTAATTGCAAGTTACCTTTGAGAGAAGATACCATGAGTCCATGAGCCCTTCTTCCAGAAACCTCTATAGTTCCACTACAGGTACCCAAGGTGTAAGGATGAGCTTCGCCTTTTATTTCAAATAGATTGAACAATTCTGATTTTGCAAGAGATCGATTGCTCTGATCGTCTAAGATAGCATATGCCTTTAGAGACTTTTCTGGTTGATCCTTGTGGTATATGTTCACCAAGCATATCTTAGCACAGGACTTACCACAGCGGTCTTCTCCGCAAACTTCTCTGCAGGATGAAGAAATGATGGTAGAATTAGGCACTTGGTCTGTATTCTCCCCGCCGTGCGTTAACCTGGGAGGAGTGTTGGCAGGTTGTGCAGAGCTGGGCTCAAGAGGATGGAGGGCTTGCACATGTTCTTCAGAGCCACACTCTATGCACTTGATGGACACATTACAGTCCCTTGCAAAATGTTCTGTAGAAGCACAGCACCTGAAACATACCCTAAATGTCTTTAAAAGCTCCTTGCGCTCTTCCAGAGGCTTTTTCCTAAAGCCGATACATTTATTGAGGGGGTGTGGCTTCTTGTGTATGGGACACTCTCTGTTAGGGTTTTCAATCTTCCTACTCTGTTTGTTCGTGGCCAGAACTGTGGTAGGAGTGGGAAGGATGTCAGTCTTTTTCACGGACACTGGGCCTCTATGGTTTCTATAGTTGCCCTGAAGACTGGTACTCTTAGGAAAGGGTGAGAAGAGGCTGTACTCACCGTAGGAAAAACTTGGATCGTTCTTGGTCTCTGCAATTTTCCTGATGAATTCACAGAAGAAAGAGAATGGAGGGAAGGAAACCTTGTTCTCTCTTTTGTATGATGACCCTAGTGCAGTCCATTTCTCTTGCAAACCATACGGGAGCTTGGAGACAATTGGGTTTACCCCTCTTGGAGTGTCAAGGTAACTGAGTCCAGGTAGTTTTGGGTCTGTCTTGGCTAGCTGAAGCTCAAGGAGGTCACTCAGTCTCTGGAACTCCTTGTTGTCCTTACCGGATATCTTTGGGAAAGTTTCCAGACGCATGAACAAAGCATTTTCTATAGCTTCTGGACTGCCATAACTTTGCTCTAGTCGCTCCCATGCAGCTGTGAGGCCTGCAGTAGGATTGTCCATGAAAACCGATCTTAATGGCTTAACACGTGCAGCAGATAGAGGACCAAGCCATTTGATCAGCAGATTCAATTCTTGATCAGCTGTAATGCCAATATTGCTGATTGTAGTTCTGAAGGCACATTTTCAACTTCTGTAGTTCTCAGGTTGGTCATCAAAACTTGTAAGACCAGTCTTTGTGAGCTCTCTGCGAAGCATGTACCTCACAAACTCTTCTGTCTCAGTTGTCTCCGCCTTTATGTGAGATGCTGTTGGCTGTATGGTGCTGATTGCGTTATCTTTGACATTGTTGTTAAAGGACACAGGGAAATATGGTGCAGCAGATGCATCCAGGTGAGTTGCTTGCTTGAAGTCAGTTGTTCCAATGGTACGTTGATTCAAGGCTGTACCGATGACTGGAGATTGATGACTTGCTTGAAGCTTGCGCTGATGCTCTGTGACGTATGAAGGCAGGCAAGGTAGGCAGGTAGGAAATGCAGTGGAGTGATTTTGAGTGCAGGAAGTTGCTGGAACCTCTTTAACTTGAAGCTGTGAAGGAGTCTCTATGTAGTCGGGAGCATTGGAGACAATGGAGTGTGCACTGCAGTGGCTTAGGACATAGTCTTTAGTGCGTTTGAGGGGGTCTTCCATATCTGCTATGTTTAGGTTAATGCTGTCTTTCTCACTTGCACCTTCGTCTGCACTGATAGCTTGCTGTAGGACCCTTAGCTGTGCAATAGCTGCGTCATGTTTACACTGTTCATTTAAGGTTTCCATTGTTGCTCTTTGACGTGCTGACTGCGCTTCCAACTCTGCTCTTTGAGCTTCCAACTCTGCTCTTTTTTCTGCATATGCCACCTGCACTTTGCTGGCTTCCACTTCAGCGTGGGCATTAATAAGTCGCTCACTGAGTGTTGAGTATCTTGAACTATGGGATCTTGATGAGTTTTTAGAACGTCTGGTGGAAACAGATCTGTGAGATGCAGTGTCCTGTAACAGCTTTATTTTTGCTTCTGCCTTTAATCTGGTTTGCTGGATAAAACTGTCTCTTTCAATATTGAGAGCATTGACGCGCTTAAATTGTGTCATCGCACTTTCTGTATTCATGTTTTGCAAGACATTAGTGAATTTGCTGCTGGTAAGCTGATAAAGCTCATATGAGGCAGAAAGTTGTTTAATGGCGCCCTCTAGTGTCAGTAGTTCACGTTCAACAGACACTGTATTGGCTTCAGCAAGGATTTTCTCCCAGACTAATTCCAAGCTATTTGACAATTCAGTCCTTGAAGCTTCATAATTCTCCATTACTTTCCAAGTGGGTTTAACTGAGCGTTTGGGTAACTCAGTTTCTTCAGGAACTTGTGAGGAAGGAGATGTGAGTTCACATGCAGAAGCTTGGTCACTCATGATAGCAGACTGACTGTGTAAGCAGGCAGGATCTGTGTGCTGAAATATGACACTGTGCAGATTGTCTCAGGCTATAAGGCTGCCATGTGCTGCTCTGTCCCTTCTTTCTTGCTATGAGGGCAGTAAATCTTGTCTGTTTCAGTACTGACATGCAAAAATCTTGTAATTAGGCTGTGAAACTCTGTTTTTCTACTGTTCTGTCTCAACTACAAAGCGATAAAGTTCATCTCCAGGTTTAAGTAGGCCTTACTCAAGCTGGTTTGATATTCATCCCTTGCATCGATACAGGCAGTTTAACTCAATGAATAAACTCACAGTTAGGACGACAGACGATGAATCCTTTCGAATGTTCCGTTTAATGATGGATATTCATAGGTAGAAAAACGTTGCAGTTGTAAGCCACATGTAAGATGTTTAGCATGGAAGATATACAGGAGTAATGACCAGAATCAGGAAGTGGAGGAGATATATAAAGAACTACGGTGAGAGAGAGAGTTCAGCTAGAAAGAAGGGGACAGATCTTAAAGACACAGAGCAAGAATAATCACATAGTGTAACACAACACGCCCCATTCCCCAGAAGACATTGTGAGGAGGACCGAGGAGCACCATGGACAAGGAAGGGGCAGATAAGGAAGATCTGCCTAGTAACAGCCATTTCTGGTAAGTATAAAAATTATTATTTATTTTTTTCATTTTTTTTAGCCTTTTTGGCTATTTTTTTCTTAGGGTGGACCTCCACTTTAAAGCCCAGAAAACAGGTGACTCATTAGTGAACTAGCTGTTTACTAGACCTGGACCCTGGCATGGTACCACCCTGCTACAATATATATTGTTTTTGAGAACTGTGGCTTGCAGAAGTCTTATTACTGTTTATATTTTTTATTATTATTATCATTTTTCATGATTATTATATGCATTGAATTGACTATACATCTACTGTATATTTATGCCGAATGATGTCTAGAAGCGTTAGCAGGTCTACTGAATAAACAACTGGAGTTTCTGAATTGGAGGCTACCAGTATCCATAGGGTAAACATAGCGATACCCTGGCCTCACTATAACAAGGACTTTGTTGATGAGCAGGATAGGCTTAAAAATGGTGGGACTACTCCCCTGAAATGTGTTGTCCTGGCAACAGGCATCAACACTTCTCCTCAGGTCACTAGTTACCTTCATCCTTCTTTCTACCAGGGGTGCCGGCTCTGTCTATAGCTCCACGCACGTACCAACTCCCCAGCACGCTCTGCTAGCCAGCGGATGAGGCACAATGGCGTTCTGCCAGTTGTTGGATCTCTTCTTCCAATGCTATGTTGACCTACGTTGCCTTAAAATGCATACATGTTTTATTTTAATGCAATGCATTGCAGATCAATGCAGCGTTATAGTGTGAACAGGACACATAAAAAACATTATTTTTTTATGTGTCTATGCATTGACCTGCATTTTACAAGTGCGATAAAACGCAAGTCACTGTGCTTTAGAATGGGCAAAAAATGGTTTGGAAATGTACATTAATTTTCCCTGCATTTTAATGCAAGTCAGTGTGAATTCAGCCTTAGCTGCATTGATTGTATTGAGATAAGCATTCAGGGCTAATTCACACTATATGCAATGACAGAAGTTTTACCACATGGTAAAAGGTCTGTCACTACAGGGACATACAGGAAGCAATTGTCTCCTATGTGTCCGATTCACACTGCAACGCAGGCTTGCGCTGCTCAGCAGTGTGCTGCAATAAAGTGCAGACATGCTGCATTTTATTGCAGTGCACATGGGCTGAATCTTACTGTAATGTCAGGCAGCGTAGTGCATCACGCCACCCGACATGCAGTGAATGAAGTGCATGTTTTGTACACTTTAAATAAAACTGGTACAAAAAAAAGGACGGTGCAGAGTGCTTAATCATGCACCACACTGCCCCCTAGCCAGCCGGTAATGCAGAGCAGCCGAAGGGCTGAATCGTTCCGGCTGCTCTACGATATGACTGAGGACCAGCGTCAATTGGCCCTTGAAGTCTTCCAAGTAGAACCTTTTCTTAGTCTGGTCTTTAGCTTTGTAACTGAGTGCAGCTATAAGGTCTTCCGTAGTCTGAATATCATTTACCCTGACAAACCATTGTTTGAGTGTTGGGGGGGTAAAAAAAATGTAGTTACTCAAAATTCATGCTTTAGCTGCATGGAGGAGGTTGAAGTAGTAGAGACTTTTATATCTCTTTTGAGACAGGGCGCTAGATGAAGAAGGAAGACAGCGGGGTCTGACAGCAATGCAAAAGCTGTAACTTGTTCGATGATTGCGGAAACTTGCCAGAAAGGTTGGAGTGTAGGGCAGTCTCAAAAGATATGGAGGAAGGAGTCCAGATGGGTGCTGCAATGCCAGCAATTAGGGCTCTGTTGTGGGAAAATCCTTGGCAGTGTCAACGGGGTCCTCTACCACCTGGCGACAATCTTATAGGATATCTCCTGATATTTGTTACAGATAAATGCTTTATGGGCAAAAAAATTAATTTCTTTCTTTTTGATTCCTAGTGAAGGAATGCTGTAACTCACTTTCCCAGGTAGTTAGGAACTTTGGATCATCTTCTGAGGTCACGCTTGTGTAGCGCTACCCCCAGTTAAGAGAGCCGCTGGTTTGATTTCGGACCCTGTATACAGCACCGCCAACCCCCGGCAATCTTACTCGACCCACTCTGGCACAGTTAGTCTAGGGTTAAACTTATATCACATTCAGTAATATTGTAAGGGGCAATCTCTTTTACAGTAAGACAACACACTGAGGTGAGAGATCAAATGCAACGGCTTTACTTTTATATCAAAAGCATAGGCAGAAAAGAACACATGCAACTTTCTTACAGAGCCCTGCAGCAATAGGTATAGCACACAACAATGGCCCAGCGCGGTAACCCAGCTATTATGGTGTGCGCGCCCTGTGGCGCACTAAACAATATTCTATCTCCCCTAGTCTGGCCTGACATAGAAGAAATCTCAGTCTTTTCACTCTATGATTTCTTCGCATGCAAACTTTCGGTGGTGCACTTGATGAAATAGTATTTGTAATCCACAAGTAGGCAGTCTCAAGGAACACTAAACTGGAGACCCTTCAACTCTGTCCTGTTACGGGTCTCCTAATAGAACAACAAACTACGATAGGTGGACCAAGGCAGTCTATAGGCCTAACACGGTACAGTCTATTGGCTTGAGCAAGTGCTCGCTCACCACTCCGGACGCGATCCCAGTCCGGGACTTCCACCTGCTGTGTCTCCGCACACAGCGTCTGCAACGATCGGGTCCCCGATCTAACTGATTTCCTCACTCGACAAGTCCGGTGCCACCCAGGCTCCGCAGTAGGGTGGAAGGCTCTTTGGAAGTTGCGCAAGGCCCAGGCTTCAGGCCTTACACGGCAGCAGATCCGCACAGGAAGAAACTATTGCTTGCAGCGCGGTGTCCAAAGAGGCCGAGCTCCGCCTCGCCTCCTCCTTAAATAGCCCCTCCCATGAGTCTCTGCGGTGGCTAACTGCACTCTGGGTGCCGAAAGGGGTTCTGGGTAACGTAGTCCCGGGGCCTTAAAGGAGACCCCGCTACACACTCCCTCCACTTGAACTCTTTGGTCCCCAAAGATAACATAACACTACATCACAGAACGTACAACATCAATCAAAGTTTCGTATGATGTTGGCAGAGGAAATTCCCACCAAAAACGAGGCAGTGAACTTCCCTGCCCACAGGTCACACTATCATCAGTGTCCTGCCTAACTGTGCCAGAGAGTGAGTTGGGTTTGCCCCCCACTAAATGAACAGTGGGAGGATCAGGGTCTTCCATACACCTCCTAGCAGTAACCACAGTGTCCTCTGCACTCTGCCCCATCTGTGGGTAAGTTAATCTTCTGGGAGGTTTTATGGCTCTTCGCTTCCTCTGTCCTCTTGGGCTTCCTGTTAAAACAGGCTCTTTCTCTGGAACTGACCTAGGGATTTCCTCTGGTTCAGGAGCACTGGACTCTGGAGCAGGGAGGTACAGAGACTCTCTTGGATCTTCTTCTGGGAGTAAGTCACAGGCACTCTCCCAAGAATCTGACCAAGGACTGGACGGAATGAACTCACTAGCTTCTGCATTCAGCGTCTGATCTATGGTGTCTTCTTCAGGCAGAAGATCAATAGCAGAGGTCCCTGGGGCCTGTGAAGGCCAGAGCCAGTCAAGTTCTTCTCCCTCATCTTCACTTATCTCCGAGGTCTCTGTATCCCCAATCTGAGGGGTCTGGGACCGAGTGTTCGGTCTGGGAGTATCCAGGATGGAATTTGGCTCAGGGGAGTCCGTCACAGGGGGTAGCCGAACTGCCTCCGCTAGTGGGAGTAGGTGGTTCCGATGCCAGGTCTTTAAAGGTCCCACCTTCCCTTCTGGTTTAAGTCTGGAAACGGGCAGGCCCAGTAGCCTTTTGCAAACAACATAAGGTTCAGGTCTCCATCTGTCTGCAAGCTTGTGTTTTACACGGACCCCCAAGTTCCGTAGCAACACTCTGTCTCCTGGTTGCAAATCCTGAATCCTAACTTTCAGGTCAAAATTTTTCTTGTTGCGGGCCCCCCTTTGCTCCGAGGCCGCCTGGGCCTGTTCATAGGCCAATTTCAAATTGCGTCTGAGTCTATCGACATATCCCTTGTGGGAAGCAGCAGAACAATGGTCTATGGAAGTGCCAAAGGCCAGATCTACTGGTAGTCTTGCTTCTCTCCCGAACATAAGTCGATAGGGTGAGTACCCTGTAGCATCACTGGTGGTGCTGTTGTATGCATGCACAACTGCCGCTATGTGGTTGCTCCAATGCTGCTTCTTTTCACTGCTTAGGGTCCCCAGCATGTTGAGCAGGGTTCGGTTGAACCTCTCCGGCTGAGCATCACCTTGGGGATGATAGGGGGTAGTTCTTGTCTTCTTGATCCCCAAAGAATCCAGGAGTTTCCGGATCAATCGACTTTTAAAATCCCTTCCCTGATCTGAATGGAGCCGTTGTGGTAGCCCATAGTGTACAAAGTATTTCTCCATCAGCACTTTGGCCACAAGGAAAGCCTTCTGGTCCTTGGTTGGGAAGGCCTGGGCATACCGGGTGAAATGGTCGGTTACTACCAGAACATTTCCTAGTCCACTCAGGTCGGGTTCGATGCAGAGAAAATCAATGCATACCAGATCAAGTGGGCTTTGACTTTGCAGATGGCCCATTGGGGCAGCTTGATGAGGTAAAGTCTTTCTCTGGATGCATCGTGCACATGAGTGGCAGTATTCTTCAACTTCAGCCCTCATGCAGGGCCAATAGAAACGGTCCCTAACGAGTTGGATGGTCCTTTCCGCCCCTAGGTGGCAATGGTTGTCGTGCAGAGCAACCAGGACTGTCTCTCGGTGCTTCTCGGGCAGGAACAATTGCCATTTGTCTTACAGGTCATCAGAGGGGCCCCTTCGGTAGACCACTCCCTGATGCACCTGCAACTTGTCCCACTCCTTCCTCAACAGGTGAGCCTCCTTTGAAGGGTGACGTAAGAGTCTATTCGGATCCTGATTCTCTAGGGCCTCCAAGACCAATCTCCCCATGGGGTCTTCCAATTGGTCAGATCTCAACTCTTTTTTTGCCAATTTTGGCAAGTTATCTTCCCCCAGTTGGGTTACCCCACAGTACTGCTTGGGGACTCCGACTATGGTAACCCCTATCTCTTCTGCTCTTGAGCCGCCACTGGCTTGGAGTTCAGCCCCTTGACAGAGGGCCCGCACCCCGTCGGGTGCCACTTGGGTCCACTCTTCTGTATTGAAGGTGGAAACATGAGATCTTCTAGACAGGGCGTCTGCATCTCGGTTTCCAGCCCCAGGTCTGTACTTTAAGCTGAAATTGAAGGCAGACAGAGCCGCCAATCACCTATGTCCTGTGGCATCCAACTTTGCTGTGGTGAAAAGATAGGTGAGGGGGTTGTTGTCGGTTTTCACTGTGATTTCCGCCCAATACAAATAGTCTCTGAGTTTGTCAACTACCGCCCACTTAAGGGCCAGGAACTCCAACTTATGGGTGGGGTAGTTCTTCTTGGAGGGAGTCAGACTTCTGCTCACATACGCAACAGGCCTCAGTTGCTCTTCATGCTCCTGGTACAGCACTCCTCCCAAACCATCATGACTGGCATCTACATGAAGTTCATAAGGCTTCTTAGGGTCTGCGTAGGCCAGGACAGGGGCAGTGGTTAATGTCTTCTTCAACATCTGGAAGGCATTCTCACACTTCTCGTTCCACTGGTCCTTGACTGACTCCCCTGGCTTTCTGGGGCCTGTGTCATCCTCTTCCCCCTCCGTCTTAAGCAGCTCATTCAGAGGCCTGGCTATCTGAGCAAACCCCTCCACAAACCTCCTGTAATAGGAACAGAACCCCAGAAAGGATCTGAGCTCTTTCACAGTGGTAAGCCTGGGCCAGGAGGTGACTGCCTCCAATTTTCCAGGGTCTGTGGCTACCCCATCTTCAGACACTATGTGCCCCAGATAGTTGACTGATGACTGATAGAATTGGCATTTTTCAGGTGAGAGCTTGAGTCCTTCCTCACTCAGTCTCTTCAAAACTTTCTCCAGCCTCTCTTCATGTTCCTCCAAGGTTCTTCCGAAGACAATGATGTCATTCAAGTATACTAAGACTTCGATGAGGTTCATGTCTCCTACAGCCTTCTCCATAAGACGTTGGAAGGTAGCTGGGGCTTCAGACAGACCTTGAGGCATCCGATCAAATTCAAAGAACCCTACTGGGGTTATGAAAGCCGTCTTCTCTTTGTCTTCTGGATGCATCGGGATCTGATAGTACCCGCTCTTTAGGTCCATAACACTGAACCACTTGGCTCCAGACAAGCTCTGTAGGGCATCCTCTATCCTCGGAGTGGTATACTGGTCCGGTATGGTTCTCCTGTTGAGGGTCCTATAGTCTATGCACAGCCTCAATGACCCATTCTTCTTCCGGACCACCACTATAGGGGAGGCATAGGGACTTCTAGATTCTCGAATCACCCCTGTTCGCTTGAGCTCGGCGAGCTGCTCCCTCAAGTCTTCGAGGTCTGCTAACGGAACCTGCTTAACCCTCTCCCTAAAGGGCTTGTCCTCCTGGAGGCGGATTCGATGGGTGGCACTCCTAGCACACCCCACATCGAATTCATCTTGGGAAAAGATCCTTTCCCACCTGGTCAACTGGGCCTTGGCTCTCTCTTTCCAAGCCCTGGGCAGGTTTGGATTTTCAATGGAAATTTTCTCCCACACAGTACTTTCTCCATCTGTCTTCTCCACACCTGATGAAGCAACTGGGGTAGCTGGGCTCACCCGGCCCAGCAACAGCCTGGCTGGGATTTCCATGGGACCATCCGTGGTATTTCTGACGCTCACAGGCACTTTACAGTGAGCCTTCTTCAGGGCCCTCACCGGGACCACTTCTGGGACTACTTCTAAGCCCGAATGTTCTTCCCTTGGGTCGGGTTCCAACATGACAAAAGGGCCAGGCTGCTCCCAAGTGAGTTTCACTGTGGCTTTCAAGCAGGCTACTTCACCGGGCTGCAGCACTATTCCCCTTCTTCCCAGCCTCCAGACCTTCCCTACCCCCTCTTCCGGGGCCTTCTGTTCCAAGATCAGCCGTTGGTAGGCTGTCTTCAACATTGGGTGGATCTCAGTGACTGTGGGGTCTTTCCTTCTTGTCAGAGGGGCAGAAGTCTTCGGACCAGATCCGTGTTGGTCCCTATTATTAAGGAACTCTTGTTAGCTCCAGGCGGTCGGGGGCATACCACAGCTAAGGTATCAAACACTTCAGCCTTCCCGGCTATGGACGGGTCAAAAGTCAGTTTTATAGGCAGATAGCCATCATAAGGGAAACTCTCTGTCCCAATTCCCCATATCTCCAACTCTTCAATCTTCTGGATGGGTAGGTGACTTAAATGCTTGTCATAAAAGTCCCGTACAACAGGGTCACTTGCGCCCCAGTATCCAATATGGCTCTTGTGTAGACTCCCTCCACTTGAACTGGTACTATCGGGGAGGGACCCACCAGCTTCTCTGGATATCGCTTCAAAGGGGTCTCCTTCTTTTGATCTTTGCATTTTCCCTTTTTACTTTCTTTCTTCCATTTCTCTTTGAACTTAAGTCTCTCTTGGGCCTGGTATGCATTGATCTCCCTCCTTTTGATGGGTGTAACTACCCGCTGAGGGACACTACTCTCTTTCTTTTGTGTTTCTTCTGAGGGGTCTTGTCCACTCTTTTCATGTGCTTCTCATTCAGTTTGGAGCTCACTGGAGATGATGGGCACCCGGTTGACTCCTTCACCGGGGCCCACTGAAGTTTTCCGGCGGCTTGCGGTTATTCATCTTTTTTTTCTTTGGACTGGCACAGACTTTGGCGAAATGGCCAGCTCCTCCACAATTAAAGCAAATCACATCCCCCCAATCTTCCAGGGAAGCGGGCGCTGAGGTGTTGGGAAACAGTTCCTTCCTCTGACTTTCCCTCTCTGGTTCTCTTGACTTCTTTTCCATCAGGGAGGTCAACATTCCCAATACTTGGGACATCTGCGACTTCAAGGTATCCACCTCTGAGTCTCTTTCCAGGGTCATGGCCGTCCTGACCATCACCGGAGGAGGATTTACCGACTCAACTGGTAGGCTCCTCCTCTTCTCCTCCAGCATAGCGTCTTCCTCTCTGACCACTCGGATCAAGTCAGGGTACTCCAGGCTCTTCCCGTCCTGTCTTGTGCGTAGCGCCAATGCGATGGGGTCCAGGGGCTGAGATCCTCTCATCACCTGTTGAACACGGGCCTCATCCACCTTCCGTGGGTCAATCCCTTTCTTAAGAATCAACTTATGCATCTTATCCAGGCGCCTCATGAACTCTGACAGTTTCTCTCCTGTCTTTTGGTAGCAGTGCTCCAGCTGATAAGTGAGCTCAGTGATTTTCTCTGTTCCACCGAACACATTCTGCAGAATGTCCAGATAGTCCTGTGCATCACAGTCTGTCTTACTCATCTTGAGGTTGGGTATAGCCTCTAGAGCAGGCCCCTTCAGGCTTTCAGCAATTCTCTGCTTTTTCCTATGATCTGGGACTTCCCATTCTTCTAGGGCCTGAGTGGCACCGTCTAACCACTCCTCAAACCCCTCTTCACCCGAAGGTACAGGTTTCCTTCCTGAGAATATTCTAAGTTTTCTGTATCCTGACATTTGGTAATCTGTAGGATCTTTCTTACACTGGGCTACAATCTCCCCTAGGACCGCGCACAACTCTGCGCTGAGGGTGGCAGATGGCGACCCGGGAATCTCCCTTTTCTGCTGTTTTTCTGCTTTTGGGGTGGGTGATGGAGATAGTTTCGATGTCTGAAATCGTCCTCCTGGCTTGAGCGGCAGCGCGTGTATTAGGCTATAAGTCTGATCATCTATAGCTTCTACACTTGGATTCTTGAAATGTTCTGGGACTCCGTCCTTCCACTCTATTAGTGCGTGGGTCAGTGAGGAATTCGTCCTGACATCCACCACCCATGCTTTCTGATACGGTGACAGTGACATCACTAGCTGCTTCATCGCTTCTTCTTGCCAGATCCCTGGGAGTTCTATGACTACTACCAGGCTGGATCTGTGCCGACCACTTTGCACCACTGTCCTATTTCTAATGGGTCCATGCTGGTACTTTTGGCGCGTTACTTGCTGCAACAGGATCCCGGACTCGAGAGCCCCCACGTGTAGCACTACCCCCAGTTAAGAGAGCCGCTGGTTTGATTTCGGGCCCTGTATACAGCACCGCCAACCCCCGGCAATCTTACTCGACCCACTCTGGCACAGTTAGTCTAGGGTTAAACTTATATCACATTCAGTAATATTGTAAGGGGCAATCTCTTTTACAGTAAGACAACACACTGAGGCGAGAGATCAAATGCAACGGCTTTACTTTTATATCAAAAGCATATGCAGAACAGAACACATGCAACTTGCTTACAGAGCCCTGCAGCAATAGGTATAGCACACAACAATGGCCCAGCGCGGTAACCCACCGCACGCAGCTATTGTGGTGTGCGCGCCCTGTGGCGCACTAAACAATATTCTATCTCCCCCTAGTCTGACCTGACATAGAAGAAATCACAGTATTTTCACTCTATGATTTCTTCGCATGCAAACTTTCAGTGGTGCACTTGATGAAATAGTATTTGTAATCCACAAGTAGGCAGTCTCAAGGAACACTAAACTGGAGACCCTTCAACTCTGTCCTGTTACGGGTCTCCTAATAGAACAACAAACAACGATAGGTGGACCAAGGCAGTCTATAGGCCTAACACGGTACAGTCTATTGGCTTGAGCAAGTGCTCGCTCACCACTCCGGACGCGATCCCAGTCCGGGACTTCCACCTGCTGTGTCTCCGCACACAGCGTCTGCAACGATCGGGTCCCCGATCTAACTGATTTCCTCACTCGACAAGTCCGGTGCCACCCAGGCTCCGCAGTAGGGTGGAAGGCTCTTTGGAAGGTGCACAAGGCCCAGGCTTCAGGCCTTGCACTGCAGCAGATCCACACAGGAAGAAACTCTTGCTTGCAGCGCAGTGTCCAAAGAGGCCAAGCTCCGCCTCGCCTCCTCCTTAAATAGCCCCTCCCTTGAGTCTCTGCGGTGGCTAACTGCACTCTGGGTGCCGAACGGGGTTCTGGGTAACGTAGTCCCCGGGCCTTAAAGGAGACCCCGCTACACTTGTAACCATGCGGTCAGAAGATGACAAGGGATGCCTCATAGTTCCCTCCCTAAGCCAAGATTCCTTGAAGGGCATCAAGTCCCTTAGGTAAAGAATGCATAAAGTGTGAAAGTTGGTGTTGGCACCAGGCGTCTAGTTCTGATACGCCATAAGCTGAGTAGACCACAGAAAGAGGTTTAAACTGATGCGCATCTATAAACTGTGATGCACATACTACCCCTTGCACAGTCCAGATACAAAATGCTGGCCTGTAAGGAACTCTATATGACATATGATAGGTGTCATTGGGGAGGGAAAGCTTCTGATGTTAAGTAAGGTAAAGAACTGGTCCAGTTCTCAGAATGTAGGACCTATTAGTAAATGTGTAGTCAGCGATCTTACGTTTTTAAAGCGGAAATAAACTCTCCTGTCCTTTGCAGCAATGGAAGCTGCCATCTTAGCTTCTATCTGATCTGCAACTGCCATGGTGCTGCACATGTGATCAGTTATAGCACCAGCAAATGTGATTGTTAGCAATCCTGCCTTTTTAAACTGGTTAAATAGATGGGTTTAGTTCTGCTTTAGAGGAAGCATTGAGAGACATTGAGCTGGACTGAATTGATAGTGGACTAGCGCAACCACTGGATATTGTTTTGCATCTGTATTTTTTGACTAGCTGAGAAGGATATCAGCTGTCACCAGAACTAGTGTCCCCATTTGAAGATTTCCACTCTATTCCTGTTTTGGTGACTACCCAACATTTGGAATTTTCTTTTACTGTCAATCTCGGTGATAACGATAAAAAGGACAGGGTAAATCTCCCTAACAGGGGACACAGACAGCAATAAAAAATTGACAGGGTTCCTAATCCATCTCCAATATATACAACGCTAAACAAAAGTTTTGCCTTTAGTTTTACCTTAACCGGTTCCTGACCGATTCCTTTACATACAGTATACGTTCGCAGAATGGCACGGCTGGGCAAAGTAATGTATATGTAGCGGGGAGTCCTAAATTTAGGGATTGCTATGCTAAATTTAGGGGTGGTTAGAGTGGTAGTTGGCTCGAATCTTTCAATTTACTGGACTCTGCCTTGCTGCTGTTTCACCTGGCGTGCAGTTCCCCTTGGAAGTATGGGTGGTGCTGTCACTTGTACTCGGAGTTGAACCACAGGTGATGGGGTAGCGATTGGGTGTCCTCTCTCGGCAGCCTGCAGTGGGTGTGGTCTGCCTTTTGTGCATGCCGGGAGAGGATACATAAGGGGCAGCCGCCGCCTGGGAGAGGTCGGTTCTTCTTGGTTCCAGAGTCGGAGTCCTGGTGCGTGGCGCATGGCCCTGTGCTTCAGTCCCAGGCACCTTTAGTCCTGGGACTGCAACTTCAGCCCTGGGCCCAGCACCCTTAGCTGGAGCCCACTTCGGAAAGAGGAATCCCAGGGTGCCGACTTGCGAGGGGACCCGTTTTTAGAAGAGGAGGCTGGGGGAGGACCGTTCCGAAGGACTGGTGAGAGATCAGAGTGAAGGAAGGGGCCCAGTAACTCTTCGAAGGGATGTCATCCATCCAGAAAAAGGGATCGAAACAACAGGACCATTAGGAGGTTCGGGACACTAAGGATTCTGTGGCAGAGGATCTCCTGAACGCATCCATTAGGGAATCTAATAGACTGTTCGAGCTACATGCCAGCTGCTAGTGCCTTTGGGTGACTATCTGGGTGAGCTATACCCACTTGGGATAGAGTGGCGAAGAAGCCAGGAGTGCCTGAATTGATCTTTCTTCCTAACACCTTTCTTTCTTCTGAACTTTGTGGATGTTCATGCATAAGAGAAAGAAATAAACTCTATGTTGGAGTTGACACTGGTGTGGACCTTGGAGTTACTTGGGGTATAGAGACTTTGTCCTTACATTCTAGGGACAGAAACCAACTTTGAGGAGAACCTTGCTGCAAGACCCGTAAGTTAAAAAAAGTGTGCTTAACCTCTGCAAACCAGAGGGTACGGGCATGACGGCTGATGGTGCGCCTTTTTCTCCTGTGAGCGAGCCAAGGTTAGAAGAGGAGAAGAGGGGGCCGTGTCCGCTACATATATTTATGTCACTTTGAAATTCTCGCCGTGCAGGCGTGCCGCCGCACCGCACCCCTACCCCGAGCTCCGTGACCGCGGGACGCGCGGACTCGATGTCCGCCAGTGTCCCGCGATCGGGTCACAGAGCTGCAGAACGGGGAGAGGCAAGTGTAAACAAGCATCTCACTGACATTGTCACTGATTGTCTGCTCCCTCTCATTGGGAGAAGCAATCAGTGACGTGTCACTCATAGCCACGCCCCCTAACAGTTAGAATCACTCCCTAGGACACACTTAACCCCTTCCCCGCCCCCTACTGGTTAACCCCTTCACTGCCAGTCACATTTACACAGTAATTAGTGCATTTTTATAGCACCGATCGCTGTATAAATGTAAATGGTCCCAAAAATGTGTCAAAAGTGTCCGAATTGTCCGCCATAATGTCGCAGTCACGATAAAAATTGCTGATCGCCGCCATAACAAGTAAAAAAAAAATATTAATAAAAATGCCATAAAACTATCCGATATTTTGTAGACGCTATAACTTTTGCGCAAACCAATCAATAAATGCTTATTGCAATTACCAAAAATATGTAGA
The DNA here is from genome assembly GCA_029206835.1 of Rana muscosa. NCBI lineage: Eukaryota > Metazoa > Chordata > Amphibia > Anura > Ranidae > Rana > Rana muscosa. The sequence goes on from CM055117.1 coordinate 857,972,445, forward strand.
AGAATACGTATCGGCCTAAACTGTGGAAAAAAAAAAAATTTTTTATAGATTTTTTGGGGATATTTATTATAGCAAAAAGTAAAAAATATTGCATTTTTTTCAAAATTGACGCTCTAATTTTGTTTATAGCGCAAAAAAATAAAGACCGCAGAGGTGATCAAATACCACCAAAAGAAAGCTCTATTTGTGGGAAAAAAAGGACATCAATTTTGTTTGGGAGCCACGTCACACGACCGCGCAATTGTCAGTTAAAGCGACGCAGTGCCGAATCGCAAAAAGTGCTCTGGTCTTTGGCCAGCCAAATGGTCCGGGGCAGAAGTGGTTAATAGTGTTTTTTATACGACCAAAAAGAGGGACGATTGAGGAGAGAAGAGACAATAGGAATATGGTTCTAAAGAACTAGAGCAGGTGAACATCTGCCTGAAGCACATAACATGGTGGCCTTAAACACTTACGTTTTCTGAATGGTGTGCAATTTGTTCAAATCGATAAAATCAGCAAACAACTGAATAGACATAACTTCCCTTCTGATTGATTCTCACTTTCAATTTAGATTGCATTAGATTGGCCAGGATGGAAAGTTATCATTGGTTTTGTATTTATTTTCCAGGACTGTGATGCGTTGTTCATGAATTCGATCAATAAGATTATGAGATGCCTGGTTGACATTGTATCTTCCACCTATTGGTCAAAATCCACTTTCCTGTGTATGTCATATCAATTGATTGGGTTGTTGACTATCGATTGATCATTCCTAAAGCCTAGTACACACGGCCGAGATTCTCGTCAGGAAAAAACCCGTTGTTTTTCCTGACGAGATTCTTGACAAGAATCTTGTGCCGGCCGAGTGTACACACACTCCATTCCAAAGAACCGCCGTTCTTTTGAATGGAACGAATGCAGTGACGTCATTGACTACGACGAGCATACGCTGGTCACATTGCCGTCACCGCCATCTTGCTACACCCTACCTTTGCCTAGGAAGCTGCCACGCATGCGTCAAAGTCATTTCGAGCATGCCTGGGCTTACCGGAGGACAGATAAGCTTGTTGTCGCATACACACACAACGTTTTTTAGTCAGGAAACAGGCCAATGAGGATCCCGACGAGAAAATATAGAGAGCAGGTTCTCTATTTTTCTCGTCGAGATTCCCGGCAGTTTTCTCGACGAGAAAACATACACACGAACTGAGAAAACCGGTCGTGTGTATGAGGCCTGACTGGAGAGATTTTAAGAAATTGATCCTTTATTAAAGCATGTATGGTAGGGTGACCAGACATCCCCGGTTTCCGGGGACAGTCCCCGGATTGAGGACACTGCCCCCGGACCAAGTCTGTTCCTGGTTTTTATCCCCGGATTGGATTGAAACAGGGGCTGGGGCAATTTCAAAGACAGTCAGTTCAGAATAAAAAAAATAATAATTCTGATGTGCCCCCCCACCTCATGGACTCTTCCCTCCCTTCTTTCCTCCCTCTTTTGTTTCTCTATTCTCCTGTAGATCCCCTCCCCCTATATCCTGTAGTCTAACCTTTCTTTTCTTTTATCTGTGTACTTTTCTCTGTGACTCCTGATTTCATGGAGTCGATTTAGTGATGATGGTTACAGTGATGCTGGACACCTAAGAACTGAACTAGGAGATCACACGAAACAACCTACAAGTTTGTCTTTCTCTGTTCCACATGATCGTCCTGCAATTAATTTCCACATGTATGTTGTTTTGCTGCCTGGAGTTTTTTTTTTTTTTTTGAGGTCTCTGCTATTCATATAGCTTGCTCCGGGACATTTTCTCTTTTACTTTTTTTATTGTATGAATGAATATTGTACCATACATTGAATTTGAGAGGATACATAGAGCACTTAGGCCTAGAGGAAGGGACAGTGACCCACCCAGGGACATAATATGCTGCCTAGTTAATTTCCCCTTAAAGGAAGCAATCCTTAAGAAAGCAAGAGAAAAAAACAGAGTAATTTTCAATGAGAACGAAATTAAACTCTACCAGGACTTATCGAATATTACGCTACAGCAACGTAGAGCATTACGCCCGATCCTAGACCAGCTACGCACCAGAGGCATTCCATATAGATGGAAGTTCCCATTCTGTGTGTCTGCCACTTGGAAAGGCCACACAGCACTACTCCGTACGCCTGAGGATTTGCGTTCGTTTTGTGAAGCACTGAACCTTCCGCTAGTAGAAGTCCCAGAATGGTACAATTCTTTCACGATCAACGACCCATGGATCGAAGTTACTAAGAACTATACACCAAGAGCCCAGAGAACCAGGGACCGTCGTCGAAGATCTCCATCTCCCCATCACAGTGGCAGAAGACCAGCCCAAGGAAGTCCTGTTTTCTCGCCGCCCAGACGCAGAGATCCTGTAGACCGCCCCGATCAAATGGACACCTGAAGCATTCTCCCCATCCTTTTAAAGGTTGTCGGCCGACACACCTAAACCCTTATCCCACTACTGTTCTACATTTCATCGTTGAACCCTTGCTTCGTCGTCTGATGGTTTCTTCTCACCCAGGATGTCGAATCAGTTCTTTCTTTAAGAATAACTGTTTGCTTTTACCCCCCCCCCCCTTGTTTCTAATTTTTTTTCTAATTTCCAGTTACGCTGTTTGTGTTCTACTAAGGAAAACTTTGCCTTCAAGCCATCCTGATCATCTCCATAGCGTATGTCGCCCATCTTCATCATCATGAAGTCTTGCGGTGATCACCTGCCTGGATAGCGAACGACCTGTGAGTACATCCTCTGAATCACCTGATCAGACACATGGTAGGCTATGGGGAGTGTTTTACCTCCCTTATACCCTTACCTAACAAGAACTGATTGTATCCTGTACGCTAGTTGTATTTTTGCCTTATAAGTCTATATCCTTTAGCACACATGCACTCAGGACTCATGATTACAGTACTAAAAGATCGTTGGACTTTTTTTTTTCTTTCTCTTTTTTTATGAAACAGGGTAAGGGAATACTACAACATATGTCCCTATATTTTGTCCCTCTACAACTTTTTTAATACTGCTGAGGATACTTATAAGTCAATGCGTTGTCCCATATGAGGGTAGTCATTGTTATTGCTAAACTATAACATAATGGAAACACAAAAAACAATTCAAAAAAATAAAAATAAAAAAGGGTGAGAGGAGGCTAATTAGACTACAATGTGAAATAACAGCTATAGTTATTTTTACAGTTGTTGTCCATATTATGAATGCACGATCCATAGGGTGTATTCTTATGTACAAAGCATGAAGGGGGTCCTCACTTTTGATCTGGTGATATTAGCCCAGGTGTTGCAAGGGTAAGCTAGATTCCTACACTCTTCTCTCCGTTTTGAAGTTCAATATGAGGAGAGAAAAACTAACAGCAAATTATAGGGCTCCAATCGGATTCCTTCTGGCTTAGCTTTGTAACCTATGATTTACCATACCCACTGTGATGCCCTGGATTATCTCCAATAGTTTCAATGGGTCTTGAGAAATTTTGTTTCTGTTTTTTTTTCTGTAGGCTCTAAGCTGGTTTATGATACGTTATTGGAAAAAAAAATATATGTATTTATATATAAAAAATAGATAAATAAGAGAGTTATGAGGTTTATTATAGTTTAAACATGCTTAGAAGGTTCAACCTTCTCATATATCTGAAATTGTTGGGCTTTTTTTTTATTCTTTTTTTTTCTATGCAATAGCCCCACCTAGTGGCCTTTATTCATGTCCTCAATAGGAATTGTTACATATTTTTAATTTGACACTGTCTGACGACTAAACATTCATGGCACGTTCAAAATAAGTTAATCTGAGTATTGACCCCTGCCTCCCTTAATTCCAGACTATATGTACACCTATTTTATGATCGCTACATATGCTACCCCTCCCTCACTATACCATACCTTTATACCTAACTCCTGATTCATTTGAATCTTTTCTAAAAGAGTAGGGGAGTGTTTCAAATCCCAATAGAAACAACCTACATCGCCTTTACCCTTTTCCCTTTTTTTTTCTGTAGATATCTATACAGCAAGATCCCATCTTGGTTCGTTCTGACCTCGGACCCACACAAGGGGTGGAATTTTATCTTAATTTTTTTTTTACTCCACCTCTTGAACACCCATACCCTTCCCTTCCCTCCCCTAGTACTCCCTTGCTCTAATAAACTTTCTTTTTTTTTTTGTTACTCTGCCCCCCCACAACCCTCCCTCCAAAACTTAATTTGGAACTGAGCAAAACAAGCATAGTAGAACTCCGATCACATTGGTCATAAGCACTTGACAATCTCAGGGTAGTAGTCTAATCTCTAACACACGGCTGTAATATAACTAACAACCATTTTGCCCATGGATAAGCGCCACTCTACTCAGTTTTCATTAAAACTGCTATCAATAAACGCAAAAGGCCTAAACATCCCTGAGAAAAGAACAACATTTCTCAATGAATTTCATAAGCAAAAAGCCGATATCATTTGCATTCAGGAATCCCACTTTAAAACAGGCAAAATCCCGAAATTTAAAGACAAGAGATTTCCAATATCACTTCATGCTACTAATCCTGAAGGAAAGACGAAGGGTGTATCAATATTGATAGCAAACCAGACTCCAATGCAAATTCTTGACACTATGCTGGATCCAGGAGGGAGATACATATTTCTGAGAGGAAAACTGAGATCTCACCCCAACACCATAGCAAACATATACGCTCCTAATACGAAACAAGTGGCATTTTTTCGGAAGATAAAAGATCTATTGACCACCTTCGCCTTGGGCATTCTCATACTGGGAGGGGACTTCAATATCCCTTTAAATCCACTTCAAACTGTGCATCGAGCCTTCCTTACAGAGCACTAAAGCAAGTTAAACTTCAACTTCAAGAATTGATGCTGCATGACGCATGGAGAACTCTTAACCCTCAAACCAAAGACTACACTTTCTTTTCTCCTATACACCAAAAATACTCTAGGATTGACTATTTTTTTCTATCCCAATATGACCTCCCACTACTCAAAAATTCAACTATCGAAACCATGACCCTTTAGACCACCACCCAGTCTCTCTGACATTATCTTTTCCAGACAAAGTCACTAAGACTAAATCATGGAGACTCAACACGTCCGTTTTGAAAGACCTAGTAAATGTCCAACATTTTAACGACACATTACAAAATTACTTCAAGGACAATGAAAATGATGAGACCTCTAAGCTCACGCAGTGGGAGGCACATAAATGTGTGATTAGGGGAGAATTTATCGCCAGACTTGCCAGACAGAAAAAGGAACAACAGTCAAGGATCCAATCCCTGATTGTTCAAATCCATAAACTAGAAGCGACACACAAACGCACCATTGCGGCGGCAACCATGGAGGAACTCTCAAACGCTAGGAAAACTCTATCCGAAGAACTTAGTTTAAAAACAAAAAGACAATATATCCTTCGCCATAAAATCTACTACGAACAAGGCAACAAAAGTGGGAAATTACTAGCGAAGGCAGTCCAAGATAAAAAAGTTGCATCCACAATACATCAAATTAAAGAGAGTAACGGCACGGTACATTCATCCAACGAAGAAATAGCAAAACAATTTGAACTCTACTACCAAACCCTGTATAACATTCCATCTAATCCTAAATGTCCTCATAACTCTGAAAAAAGATCCCAAATGATTCAAGAATTTTTACAGAAATATAGCCCATCAAAGATAGCATTGAACACAGCGCTAGAACTTGAAGCGCCTATTTCGGGCCATGAGTTTGATAAAGCTATTAAAGATATGAAAATTCGCAAGGCCCCAGGTCCCGATGGTTTACCCCTACTCTATTATAAAACCTTCCTTAGCATTTTAAAGCCCAGATTCTTGAAAGCTTTTCACACCCTCCAATCTGAACGAAATCAACCACAACAATTATTAGAAGCCCATATATCTGTCATTCCCAAAGAAGGTAAGGACCCCAATCAGGTCACAAATTATAGGCCAATATCCCTGATTAACGTAGACGTTAAGATATACACCAAAATACTAGCAAACAGAATTATCCCCCTACTATCCTCCCTTATATCCCTTGATCAAGTTGGTTTTATCCCAGGCAGGGAGGGACGAGACAATACTATCAAGGCTATAAACTTAAACCATTGGCTTACGTCAAATAAGAAACAAGGCTTCTTTCTATCTCTCGACGCAGAGAAGGCGTTTGACAGAGTGGCCTGGGACTATATCGACGCTGTTCTAGACCATATTGGCTTTCTACCGGCAATGAGAGCATATATAAAAGCCCTCAAAAGTGCGCGTCAATGGCCACCTGTCGGACCCCTTCAGATTGCGCAATGGTACTAGACAGGGATGCCCCATATCACCTATCCTATTTGTACTCACACTTGAACCTCTCTTAAACAAAATCAGATCCAACCCCGACATAAAGGGAATACAGATTGACGAAAAAAACATATAAAGTCGCCGCCTTCGCGGATGACCTTCTCCTTTTCCTCTCGGGCCCCCATATTTCAATCCCTAACCTGACTCGGGATCTAGAGCATTTCCAATTGATATCTAATTTGAAAATTAATCATTCTAAATCTAGTGCCCTCAATATCACACTAACCCCAGAATCAGTAGAGCTTTGTAAGAAAACTTCCCCTTCACTTGGGCTGCGGAATCTATCACATATCTGGGAATAGAAATCCCCAGATATCTGAGGGACCTATTTAGGCTTAATTTCACCCCAATTCTAAAAGAAACAAAAGAGGACTTGAAAAGATGGAACTCTTTGAATGTTTCTTGGTTTGGTAGAGCATCATTAATAAAGATGACTGTGTTACCCCGCTTTCTCTATGCCATGCAAACAATTCCAATTAGACTTCCGGTATCATTTTTTAACTCTTTTCGTCAGGCATGCTCTTCCTTCATCTGGAGAAGTAAGCCCCTTAGAATAAAATTCACTAGACTGACTTTGCCTAAATATAAGGGAGGAATAGCATTGCCTGATTAACGTAAATATCACCAAGCAGCCTCACTAGAGAGAATAGTGGATTGGAACATCCATCACTCAGTCAAAGACTGGTTCTCCTTGGAACACTCACAATTATCCCAACCTGTTAGATCCCTCCCGTGGATACACCCAAAGTATCACCCAATGGCTGCCAAGTCTCCTCCTCTCATTGGTTCCACTCTAGAGATCTTCCGAACAACTTTCAAAACAATCAAACCCGCACCATGGCTGGGTCCACTAACCCCACTTCAAAATAACCCTGACTTTCTCCCAGGACTGGAGAAAAATTTTCTTGCAACTCCCTGGCCTCACAGAGACATCCTATCCTCCCATTTCTTTAAATCAGGCAAACTTCTCTCAAAAGATGACTTAAAGAAGGAAATCAGCCCGATCAAAATTACCCAGTGGAAATATTTACAAATCAAACATTTTCTGACTGCAAGAGAGACCGCCCAAGAATGGTCAAGACCCCCCACGCCCCTGGAAGCCCTATGTTTAAAAAAAAACCCACAAAGACATATTATCTCCACCCTATATATGTCATTGTTTGAGGGCCAAACAGACTTCTCTAATGCGTCTTGTCAAGCTTGGGAAAAAGAGCTTGGTATGAACTTATCACCAACAGACTGGGAGACAATTTACATGTATGCACACAAGGGTTCCACCCAAGAATGTGGTTTCAAAATTGTTACTAGATGGTACAGAACTCCCACTTTGCTTCATAAATTTTCACCGCACATCTCTAATACTTGTTGGAGGTGTAAACGAGAGGAAGGCTCGATGATACATATTTGGTGGTCCTGCCCACTAATCCAGACCTTCTGGAAGATGGTTCATGAAACTGTTATCTCAGTTACCTCGGAAAACATTAGACTGGATCCAGCGCAGTATCTATTACACCATAGTCCGGTCCCAAAGAAGCAGTATTTGAAATCTTTGATGATGTTCATGATTAATGCGGCTAGACATTGTGTACCCTGTCACTGGAGATCAAACACTATACCATCAAAGAAAGAGTGGTTCCGTAGAATAAACAACATCGAAAAAATTGAGGAACTTATCAGCATAGCTCAGGAAAAAATAACAAAATTCACAGAGATGTGGTACAATTGGTTAGAGTTCAAGAACACCTCAGATTATAAAACACTGAACATTTAATGAGTGACACTATCCGTTAGAAATATGCTTATCGACCCATAACACACTGTCCCCACACCCCTTTCTCAAGCAGATTTTTTTTTTTCTCTCTTCTTCTGCTCCTTGCCGCAACTTCTACCCCCCCCCCCCCCCCACAACCCATGTACATATTAATGAAACATCATCATAGTTTCCCAGTAAAAAAATAAAGATAATAATTTTTGTTATGTATTTTCATAGCAACTATGTGCTCTCACCTTTTTCTCAATTTCTGTTTATACATGCATCGCATTAATGTTGAAATGGTAACCACATAAAGTTAATCATATAATTACATCAACGTAGTACTCCTACTTACAAGAGATTGTTCACTACCAGGGATGAGCCGAACACCCCCCTGTTCGGTTCGCACCAGAACCTGCGAACAGACAAAATGTTCGTGTAAACTTTAGAACCCTATTAAATACAATGGACTCGAACGTTCGAAATCTAAAGTGCTAATTATAAAGGCTAATATGCAAGTTATTGTCCTAAAAAGTGTTTGGGGACCCGGGTCCTGCCCCAGGGGACATGTATCAATGCAAAAAGAAGTTTTAAAAACGGACGTTTTTTCGGGAGCAGTGATTTTAATAATGCTTAAAATGAAAAAATAAAAGTGAAATATTCCTTTAAATTTCATACCTGGGGGGTGTGTATGATATGCATGTAAAGTGGCGCATGTTTCCCGTGCTTAGAACTGTCCCTGCAAAAAATGTCATTTTTGAAAGAAAAAAATGCATTTAAAACTGACTCGCGGCTATTAATGAATTGTCGGCTCCCGGCAATACATACAAAAGTCATTGATAAAAAAAAAAAAAAGCGTGGGGGTTCCCCAGAATTCAATTACCAGGCCCTTCAGGTCTGGAATGGATATTAAGGGGAACCCCACCGCAAATTTTAAAAAAAAATGACGTGGGGTTCCCCCAAATATCCATTCCAGGCCCTTCAGATCTGGCATGGATTTTAAGGGGAACTCCACCCCAAATTTAAAAAAAAATGGCGTGGAGTCCCCCTAAAAATCCATACCAGACCCCTTATCCGAGCACGCAACCTGGCCGGCCGCAGGGGAAAAGGGGGGGACGAGAGAGCGGCCCCCCCTCCCTCCTGAACCGTACCAAGCCACATGCCCTCAACATGGGGAGGATGTCCCCATGTTGATGGGGACAAGGGCCTCATCCCCACAACCCTTGCCCGGTGGTTGTGGGGGTCTGCGGGCGGGGGGCTTATCGGAATCTGGAAGACCCCTTTAACAAAGGGGACCCCCAGATCCCGGCCCCCCCAATGTGAATTGGTAAGGGGTACATTGTACCCCTACCATTTCACGAAGAAAGCGTAAAAAAATGTTTAAAAAAACACACAAACACCTTGAAAAAGTCCTTTATTTAAAAAAAAAAACAAAAAAAACATTCCAGCGGTGAAATTCAGTGTCCCGCGGCGATCCCGATGTCCAGCGCTGTCCTTCATTGGTTGTGCCTGAGCGGACCTGATGGGGAACTCCCTCTCAGTATTTTAAATGTATAGACCCGCCCCTTCTAAAGTTCCCCATCAGGTCCGCTCAGCGGACCAGATGCGGAACATGAGAAGGGGCGGGTCTATACATGTATTACCAAAGTGAGAGCAGTTCCCCATCAGGTCCGCCCCCTCGGTATGTCGGACCCGCCTACGTCATTGGCTTGAGCGGGGAACTTCCTTCACTATGTAAATTTAAATTACACAGTGAAGGAAGTTCCCCGCTCAAGCCAATGACGTAGGCGGGTCCGACATACCGAGGGGGTGGACCTGATGGGGAACTGCTCTCACTTTGGTAATACATGTATAGACCCGCCCCTTCTCAACTTTAGAAGGGGCGGGTCTATACATTTAAAATACTGAGAGGGAGTTCCCCATCAGGTCCGCTCAGGCACAACCAATGAAGGACAGCGCTGGACATCGGGATCGCCGCGGGACACTGGATTTCACCGCTGGAATGTTTTTTTTTTTTTTTTTTAAATAAAGGACTTTTTCCAGGTGTTTGTGTGTTTTTTTAAACATTTTTTTACGCTTTCTTCGTGAAATGGTAGGGGTACAATGTACCCCCTTACCAATTCACATGGGGGGGCCGGGATCTGGGGGTCCCCTTTGTTAAAGGGGTCTTCCAGATTCCGATAAGCCCCCCGCCCGCAGACCCCCGCAACCACCGGGCAAGGGTTGTGGGGATGAGGCCCTTGTCCCCATCAACATGGGGACATCCTCCCCATGTTGAGGGCATGTGGCTTGGTACGGTTCAGGAGGGAGGGGGGGCCGCTCTCTCGTCCCCCCTTTTCCCCTGCGGCCGGCCAGGTTGCGTGCTCGGATAAGGGGTCTGGTATGGATTTTTAGGGGGACTCCACGCCATTTTTTTTTTAAATTTGGGGTGGAGTTCCCCTTAAAATCCATGCCAGATCTGAAGGGCCTGGAATGGATATTTGGGGGAACCCCACGTCAATTTTTTTTTAAATTTGCGGCGGGGTTCCCCTTAATATCCATTCCAGACCTGAAGGGCCTGGTAATTGAATTCTGGGGAACCCCCACGCTTTTTTTTTTTTTTTTATCAATGACTTTTGTATGTATTGCCGGGAGCCGACAATTCATTAATAGCCGCGAGTCAGTTTTAAATGCATTTTTTTCTTTCAAAAATGACATTTTTTGCAGGGACAGTTCTAAGCACGGGAAACATGCGCCACTTTACATGCATATCATACACACCCCCCAGGTACGAAATTTAAAGGAATATTTCACTTTTATTGTTTCACTTTAAGCATTATAAAAATCACTGCTCCCGAAAAAACGTCCGTTTTTAAAACTTCTTTTTGCATTGATACATGTCCCCTGGGGCAGGACCCCGGTCCCCAAACACTTTTTAGGACAATAACTTGCATATAAGCCTTTATAATTAGCACTTTCGATTTCTCCCATAGATTTTTCGAATTTGCCGCGAACACCCCAATTTGTTCGCTGTTCGGCGAACGGGCTAACAGGCAATGTTCGAGTCGAACATGAGTTTGACTCGAACTCGAAGCTCATCCCTATTCACTACTAACAATGTTTGTTTACAATGTTGTATTTCTATGTGTATTCATTCAATAAAACTTTATGAAACAAAAAAAAAATATAGTATCCCATCATCGGGACCCTCCTTTTCATTGCATATTTGATGTATCCATCGCACTGTTGCACTAATCTGTTGTGACTACTTTTCTATCAATAAAATACTTGTAAAAGAAAAAAAAAAAATTCTGAATTACACACACATGCTCCGCCGCTCCGACTAGCTTAGGGGGGTGTATTTTTTTCCATTATCTGTGCCCCTTTCTGATGATCATGTGCTGGTCGGAGCGGAGGGAATATTTCTTCCGTTTTGGGTGCCCATTCAGCTCCGCTTGCATGTTCTTCTGCCTTGGCTCAAGTCCCGGCCAGCCGCCTGCCTGCTTATGTCCTTGCCTACCCTGGCGGAGTGATCTTCCTCCGCTCCCCACCCAGTAGTAGCCGGGGCCCGGAGAGTAAGACTTGACAGGCTGTGAGCCGGGCGGCGCCAGGCAGAGAGTCACTGATTGCCGCCATTACTAGTAAAAAAAAAAAATAGGTCCCTGGAATTTCATTTTAAAAATCTGGTCACCTTAACGTATGGCCACCATAATCGATAGATTTCGCCTCCATTCACACCTGTGTGATTTGTTGTGTTTTGGTTGTTACATGATAATGCATGTCAAGAAAAATTCCATTATTGTTTGATGGGCGCCTTCAGAAAGGTGCAGGAGTAGACTAAGGACACTGTATCATTCAAATCTATAGAATGTGTTTTCATGAAAGCGCATCAAAATTGCAGCATGCAGGACTTCTTTTTAGTGGACAGCACCCAAAATGCACGTAAAACGCACAGGTTTTTGAACCTGAATTTGAATATTTTAAACAAATAAGCATGTATATGGAATAAAACACAACAAACACCCAAATGACATCTCTTTCTTTACCAGGAAAGACAGGATACAACTCAGAAAAAAATAAACATATTGCTTCTCCTGTATACAACACGCCTATCGGATCCAAACACACAGACAAACGAAAAGCCTTCTAGTTTGGGCTCTGCCGCTCGCCGTCCTGTACTCTCAACCAAAGCCAAGCAAGGCGCTTCCGTCAACAAGCTGTTTTGCGCGGAGACTTCTCTTTCCAGACGTGTGATTGGTCGCTGCTGTTTCCGGCCCTACACCTTCCGATTCTGATTGGCCCATTGGGCTGTCGGTCAACCTGTGCTTGGCGGCGGTGATAGGTTGTGGCGGGATTGGCTGCATACAAAGATGGGATCCTAGCAGGTAAAGATGGAGCTGCTTCAATGTTCTGGGAGATGGAATCGATGTTATGCACTATGGGGCAATGGGTGGACGGGGCGCCCATCTATTACCATCCTCAATGTATAGCTTTACCTCTACACCTTCTATTTCTATACTACACCTTGCTGTAGGCTCTGGGATGTGCTCAGCTCTTATATCTGTCTTTATTGTTGTAGCAGATGTATATGTGTGTATATATACACAACTTATTTTTTTCTTTTATTACTATTATCTGTAGTTATAATAAATTATAGATTTTTTTTTTATAGTTATTATTGGGAGGGGGGGGGGGTATATGTCTATAACGCCTTGCTTTAAAACTGGGGGGGGAATAATATCAATATATTATTATTTTAAGGGGGAAAATAATATCAATATAATTTATGTATGTGTGTGTATCTCCTGTTTATTTTAAAAGGGGGAAAATATATACATATATTCTCTTGTGGTGTGTGTGTGGGGGGGGGGGGGTGTTATTCATTTTTTTTTTTTTTTTGGTTTAAAAAATGTAAAAAAAAAAAAAAAGTGTAATCTCTCTTAAATACTTATGTTTTCTGAATGGTGTGCAATTTGTTCAAAACGATAAAATCACCAAACTGAATAGACATAACTTCCCTTCTGATTGATTTTCACTTTAGATTGCAATTGATTGGCCAGGATGGAATTATTTTTTTTTTTTTTTTTTTTTTATATTATTTATACATTTTATTATACATGTGTAAAAAAAAAATATTATATATTTTATCTTTGAATAGAGGCTTTCCGCTACCCAGACATGACGTTGTAAAATTATATTTCCTAGGCCATTAGTGAAGTGTTATTTAGTAGAATTGGTATACTCCCCTGCAGGTTTCCCCCCCCCCCCAATGATAAAAATCTATTTATTTTTCAGTTATCCAGCAGCATCTGCCGCCACCACCGCCGTACATGCCAGTCATCATGAATTTTGATGGCATGGACCCAGGTTTGGCCGACTATGGCCCCGCCCTGCATGCTCCAATGGATCCAGTTCTTGATCCACACCTGAACCCTGGTCTAATGCAGTCTGTGGAACTGGACCATGAGCGTGTTGGGCTGGAGGGCTTGCCTGTCCAGGAGCCTGTGCGCATCATGGAAGGGATGTATTCTGAGCTGCACACAGCTGTTTCTGAGGTTGGAGTTCCTGTTTCTGCGGTGCACTTTGATGTCCATGAGGAGATGCTGTGGGTTGGCAACCATGGGGTGAGTGTTAATAGGCTGCCTCGAGCCATACCTGCCTTTAATTTTTCCATTGCTATATATGCACCAACATGGAGGCTCTCATAGACTAGAGTTAAGATTGCAGCAGGTCCTTGACAAGACGGTACTAATTTTGTGGAGCTAAATCCTCAAATGGGGTGTGGGTGTTTTTGTGTTTTGTGTGTGTGTGTGGGGGGGGGGGGGGTTCCATTTTATTTGTAGTCTTGGAAAGAGTAGAAAAGATTTAGGCTGGCAAGCAATACAGAGCAAAATTATTTTTGGTGCGGCAATCCCTCCTGTTGGGCCGTTGTCTTCGTTTTTTTCCAGCGCGGGAGAAGGCAGTGATTATTGCTAGCAGCTATAGTAGCTGCTTGCGATCCTCATGAGAATTCAGCAGGCTGGTTATACCCAAGTTGATCGCTCATCTTGGTACATTCAGCCTGCCCATTAACTGTTTGAATCTCAGCTGGTTCCTGCTGAACTGGCTGAGATTTGAACCGTGTATGGCCGTCCTTGGAACCCCTGATGGGTTTCAACCATTCCCCATTCTCAGAGTTTGATTTTAAGGGAAAAAACAAAAATGCTCAAGGGAATAAGGTGTAGCCATATTCTTTGCTCCAGTGTCCTTCTCCACCCTGAGTTGTCCTCTCGTACAATGCAGGGCTATTAGCATCTTGGAGAAGAGGGTTCTGGGGACCGGTCACACACATGGCGCCTGTCAGAGTGAGAAAAGTTACTGAGCATTTAATTCTTACAGCTTTTTTGTTCCAAAGCTGGGCTATCTAAAAATGAAAACCTAATGTAGGATCTACATACATATTCTACATGAACTTCAGGTAGAACACAAATACATGCATTATAAGCTGTTCTGCCCAACCGCAATTCTAGGTTTGGGACGTGACAATTTGTCACTGAAGTTATACAGTTTAGTCTGGTTACTTCCTTAGCCCCCCAACCTGTGATTGGATAAAGAAGCAGCCCCTGATGGATGAGCAGATTCTCTGATCTCCCCTCCTGTTAACATGTTTTGTCAGCACTGCCACCTGATCATATAGCACAACAGATTGGCTCCTACTGCTGCTATCCACTTTCAAGTTTGAGGGCTTGTATACAGTGTGTGGTGACTGTCAGTTTTTCTGCACTGGATATATGCCAATCACTGCAAGGGTACCTAGAAAACAATTGTTTTATATGTTCCTCATTCAGCTTATAATGCTGATGTGTTATGCAGTGCAAAAAAAATAAAAAATGTGGACATGCTGCTTTTATTCACAGCACAGTGAATGGTATTGTGCAGCACTGAGATAATGAAGTGACACTTCAATTAATAAAAAAAAAAAAAAAAATGTAAACTATGCGCTGAAACACTCACATTGCAGGCTACAGTGAACCAACTCCAAATTCTCTTGTTAATGCATTAAGATCAACCTTCTGTGTGCAGCAGCGCCCCTAATGCTTACCTAAACCCATCTCTATCCAGCGATTATATATATCTTTTTTTATTTATTTTTTTATCATTTATTCCCCCCCCCCCCCCCTCCCACGAGTGCCTCGGCCATCCTGGACTCTCCCTCCCTATTGGCTAACTGGCTTTGATCGACAGCAGTGGGAGCCAATGGCGCCGCTGCTGTGTCTCAGCCAAACCGCAGCTGCATGTCTGAATGGAAACACGGAGCTGCAGCTCGGCTCAGGTGCCCCCATAGCAAGCTGCTTGCTGTGGGGGCACTCAACAGGAGGATCTGGGCTGCTCTGTGCAAAACTACTACACAGGGTAGGCAAGTATGACATGTTTGTAAAGTCTTTTTCTCTTTTAAAATAACAATCATTTTAAGTTTAATATCAAGAGTCTAGTAACAAGTTTGATTTTAAAAATGAGTAAAATAAACATCTCTGTCTGAAACTTTATGCCAAATACCCTAATCTGTATTTTTATTAGCCTGCTGTAGATTCCTGCACAGCAGGATCCTGGCTGTAGGAGAGTTTCCCTGAACTCGGCTGTATTGCTCTAACTAAAATACAGGGAAATGAGGTTTAAACCTGACATCGCTGTTTTAACAAGGATGCTTTGTCTTGGAAAACTAGTGGCTGCCCGTCCATAGGGGGCACACAGGCGACGGACGCACGGTCTATGGGAAGCTTCCCAGCCTGCAATCGGCTGATTGCAGACTGGGAAGCTGATTTGCCCGTGTTAAGGGCATGGTCGAGGCGCACGCGATGCGCCTGCAAACACTCCACTTCCGGAGGAGAGGACAGTGGGTGGTGCTTTTTCATCACTGCAGCGTCTCTTCCGGTTTCCTGGCCACAGTGGGGGTAGAGTCGACTAGTGTGCATGTGGTGGATTGAGAGAGACCTGAGCGGCACCTTTAAAGGTAAGTGCTGGTGCTGAAACCTCAGACACTCAGTCTTCTCTCCGTCTCCCTGTGTCTTTGCCGCCCACCCCTCCATTACGCACAGCCACATGCTGACTAGTTCCCTGATGCGTGATACCTGATTATTAAATATCCCCAACTGCACTCAGACATCGGAGCATTTTTGGGGAGTGTGTGTGTGTGTGTACACACATTGAGTACATCTGTCCTGTGTAGTGTATACAGCTATATACACCCACCTTCCTTCCTGTATAAAGCAAGAAAGAAGGTGGGTGTTTATATAGCTGTATACACATTACAGATTTACACAATATGTGAGTACATCGTCAATGATGATGGAGGAAGATCTCTATATACAGGAAGGAAGGTGGGGGGTTATATAAGGCTGCTTTTCCACTGAAGTGCTGAGGTTTGCCTGCACTGCGGGTGCAGTGCATCTGCTACTTTCCTGGGTTAGCTGTGCTTTGCCATAGAGACTTGTATTATATCCTGCTTTCAGAAAGTACACAAAACCTGTGAGATGTAATGGAAGTCTATGGCTAAGCGCAGGAAAGCTGCAGGTACACTATCTGCGGTGTGGGTAAACCGCAGCGCATCGGTGTGACAGCTGCCCTATACTATTATGCTCGGTGTAGTGCTTCACACTGACCTGCAGGTCTCTTCTTTCCTGCTGTTGGCACCACTGGAGACAACTAACTGGGATTAGAGGTGGAGTGCTGTTGGTATCACTATGCATGGGACAGGAGCCTGCTCCCTACTACAGCTCCAACTTTGCATGTAGTCCCTCTGCATTGCACTCTGATGCTCTGGAATGGCGGGTCAGCAAACCCAGACTGGGATCTGGTAGATTGCCATCTACAAGTTGCCGTAAAATTGACTAAATGAGATTCCCAATCCTTATGCAGAGGAATTGGGGGGGGGGGGGGGGTGGAAACATGTTTGACCATCAGCAGTGGATATTTCAATATTGCAGCCTTATGTCTTTATCCTAAATTTTTTTTTTTTTTTTCCAACAGGGCCATGCCACCTCCTTCTTCAGTCCTGCTCTTGAGAGATATTCATCTTTCCAAGTGCATGCAGCAAATGATATCCGGCAGATTCAGAGTCTGGAGAATGGGGTTGGTTTCCTCACAAAGAATAACCTGAAATACGTAACACGCGGTGGACTGATCATCTTTGACTACCTGTGAGTTATCAGTGGTTTTTGGCTGTGACTGTAATGAGCTACACTACTTCTCACCCAATGAGATGGCATTCATTGTTGACAGCTGTGGTTTTACTGTGGGCAGTGCCCCCCTTTTCTTCCATATGTGTCTAATTTTTTTTTCTTTTAAATCGTAATCACAAACCAAATTTAACATGCTTGTTTCTTTAGGATGGATGAAAATGTAGATAATCACAGTCTATTGCTCATGGACAACAACACCCTGCTAATGGCAGGCATGCAAAATCATGTAATTCAGATGGATCTTAATACAGTGCAGGAGGCACAAAGGGTAATTATATTTTTTGCTTCTTGTTGAGCTGCTGGCCCAAATAAGACCTGAATAGTTGCACATTACAAAAAGTGTTTTTGCAAAGAACAGCAGTAGGTCTATAATTTTATACATATTACAGTGAAATGCTTTGTGTATAAATTAGCGCAGTCTAAAAGTCGGGCATTTAACAATAAATTTGTCTACTGCTGTTTGTGTGCCTGATTTTTTTTTTTTTTTTTTTTTTTTATATTTATTTTTTTATTGTAAATGCTCATGGTTTTTTACCTTCATGCTTGAAGGTAAAAAATACCTGAGCCTCCACTCCATCCAGCAATGTGCACGAAAGCAGAGGTTCTTCCGGGTCTCTTCCTCTAAATTGGCTGAGACAGAAGTGGGAGCCATTAGCAAGTGGAAAGTATTCAGTGCTTCACTTTTTCCACATTTTCTTATGTTAAAGCTTTATTCCAAAATTGATTAAATTCATTTTCCTCGACCTTCTACAAACCATACCCCATAATGACAATGTGAAAGAAGTTTGTTTGAAATCTTTGCAAATTTATTAAAAATAAAAAACAAATCATGTACATAAGTAATCACAGCCTTTGCTCAATACTATTTTTAGCCCAAAAGTGCCTAAAAAACGCCTCGTGTAAAAGGGGTCTTGGAGTAAGTGGCCTAGAGATCCACTTGCTCCATAATTTATCAAAGCGCTTTGGTCGCTTTCTAATTTTGAAAGCGAGTCTGTATAAGGGAAGAATGTCATTAACCACTTTAAGCCCAAGGATGTCATATGACATCTTTGACTTTCCGTGGGGGTATCTGATGCCTGCAGTTCAGCCACTTGATTGTTCTTACAGGTGGCAGGAGGGGGCATCCCCTGAAACCACCCTCCCCTCTGGTGCTTCTCCAGGCTCACCCACGCAATCTGTGACCCGGAGAAAGAATCCGCCACCGTATGATCATCCTAGAGATTTCCGGGGACCAGATGGTCCCCAGTCCCAGAGTGTTAAAAAAAAAAAAAAATCCTAAATGTAAAGTGTCCTCGCGCACCGAAGCGAACACACACGCAAGTCGCGCCCGCATATGTAAATGCCGTTCAAATCACACATATGAGGTATCACTGTGTTTTAGAGCGAGAGCAACAATTCTAGCACTAGACCTACTCTAACTGTAAACTGGTAACCTGTAAAAAAAAAAATACCAAAGTTTGGTGCCATTCCAAAAGTGTGCGCAATTTTAAAGCGCGATATGTTGGGTATATAATTTACTCTGCTTAACATCTTTCACATTATACAAAATTCGGCTAACTTTTAACTTTTTCCCCCCAAAAAGCGTTTGAAAAATTGTTGCGTGAGTACCGTGTGACATAAAAAGTTGCAATGACCGCCATTTTATTCCCTAGGGCAGTGGTTATCAACCCTGTCCTAACAGGCCAGGTTTGCAAGATAACTGAAATACATCACAAGTGATATAATTTGCTGCCCATTGATTGCAGTATTCTAGTCTGCATCTTCCCAAGGTAATACATAAAACCTGGCCTGTTAGTGGGCCCTGAGGATAGGGTTGATGACCACTGCCCTAGGGTGTATGCTAAATATAATTTTATTATGTTTGGGGGTTCTGTGTTATTTTCTAGCAAAAAGATGATGATTTTTTACATGTAGGAGAGGAGTGCCAGAATAGGCCTGGTATGGAAGTGGTTAATCAATTTGAGCCAGGTTCTTGGCGTAGGAAGAGATGCCCCTTTCCAGGATGGTAAATTGTTTGGTGTTTTTAGCAAAAAAAACAGGATTCACAGCAGATTATATATTTAGAGACTGCTAAATCACCAAATATTCCAAGCAGACAGATTTTAGAGTGCAGTATATTGGGGAGACCCAATGCCAAAGGGATGAAAGATCCAACCTCCGCCCAAAACTTCTGAACTATAGGACAAGACCAAAAATGATGCATAAATTGGCAACCTCTACTCAGACACAGCTTATGCCCCTTTTTTATACAACTGAGTGGTATTAGGATGGCTATAATGAAATATATTCCATTTAACCACTTCCATACCGGCCATATTCTGGAACTTCTCTCCATGTAAAAAAAATATATATATATATATATATATATATATATATATATATATATATATATATATATATATATATATATATATATATAATTTTTTTTTTTACTAGAAAATTACTCAGAACCCCCCAAACGTTTTTTTTTTTTTGTTTTTTTTAGCAGACATCCTAGGGAATAAAGTGGCGGTCATTGCAACTTTTTATCTTGCATGGTATTTGCGCCATCATTTTTTCAAACGCTTTTTTTGGGGAAAAAAAAAATGTTTCATGAATTAAAAAAAACAGTAAAGTTAGCCCAATTTTTTTATATAATGTGAAAGATGTTATGCCAAGTAAATGGATACCCAACATGTCACGCTTTTAAAATTGCGCACACTCATGGAATGGCACCAGACTTCGGTATTTAAATCTCCATAGGCGACGCTTTAATTTTTTTTACAGGTTACCAGTTTAGAGTTAGAGGTCGTCTAGTGCTAGAATTGTTGCACACACAAACGCATGCGGCGATACCTCACATGTGTGGTTTGAACTTGCATGTGTGTTCGCTTCTGAGCACGAGCTATCGGGCGTTTTTTACTTTTACTTTTTTTTTTGGATCACTTTGTAAACATCCCTTGTAATAGGAATGGTTCGTGACAGGTCCTCTGTATGGAGAGATGTGGGGTCAATAAGACCCCACATCTCTCCTCCAGGCTGGAATGCATGAGATCGGGGGGGAAAAAATTCACAGATCTCATGCTGACAGCTGCGATCGTGGCTTTGATTACTTCTGGGTACCCGGCGTGACATCATAACGTTGCGCCCGGGCCTCCGACCAGATGACTGGTCACTGGAAATCTCTATCGTTGTCATCTGGCACCAGCCGATTCGTTCTCCGGGCCCCTGATGGCACAGGAGAGCCTGGAGAAGCACCGGATGGCTGCAGGAGGGGGGGACGTCCCCTCCCGTCGCCTATAAGAACGATCAAGCGGCGGAACTGCCGCTATGATCATTTCTTATGGTGCACATAATCGCCAGCTGCAAAGAATGATTCAGATATTCTCCCCCCCCCCCCCCCCCCCAAAAAAAAAAGTCCAGGACGTCATGACATCCAGCAGTAGGGAAGTGGTTAATTATCCTGTCCCCAGAGGAGATTACCAAATTTGTATAGGTATCACTAAATTAGGACCAGTCTGAGCCAGTTTTACCATGTTAATGAAATATTTGCTAAAACATCTGTACAGCTAAGAAACCTATTCACCAGAATAATTGGAACTTGCAGAGTTTATTAAAGGTATCCTTGGTTTCTCCTTTTTGTACTGGTAATTCCAGTTCTTTAGAGTGCATATCTGTCTGACTATACAGGTCCTTCTCAAAAAATTAGCATATTGTGATAAAGTTCATTATTTTCTGTAATGTACTGATAAACATTAGACTTTCATATATTTTAGATTCATTACACACAACTGAAGTAGTTCAAGCCTTTTCTTGTTTTAATATTGATGATTTTGGCATACAGCTCATGAAAACCCCAAAATCCTATCTCAAAAAATTAGCATATTTCATCCGACCAATAAAAGAAAAGTGTTTTTAATACAAAAAAAGTCAACCTTCAAATAATTATATTCAGTTATGCACTCAATACTTGGTCGGGAATCCTTTTGCAGAAATGACTGCTTCAATGCGGCGTGGCATGGAGGCAACCAGCCTGTGGCACTGCTGAGGTGTTATGGAGGCCCAGGATGCTTCGATAGCGGCCTTAAGCTCATCCAGAGTGTTGGGTCTTGCGTCTCTCAACTTTCTCTTCCCAATATCCCACAGATTCTCTATGGGGTTCAGGTCAGGAGAGTTGGCAGGCCAATTGAGCACAGTAATACCATGGTCAGTAAACCATTTACCAGTGGTTTTGGCACTGTGAGCAGGTGCCAGGTCGTGCTGAAAAATGAAATCTTCATCTCCATAAAGCTTTTCAGCAGATGGAAGCATGAAGTGCTCCAAAATCTCCTGATAGCTAGCTGCATTGACCCTGCCCTTGATAAAACACAGTGGACCAACACCAGCAGCTGACATGGCACCCCAGACCATCACTGACTGTGGGTACTTGACACTGGACTTCAGGCATTTTGGCATTTCCCTCTCCCCAGTCTTCCTCCAGACTCTGGCACCTTGATTTCCGAATGTACTTTGGACCACTGAGCAACAGTCCAGTGCTGCTTCTCTGTAGCCCAGGTCAGGCGCTTCTGCCGCTGTTTCTGGTTCAAAAGTGGCTTGACCTGGGGAATGCGGCACCTGTAGCCCATTTCCTGCACACGCCTGTTCACGGTGGCTCTGGATGTTTCTACTCCAGACTCAGTCCACTGCTTCCGCAGGTCCTCCAAGGTCTGGAATCGGTCCTTCTCCACAATCTTCTTCAGGGTCCGGTCACCTCTTCTCGTTGTGCAGCGTTTTCTGCCACACTTTTTCCTTCCCACAGACTTCCCACTGAGGTGCCTTGATACAGCACTCTGGGAACAGCCTATTCGTTCAGAAATTTCTTTCTGTGTCTTACCCTCTTGCTTGAGGGTGTCAATGATGGCCTTCTAGACAGCAGTCAGGTCGGCAGTCTTACCCATGATTGCGGTTTTGAGTAATGAACCAGGCTGGGAGTTTTTAAAAGCCTCAGGAATCTTTTGCAGGTGTTTAGAGTTAATTAGTTGATTCAGATGATTAGGTTAATAGCTTGTTTAGAGAACCTTTTCATGATATGCTAATTTTTTGAGATAGGATTTTTGGGTTTTCATGAGCTGTATGCCAAAATCATCAATATTAAAACAAGAAAAGGCTTGAACTACTTCAGTTGTGTGTAATGAATCTAAAATATATGAAAGTCTAATGTTTATCAGTACATTACAGAAAATAATGAACTTTATCACAATATGCTAATTTTTTGAGAAGGACCTGTATATCCTAATGAAAAGTAATTTTGAATAACCAAAATAGTAGCGCTCAGTGTATAACACACCTCTAAATATAAATTATATACACTCTATAACCAAATGCATACATATAAATTCATAAATATACACCCTGTGAAAGACTGCATAAAATAAACTCGGCAAGTGTCCATAACGTTCAGAACAGTGTTTTTAAATAATTGCTACAAAGTGCTTCTGAAGAAATACTAAGTCCATAAATAAAATTGCATTCAAATGGTGGCTTCAAATCAAAATTGTGTAGACTGTATTTTTCTGTGTTTGCTTGAAAACCTTCACCATACCAATGTGCTCAGTGATTCCACTCCCTAAGGACTTGCACTCACCAATATGATATGCCTCGCACTCTCATGCTTGGCTAATCAGCTTAATTACCCCCCCAGGGTATCAAAAACGGATCCAGATGAAATTAGGTCAGCCAAGTCTCCCACATGAAAAAAACAAGTATCTCCGATTAGTGAAGTATGTCACAACTTTAATAAAAATAGCACAGCACAAGTGACCCTCAATGGTAAAACTCACATTGGGCAGATCAAAATCAAGCACTTCAATAAAACTTCTCCAAACGCCAGGCAAGTATACAGCAGGCAGCCGCGATGTATTGCGGTCTCGGCGGACCAAACAAATGTGTGTCTCACCCTCCTTCATGTAAGCTTGCCTCTCCACTGCAATCGAACCACCGCAAACTCCCGTCCAAACGCCAAACTATATTCGACGAGTGGTCGAAAGATCTGAACGCTGCACACCAGGTGACTGTCGTGTAGCTCCTCCCAGACTAGTTTCGTCTTACAAGACTTCTTCCTAGTCTGTCCTCTCTTAAGCCTCGTACACATGATCAGATTTTCCGACAACAAATGTGTGATTGCAGGGTTTTTTCGGGTAATCCGCCGGTTTGTACGCTCCATCGGACAATTGTCGGAGTTTCCGACAACAAATGTTTTATAGCATGCTTTAAAATTTTACGACAAATGTGTCTTATTATCCGGTTGTGTGTACTCAAGTCCAGTGGAAGCAAATCTATAGTACAAACATGCATTCTCCGAACCAATGCTCACCATAGTACATGTGCAGAAGTTGCCCAAAGGATTGTGCTAAAGACCTGAAAAACCACGTAGTTTTGTGTATGTTGGCTGAAAAAGTTCTGCCGTCTGTATGCATACCAAGTTCATGGCCAACACACTTCGCACAAAATTCCACAGATTTTTCTGATGGAAATCCAATCGTGTACGAGGCTTAAGACAGTCCCTGAACCTCCCCTACCCGCCACCCCTTTTTTTTTTTTCCTCTCCCGGTGTCCCCCACCTCCCTATATACTTACCTGAGTCCTCCATCAATCCAGTGCTGTGCACGGCTGCAGTCTTCTCCCCCCCCTCTCTCTTCCTCTTCACACAGGGACTCGAGCAGCAGTCAGTCAACTGCTATGATGAGGAAGGGGGTGCAGGGCCAAGTCTCCATAGACGTCTACGTCTCAGGAGCAAGCACACACTTGTGCTCCCATAGCAAGCGGCTTGCTATGGGGGCACACGGTGAAGAGGAGCCAAGAGTGCCAGTGGGGGGGGGGGGGGTTGGGGGCTGGTCTGCACTATCATGGTGAGCATAACGTGCTTATTTTAATAATAAAGAGGCTTTGGTAACACTTTAAGGCATCTGTCTCTTGCACATATAGTAGATGCTGAGTGCATGCTGTAGCTACTGTGTGGACATTAGATCACTGTTGGTTCCATGATCTTTACTTTTCTTTTTGTATATGTGAAACTGCTCAGATTTCTCTCTTTTTTTTTTTTTTTTTTCTTTTCTTCCAGTATACAGTTGAATCCCCTGGTATTACAGTTATGCGGCAATCCAATCGCTTCTTTTTCTGTGGGCATGCATCAGGAAAGGTATGTTGGTCACTGTCCCATCTAAATGTTTAGTGGAATACTTTGCCCCCCCCCCCCCTCCATTCTGAGTGCAGCCCACTTGATCTTGTATTTCAGTCTTGATCCAGGGATCTTAACTGTGGGCCCTGCTCAGGGCCACTTGGCATTTCTCCTGAAAAATGGCTGATCTGTACTGCACATGCATGCTGCATCTCCATTCATGCCTGGGGGAAAGCCATACTACTGGCTGCCTCAAGTGGTTAGAACAATATGCCTTACAGTACACAAATTACATGGGTGTACAGTATAATTTATAAGTGAGATCTACATTCAGTAAAAGATTGTAATAAAAGGATAACCATGGCATCTGTGGTACGAAGCATGTGAAGTTAGAATGCACAGTAACTGACAAGGGACACAAATCTATCTGTTCTAGGTCACTGACCTGAAGTATTGGAGCCAGTGCATATGCATGACAGCCAAGCAACTTGCATTTTTAGAAAGAGGTTAGCAGTGGCCACATATGGGGTGTGTGTTTTTTTTTATGTTCATGACAGGCTTCTTTTACCAGTCCTTGGATTATTGTAAAATTTCCCATCATGGTATGATTAATTAAGCTGTTTTCATGTTGCTATAGATGGGTGCACTTTGTAAGTTACTGTTTAGCACCTGTAGAGCTATAGGCAGGTGCTGGTGTGGCTATTCCATGCTAAAGTAAATGTCACTTTGCATTCTCTGCTGTTTTGGCACCGGGGCTGATCTGTTAGATGGTGTAAAGCGCTATAAGTTTGTCCGACCTCAATAAGTGAAGATGGAGGCTTTTCATTGCAGCAGATTTGTTTTAAAGGAGGACCTGAAAGAAATGCATAAAGGTTGACTTATTAAAACGTGTGCACACATAATCTGCTGCAGCCGTGCATACTGACCAATCAGCTTCCATGTTTTAGCCTTCGTTCACACTGAAATGCTGGTTTGATATCGTGCGAGTTCAGCTGCACAAATGTCTATTGAAGTCGCCAAAAGTAGTGCAAGAACACAAAGTCGGCAACGCACCACTTTGGGACACGGCCGTAACCAGCAATAGGCTGCGGTTTGACATGCCAAATGGCGCTGATGTGAACGGGGGGCTTATTGCCAAAGCTTAATTGAACAAGCTAAAATTAGAAGCTGATTGGTTATTATGCACAGCTGCACCAGATTGTGTTGGTAAATCTCCCACCATAAAATTGTCGCTGACCTGAAAATTCTAGCTATCGGTCTGTCATGCTAGTCCAATGGCTTCATTATTTTCCAAGTCACTAACTGGAATGTGTATGCAGATCAGGTGTACTGACTTCACTTCAACTGTCTACTTTGTGTACTACTGGGTCAGTTACTCTGAAACTATTGATGCCAGAGACAGCCAGGAAATTTGTAGGTCAGCGATGGTAACCTTTTGTATTTACCCCTGGGCTGGTCTGTTCACAGCAACACACTGCACTAAGGTGTATTGGTAAAACCAAAGCAAAAAAAAGCCTGCTGCTGCATTTTGGGTGGCTGACCTGTAGCCTCTTAAAGTTAACCTGCATACCATTTATATATTCCAGTGCAGAAATGTTCACAACGCATAACATGTTCAGATTAAAAAATATTCTTCTATTCAGAATTTCTTTACTAACGTGTTAGAATTCTCCTGTCTTTGGGGACTTTGGCATGTTTGTTTCATAATCTCTTTTCCTATTTTTCAGGTAAAACACCATTTCACTGCCTTTTTTTTTTTTTTGTAGGTTTCCCTTAGAGATCTGCGCACTTTCAAAGTGGAACATGAGTTTGATGCCTACTCTGGTAGCCTGTCTGACTTTGATGTCCATGGAAATCTGGTGGTGACTTGTGGTTTTAGCAGTCGTATGAATGTTCTGGCTTGTGACCGGTTCCTAAAAGTATATGATTTACGGATGATGCGGGCCATCACCCCTCTACAGGTCCATGTTGACCCCCTCTTTCTGCGATTTGTTCCTACTTATACATCCCGACTAGCAATTATTTCTGAACGAGGTGAGCATTCTTTTCCCTACCACTGTTCTATGTACAGACAAGTATTGGAGCATTGTGTGTTAGTGTGTGTGTGGGCATTATTATAACCATTGATCTGTAAGCATGATTGTGACTGGCGGTCTTCTTTGTAATACAGTGCACACCTTAAAGCTGGCCATACATGGATTGAAATTCCACCATTTCAGTAGGGACTGCCCGAATTTCGATTAATGTATGGGCATCCTGGTTGTACACTACTTGATCCATCAACTTGTGTGCAACCAGCCTGTGTTTTTGAAAAAAATAAATAAAAAAAAATGATTAGTGGTGCTGGCTATAGCTGGCAACACTAATTGATTTCTGCCAGCAGGGAAGGCTCTCTGCCGGAAGAATATAATCATGCTTTGCAAGTTATTCCCCCATCTATGCACTCGGTGGTGGAAGGAAAGTAAATTGCATAATCTATAGCCTGCCTAAGCAAAATTGGTACTGAGGAAACCCCTGCAGCACCAGAAGAGTACAGCTGTGAAATATGGAAGTGGGACAGGATTTAAACTACAGTGCATTTTAAAAGTATTTACACTGCTTCACTTTTTCCACATTTTGTTATGTTACAGCCCTATTCCAAAATGGATTAAATTCATTATTTTCCTCAAGCCTACAAACAATAACCCATGATGACAATGATTTTTTTTTTTTTTATTGTAAGTTAATTAAAAATAAACACATGTACAGAACTATTCACAGCCTTTGCCATTTACATTCAAAATTGTGCTCAGTTGCATCCCATTTCCCCTGATCATCATTGAGATGTTTCTACAGTTTGAGTTCACCTGTAGTAAATTCAGTGAATTGGACTTAATTTGGAAATGCGTGCGTGGTCCCACAGTTAACAGTGCATGTCAGAGCACAAACCAAGCCATGAAGTCCAAGGAATTGTCTGTAGACCTCGGACAGGATTGTATTAAGGCACAGATCTGGGGAAGGATACAGAAATTTCTGCTGCATTGAAGGTCCCAATGAGCACAGTGGCCTCCATCATCCGTAAATTGAAGTTTGGAACCACCAGGATTCTTCCTAGAGTGGGCCGAACTGAACCATCGGGGGA
Source organism: Rana muscosa (assembly GCA_029206835.1). Classification (NCBI taxonomy): domain Eukaryota; kingdom Metazoa; phylum Chordata; class Amphibia; order Anura; family Ranidae; genus Rana; species Rana muscosa. Next base: position 858,000,017 of record CM055117.1, read on the forward strand.
GAAGGGCCTTAGTCAGGGAGGTGATCAAGCACCGATGGTCACTCTGACAGAGCTCCAGCATTTCTCTGTTATGTAGGAGAACCATCTCTGCAGCACTCCACCAATCAGGCCTGTATAGTAGAATGGCCAGACAGAAGCCATTCCTCAGCTGCACATGACAGCCTGCCTGGAGTTTGCCAAAAGGCTCCTGAAGGACTCTCAGATCGTGAGAAACCAAGTTCTCTGGTCTGATGAAACAAATTGAACTCTTTGGCCTAAATGGCAAGTGTAATGTCTGGAGGAAACCAGGTACTGCTCATCACCTGGCCAATGCCATCCCTACAGTTAAGCATTGTGGTGGCAGCAGCATGATGTGGGGATGGTTTTTCAGAGGCAGGAATTGGGCGACTAGTCAGGATCGAGGGAAAGATGAATGCAGCAATGTACGTGTAGCGGCCTCACCCCATCTCCTTTTGCTAGGGGTATGTCACATGACAGGGTGAGATGTGCTACGGCCCATGTCCTCCCCATAGCTGTGGGTGAGGTGAAGGCCAGTATCAGTATCTTCCTCGGGCCAATGTGCATTAGTCTTAAAACTCAGTCCTGCTATGCTGGAATCTCCCTTGCTCCCATTAACCAGAGTCCATACACCGATGCAGGGTCCAACACTTGTTTGTTATATCTCCACAACAAACAGTTCTTTCACAGCCGATTAGTTGCGACCCATAACATAGTGCAAACGGTGGGATGAGCAGGCCGAGGCACTATCCTGATTTCAATCTAAACCCCTGTGCTTTGACCAGGGGTTATAGCAATGTTGATTAACATAGAACTTGTGAGTCTCTACCAGCAACTCCATAGAACATAGATGGGAGTACCTTCGCTGCGCTGCGGCCCCTATCAGGGGAAGATGTCCCTCCAAGGGAGTTACCGAAGGCCCATCCGTCACCGGGTTGATGCTGCTCCGGGTCTCCGGATGGGTAACCTCCTCACCTCAGATGCGGGTCCCCTCGCAAGGCAGCACCCTGAGATCACTTCGCCCTTGCGGGACCCAGTCGAAGTTACTGGGCCCCAGGCCTACGATATAGTACCTCACCCCAGGCTGAAGGTGCCTGGGATGGACCCCAACTTCATTCCGGTCAGGCCTAGGGCGCCTGGGCCGGAACCTTGAACCGCCCGCACCCAGGCCTAAGGTGCCTGGGTGCGTGAAGAGGACTCCTCCAAGAAAAAGAACCTTGTGGCGAGGGCGTCTCCCCCTTTTATCTCCTCCCATCAACACCACGGCGGGTTCCCTGCCCCAGCCGTACCATCTCCGGAAAGGGACAAAAAGGGTAGCACTGTGGTAGCGATTCCACCCTGAGCCTGTAGGTACCCCGCCACCCACAGGCCAAGGTGAGTAATACGCCACTCAATCCTCCACAAATTACAAAACGGGGTCCAGAACCTTTCATAATTATACACCTGGGTCACACTACCCCCAGGTGTACCCCAACTAAATTTAAAGACCCCGCTACATACAGAAAAGTCTTTAACCTGCTCTGGACCTCAGACTGGTGCGAAGGTTCATCTTACAACAGGACAATGACTAAGCACAGAGCCAAGAAAACAAAAGTGGCTTGAACATCTCTGGAGAGATCTGAAAATGGCTGTGCACAGACATTCCCCATCCAACCTGATGGAGCTTGAGAGGTCCTGCAAAGGATGGAAGAAACTTATTTATTATTATTATACAGGATTTATACAGCACCAACAGTTTACGCAGCGCTTTACAATATAAAAGAGAGACAATACAGTTATAATACAATAAAATACAAGCGGATAAAGAGGGCCCTGCTCAGAGCTTACATTCTAATAGGGTGGTGCAGGTGGTACAAAAGGTTGTAACTGTGGGGAATGAGCTGATGGAAGTGGTAAAAGATTAGTTGGAGACGTGATAGGCTTCCCTGAAGAGATGAGTTTTCAGGGATTGCCTGAAGGTAGCAAGAGTAGGGGATAGCTGGAACGGTTGAGATAGCGAGTTCCAGAGGATGGGAGAAACTACCCAAAAATAGGTGTGCCAAGCTTTTTGCATCATACTCCAAAAGACTTGACGCTGTAATTTGGTGCCAGAAGAGCTTCAACAAAGTATTGAGCGCAAGGGCTGTGAATGCTGTATTTTAGTTTCCCTTTTCTTTAATTTTATTTGCAAAGATTTCAAACAAACTTCTTTCACATTGTCATTATGGGGTATGTTTGTAGAATTTTGAGGACAATGAATTTAATCCATTTTGGAATAAGGCTGTAACCTAAAATGTGGAAAAGGTTAAGCGCTGTGAATGCTTTCTGGATGCACTGTGTGACAGCCAGGACAAGGGACACTTTTGAATGAAAGGAAAATTCCATCCCTTGTGCTCATTTTAATGGTGTGGGGTGGGGAAATATGTTTTAACTAAACTTGGACTTTAAAGTAATGTAGGTTATACAGCTCAGCATGTAGTGCTGCTGTCTGAAGTGGTGTACACCTTGGCACAAGTATACAGGTCCTTCTCAAAAAATTAGCATATTGTGATAAAGTTCATTATTTTCTGTAATGTACTGATAAACATTAGACTTTCATATATTTTAGATTCATTACACACAACTGAAGTAGTTCAAGCCTTTTCTTGTTTTAATATTGATGATTTTGGCATACAGCTCATGAAAACCCCAAAATCCTATCTCAAAAAATTAGCATATTTCATCCGACCAATAAAAGAAAAGTGTTTTTAATACAAAAAAAGTCAACCTTCAAATAATTATGTTCAGTTATGCACTCAATACTTGGTCGGGAATCCTTTTGCAGAAATGACTGCTTCAATGCGGCGTGGCATGGAGGCAACCAGCCTGTGGCACTGCTGAGGTGTTATGGAGGCCCAGGATGCTTCGATAGCGGCCTTAAGCTCATCCAGAGTGTTGGGTCTTGCGTCTCTCAACTTTCTCTTCCCAATATCCCACAGATTCTCTATGGGGTTCAGGTCAGGAGAGTTGGCAGGCCAATTGAGCACAGTAATACCATGGTCAGTAAACCATTTACCAGTGGTTTTGGCACTGTGAGCAGGTGCCAGGTCGTGCTGAAAAATGAAATCTTCATCTCCATAAAGCTTTTCAGCAGATGGAAGCATGAAGTGCTCCAAAATCTCCTGATAGCTAGCTGCATTGACCCTGCCCTTGATAAAACACAGTGGACCAACACCAGCAGCTGACATGGCACCCCAGACCATCACTGACTGTGGGTACTTGACACTGGACTTCAGGCATTTTGGCATTTCCCTCTCCCCAGTCTTCCTCCAGACTCTGGCACCTTGATTTCCGAATGTACTTTGGACCACTGAGCAACAGTCCAGTGCTGCTTCTCTGTAGCCCAGGTCAGGCGCTTCTGCCGCTGTTTCTGGTTCAAAAGTGGCTTGACCTGGGGAATGCGGCACCTGTAGCCCATTTCCTGCACACGCCTGTTCACGGTGGCTCTGGATGTTTCTACTCCAGACTCAGTCCACTGCTTCCGCAGGTCCTCCAAGGTCTGGAATCGGTCCTTCTCCACAATCTTCTTCAGGGTCCGGTCACCTCTTCTCGTTGTGCAGCGTTTTCTGCCACACTTTTTCCTTCCCACAGACTTCCCACTGAGGTGCCTTGATACAGCACTCTGGGAACAGCCTATTCGTTCAGAAATTTCTTTCTGTGTCTTACCCTCTTGCTTGAGGGTGTCAATGATGGCCTTCTAGATAGAAGTCAGGTCGGCAGTCTTACCCATGATTGCGGTTTTGAGTAATGAACCAGGCTGGGAGTTTTTAAAAGCCTCAGGAATCTTTTGCAGGTGTTTAGAGTTAATTAGTTGATTCAGATGATTAGGTTAATAGCTCGTTTAGAGAACCTTTTCATGATATGCTAATTTTTTGAGATAGGATTTTTGGGTTTTCATGAGCTGTATGCCAAAATCATCAATATTAAAACAAGAAAAGGCTTGAACTACTTCAGTTGTGTGTAATGAATCTAAAATATATGAAAGTCTAATGTTTATCAGTACATTACAGAAAATAATGAACTTTATCACAATATGCTAATTTTTTGAGAAGGACCTGTATTTTGCAATTAACCAGTATAGGGGCTGATATAAAAATAAAATAAAAATCTTTCTTCCAGGTCAGTGTCAGTTTTGTGAACCGACTGGTTTGGCCAATCCTGCAGACATATTCCATGTCAGCACAGTAGGTCAGCTAATAATGTCCTTTGATGTGTCTGCTAGCAAGCAAGTTCTGGCGTTTGGAGACTCTGATGGCTGCATCCATTTGTGGGCAGATACCCCAGAAGCAACATTTAACACTTACCCACGTGACTCCGAATTTGCACTGCCCTGCATGGTGGACAACCTGCCGCATCTTGACTGGAATCAAGACCTTATGCCTCTTTCCCTTATCCCCTTTCCACTGATTAATGAAACGTTGCTTTCTGATTGGTCTGCTGCTAGCTCTACTCCTGCACCTCGGTATGTTTTGGCCATCACTTTTTTTTGTGTGTATAGAATATAATAAACACACACTACTCTTCCGCACAGACAAGTTCTATTTAATCTAAGGAATTATGAGACCTTTATTTTATAGCAAAAAATCAGGGGCTCCTACAGAGTGTGGTGTGTGTGTGTGTGTGTGTGTATATATATATATATATATATATATATATATATATATATATATATATATATATGAGCATTACAGTCTATTGTGTGGATAGCTAGATCTGTTGGCTGTTAATGGAGCTGCAACATATGTTTGTACTGACTGCCCTGGCCCTCGCTGGTGTTTTGTGTAGTCATCCATTTTCTATACTTTTCAAAAAGTGTATAGGAAATGGATGACTACACAACACCAGAGCAATTTAAGGTTTTGCATGAATTTTGTGTAAAGGACTACCAGTCCTGTGAAATCTAGTGAATGGTGTGGCACCACAGCATGTAGATATGGCATGGGGTGGTTGTCTGCAGGAACATGCTTTAATGATACTGAAAACTATTAACTGAGTTGTAAAGGCAGAAGGGTTTTTAATAAAAAAAAAAATTAAATTATAAAATTAAAAAAACACTGTCGCAGCCTCCCCAGCACCCCTTAATTACTTACCTGAGCCCCATCTAACTCCAATGTCCACGAGTGTCTTGCCTGTCTGGGGCTCTCTTCCTGATTGAGACATGGCAGCAGAGCCATTGGCTGCCATGGCTGTCAGTTAGCCAATCAGGCGAGAGGGTCTGGGTCAGGCTCCATGTCTGGACACAGCTGTGACTCGGCTCGGGTGCCCCCATAGCAAGCTCCTTGCTGTGGGGACACCCGACAGGTGGGAGGGGCCAGGAGCAGCGAAGAGACCCAAGAAGGAGGATCCAGGGTGCTCTGTGCCAAAACCAACTGCAGTGGAAGAAAGTATAACTTGTTGTTGAGGGGGGGGGGGACAAAACCAGACATTACAACCACTTTACCACTTTAAACTGTGTGGTCTGACAACATAATTGGATGACCTTGAGTAGCTAAAGCTAGGCTTGGCATTATTCCTCTTCATATCACGTTTCCAGTTTATTGTGCAGTGGTATGAGTTTTTAGCCAAAGGTAATACAGCCAAACACATTAAGCTTGGTACACTTGGGGGGGGGGGGGGGGGGGGGGCTTTGGGTGTGTTTGGTCATGCCCCTTTGACAGGAGCCAGCCATCTGGATGGGCTGAATGTCTGCCAGTTTCTATTGAACCAGCTGATGCCACCCAACATTCGGCCCATGTGTACTAGACTTTACACTTCACACACAGATTTCTCTTCGCTCATAACAAAGCGATATCTTATTAGCAATGTTCCATCACCAAATTTTAGATTGCCCCTTAGTTCTGTCATGGCCTATCTAATTGTTCTCCTTCACATCTACTGATTCTTCTTCAGTCGGGCTCCCCCTGTAGATCCAGAGATACTGCGCGCAATGAAGCAAGTTGGGTTCATTGGCTATTCTCCTAATCCTAGGACAAAGCTCCGGAATCAGGTCTGCCTTTATTTTTTACTTTTACATTCTGTATCCATTTTTGTGGTAGTCCGTGTTTGCTGAATGAGAAATTTCATAATTTTTTTATTAATTTTTTTATATTCATGAACCAGTTTTGAGTTTTCTGGATTTATATAACATGTAAAACAGTAATCTGTTCACTATATTGTACATGTTCCTCAGGGGCAATATCTGCTTGTTAAATCCCCACAGTACAGTGATTGTGTGGAACTGCTCCAACCTAACTGGAACTTAGGCCTCTTTCACACTTGTGCAAATTTTTTCTTTTTTTATTTACCACAATTTTGCTGCGATTTCAAGGAATGCCTGTGTAAGTGGCATCAGTCATACTAATATGAATGGTTGTCATAGGAAACAACTTGTCCCCATGATTTGGGACTGCAAAGTAGCATGAGAAGTTGTATAAGTGTAAAAGGGGCCCAAGTCTACCCCCATCGATGGGCGAGGCGGTAATTATCCTCATACCTAAGCCAGGCAAGGACCCAGGCCTCCCGGAATCTTATAGACCAATATCGCTACTCCAGGTAGACATAAAGATTCTGGCTAAAGTACTTGCCCTACGCCTTAACCAAGTGATTCTAACCCTGATCCATGCTGACCAAGCTGGATTTATGCCGGGGCGTAACACCTCCTTCAACCTCAGAAAATTGTATATTAACTTACAAGCGACACATACTAATGTTGGGTCCCGGGTGGTGGTGGCTTTGGATACTGCCAAGGCCTTTGACTCAGTGGAGTGGCGGTACCTTTGGGGATGCCTCCGTGGCTTTGGTTTTGGACCTAAATTTATTAAGTGGGTTCAATTATTATATCTGGCACCCAGGGGTAAAGTAGTGGCCAACGGGAGGGCCTCCCAGACATTTGACTTATCCAGGGGCACTAGACAGGGCTGCCCACTGTCTCCGCTCCTCTATGCCTTGGCGGCGGAGCCCCTTGCAATCTCCATTAGAGGGGACCCCGAGATTCAGGGTCTCTGCCTTGGTTCCCTGACTGAAAAAATTAGCTTATACGCAGACGACACGCTACTATACCTGGCCGACTCTGCCACATCGCTTCAGAAGGCGTTGCATACAATTGAACACTTTGGTCAGTTCTCTGGCCTTAAAATTAATTGGGAGAAATCTCAAATACTGCCTATGGATAGTTTCCCCTCTCCCAAGCTACAGGCACAGTTACCACTCCAGCGAGTGAACACTATCAAATATCTTGGAGTATTGGTGAATAGAACACCGGCTGACTATATATCCCTGAACATAGAACCCCTTTTCGATCTCATCAAGTCTAGAACCCAGGTATGGGCGAGACTGCCGCTCGGCGTGTGGGGCCGTATTAACATTGTTAAAATGATATTATTTCCGAAAATATTGTATATACTCTGGCACACACCCGTATACTTACCCTTGAAATTTTTCAAGTCAATGGAGGCCATACTCAAGACATTTATTTGGGGTAACAACAGACACAAGCTGGCCTGGAGAGTCCTTAAGAACCCTACTGACCTAGGTGGAACAGCCCTCCCTGACTTAAATCTTTATTACCTTGCGTCCCAACTGTCTCAACTATACCACATAGATAAAACCGACAGACTCAGATTCCTCACCCTCCTCTGTCCACGGTGGGCACAACTGACCACTGACCCACTCACTGCAATTGCAGTGGGACATAGTGGGAATAACTCCAATAGAGACCGTGGGTCCCT